>OX104070.1:29259962-29406893 GCA_944474145.2 Dicrocoelium dendriticum
CTACGACGAGTGAGATGAAATCCACGATTAACTTTTTAGACGTTGTTTTCCACTGACCGCAAATCCGATCATTTATCACGTGTCATGTACATGTATTTTTTGTAACTCGTAGCAAATGATCTTTCATAAAGTGCATGGATTGCACTGATTACATCGTTCATTCTATTTCAAGATTTGTTAGATTAAACCTATCTCATTCACATAAAACAGTTCAAGTTTCCGGGATATTAATATTCTTAACCTGACTATAGTTCATATGACCTAATTAATTTTGTGCGAATTTTGCTGCATTAGAAAATCATTTTTCTGTACGTTGGTACCATGAATACAAAAAGTTACAATGCACATATACCGAGGCAGGACAAATCCCCATATAAACATTATATATTTTCTTTTGTTCGCAAAGAACTACTTGGGAAATTAGTGGCCTGTGTATTTTTATGCGACGAATTTCGATATTTATGTGACATGCATCTTTTCTCAGCAGAGCAGAAATTAAACCGCAAGGTTAATTCAGATACTTAGTTGGAAATAAATTATCCCTCTAACCCGATTACTGTAATTTTATCCATCATAAATTCACTGGTTTTGTTGTTGATCATATTATAAATGATAAAAAGACATCGATATCATAAATCTGTAAAGTCCAAAAGGAATTTTGATGTATAAACCAACCTGGATTGCTTACATAGGAACACGATATCTCTATTCCATAATTATTATGCACAATTTTACTTTGCTTTATTGTGTCCTTCAAGTAGTTACCATATTGCATATGTACTCATTTCGCTCTCGATCACTGAGATTTCCTTGACGTTTCAAGCCCATTTATATGTTGCTGTTACTCTGACACTACACAAATATTCATAACTTGCAGCGCACTTTACAAATTCTGCCCTCAAACTACGATTACAAAATCTATTCGTAAGTCATGTGATTACTCTGTGTGAAATGCCTTATATAACTACGGTTACATGATAATTCGTTTTATTCTTCTGCATAGACCGTTGATTAAATCTAGGGTTGTTTGTACGTAGATTTTATTTTTGGTTACCTACGAATTACTAAGTTTAGGCTTCGTATCGTTGGTACAAAAGTTGAATAGTGCAATCGTTCCTGTTAATTCTCTTGATGAGGTTGGCTCTCCAAATGCTAAGAAGCTTCAAATAGCTGCATCATGTATTTACCTGCTGGAGTCGTCTTTAGCGAGCATGCATATGCTGCAGGCGAAAAAAGCTGATGTGAAGGACTACTGAAAACCTTAATTTGAGTCGAATGCGCTAGTCATAAACCATTGCGATTTATTTCGGCCGACGCTTGTGAACTCTTGTCCGAAGTTCTATCAGCTCGTTGTTTTCGTGGCCAGTTATTAGGGGTCCTCGAGTTCCGTCTTTAACTCAATTTAATTATCCCTCGGATTCTGTTGTTGCACGGGTTCGATCCCAAGCCGTTGCGTTTTGCTCTGGTTTACAATTTGACAATAACCCGTGTCCGGATCGCAAATCCAGCGACTTTGGACCCAACACATCCACCTGTCTTCCAAAACGCGAACTGATCACATTCCATGGAGATCCTGCCCGCCAGTGGATATTTATGTAACGCTTCGAAGCCAATGTTTCCAGAACTACTTCAGATGCAATTATCAAGCTTTCATATATTATACAGTACTGTTGTGGTAAAGGCAATGCAGATATTATCATTTGCTTATTCTCTACCTCGGTGAAAATTTTAAAGAAGTATTGTACACTGCGCAGTCGCTTTGCACGGCCCAAAATGACTGTTAGGCTCATACTATTCCATTAACTGATGTCAAAAATATAAGGCCTAATTATTTTGCGGCTTATTTCACTTGTTGTGTAGCTGCTTTCAAGATACTTAAAGTAAAACAAATGAGGTCTGAATCCGATATGAACGCGTCGAGAACACTCAGCTTTATCATAAGGATGCTGTCCAACCATTTCAATTCAAATGGGCCGAACATGCCGCCAGAATTATCTGCACTGAAAGTGAACCGAACTTCATTGATCTGACAGATTTCATGGATCAAACCGCAGCCGTAGTCGATACTCACTTGTCCTTTGCGGAACACCGATCAGCACCGATAAAGGCAGCAGCTTGAAGCCTCTTGAATATGTCACTTGCCCAAACACTACGGTTTCATCAGAAGGAACATTCCCCAACTGTGTTTCCTGTGAACGACGTCACTACTTAGATCAGCGCGATGATTATCGAAAGCTAAACCACCAAGAACCTCTTGAATTCTGTTGCGCCCATCGACTGTATCAACTCAGTCTCAAACCGAATTATAACCTACCAAGTTATCGATTACGAATTTATTGTGGGTCGAACAATTGCAATCTGTTGAACCACCTGCTACTCCACGCTGATCGAAACAACTTTGGAACACCAAACACTGAAGGAAACAGTTTTGCTCTCAGCCACGTCAAACGCTCTGTTGTATCGCACAGTTTGTTGCCTGTACCTGTTTCTGGTAACGTTGGCACTATCCGAACATCAGCCTTAATAAATAATGGATCAGAGACTTTACTGATTGACTTAACATTAATATAACTTATCGGGGTTCAAGGGTGCGTGACGACATTTAACATTAGCACCGCTTTTGGACAACTACAAGTAGAGTCCCGGTTGGTTAGCGTAACTGTTCATTATATTGTTGGTGACGAGGCGGTCGAACTGGATTCAATTAGTTCAGTCAGTCGTCTCCATGAAAAACTTGAAACGGGAAGCAGGAACAACGACTTCTATAACTGGTCCCACCTCTCTGATATACGGTTACCTGAGCTGGACGGAAGCGTTGAACTTTTGATTGGAAGCGTAAGGTCATACCTACAATGAGAATTAGATCAGAGACGCGTGGACCCTGATATCCGTATGCTGTTAAAATTATATTGAGCTGGATCGTACAGGGTCCAAACAAACAGCACGAGACTATGAGGGTTCAATCTATATCACAGATAGATGATCGAATAAGGAGGATAAATTCAGTTCGCTGCGATACAGCTGATTTTCACCAACAACCAGAGTAAATGTATGGAAGGGAATTTGACTGGCTAAATAGTACACGAATAGTCATGTCTGTGGACAACGGTTGAGCGTAAAACTAATGGAAGCTTCCAAAAGAAAGATTAGCGCCCACTACAATATTGCGTTACCATGGCAAGCCGGAAGACGTCTGTTAACGAATAAACGGCAATTCGCACTGGCTTATCATGTCGAATAAGCGTTTGTGCAATATGCCGTACCGCGCAAAGCAAATACCAAGGCAGTGGAAGAGTATATATTTAACGGATACGCTTAGCTCGCTCCATTACAGGCACAGCAGATTAAAGATGAAACCTGGTACAAACCCCGCCAATCGGTATCGCATCCACGTAAACCTGGCAAATTGCGAGTGGTCTTCGACTGTTAATTTTCATACCGTAGAATCTCTCTCAACCAATAACTTCTACTGGTCCCGATGTGTCAAACAGTCTAGTGGGGAAGCTTTTGCGGTTCAGGTTCCACCCAATCGCCGTCGCGTCAGATATTAAACAAGGTTTCATCAGATCAAGGTTCATATTAAGGATCGAAATTGTTTGTGCTTCCTGTAATAAAAGAACCGCAATCTTTATTCAACCCTTATTGAATACCGCATGAATGTACGTCCGTTTGGCGGTACTTCGTCACCAAGCTGTGCTAACTTTGCACTAGGACAAGCTATCCTTGAAAGTAATTGTGAAACTCAAACAAAGGCTTAAGAGTAGCAGCGAACTGTTATTACGTCGACGATTGTTTAGTCAGCATCAATTATATTCACGAAGCAGCTGAACGTGTCAATAACCTTACAAATGTTTGGTCCGACTAAGGATTTCACTTAACAAAAGGAATCAGTAATCGAAAGGAGGTTATCGCGCATTTATCTGACAGCAAACTGAAGGTTACCGGAATAAGGTATTTGAATGTGGACGATTGGATTACTAATGCGCTTTGTTTAAACTCGAACGTCATCCAGGACCACCCAAGTTTAAGCTGAAATTTTTACAGAAACTTTGACCCCAAGAGCCATCCTCTCGTTTTTAGCTTCAGTCGATTATCCTCTCTGCTTCACAGATCCCGTGTTACTTCTGACAAAGGTATTGTTACAGAGTTTCGTAAAAAGGAAGCTGGATTGTGATGGGCCTCTTCCGGCAGAGGATCAGCAATTCGTTATCAAACGCCAATGGTATGAACCGCTTGTCCGTTGAATATTGTATTGATCCATTCACATGCAGTGTATCTTCTGTAAAGTTTCCCAGATTATTTTTAACATACGTGTCAGTCCCATTAGAACGATGTCGGTACAAAGTTGGGAGCTCGCTGCTGCAGTACTGAGCGTGCGCATGTCAACGAAAGTCAGAAATCAGATGGCACTCCATTGTAGCATAACATTGTAGACAAACTTGATGGTAGTTCTGAAGCTTCTTGGAAATGTTAATGGGCGTTCCCCGACGAACGTTGCTAACCGGATTACCATTGTAAACCAATACTCTGACCCCAGTCAGCGGTGTTAAGTACACTCGAATCTGAACCCGGCGGATTCAGCCTTAGGCTGACTCGCGACGTCGCTCAAGAAGGAAATAAAACAATGGTTACATGGGCCACCATTTCTTTTTCAGCCCCACTCGTCACGACCTATGCGTCCGGAGAATCTGGGTGAATTGCCTAGAAATGCAGTTTATCGGTTACATGCTAAACTAATATTGCCTCATAGTTGAATATTTGGAATCAACGCCCAAGACAGTGACCGGCGAATAGGCTATGCAGCATCGAGTAGTCTATATGCGACATATCTATTCAAGGTTCTTTCTCAAGACGTCATATTGCATACATGCAAGCCTAATTGCAAATGTTGCCTATTTTGCTAAAGTGGGTTGTTAGAAAGTAACTTTTAATCTACAAGTGTCTTGCAATAGCCCTGTTTTCATTAGCTTTGTCAACACTAAGCACCCATTGAGCACTCCTAGCTCAGGTTAGTTATGCCTGTCCAAGCGCACAACAATTCTACTGTCATAGTCCGATAATGATGCACTGCTGTCTATAATTTGCACTCGTCATTCGTTCCAAACAGTCCGAAACAAGGTATGCATCGATCGATGAACTTGCCCTGTGGCGTACCTTATTTAACTTTAATTCAACTATCTGCACCCATCTAGAGTTTTCATGATGGACGAGACTGACAAGTACACCTTTACTCATATGTATGCCTATGGCCATCACTCCGGTCTTGCACATCCATGTGACCGGATGGGGTTATTTTAAGATAGATGAACATTTACTATTGAAGAGTTATCTATTTAATGCGCGCTCCTCTCACCCGAAGGCGTGACGCTTAGTCCCCGACTAACAGGGGATAAAGGGACAAGACTTCTGCGACTAACTGTAAAGAGACGATTCATCGGCAGAATTCACTTTAAAATATCGTCCTTACTTTTGTCTGATTACATTTAGTGAGATTTCGAGGTACGCTTGAAGAGGATGGTTCGCAGTTAATCTTAGTAGGCATATTGTAATACGACAGGTAGACAAAAACCAAATTAATAAAATCGTCTCTAAATATCCATCCAGTTAAAAAAGCTGCAGTGCTTTACTCGCAAATCTTAAAAATAATCACTTTGCGGATTACTTTTCCTTGTAAAAATATACCTAACTTTACTTATCTAATGATAACAGCCTGATAAACGGATTGCAGTTTCATTGACGTTTGTAGAATTGACGGTCGACTTTGAAACTTTAAACGCGGACTTGCTGTAGTGCAAAATTATTTGAAAGCAAGCCTACGGCAAACTATTCCTTGTTCCACACATCCATTGCATAATGTATACTCATATAATTTCAAAGGATTCAACGCAACTAAGATGATATGATTGTTGCGTTTCACGTAGGAAAATCTGCGTTTTTTATCTGACATTTAGCGCCTCAAAAAACATCGCCCTATAGGTCGGATTGCTGCTAGACGGAAAAACAAAATATTCTAAACTTCACGTTGCTGCATATTATAAACATCCGATCGATTCTTACCATCACGGAAGCACTAAAATGTCAAATAAGCATTCTTGAAAAATCGAAGCAACATATCATAATACACGCAGGGAAGGGTCCCGTTAAAAAGAAAACAGACCATTTGCTGTGATTGAAATAGATGATTAATATCTACTCCAGAGCGCATGCGCATGCAACACCTTATCGAAAATCAAGCTATGCGACTCTAAAGCAAGTGCGCATGCCTTTTGTTGATTTGTTTTAATCGTCCTCCTTCATTCGTTGAAAGTATACAGAATGAACTACTAGCTCCTTTAGCGGAACTCATGTCTTCAACTATGACTGAGCCATAATTTTCTACATTCATAGCATACACGTATGGAATGCAGACCGATTTTACTTTCCAATCTTCATTTAATGGTGCATTATTAGGTCGCGTGGTCGGCTGTATGATATTTTATTTCCCGCTCCCTTGTGCTGCCGTTTTGTCTCGCTTGGCAGTCAGTAGTATTATTATAACTGGATTATGGTGCACTTTGTGGCGGGTATGGTCGTGGTCAATCTAAATTGGTTACCATAATACTTTCAAAAAATAGCACCATATTGTATTTCATTCAGATATTTGAATTGTCTCGAGATTCTTGTGTGTTCCTCGTATCCAATAACCATTTTTCGGTAACATTAGGCGAAAAACCAGGTCATTTGTTCTATATTCGGATCCTGAACGATATCATCAAGAATAATGTCAGCACAGAAGAATGTTAGATTGCATGATGCATTTGAGCAACTTGTTATCGCAGACGATGCTACTTCCCGCACTAGCTATCAAATTAGACTTTGGACTAGAAACCATAGTAGAGTTAACATTAATTCAAATGCCTTGAGTATGTTAATGAAATTAGTAGAGTGGAAGGGAACGCATTGCTTTCCGGAGTGGAAGTGGATCATTATGGTTGCTTGCAGTTATAAAACGCAGGTTAATTTAAACGATTGTCCGACCTGTGTGGTTTGAATAGGAGTCTTATGAACGACAGAGTAATGTTGTTGAAATATAGCCGACTTCAACAAACGAGCACAAACGGATATCTACTTTCGCGAGTTAGCATTTTGGCTACTGTTACCAAACACACATATTTAGGGTGGAATATGAGAATACGTTGATGGCGAGCTAATTAATTCTTGGATTTTTATTTAGAAGTTTGCTTAATTTGTCAAGAATCCGGTGCAAGATAATGGGCATCGGCCTTTAAATATGTCATGCTTCTGTCAAAAGACGTCGAAGGAAGCAAGATCAGTCCTACGCCCAATGTAGAACGAAACTTCATGACCTACATGGTCAGGGTCATGTGGTTGCCAGATCATTTAGTTATGGATTAGTGAAGCAAGGGTCAACAGCTCAATACTCAGAATCCAATACTCGTCTTTCCTTAAATAGCGACAATATTTATTAGCTTTATAAACCGGGGCTACTCACCGAACTTCAATCGAATCCAGTGATCCGGATACTTATATGGACATCTTTGCGAGTAGAATATTGCATGGGCCGGCAAATTCAAGGTGCCATTATATTTGTGCTCCCTAAAACACTCACTACTAATAGACCAACAGGGGAGATAGCAACATTAAATAAAGTGGGACCATCCGGTTAAGCAGAACTAAACATAACTGCACGCAGAAGGAATGAGACGAACATCACTGCTACGAAGTCCAAAGAATAACAGAAATCAGCTTGCTTAGTTGGTGGTAGCCAAAATGGTATGGCCAGGTGCAGAGCGGTATTTGCTTCCAGGGTGACTGGTAGGTTGAAAGTGATAAAACCGAATAAAACATGTAACAAATATAGCAGCATTAATCACTTGGCTGCATTTAACACATAGGGTTCCAATGGCAACCAGTCGGGTTGTAAAAGTTTCATAACAACGCATTGCACGCACAAAGTAAGGAGGACATGCAACAACAGATATTTAGTTATTGCATTACTTCAACTACAAGACAACGGCTGCCACTGGCTATCGTACCGCTAACTTTAAAAGCCACCCACGATTTAGTTGAGACTTACTCACTACAGAGAGGTGGATCGGATATTAAGTTGGTGCAAGAAGCCTTGCTTCGCTAAGCTTGAACGGAACCGTTACTTGAATTTCTGGAGATCGGGATGTTGAACAATACGTCGTTGAATGGTGCCAGCTACGTTTTTGCCAAATGAATTCATTACGATTTGATGATACGATTTCAAGTCCAAGCAAGTCAAGTTAAGTAGGAATTATGCAACAGAATCGGCACATTCTCAATATGTTACCCTATCATCGCCGTCAGTGATTTATATGAAATTCATATTACAACAAATAAAAAGCGAAATAACGTCTACACTTATCCCGCGAGAAAGCAATTTCGCATCAAAATGGTAGTTATGGTTGGGTCAAGAAGTAAGTAACACAGGTGCGGTAGCTCGGAATTACGGCACGATGCAGCACGTGAACGTAAAATCTTAAGTTTGGAGCGAGTAGAGGAATATATATACTGTTTGAGGTAAGTCAAAATGCAGTGGATGAAGTGGGTCGTTTAGAAATTGGGGTAAATATTGGTACGTGCGCCTCGGTGCTTGATGACAATAAGATCCTCAAAGGACTCTATACAATCCGCTGCATCTAAAAATAAGCTTGACCGACCGTAAAACCAATGTTCAGCCAATTTCGTGTAAAGAAAGATTACAAGAAACAGTAGAGCCAATGTGGTAGTTTATATGCAGTCACAAATCTAAGAATAATTTCATGTGGTACTGAAAGTATTTTAAGTAGAAAGCATAAAATGACAACCGTCAAATTGTAGAAAAGTTTTTGGCACTGTGAATAGAACAAGATATGTTTTTCGGGATATAACCACCCCTAGCAATTTAAATCATGAGGTTCTAGTTATGAACTTTCACTCGCTGCCATTGGAGTACTGGCATCCAAAATAACTTGTAACTTGTCAGATAGGAGAAACGAGAATGGGAAGTCAAGACATATCTTAGTTTAAAAATCAGGGATCGGCATGAGCACCAAGCCAGGAGCTCATCTAGACCATTTTGAAAACTGGATGTCACAGCGGTTGTAGTTACACATCCCAATAAGACAACGTCAGTATACTTGCCTTCAATAAAGGTAGATTGTATGGGGACCTTTCCCATAGACCTTATTTGTTGAGTGATAAGACGCAGTATCATTGAACGGATCTAATTTAATATCTAAGGCGCACCGGATTATAAGGCGCATTAAGCAAAACAATATACCCTTGTTTATCAGAAACAGTCCGTTGAACGGTGATATGATTGAAGACCCCACGGGCGACCCTGACTGTCCGTATGACCGCACGTTTTGGAACACTGGGGTGAGCGCAGATCGTGTGTTCAAACACTCACCAACAACCAGTGCGATACAGTCGCGTGTTTTAGACAGTGTTTGTGAGGTGCATTTTTGGACCAAGTGAGATTGTCGGGTGGAGTGAACATCACATATATCACAGTATGGGATATCAGCTTGGATGGTTGTATAGTTAGTTGGTTTATCGTCGCCAAAATTGCTCGGATCAGTTGGCTCCTGCAAAGAGTTCGCCACTCCCAACACAAGTCTGTCTAGGCAACATAGAAAGCTGACTCCACGACGTTCGTGACCACTGCTTAATCTTTGGTAAGCAAAGTCGGGATAAAGGTTTTTGACAGATTTTTCTGCGCACTGTGGACGTAGAAATTGATTCGAGGTCACTAGGCCTCAGCACAAATATTCAAACATGAGGCGCAACGAAATAGAAGGCGCACTGCCCATATTTTAGCAAATATATGGATTTTAAGTGCGACGTATGGTCCAAAATACGGTATAAGGAAAAAAGAGGGAGTGAGAGGAAGGCTCGCTAAAAGCACTTCGACTAGAGCGCAATGCAGATAATTTCACTCCATCAATCTGAGTGAATTGAGTACGGTTTATAAAGTATTCTTTAACCATGTTGAAAACAATTGTCTAACCTCGTTTATAAAAAAACGGTTGAGCAGTTTTGATCTATCGACGTTACCGAAAGCATATGTATAGTCGAAACAAAGGAGATTAACCGTTCCGCATTTTTCATCCTCTGCAGATGCTACGGTGTACACAAGATAGGACACCACGTCCAGTGTGGAGCGGCCGTGTTTGTAAGTGAAATGGTATATATCTTTGCATTTTTGAGTGTAAGATTCTGAGGAGCTAGCAGTTTCCCGAAGACCTTCAACATCACCGATGTACATGCTATTGCATGTTACTATTAGTAGTTTTTCTTTGGGGTGGGTATTATCCTAACAGGTCACTAAGTGTTATGGTTTGTACCCTCAAAAATGCATCGGTTTAAACCACCAACATAGGTACCGTTATAGCTCTTGATTTTGGCAGTAAAGCTTGGGAAATTAATCGGTAAGTTCTTAATTTATTTCAACAAAGTGACATAATGTTTCCTATCTATTGGTCCAACAAATATGGTGAAATTATAAACCACACTGAAAGCACTGTTGGCATTTTCTTTACAAATAAAACTCAGTTACTTGCTGGAAGAACACGAGCTCCTCTCGGCAACTCGGATCACTAAATTCTGTAGGCATGTTCACTCATGTACTGCAAGACCAGGTTTGTCTCTTTGACAAAAAACCATTCCAATGCCTCAGGCATAAATACTGTCCGATGGTAAATATGGCAAAACCATAAGTAACGTTTGCTTCAACTGACTTTGCAGCCTTCAAAAAAGAATTTATACGAATGCAGTCTGACCACGACTGAAAACATTAAATTGTGATTCCATTTGTACTGCCGTGTTGAAACAATCTACCTACAAGTGCATAGATTATCTTTGTCGTTATTGGAGCAAATTAGGAGAACAAATGTACAAGCCTAAACCTGCTATGTGAGTTCACGATGTAAAGACTCTCTTTGACTATTAAATCCCAGGAAACACGTGTAACGGTCTAGAATGTAAGACAGTGCTGGACCCTCAAGATATTCGCAATAGTTGGAGAGTTTTGTAACATCTATGCGGAAGCAATTTCCATAAGCGCATTGATAAAATAGGTGTACACAAAGGGAATGCCAACCTATATTCTTGTTTACAGAGCATTAACCCTTTGCCCCAGTTCACCCACATAGCTCAGGTGGTCACCGTTGACAAGCTGCATCGTTGAGGGGAACTCAAAATATTGCAGATAAATATGGCTGGTGAATTTGATGTATTAGCACAGCCTGTCTAAAACAGTGTGGATAATACATTGCGAAACCTTTGAATTATATTTGCCCCCGGATGCAATTTGGAGGGTACAAACCAAAACACTTAGTGACCTGTTAGGATAATACCCGCCCCAAAGAAAAACTACTAATAGTAACATGCAATTGCATGTACATCGGTGATGTTGAAGGTCTTCGGGAAACTGCTAGCTCCTCAGAATCTTACACGCACCAATGCAAAGAGATATACCATTTCACTTACAAACACGGCCGCTCCACACTGGACGTGGTGTCCTATCTTGTGTACACCGTAGCATCTGCAGAGGATGAAAAATGCGGAACGGTTAATCTCCTTTGTTTCGACTATACATATGCTTTCGGTAACGTCGATAGATCAAAACTGCTCAACCGTTTTTTTATAAACGAGGTTAGACAATTGTTTTCAACATGGTTAAATAATACTTTATAAACCGTACTCAATTCACTCAGATTGATGGAGTGAAATTTTCTGCATTGCGCTCTAGTCGAAGTGCTTTTAGCGAGCCTTCCTCTCACTCACTCTGTTTTCCTTATACCCTATTTTGGACCATAAGTCGCACTTAAAATCCATATAGTTGCTAAAATATGGGCAGTGCGCCTTCTATTTCGTTGCGCCTCGTGTTTGAATAACTGTGCTGAGGCCTAGTGACCTCGAATCAATTTCTACGCCTACAGTGCGCAGAAAAATTTGTCAAAAACTTTTATCCCGACTTTGCTTACCAAAGATTAGGCAGTGGTCACGAACGTCGTGGAGTCAGCTTTCTATGTTGCCTAGACAGACTTGTGTTGGGAGTGGCGAACTCTTTGCAGGAGCTAACTGATCCGAGCAATTTTGGCGACGATAAACCAACTAACTATACAACCATCCAAGCTGATATCCCATACTGTGATATATGTGATGTTCACTCCACCCGACAATCTCACTTGATCCAAAAATGCACCTCACAAACACTGTCTAAAACACGCGACTGTATCGCACTAGTTGTTGGTGACTGTTTGAACACACGATCTGCGCTCACCCCAGTGTTCCAAAACGTGGGGTCATACGGACAGTCAGGGTCGCCCGTGGGGTCTTCAATCATATCACCGTTCACTGGACTGTTTCTGATAAACAAGGGTATATTGTTTTGCTTAATGCGCCTTATAATCCGGTGCGCCTTAGATATTAAATTAGATCAGTTCAATGATACTGCGTCTTATCACTTAACAAATAAGTTCTATGGGAAAGGTCCCCATACAATCTACCTATATTGAAGGCAAGTATACTGACGTTGTCTTATTTGGATGTGTAACTACAACTGCTGTGACATCCAGTTTTTTTTTAAATGGTCAAGATGAGCACATGGCTTCATGCTCATGCCGATCCCTGATTTTTTGAACTAAGATATGTCTTGACTTCCCATTCTCGTTTCTCCTATCTGACAAGTTACAAGTTATTTTGGATGCCAGTACTCCAATGGCAGCGAGTGAAAGTTCATAACTAGAACCTCATGATTTAAATTGCTAGGGGTGGTTATATCCCGAAACCTATCTTGGTCTATTCACAGTGCCAAAACTTTTCTACAATTTGACGGTTGTCATTTTATGCTTTCTACTTAAAATACTTTCAGTACCACATGCAATTATTCTTAGATTTGTGACTGCATATAAACTACCACATTGGCTCTACTGTTTCTTGTAATCTTTCATTACACGAAATTGGCTGAACATTGGTTTTACGGTCGGTCAAGCTTATTTTTAGATGCAGCGGTTTGTATAGGGTCCTTTGAGGATCTTATTGTCATCAAGCACCGAGGCGCACGTACCAATAATTACCCCAATTTCTAAACGACCCACTTCATCCACTGCATTTTGACTTACCTCAAACAGTATATATATTTCCTCTACTCGCTCAAAACTTAAGATTTTACGTTCACGTGCTGCATCGTACCGCAATTCTGAGTAACCGCACCTGTGTTACTTACTTCTTGACCCAACCAACTCTACCATTTTGATGCGAAATTGCTTTCTCGCGGGATAAGTGTAGACGTTATTTCGCTTTTTGTTTGTTGTAATATGAATTTCATATAAATCACTGACGGCGATGATAGGGTAACATATTGAGAATGTGCCGATTCTGTTGCATATGACCTACTTAACTTGACTTGCTTGGACTTGAAATCTTATCATCAAATGGCAATTAATTCTTTTGTAACCTAACTTATCTGGCCCTATTCATCGAAGTACTGGTCAGGTTCCCGATCTCTGAAAATTCAATTAACGGTTCCGTTCAAGCTTAGCGAAGCAAGACTTCTTGCACCATGCTAATATCTGAAGCACCTCTCTGTAGTGTGTAAGTCTCAACTGAACCGTGGGTGGATTTAAAAATTGGCGGTACGATAGCCAATGGTACCTTTTGGCGTGTATTTGAAGCAGTATAATAACTGCGTATCTGGTGTTGCTGGTCCTGCTTGCTTTGTGCGTGCAATACCTTTTGATGTATCCCTTTACAATTTAATTGGTTGCCATTGGAACCCCCTTGTGTTAATTGCAGCCAAGTGATTAATGCTGCTACATTTGTTACATGTTTTATTCTGTTGTATCACTTTCAACCTACCAGTCACCCTGGAAGCACTTCATGTTCTGGCATGACAATATCGTTTTGGCCACCCTAAAATAAGCAAGCTGATTTCTGTTATTCTTTGGACTTTGTAGCAGTGCTTTTCGTCTCATTACTTTTACTTGCATATATAGCAGTACTGACATTGGTTTATCAGGAGCTACAGAGACATTTATATTTACTACAGAAGTGTGCATGAATGAAGAGACTTCTGTAATTGCAAAGGGCGACATCCTCCCTCAGGTCCGGGTAGTTATAGTAATTCAAGACGGAGATACGGAAAGGTAGCATTGATGACAACGCAATTTATCTGTCTAGCATTTCGAACAACTATAGTGGTAAGTGCTTGACCGCTTGCCATAGCAACAAATGAAAATCTCAAATGACTGTTGTTTCTGGATGCAAAACCGCGGAGGTCACAAACGTGAGAAAGTGAGCGGCACATTTTGCGCTACATGACTGCCAATCAGGCGCGAACAGTTTCCAGCTTGTAGGCAGGAATTGCCAGTAGGTGAAAATCGGACTAATTTTCAGTTTGCTGTTAAATCACCTGTGTGAGTGCGCTGGTTGGTGATTAAAAACATTCAACCAGCAGCGTTTCTCCGAGGAGGCCCAAAACGTTTTATACTCAAGTCTGTTGATCGAAGGCAAAGTCATCCAATTCCAGTTAGACATGCAGAAGCTGGTGTCAAACTCATACCCAGCAAACGCTCTCCCCGGTTGTACATGCTATCCAACCAAGATTGCACGCGCAAGTGGTATGATGTCAGATTTCATCTGCAGGGCTCATCAGCAATCTAAACAGCTAATCCAAGGAGATAAGTCTCACACACACTGGTGTTTGTTATCTTAGAAGTGGTGATTGCACCAAATTTCGCATTGATTCGATTCATTCTGTTGGTTTCGTTACTTTCAGCCATGTTCGTTTCGCGCGTGCCTTCCATGGAAAAACCAATGTTATTCACCAGTATCCGTCTGTTTTTAGCCAAAAATTAAGCAAATTTTAAGGAACCACTCAACTGTTCTAGCCTACTCTGATAGCAAACGCTGCGCTACCGGCTAGGAGAGTTCAGTTTACGCTGCGTGATTGGTTCTCCGCTAAGTTAAGCCAATTAGCAAGGGTGGGCATGTTTGTCAAATTTGACCAGCCAACCGATTAGGGTAACATGGTCGAATTCGCTACCAAGAAAGTGTGTGAGCTGCATTTGTGTATTGATCTGAAAACGTTAAACATACTATTTTTGTGGGTAATGTTAGATTAAAAATGCCCAAAATGGCTGCGGTTCGTTTAAGCGGAAGTTACCCGGACGCCAACTGGACCTGGTAAAGCAACTATCATACCTAACTTTTTGTGCACCCAGTGGGTGATGGTTGAGACTACTCGCGATCACCTAATTCAGTAGACGAAATGAGCATCTGTTACGTTTTGAGTGAACAAACCACAAGCGGCGAAAGATATTAGAGCTTAGGATGGGATGACTTGTTTGCATCAGGTGGGCAAATATCGTGCTGAAGCAGGTTTTGTTTATTCCTCGGCCTACCTGCGTTTGGTGATGCTCACTGATTTGTTCAGACAAACCTTTCGTGATGCAATCTATGTAACTTTTCTCACAAGAAGTGGTAAACTGTTACGCAAAGAAAGAGGTGATATGCACATACAGTTTGTCTCTTAGCCAGAGGTGTAGCATGAAAGTGGGAGAGAAGATACTGTGTAAGTATGCAGCCTCCACTGCGACAGTTCCGCACTTAATCCAAACGAAACATTTCGTCGTTATCTCTAAAGCCTTACATCCGATCTACTTTGTGAGGTGTATCCATTCCAAACTTAACAGAAGCCGATTCCTTGCATTGACGGATAGGATCACGATTCATCCACAAATTCCACCACTATGTACGCACAAACAATTCGGCAAAGTATTGGCTTTACTTTGGCCATCTGGGTAGCATCCGCATGAACAAAACATGGCCACTTTGGGCATTGTGACACTCTTGTTTTCATTTAACTCAATCCACCCATTGTTGTCTTAAATATTAAAATGTGATGGGTTTGGCCTGAGGCTGTATCCGCGAAAACGAGCTTGTTTGATACACAGTGTTTTCTTGTCTGAACTGCGAATTATTCATCATGTTGTACCTTGGTTATTTAATATTTTGCGCTACCGACAGGAGGAAACATACTGCTGCGTTTTGGCGAGCTAAGTATTACACGAAAGTGAACCTGTCTTCCGCATTCTGGCAAATGCTTCCAGACAGAAACCAGCTTCCTAACAAAATTTGCCACACAGTTCATGAGATCTCGTTGGCTTCGTTCACTTGTGGTTTAGATATTTCTAACAAATATTTCAAAAGAGCTACAGCGTACCCGTCAATGCCCACACGGCACGCACTAGCAGACCCCTCCGTACCGGCCAAGTGCATAGTAATAATAATAATAAACGAACAAAACAACGGAAAATTATTTTTTCTAATTTAAGAGTACATGTGCAAGATGTGATAGAAGCACTAAGTGACAAAATCAAAGAAATGGAGACAAAAGTTGAGAGCCAAACGTAAAGCTTACATAAATCTACTAGACTACATGATAAAAGAAACTCATCTATAACACGATCAAATCTGTGCATGTGAAGATTCAGTGAATGACCCCGAATATTTAGCATCCAGTTGGATTGAAACAGTCTGGAGAGATCAAGCCCAGTTTGGCCCGTCACTGTAAAATCTGTAAGGATTAAATCCCTGAAAGCGCTGACAATGAAGCGAAAACCTATGCAGTCGGAGTAGACGATTAAGATACGAGATATTTCTTAACCGATACACCATTCTTGTCCCAGTCTCCGAAGGTCGTTCAACTGACATCTTCTCGAAAATCAAGCAAGACGGACAGGCCTGCACGTAGTATTACAAATATGATCTGATAAAGGCTGCTAACAATCTGATGAGCATCAATTTTGTTATGATCCTCAAAGACCAGAGGAAAATCCACGTTATTTGGAAACCCTTGCGAGTAGCCGCAGTCTAGTGCACAAAGGATTTAAAGGCAGAGGACAAGGAAATACCTAAATATATAGGTTGGCCACATACGGCAATGTATTTTAGCAAAGTAGCTAACCATTAGTAAGTGTAGTTGACCCCTTGCGTAGGAAGGAGACCTCAGCGAGGTTTATTGACATTTGCCAAAAATCTGACCAACCTAGAGCGACCAAACTCGTTAGAAGAATGTTTCATCTCCCATACCAACGCAAACTGCAGTCTCTGAGATTGTACAATTGTAAATATCGACGTCAGCGAGGCGACCGAATCATGGTTCACTTAATACTGACGAACCGAACTCACCCACGTAGCAATCTGTTGCAGCTGAGTTAAAATACCAACCTGAGAGGCCGTTAGCTCAAACGCGCTACGCACTCAATCGGTCTGATGGTCGATGCAAAGTTTGCTCCCTCCATGTGTCCCTTGCTTGGAATGCCCTTCCGTCAGGTTAATCCTGCCTCCACAATAAGCATTTCAAAAAAGTTCTTGATGAAACGCTTTCGAGGCTGCATTATTTGATATAGTTCGTTCCACTTGGAGTACGAAATAACTCAAACTTAAGCATGTGGTTAGTGGCCCTCTCCGCAACATGGAGGTGAGGATACATGCAAATGTGTCTATGTGATTAGCTTGGATGTGGATAAACTGGATTAACATAGACATCTGTCAAATAAAGAAACAAACGGGTGAGCGTTGTCATTTCCCTTTTATTGCTTACGCACTTACTGCAATATATTAGCTCTCAATACCATTTTGTGTGTGCATATCCCATTCCCACTTCAAATTAGAGTTATACAGTAGTGCGTTTAACTCGGTGGACCCTTGTGATAACCATTTATTCATTCGAGAAACCTTCAAATTTAAACCTTTACTCCAAACATCCTACGGGGCTCTCCAAACACCTGCTATTTACCCCTTAAAAATCATTGTTTATTGTTCATTGTACATACTTCACTCCAGAACCTTGTCAAGATCCATCTGCAAGTCAAGTGACACCCAGAATCTCCCACTAAACCCAGAAGTTTATACCACCCGCAAACAGAAATTTTGACACCTTCAGCTCCTCATGTGGATCATTAATATAACTGTTACCAATAGCGGGCCGAGAACCGACCCCTGTGGATCACCGCGCAAACGGCTTGTCGGTAAAAATGCCCGGCGCCCACTCGAACACTCATCTCTCTCCTCTTTAGAAAGGCCAAAATCCAGTTCAAGACTTGGCCAGAAACGCCGTTAGATCTTGTTGAAAACGGAAGGCGATAGTTGAAATATCAGTGAACAAAATGTTCACCACGTATTCCAAATCTACAGCCTCAGTCCAGTATACTCGGTAAACCAATAAGTTAGTCAACCAAGATTAACCTCTGTGGAACTCATGTTGGAACGGGTTGAGCAAAGTGAAATTAGCCATTCGCTTTCCGAGAGCATCTCTTAACATTTGCTCCAAAAACCTACCACGTAAGCTTGTCAGGCTAACTGGGCTGTAATTATCCGGCGGTGTTTATCGCCCCTTCCAAAACAGATGATATTTACATGCAGTTTGCACCTCTCGATAACAATGCTAGGTACTTTCCGAGGGAGCGGACGCCAACTCTTCCAACAACTGTATCGCATGTCGAGCATCTTGTGCAAATCAGAGTCAAGCCATGGCTGTGTTGCTCCCAATGTATGCTATGTGGAAGAGATGTCACGGAGAAAGGACTTAAATTTTCCCCACACGATGAAAGTATCAGATTTCCATATTATGCAGGGGAATTTTGCAGCTCTACATTTCACGGCTTGGAAATCTTCGTGCCATTTATTTGGGTTACGGGTAATGCATTAAACGACGTCGACTCAGAACATATTAGAATAATAGATACACGCGGTCATTAGCACACAATGGGGAATCGCAAATTAGATTTCTCGCAAGCTCCACCGACTACTGCCAAGTCGAAGTCCAAGACGGCAAGGTTTTAGCCATCAATGAATTTAGTGGGCATTTATACAAAATGAGAAAATATTCTTGCAAGAAAAAGTCAAGGATGTCAGTGGAGAAACACCCATCCGCCGCTTCGCAGGTGAAATCCAACCAGTCAAACTCAGGGGCATTATAATCGCTCATTACCAGGCATCTATTTGCTGTATAAGTGCGAAGATTGTCAAAAAGCCCACTTGACGCACTTTCGGGAATAGTGTATACCAGAACCATTTTGAAGTGCTTGAGATAGGTAAATACACCCACCGAAATAGAATCAATATTTTTATCTTTAGCGTTGAACATATATGTTCATGAAATTGTTAGGGTGCTCTGACGTAGAGAGCAAATCCACCCACGCAACGGCTTAAAATGTAAGCAGATCGTACTCTGATATGGCCATTGAGCTCCGCAAAACGATTTGAACACAGCACTTTTATTTTGTGTTCCAAGTTTTGGAGCACACGCCGTTTGTCTTGAACTGCAACAAGCAATCTGAATTGTTTCCTTGGTTGACTTTAAAATTGGCTTCTGCCAATACGGCCACTAGGACCGTCGCTGACGTTTAGCTTTTTGAGTGGCACTGTCCCATCTCTACACTCAACCACCGAGGGTTTGTTTGCTTAGACGCCTCAAGTATAGATAGCTGAGCTTTTAGGGGTGCTCCGAGCATAATGTTTTTTTGATCTCTCCCTGTACATTAGGCTATTAAGCTCCGCAAACGTAGTTTGACACGTCAGTTATAAGTTGATTTTCGGGTTTCAGAGCACCCGTCGTGTGTCTTGGATTGCAACACGCAATCTCTATCTTGGCCTCGGTTTACCTGGAAGTCAGCCACTGCTAATTTGATCACCAGGACCATCAATATGTGAAGGGTTTCTGTTTGGCTGTCTCCCGTCCCTACACTCTACGACCGAAGGTTTCTATTTGTTTATAATCTTTAGGTAGAGATAGGAGAGCTGGCAATTGAACTCGGCGCATAGTGGTTAGCAGCTATCGTCATGATCACTAGGCCATTGAGCTCCGCATGCAGTGTTTGACAGAACGGTTAGAAGTAGATTTACACGTTTTGGAACACATGCAGTGGGTGGATTGCAAAACCAAAGCTCAATGGTGGCCTCATATGAATTTGAGTTTCGTTTTTACCAATACGTTCACCGAAGTAAAGTTATTCGGTGTGGAGTTCTCCGATACCTGCAATATACTTCCGACGGTTTCTTCTTTGCTTAGCATCATCAGGTAAAGATAGCCAAAATTAAGTGAGACTGGGCGCATTGTGCTTGTAACTATCGCCATGATCACTAGGCCATTGAGCCCCGCGAGCGGTGTATAACCCAGCGGTTAGTAGTTTATTTTCTCTTATTGGAACACTTGTTTATTGTCTCTTATTGCCACACGCTATCTCAATTGCTGCCTTGGTTGCATTTGAAGTCAGTCTCTGCCAATAAGTTCACCAGAACCGTCGAAGAAGTGGAGCGTTTCTGTGTGGCTCACTTCCATCCTTGCATTTCACGAACCACGGATTCGTCTTTGATTTAACTCCTCAGCTAGAGATAACCGAGCTGGGAGTGGAGTTCAGCGCATAGTGCTTGGCGGCTACCGCCATGATAACTAGACCATTGAGCTCCGCGAACAATGTTTGACGCAGCGGTTAGAAGTTGATTTTATGGTATTGGAGCTCCTGCCATGTGTCTTGGAATGCGACATCAATGCTCACTCGTGTCCCGAGATGAACTTGAATTTTGTTTTCGATAGCACGTTCGCTAAGACCGTCACCAAAGTGAAGGGTGCCGGTGTGGCTCTCCCCATCACTGCATTTCTCGATCATACGTTTCGTTCTTGTTTAACCTCATCAGCTAGAGACAACCGAGCTGGGATGAGCTGGCGCATAGTGCTAGGCTGCTATCGCAATGATCACTATGTCATTGAGCTTTGAGAGCGATGTTTGACACAGCCGTTGAAATTGACATTTGAACTTACAGCTCAAGCCGTGCATCTTGGATTGCGTCACGTAATCTCATGCGCGAAGTTGCTTGACTCTAAATTCTGCCTATGCCAATACGATGACTAGGACCGTCACCGTATTGAAGGGTTTCGGTTTGGCTCCCTTCTATCGCTGCACTCCACGACCGACGGTTTATTCTTTGTTTTGACTCATCAGGTAGAGATACCGAGCTGGTAGTGAAATTCGGTTCATAGTGCTTTTCGGCCATCGCCATGATTACTAAGTCTGTGCGCTTTGCGAGCAAAGTTTGACACAGCAATTTTAAATCGATTTTCGGGAATCGGAGCATCCGCCGCTCGTCTTTGTTTGCGACACGCAATCTCAATCGTGGCCTCGGTTCACTTTGAATTCAGCTTTGGGCGAATGCGGTCAATAAGACCGTCACCGAAATGGTGGGGTTGGGTGTTACTCCCTTCAATCCCTGCATTCCACGACCAAAATTTCTTCATTGTTTAAACTCATCATGAAGAGATAGCTGAGCTGGGTTGTGCAACTCGGCGCCTATTGCTTGGCGGCTGTTGCCTTGATTACTAGGCCAAGAAGCATCGCCCACAATTTTTGGCAGAGCGGTTAGATGTTTATTTTTAGGTTTTGGATCACCAGCCGTGTGTCTTGGACTGCGACACTCAATCTCAATCGTGGCCTCCGTTGATTTGAATACAATGGTGGCTAATAATTTTACCAGCACATTAACCGAATTGGATAGTTTCGGTGTGGTGCATTCTGATCACTGCCTTGCACGACCTACGCATTCGTCTTCGTTTAGACTAATTAAGTAGAGATAAAAAATTGGGAGTACAACTCGGCGCATAGTGCTTTGCGATTATCCGCATTGAGCTCTAGGAGTAGTGCTTGATACAGAAAGCAAAAGTATATTTTTGTTATTTACAGCAACCGCCGTGTGTATTGGATAGCAATATGTAATATCAGACGTGATTTTTGTTGATTCAGGATTCAGTTTCTTCCAATACGATCACTTGGACCGTTACCTGAATAAAGGATTTCGGTAAAGCTCTCTGCTATGCCTGTATTTCATGACCGACGGTTTCAGCTTTGCTAAGACTCATCAGGTTGAGATAGCCGAGCTGAGAGTGGAACTCGGCGCATAGTGCTTAGCGGCTATCGCGATGATCAATAGGCCATTAAGCTCCGCGAACAGTGTTTGGTACAGCGGTTAGATGATGGTTTTCCAGTTTTGCATCCTCCGTAGTGTGTCTTGGATTGTGACACGCAATCTTAATAGTTTCCTTGTTTGACTTTATACTTAGCTTCTGCCAATACGGTCACTAGGACCGTCACCGAATTTTAGGGTTCGTCGTGGCTCTCTCCCGTTCCTGCACTCCACGACCGATGGTTTCCTCTTTGATTAGACGTCTTAAGTAGTAATAGCTGCGCTGGTAGGTGAACTGGGCTCATATTGCTTGTCGGCTCTCGCTTTGATCCGTAGGCTATTGTGCTCCGCGAGCAGTGTTTGACACAGCGGTTAGAACTTGCTTTTTGGGTATTAGAGCACGCGCTATGTGTCTTGGATTGCGTAGAGGAAGCTTACTTGTGGCCTTACATGAATTCGAGTTACGTTTTTCTAATACGGTAACTAGAACCGTCAAAGAAGTAGAGGGTTTCGGTGTGGCTCTCTGCAATCTATGTATTTCAGGCCGACGCTTTCGTCTTTGTTTAGACGCATAAATTTTAGATAGTGGGGCAAAGAGTGGAACTCGGTGCATAATGCTGGCAGGATATCGCTGTGATCATTATTCCATTGAGCTCCGCGGGCAGTTCTTGACACAGAGGTTAGAAGTTGATTTTCTCTATTTGGAACACTCGCCGTGTGTTCTGAAATGCGAAACGCAAGCTCAATCTAGGCCTCAAATATATTTGCATTTCGTTTTCGCCAATATGGTCACCAGGACCGTCACCGTAGTGGAGGGCTTCGGGTGGCTATCTGCAATCCATCTACGCCACGAACGACGGTTTCGTCTTGGTTTAGACTCATCAAGTAGAGATAGCCGAGCTGGAAGTTTAGCTCGGTGAATTTTGCTTGGCGGCTATCCCCATGTTCTCTGGACGTCGGTTTACTTATAGTGTCACTGATTTCATGAAACGCTGTTTCGTTTCTCCTGCTAGGTTAGCCATGTATCTCCGTTTAGTTATATATTGTGTTTTCTTGGCGTTTGTGCCTATGTTGTTCGTTTTATGCACCGCAATTTTGTGGGTTGCAGAACATCCGTTGTTTTGGTGAGGGAACCCTAATCTGTGTGACCACTATCCGTTGGTTGCTGTTTGCTGACGTTTGTTCGTTGTTTGCACATAGCGCGTAAGAGTTGCTGTACATGACTAGTGCCCTTGCCTCCACGGCGTCCAAAGGCAAGCTCACCACCAACACATACAAAACTATATGTATCTTGCAGATTTTACGGAAGATGAAATCTACAATGGTGCGCGAATCAGCATTGGTGGTGACGTATTGGGAACCTTTGAGTGTGGTCGGCTTCACGGCTTCACGCAACGAAAAAAAAGACGGTGTTTATTATACCATCCAACATTTGTAACAAAAAACGTGTTGCGAGAACGCAAGTTGGTTAGGTCCCACATGCTGATCTCACGTAGTACGTTGACGCCTTCATCAAGATTGAATGAAAAATATCGGATTTGAAAATAGTGTGCGTAATTAATTAAACTAATTATTACTTGAGTTTTATAGATATAATTTGCAACGCATCGGAAAACAAACATGTTCTCAGTGAAAAGCCAAAAAATCGGATAAGGTAGATCACGTTGATTCATAAGAAATATAACCTTGGTCCACGTGGCGATTGGTCGTAAGATTTAGACTAATTAAGTTTCGGCCAATTAGAAGCTGGCGTACATTTAGCTGACATTATGTCTGATACTGAGCACAAAAGATTGCGGTTAAAATAAACAGATGAATCATTGCTGCCCAAACATTTAAGCATATTTCACAATGAAAGCCGCAAACTAGTTTCTGCGTAGTTAAAATATCATAGTCCAAAGCAGCCAGCTCAAATGTAATTAAAGCTCCTCAGCCATTCCTACTATGGTCTTTCATGAACGCTGCCTAACCAGCTTAAGATGAAAAACCATTTTTCGATAAATGTTAGTCGAAAATGGGAAACAGCATCCCCCATATGTGATATCATGGTATTGAATACTGCATATTGGGAAAAAGCAACGAGTAGAGACGCCTCTCTATAACTACAGCTAATATTTTTCAAGCATATCTGCCTATTACGTTAATCATTCTTGTAATCCTAAGTCGGCAAATGCTCCTCCAGGAGAATTTTTAAAGCTAACACTGACTTTTCTTTGACTATGTCTGCAGGCAGGTTTTTCCAAATATTCACAACCCTCCGCTCGAAACAGATCTGATGAGGGACCCACTTCAAATCCGGTACGACAAGCTTGTACCATTGTCCTCGTGAGATGTTTGGTGTGTGCAGATGAACCAACAGTTTCAACATGTGGTAATCACCCATATGTAATATTCGGTGCGTCGTGATAAGGTAAATCCGCATTCGACGATGAGACAGGGTGTACAACCCTGGTCTGTTGCACCGGACTTCATATGGCAGAACTCGTAAACCGGGGGGTCAGTCTTGTGGCAACAAGCTCCACCCGCGTAATCCTGTGGACTTGGTCCCGGGTGAGCGGACATTACGCGTGTTAGCTGTACTCTAGCATTGGCCTGATGACAAAAAGAAGACGCAGGTAGCAACCTGTTCCGATCAAGGACAGAAGCTGAGTTTGAGGGCCAGAACATGCTCAGTCCGTTTCGGTAAAGCTTGTTGGTGTTTTCAAAGGATTTAAAATACCAATGTAAGCGTACGCCTAGAATGTTCACGGATTGCGTTGGGTATAACTGTTGGCCGGCCAGATGGTAGCCTTGGCCATTACCACCATTGAGCTGGCTCAGGAATACCGACTTGACCAATTGATCAGAATATTGCCCTTTGCTGACTACATAATGAGGCCGTACAAAGTCACGCTAAAGCAAGTCGCTGTCGCCGTGCTCCTTTATTATATTCCATATCTTAAGTTCCTCTAATAAGGATGCGCAAGGTGAATTCAGAAGTAGTGTCACATCAATAAATGGATCAGGAACGAAATGGGACCAATGACTATGGCCTGCCAAAGGTCACTGTTAAAGGGATACCACTCAGTCAGGTGGCTGTTCAACTGCACCCTCCACATCCGACCAATAAGCAAGTCACTGATCCACTGATGCAGAAGGACACTAGCACCACTCAAGTTTAGCTTCCGAAGAAGGGTCCAGGGTGCAACTTGTCAAACGCTTTATTGAAATCGATGTAAATGATATCAACCGACTTCCCTTGGTTCGGTGCTTGCAGCCATTCGTGTCTCGAGAGCAGCAGATTTGTAATGCAGGACCGACCTTTCATGAAACCGTGCGGCGCAGGCATTAAGACGCTTTCCGACTCGAAATGCGGCAGAAAAGCACGCTTCAGTATCTTCTCGAACGTTTTAGCTAAAACAGATGTCAGGCATTTGGCCGGTAGTCATCTACCTTGCTCGGGTCGCCGCCTTTCTTAATCGGTTTCACCACTGGGTATTTCCCGTCGCTCGTCTATTAACCGGCGGACATAGACTTGTTGAACAGCTAAGTCAAAGAACGCCAAATGATGGCCGACAGCGCTTTGAGGGTATACGGATGGAGCCCATCAGACCCGGCAAAATTGGTACCGCCAAACAGGTGGAGCAATTTGCGCACATCTCCAAGGCTGCAAAACAGGCTGTCCAGCTCTCTAGGGGCGATTTGAGTCAAACATGATACGGGCGCCGGCTTATCTGCAACATCGGAAGCGAAGTGCGCCGCCAATACGTAAACACGCTCAGCATTGGAAACTAGGGCTTAGCCGTCCGAGCCCTCCAACAAAAGCAGATCACCTGGCGGAGTGATGCGTCGCTTCACGCAGTCAAAAATCCTCTTAGGAACTGCTTTTGCTGCGGTTGCAAGTTGCCCTTCGAACCTTCGGTGTTTTCCTGTTTTCGCGCACTTTCAGGCATTTTGGTGCCTAGTGTAGGCTTCGTTATATTTTGCAGGGCCAGATTGCAGCAAATTTTTCGGTAGCCAGCGTCGATGTTAAGGCAGTTCGTCATACTTCTATTCAAATCAGTATAGCTTGCCTAGTCCAGCGTTCCGATATATGAGGGGTACAAATCGGACGCACAATGATATTACTCCCGCTATTTTGTTAGACTAATAGGCCTTAACTGATGAATCTTTTGGTAGCGGCCATCTCTTCATGCTAGCAGATCGATTGCGGCCTTTAAAGTCCGCGTTCCAATAGTTGAGGCCTGGCTCCAGCGGAGGAGCAAACGGCAGTGGCGGCTGTGAGCTCACAATGACCATCGAGTGGTAATTAGCTCCCAGGGACAGTAGGACTTGAACCTTACGCAATTGTTGCTCTCAGCTGGTAGGCAACAAGTTCAGCTACCATGGAGTTGAGTGCGCAATAACGTGCGTCACTTGATTGATGTGATGTGTGGCCCCATTTCTAGACCTCCTTCCCGCTAACTTCGTCTCGAAGTCGCAATGACCAGTGAGGAGCTTGATCTCAGGACACGGTATTCAAGGAACTTTGAAATCTTGAGTATTTATCGGTCTACTATATCTATGGGCACGTACCTGGAGCTTCAAAATCTAAAGTCTACTGAAGCGCGATGACATCAAGCATGGAGCAGCTTCATCAGCAAAATTGACCTTCGCTGGTAGAAATGTCCCCTGCTTTTGCCCAACCGGGCAATTTCCTACACTTTCAGCCCGTCTTTACTGCCCTCCAGCAGCCTATCAACCTGACCCTGCAGAAACTCGACTTCGTGTTGGCAACGAACCTGAGCGCTCGGTTCCGACGATTCTGGTGTATGGAAGACAATCAAGTTGTTACGCCTGATGTCCTTGGACCTCTTTTCAGTTACTTCAGGCTATTGTGTTTGAGTTTATCAGATTTCATCATTACCTGTCTTGTCACAAATTAGAGTTGCAGTGTCCGTCGACGGAGTAGCAGGTGGTAAAGAGGAGCTACTCGGCAACCTTGGAGTTCGTTCCACATAGCTGGTGTTAGGCGTACAACTACTTCCTAAAGTGTCATTTGCTCAGAACTTACACAGCTGCGGTCTTGGAACGCCTCACTTTACCGATCCACTGATTTATTTTCCTAGGGGTCTTGGGCAGCAGTTCGCACGAGCATTTTTAAATATAATGATAAAAAGGTCGTGCTTAATCTAGCAGATAATGCGAAACTTGTCAACAGGAAGTTCAATACACGAAATGTAAAAATTCACCTAGCAAATGCCACGAGAAACTACGTTTGTATGATGACCAAACATCTTAGACAATTTCAGCAAAGATAATGTCACACCAATTTTAAATTTAGCAGCGACCGATAATAAAGCATATGGGAAATATACATTCACTGGACGTAGGTATGGACAGGGCACACATTATTGATAAATAGTTTCGGAACCACTGACATTAAATTACACAAATTAGAAAGATAAACAATGCTTCCCTGATTTAAACAACTAAGAAAACAAAACTAAGGGAGACGCGAGAGGTAAGGCGGTAAAGAAAGACAGAAATATCCCAGCAACCGGACAAAGGTATATCACTGGATAATGCAAAATCACAAAGGATACTGAATTAGATGATTTAGTACAAAAATACAAGATGTGACAAAGGAAAACGGGATATCCTGGCCTGGGAACAGAGCGATTTATTTTGAACTCTGCAATTCCCTTTAATTAGCATAGATGCATATCAACACTGTTAGTGAAGCCATTACAACTTCAATAGAACAAGCAAAGGACAAGAGTGACCACACTGGTCATAATAACGGTGTATCCTTTAAATCGGTCGCACATTACATAGAAGCTAGCGTTGCCATAATTTGTTTATCAAGCGCCTTATTACATTACTGCAAACAAGAGTACACATCCAAAGAAAACCCATGAGCATACAGCGCAAGATGAAAGACAACCAACCGTTATCAATTAGCAGCCTTAATCATCTAAGACCGTGGCGACAACGCTAACTGTTCGAATACGAATCACAGGCCGTTTCGAATGTGTCCCATCAACGATCGATTTGCAACAGCAACCTGATGCGAAATTCGTGTCTCCTTATAACCAAGAATATGTACCTATTGGATAGTCCTAACCAACTTAGCGTTCCATCGAAAATACTAGAAAATACATGAAAATATGAGGAAATATAGCAAATTTACAATCTCAAATTCATCGACTGCTCTATTATGTTCGGCCTATTCCTATGTCAAATGACGCACTTTGGCAACGGTTGGAATATAACTGCGGTCATCCTCCACATATTCATATCCTGAAGATACAAGTATTATGCTCTCAGTTTAATATCTAATTGGCATATCGGAGGATGCTAACACTCAGCCAAATACAACATGGTCCACCTGTATTTGTGGACTGAACTTGTAGTAAAGTAAAACGCTAAAGGGAAATAGACCGCGGTCAATAAATGTCAGTACACAATTACAGCAGGTAGCTGCAAATTTGGTTAGTTAGTGCAAGCCCAACAAGCCTTCACCGGAAGCACACTTTGCACTCAATGATTACAGTCTTGTATGGTGTGGATGAGAAACAGGGTTAATGAAAACTCGGCCAACTTATTATTAATATGATTTCAACCAATAACTGCGTATCTAAACCAAAGAGTATTTGATCTGAAAATAATATTATACGTGAAACAACATTATCAGTTGGCCCAGCTATCCAAACATATGGACTAGGGGTAATGACATTAAACGCAACAAAACAATCCAGTAGGAAACTTGCTTGATTAACCCATTATATATATACAAGAACCTGAACTTAATCACAATATGCATTAGTATCTTTTGGGAATACATTGCTTGCGACTTATTTCTGGTTTAGTCTGCTAATGTATTGCAATATACTACAGGTGCCAAGTAATAATCTGGAAAGATTATCCGAACTGGGCAATATATTTTCTGTTATCAGCAAACATCATGAACTTAATGGTTACTTTAGATCTGGCATGACGAAAATAAATACACCATACTGAGAAAAACAAATTAGGATGCGCGCAAATGTTAAATAGAAAAGAGGCATTTTAAAACTCAGTATGCATTTCTCGACTTTTGCAAAGTATGCTACGGTAACCCAGAAGATAAAACAACTTTAGAAAGTCCAGATGCAGAGCGAAATCATATGTCCTAGTGTCACTATATTCTGTTGAAAACGCAAAATATAAGAAGAGGTTTTAAGGCATCGCCTAAAGCATCATAAGCCAAGTAATTTGAAAATAATAACACTTCAGCGGTTAATAAATACTTTCTTTGTCTGCACTATAATATCCTATATGGACTGTTAAGCTAAGCGGCGGTGTGTACGCAGTCGATGATAGGTCAATGCTGCATTGTTCCGCCAGTGAAACAAGGAGACATCTATTTAATTTCATTTCAAATTTCGTATGCAACTCACTGCGTTATTGCGGGGAAATTGTGACGACGATAAGCTAAGGGATAAAGCAAGCAGCATAAATATTCGGATAACTGTAGCTCACCATGCTATAGCTCCATTCACGAAAATATTTAAGCACATTTTTACAGTAAACCGTGCCAAAATTATATGGGACTGAAGTGCACTTTATTAAAAAGGAGCTGACACTTACCGGTGGATACGCAAGGTTGCTGTATATTTGTGCTAATTCTTCGGTTTGTTCTAGCTACACAAATTTGTAGCGCAAGTTCAAGTATTTGTTTAGGGCAGGTGAGATCGCTTATGTTTGTTTAAGAACATTGGCGTTAAGTTTAAATTAGATAGGAAACGCAATGTTTATTCCACGGATTAAAAGAACGGTAACTGCAAACATTAATATTAGCGTTTTCCTAATTGGTCCTGGAGGCGGTGAAAATTCTCGTCGTTCGTCAGAAACATGTATTGATGAAATGACAAAGCCACGGATGTATGCCAGCCACCCAAATGTATGGGAGAAAATCACAAAAAAACTGCTTTGCTACACTAATTTAAAAAGCATGTTCTTGCTTGTTGGATGTGTTATTTTAACTGTCATTTAATAAAGGTTTCGATGGTATGAATTGTTTCAACTTCAAATAATATATTGTTTTCCCTACTTGCATGAAGAATCAAAGTAGGTGGAAGTTAATTTAATAGGAGATCGAAGTGATATGTTATCAGAAACACTTAGCTGCTGCGCATCAAAACAACATACATACAGCACTGTTTAAAGCTTCCTCACACGAGTGCCTTACTGCCAATAGCCACACTTAAGTTTATAAACAAACATCTGTACTGATACAAGAACAATTATTCCTTGGCTAAGTGGGGAATTAAATATAATATTTGACCAACTAAAATCAGCTTGTTAGTCAAACCTATAAAACTTTACACTAGAAACTAGATACATAGTGCAGCACTCTTTACAAACATTTAGCTTAAGAATATATTAATAAAATAACTATGTGATTATTTATGTAGTGAAAATAAAAACTACCTTTGGAGGCCATAGAGAAAAATAGAGTGTGTCATGCATTTCTTTAAATGAAATATGGCAATCACTAACCTGTTCACTCTTGTCAAAAGCACTATCTCTGTAAAACGGGCTACATAATGTGTGTGGGAATGTGAACAGCAAGACATGGCGGCACCCAGTGAAAGAAAACACGCGAATATCTTGCAACGCTTAACGCTTCAATCAGACCAGTCAACTTAACCGTCGCGCTACATCTCCTACCTTAGTTCACATATGAAATTGGATCATCAAGTCCAGAATCTTGGCGGAAACTGGAACATACTAATAATTGGGATTACCACTAGATTGAAAGGCTCATAAAATTGTTTTTACTAAGCGAGACTCGTTTCGCCAGAGGTTAAGAGCATAAACTTGATCGCCAAAAAGGATTGTGGTTCAATATACCGCAAAATAATTAATCCAAACCACGTGTGCTTCCAACGTTTGAGACTTCATAACACTAATCACATAAACCCTACCAGCTTCCAATATTAAGTACTACAACAGCTATCGTCTTTTCGAAGATACTTTCATAGAAGTGGTTCTCATAAATAGTATGGTGTGTCAAACGGATGTTTCCTTCCATAAATTTGACATGATCCAATTAGGACTGGAAACCATGCCAGCTAAGAAACTTATACGTTTAGTAACACAAACATCAGAAGAACAAATAATCGACACACAGAGACACATTATACAGTTCGGCTAAATGTAATAACTTGATGACTTTCATCATATTCATGTAAACGAAACATTTGGTTTAATTTCAGCAAAAGTTATACTAAATGCTATTAGTTTGTCGCGCTTTAGTAGAAACCCAACTGACCATCCACTGATTCAAACATAGCTACGCAGCGCTATTACGTACGCCTGCATGACATTAGAAACCCAGGAAACCAGCTGAAAAAGGAATGTGGATACAAGCCGACTGCTCCTTATATGCTTACAAACAAAGAGGTTTGCCTGGGTATGTAACTATCACAGACTTAAAAACCAGCTATGTGGAAGAGGATCAAGAGGTTGGGAGCATCGAACAGATCCGTTGTTTAAAACAAAGCCCGATAACCGTGAATGGATGAGTGGAACGAAAGTGTTAAATATACAGATAAACATACTCCGAAACAAGCGCGTATTTGTTTAAAGTGGTTTAGGGGAATAGTCTAGTGACAAAACTCAGACAAGCGGAAATATGTGGGTAAAGTGACCGCAACGACTAATGTGTGAAAATGTTTTCCTTTGAAGCGGCACTCGGGTACTCGCAAGGAAAACGTTTTTCATGTACAATTAGGACACAAATGCGGAAAATTGTTTGTCCGGAATGCTGCTGATCAGAATCATTATGGTAATAAATTACATTAAGGGCTTTGCTAAGGAGTTCACACTTTGTTTCTGACAACCTTACCGCGTGCGATTCTCATTGCGCTTGTCGTACGTGTCATTTAATGTTGTCACACAATATATATATCACTATTACAAATGTTACAACAAGCAACTAAACCAAAACGTTAGATCCAAACTATATCGCACTGCAGAATCGGGATTTTATGCACATAAAACTAACTACATACCTTGAGCCAACTTTCACACATACGCATGATATAGGGCTATATATTTTCTTGTCTGCTCTGTATCTATAAGCTACTGATATAATCATTCCCAACCAGGTAAATTAACATGTTACCCACATATGTAGAATTGGCCATAAAAAGAGAATAGTAGAAAATACATGGTTTGTGATGCACTGAATCTTGTGTTAAGTACTCACATTCAACAAGAATGCCGCGCTTACATTCAGGAATGTAATAAGCAATTACTAACTTGTCAACTTCTGACGCAGTGTTTTGAATAGAAAGCGAAAAACTTTCCTCTAACTCAAGGCTGGTTATTTTTTCGACCAGGTACTCATAACGGCTTGGCTTTAATGGACCACAATGACTCGTATTAACCACAAGGCGTGTCGAAGGGATGCACTATGGAAAGAAACGGATATATATTTATTCCGAAGGGGACAAAATGAGAAAATGATATCACTTCGCTAATCAACATAACAATTACATGAGATCCACAACCTTCTCGACTATAATGACAGGTCTGCAAAAACCTTGGGTTCCCAAGCGACAAATAATGTGCGTGGTTTTCTCTTTCTTTTAATATTCGCCAAATCTACTACACATCGAATTAAGCTGGTTGGGGCATGAGCATGTTAATGGCGGTACCTTGAATTTTTCTACGCATTCAGAACTGACAGGAAAGAAGACCCTGTATTTATGGTCCGGCTCGATTCCGTACGAAGTAGCCAATCAAGAAACAGCAAACCGAGTTTGAGCGTAGATTACCCTATAAATACTAAGTTGCATTCACGTTGGCATCCCTATCTTCATATTTAATTCTCGGAGAATGCTACAACACATGGTGAACGAAAAATCCTTGAGCAAGCCGCGACTTTATTTTGGCTGGCAGCTGTTTATCCAGATGCCGACTACACTGCATGGGAGGATGTTCCCTTCCTGAGAACTGGCGCTTGTGAAAAGCCCAGTTGTGGGATTTCGCCACACTGTCGAACTTGCACAGTTATCTGGTTGATTACTAGTTGGTGATGTTCCCACGTGCGGTTGGCAGTGAAGCATGACGTATGCTGGAGGTAGTCAAATTGGGCGGAGGACATAAAGAGCTCCGATTGAGAGATCTGCTATAAAGTTTTGGTGAATTCTATGTAGGCAGGGCTAATGAAACTTATCAACGCTACCTGTTTTTTGGGAAAATAGTATTCCAGGTGAATCAATTAACAAATACGTAACGGATATAAAATTGTTAGCAAGACCATGTCGTTTTTGCGAGTGCTTACGCGATTCGCCGGTGAAAGATTTAGTTATACTGATGGGCGGGATGAGAACATTAAGTGAAAATTATTGCAAATGACTAATATGACACTAGACTTATGTATCGGCATGTGCAACAGCGAAACAGTAACAGTGTCCAAATTTTGATAGATGAAGTCTCACCACTCGCTGAACTATGTTCTATCTTTCCCTCCAAGTACGCGATGTTGCAGACTGCTTCGGTATGTGACCGCGAATGCCGGATGAGGCATAGAAGTGAGGGTAAAACCGATCAAGGTAATAATTTCAAAGGAAACAGGTCCCCATGAGGCGGTTCCAATGATGTCCCTATTCCTTCACTTATATTTTTGAAATTAAATACACTTATGGTTATGTGACAACCTCTCAACCTTGTGAATATTTTAATCGCTAAATTACCCCCATGCAAAACTATTTGGAGAACTGATTTGGACAGTCAAAAAACGATACTGCTCATTGCGACTCCACCGCACATCAAGAATTGCGACAATCGGGTAGACTGTTTCTCCCACCGAGGAGGTATATAGAGTAGATTCCACACGCAACAAATTAAATATGCTTATGCATAGCATGGTATTATTTTCACATACATGATCGGTGCCGAATATAGAGGTCAGTTATTGCTTAAGGAGAAATATATATATATATATACTTTTTGGCTATTTGTATTATAAAGGACAGTACTGATTGGGAAAAGACCTGCATGAAATGCTCAAAAGTAAATATTCGCGCTACGCTGCCTATCAAAGCAGTTGAATTTAGTTAACTAGAACCATCGGCCAGGTATCCAGCAACTTGTCCTCAGTAACACTCAACCTAAATGAGATAAAATTTCCCAACACCTATTTTTAGGATTACTATAAAACCATATGGTATCTCGAAGGAAAAGCACAATAGAACTTTTGCTTCAGAGTTATCTGCACCCATCTAGTACCCTAATTTTCCTTGTACCTAGAATGAATCGAAATTAATCGATTGTGCTTCTACGATACCAACACATCTCTGGAAGATGATTTGCTTTCGTGTGAACATCTGCCGAACAACAGTAAGCACGGATGTATGCAACATCGTGAAAAATTTTGTGCCTTGAAAGAACACACCAAATTAAACTCCCTGGTGGTTTGCACTAATTTTGACAAAGCAATGACAGGAAAATTTGTTAGTCTTATTATAAGAAGCAAAGATTCTGCGTCGCAAGCTACCTACACAAAATGTACTTCATATTGATCCTCAAAAAATCATTGCTGTTGCTAAACCTGTCAAAGTAACCTGTGTGAAATTCATCGACCAAAACTTACCGTATGAAAATAGTCACCGTAGCTAGCAAAATCCTTGATAAAGCAGTAAACATAACAAGCACACTTACAGTTTGGCCTCTGAAAAAACGACTATCAACATCTTGTGTAACGTCCTGGAACTACTTACATATATCTACGGATCCCTATAAAAAGGATGGCTCTCTAGTAGTATAATTCTGCGTTTGTAAAAATTATATATATATTCGCTATCATCGAATATTACCATGTTGAGATACATTTTCTGATAAATGACAGAAAGTAGTTAGCAACACATAATTAATTTTCCGATATCTTTGTAAAATATTGTCCTAATCTTAGCACTGCAGGGCAAATATGCGACCATATCCAATGCAAAGGATAACACTTCTGTGTTAAACTGCAATCTCCCAATATGGGCAATGTTTGTTGAACTGGGGTTCTTGATCGCATACCGGCATTCAAATACGTTTAATAGAAATTAAGGAGGGCACATAAATCAACAAGATCTGTCGCAGAAAATTTTGCAAAATTTAACATAAATGGGAGAGGTCTTGTCTCAGTAGTTCTCAAGCGCAATAAAGAAAACTTGGACGCATTTTCAAAGGTCAAGTATCTACTTACTTATAAGAAAAAATTTTCTTATATTTATATATGTTTAGTATAAGAAATGTATCGACATGATATCTGATTCTTTCCTTCAAGTAGCGCTTCACCAAATATCGTCGTCTAGTTTCTGGTTTAAAAGATTGGATGTATACCCTGTCATCATGATGACAGCTTTAATATCCGCCACAAATTATCTGTCAGTAGGTGCAATTTGCGGTACACCCTTACAAATGCACAGTACGGCAATAAACTTTAAACGGAACAACAATTAACGTGTAGCTTTCTTCAATAACACCAGATATCAAACAAGTGAGAGCTGAATATCAGAAACAATTTCATTCTTCACATTAAGCATTTACTTAAGTCGTATTTCTATCTAATTAAGCAGCTTTCATATTGTACTAAAAATAGTGAACGTCCGTATTAATGCTCTGTACAGTAATAAGCTTTCTATGATACTGCACCTCATCCTCAATTTACTAAATCTTAGCGCTATTGTTAACAATTTGTCTGATGTTCCGCCGTGCGAACGTTCAGAAAACGGGGTCTGTGGGCAAATCTGTTTGAGAAACCCTGATTTAAGGTAACAATGTTAGCTTTATTTTTGGAACATATGACCATTCATTTGAATATGAGAACAGTTGGGTTGAATGGTGCACTTATCATAAATGCCTGGTCGTTTGCTTTGACAACTTATTCCAGGGAATAACCAATACAGGACAATTGCATAATGATATTTAGTATAATTCTGTGATCAAGTCGCTTTATCTCATCCTTTAACAATCAGCAAACAATGCGCTCGTTATGCTGCTTTTTACTGTCTAATCAATACGAAAATAATAATTTCTGCGAAGTAACGTTTAATAATTTATGTTGGACTCTACAGTTGTTCTTTATTATTTATATATGTCACCGAAACTGATCTTATAGCGGCTTTTGATAATTTTCCAGCTTACAATAAGTGGTCCTTCCGATCAACAAGTTACACTCTGTATATTTGCATTTCATTGAGGCTCACTGATTCAGTTGCATTGTTTGCATTTACTTAAATCTTTGGGACCGAATGCGGTGCCGTCTTTCCAAACCGTATAACATGGCCTTTTAAATTATATCACGAATGGGCGGGGTTAACTAGATAAGCTGAGCTTAAAGTTAATGTTCCGGAAGCCATACATATTACGGGAAAATGCAGATATACATCAGGTGGTATGTTTATTTTGCAAAGGGATTTAAGAGCTTTGCAACATTCCGTTATAGTGTTGCAATTTAGGTGTTGCCACGATGTCGTCCAGAATACTATAGAGCGCTTGTGTCAATAAATTTGTTCATACTTGAGATATAAACCAGATGAGATCCTTTTCTTGATATGTCCATTTCAAATCACCAGCAAAAATCAATGGAGCACCATACCAAGCCCACTTTAACAGTGCAAGTGACGGCTATGATAGTGTTATACGAAAACCTGGGAACAATAAGTAGAAGTCTGCATACGATCGATGATGTTTATGCTGTGCTTGTGAGTTGGAGATTTATTAGCCCAGGTTTCTTTCTTTTCCTTCCCAATTGTCCACATTTCAGATGAGAAATGTATCTTATCAGTGCGCTTAAAGAGTGATGTAAGTTGGGATAATATGCATTTGAAATTGCAAATGTGTACGGACAATTACGCACCAATTCTTCCTTGGGTCACTTGTGTAGAGGAGATTATAATTTGAAATCAGTTCATCTTGTTTAAGCATAGGCAGTATTATGCAGGGTAGTTGAGTTTGTTAGTTCTACTGGTGTAGAGGATTAGTTACATTTATATCAATTTGCACGTGTATCTCAGAGTACGTTTTTATCAATTAAAGTTTGGCTGATGTTTCGTCCATTTGATTTTAAGAAAATAACATAGCTGTAATTTAATGACATATGTGATTAACACTTACACTTATATGTAATGGGTTGCTGTCAAATGGTATTATTTCTGTCTATATAGAAAAAAGTTTGAAGATATGATGTTATACTATAGCCACTATGACACTATGTCGGTCGGGGAATGGTTCCTCCCTAATTCGTTCTAAAATATTGCATATCCGTTAAGGGTTAGTGTGCGGTTCAAGCAAAGGATTGAGTAGGCACAGCATGTGGCCACATGGCCTATCCCTATTGTAGACTTGTGTCATAGTAAGACCCGTAATAGAGACTAGGTTTGTACACCCTATCTTATCGTCGAATACGCGTTGGCCTCAACATGACGCACGGAATATAACATCTAGGTTATTACATTAGGTTGAGGCCGTCGCTTCATCTGCGCCATAAGGTAGCAACAAGAACAACTGTACAAGCTTGTCGTACCGGATTTAAAGCGAGTTGCTCACCAATTCCGCTCTGAGCGGAGGGTGGTGAATAGTTCAAAAAACCTGCGTGCAGAAACGGTCGAAGCAAAGTCGGTGTTGGAGTTTAGGTAACTCCCGGACTCGCACTTTGCCGACTTGAAATTTCAAAAATAAGCACCATCATATGAGGTATATGTGCTTGAAAGTTAATAGATGTATCTACACAGCGATCACTCTATGCGCTGCATATTCTCAGTATTCAGTATACTCAGTATTCATATTTATATGCACCGAAGATAATTTGTATGGATTAGGTTAGTGTTTGTCATTGCAAGTCACATCACATCTTGTCATATCTACCTGTGGATCCGGTAAATAAACATAACGCTAAGCATGGATTTCATCTTTTGAACTTCATGAGAGAAAATGCAAACCACAATATTTCGGCTATACATGCTGTGTTAATTTTACTAATTGCAAACCTTAATATGTTGCTAAAGAGTAGTGGGGACTTGGTATATTATAAATACTTCACCACGGTCTAAGCGCAGTTAGTCAGCTTAGTCTAGTCTGGAAATGCACCAAACCTTGCTGCTTCGAACACATTAGCCTTGTCAGTGCTGCGCCTTCCAACCGAGCTTTGCAGGTTCAGCAGCCATGACTTCCGAATGGCGGAAACTAGTGAAGCTTTGCCTTGGGTGCTAGCTGCATGGTTAACAGTTGATTGTGTTATAGCCGGGCTCATCCCAGAGAAGACCGTGATAAACTATATTTAAGCATAACAAATCCCCAATACTCTCTCGTAAACTAAATATCTATCCGTACATCCTCTAAGTTCTTGTGTTTTACCAAAGTGATCTGCGGATATTCTTTGTTCGTTTGGCTAAATGTTCCCTTTACACGGTTCGTAACTGGCATGTCAGTAGAATATTGGATATCCGAACAACCCATTTATGGTTCCAGCTAGGTGGTTCTGGATTTTACATTTCTAGCAAATGGTTCCAAATCTGTGTTGCAAGACGTGGTGGGTTTTCGCTTAGCAAGCTTTCTCCCCATAAGTAACGACAAATACCGGTTAAACAACACTGTGACGTGACGCATATGACACGCCACTAAATTAAGTCCCTGCTCCTTGCGTTTCCCTTAAAGGCATTGAAATTCAAGGCTGTTTTTTGCTCATGGTCCCTCAGTTACCGAAAGGGGCATAAACCAACTATTTGCTCAGCGGCTCTCCAAGGGTTGTGACTCTTTCACATCGCCCGGGTGCCTTGTAAGTTAGATGGTCGATCAAAAGCTCGGTGTAGAACCCTGTGTGATAACCCTCTACCTCGTTCTGGACAACCAGGTAGTATCACGCCCACTGACAATTCATGGACCACACGACTAACCACTTCTCTTGATATGCCTATCATCTCTTTTAACTCAACTCCGCAACCTCCAGCTAGAGATCACCCACTTCTCCACTAATATTTATTCATATATTATTCGGTCACCGTCACCAAGCATCCACTTCTCGTATATGATGCATGTAACAGCCAAACTCCCGGTTTTCAATGCCCTGCAATCGCAACCGTCGTGCATTCCACCGAGACTCTAGCTCTTCTTCGATCTAGTTCTCCATTAATCCTCGCAGCATTTAATGTTCTAACTTTGATGCAGATCGGAGGACAAACATGTACGACCTGTATACTTGAAACGCTCTCGGTAGACATCTGTTGCGTTTCAGATGCCACATTACAAGAATTGAAAGCAGTCGCCATAATGGCCTAACATTTATATGTTAGCTATATATATATATGGCAGTAGAAGATGAGTAGGGCTATATTAATCAACTGTCAATCATAGAATTCGGCGGCTTTCTTCCACGGCGAAGTGTCACTATCTGTTGGAATCAAGAAGTCATGTGGGCAGAACCCGACAGCGGTCCGCTGGAAGGAACACCGCTGACTAAAACAGAAGTTCGAAGCCACCGAGTCGGATTTATTTCCAGAATATCCTAAACCTGCTGACTGAGGGCATATCGTAATGAACTATCTCAATAGTAAAATTGCGTCGCATTTTCCTAGCATAGAATAAGTGACATTAGAGGAAGATTTTGCATATTAATTAGATCAATCTTTTTTAAGCTAATTAGTGTTACCCACAGAATGTCAAATAGCATTTTACGGAGGTTAATGTATATACTTGGATTATATCCTCAAGTTGTCGACAATGATTACTAACAGTATCCTTTGCATCAAAACATGTAAACTAGAGCTTAATAACTTGATAAGCCATCGGTGGATAATCATTAGTGATGATCAGTATATTAGAAAATTTCGATTATACATTTTATTACCTCGTATGATAATAAAATTCTGCAAATCGACGCAAATAGGTTGGGCATCTATCGGCTCGCTCGTCGACCGTTGTCATTTTGAGCTAGGTGGTAGTTATCAGGGTAGAAGTAGAGAGGTGTTTGAACGCCAATGTGGAAGCGTAGGTCAGCCTACCAAGTAAAGGAGCGACTGTAGTTTACTAGGCATACAGGACAAAACATATTTTTTGTGTACAGGAAGAATCGATACAGATGGTTTGTTATCGGAAGCTAATATCCAAGATAGGCTTTGAAAGGGTATTTAAAAGAATGAGAAGCCATAGTATTCTGTTCATGCTTGATCAGGGATCACACACTAAGGCAAGGAAAAGAATGAACATGAAGCACTAGTTACGATTTGCATTAGCAAAATCTGCAACAAATATACCATAAATTGTTTGAACTAAGCAATATCATACGTCTCATGAAACATAAATTATCTCTTAACCAATAAAACGTTGTGCAAACGTATTTTCTTTAGTTAAATGATAACAAGTAACGTAAAGTCGTATTCATACACTGTAACGTAAATAAAAACGCAGTGGATAACTGGAATTTTAAGCTAAACTGTTTACATGTAATTGTTTATATTGAACCCGCTCTATGTATTGAAACCTCTAAATGTTGATGGTTAATGAATTAGGCTGCGGCTGCCATGCTAATCAAGGAATGTGGACATACGTATAATGGAATTTCAAAGCCAAAATTTTATTTGCATTTTTAAAATATTAATTTGTCTGGTTAACTTCCTACAACCTAAATAATGATGGGGTGAATTCGGAGTATCCTTGGAAGCGTGAAATAGCGGAGCACTTCCGTTTTCCATGAAACCTAAGTTTACTTATTTGTCTGTTCCGGTAAACTTGAATTTAAAGCGTGCAGAAATTTAGCTAGCTCTAAGCTGTCGTGAAAATTAATGCTATTTCAATAGCATGACAAACATTTCTAAGGAGTACACAGCACCACCGGCTACAATTTTTGTGCAGTCCTTTGGTCCCAACCTGTACTTAGTTAACTCACGTTCTTTGTTAATAAGCATGTATAAACACATCGGAGTGTCCATTTTGGAGTACACATTGTGTGCTTGGATTGCGACGCGCTATCTAATTGTAGAATGCGATGCACATTGAATCTGAACTGTTTTATTAAATTGACGAACTTGATCGCAGTCTTGTCAGTGGCAAAATATTTGGTAGTTTATCTGTAAACGGTGTCTAGTGTGCTGTATTTCTTTAAGCAAATTACCACTGATTTTATTGGGTACCCTGGATGAGATTACGGGGGAGACTTCGCTTGCAGCATAATAATGTCCATACAACCACGATGACCTATGAAATTAAGATAATAAGAGGGAGAGAAGGGGGACTTAACTGAAAACCTTAACGTCCTAAGTAATAATTCAAGATCAAGGCGCCTACATCTTGTGTAAAAAAGATATCTTCACAAACATCTGGCTACCGTGCGAGGATATGGCGGCATCGGCGAAACATTTTCCTTGCGGCTTTCACTGCCCCACGTCATTATCAGACATTACCCCTCAGAGAACTCAGCACCAAAAACACTAAACTAGCATGCATATTAGGAGACGGCAGCAGACGCGTCACTGGTGTAGTTTGGGAGCCAGGGACTGTAAATTTGAGCCAACCACAATACGGGTCACGTGGATTCCAGCCCGGAAGGCGAGACGAACCAACGGCCCCAAGTCCGGTCGTCAGTGACTTCATTTTCCGCTGCCAAGTCAAAATCTCTCCACCTCGCGCATTGCGACACCCCACACCTGGCAGACTAAACAAGGCTCTCTTAGGTAAACGGTGACCAGCACGTGCCCGAGCCAACACAAAATATGCAGTGATCTCTGTTGTTCTAGGGCGCTAGCATGATTATAACTACCTCGTACCCGCCTACGTACATCATGTTTGCGACACGCAGCTGCTATCCGACACCAGCAATGCTTTGCAGACAACGATAATAATAACTTGAAGTCGCCTCAGGTCTTCAGACCGAAAGCATATATAGCAGGACGGCCCTCATTGTGGCCTTGTATACAAGGCCCTTCAGACGGAGGGAAACTCTCTTCGGTCGCGTAAGAGGTCGCAGGATCAGGTAGGCAGCTCTAGCATTTGCAATGGGAGAGATGACGTCAGTTTCTATGCGCTCATCTTTGCTGATGAAACTACTTCGAGTTCCTCTTTAGCAAAGGTCAAAGGGTCATAAAATGGCTCGCGGTGCTGCGGCAACACTTTACACTTTGAAGATGTTGAGTGCATGCCAAATAATAGGACCAAACTGGACAGGCTATTCACGGTTGCTTGGGCTGCCCCAACATCGTCAAAAAGCAAGACGGTATCGTCAGCATACTCTAGATCAGCTAACCTTTCACCAGATTGGTCCTTAACGTATCCGTCGTGAGATTCCGCAAGAAAACACGTCATGATGGACCCCACGACGAAATTGAACAAAAATGGGGAAATTAAACAAGCCTGACGAAAGCTACTTGTTGTCGTAAAGCTATCCGATAGGCCGCCCTAGATAATGACGCGGCCTGTAGTGTTTCAGTACAGAGCAGGTGAGATGCTTAAAAATTTCGTGGGAACACCTTTCCGCGTAAGTAATTCGAACAGAATTGAGCGATCGATTGAATCGAATGCATTCTTGAAATCGAGGAAGACAGCTATTGTTGGTCTGCGGTATGCGTGGCGCTGCTCCAACATCTGCCGTAAAGTGAATATATAGTCTAGATAGCCAATTCCTCATCGGAAACCGGTCTGCTCTTCATTACTTTGATATTCCCAGTCCATAGTAAAGCGAAAAAGAGATTTGAGGCCAGTAATTTGGTCACAACGGTCATTAGGCCAATACCCCTGTGGTTAGAATATTCTGTGCGACTGCCTTCTAGTATATTGCCACTATAATCGATTCGTTCAAAGGAGCGACCTGAACCTGTTGTGTCAATGCTGAGCTGCGGTTACGAGCGGCACGTACTCAAGTCATCTATTTTCAGCTTGCCTCGTACTCAGTGAGAATCTCCACTAAATAATCTCAAACGTTTCATCCTTTGTGCATGTGGTACATGGCGCATTCGATTGACGTCTTTGGAAGCCCGATGTACAAGTTGGTTTAATGAAGTTAAGCCGTGCTCCAGCCATAGGTAAAGGATTTGAATTGTATATCCGACTTAGAAAAGAAACCTCAGCATTGAGTATCCGTCAGAAAATAGAAGTGCATTTTTGTCCCACCATCGGCCGCAACAGGCCGACGTGTAAGTTATCATTATTAGACACTTTCCAAATTGCCGGGAACAACTCAGATTAGGCGGAAGTAGCGTGTTCATGAAGCCTTGGAAGTAACATCGCTGCAGCATTCGTGTTCTTTGCCTATATGAGTGGGTACATTGTGTCCTATGGAAATACTATCCTGTTTGTCATCTTGAATTACAACAGATTTTGGGTTGAACTCTGATATAAGATATCTAGGTTAAGCTGATGCAATTTTGATCGGCAGCCACTAGTGTCCTGCAGTGAAGTTAAATGTTGCTCTGTTCTGTGTACACAAATGAAACCATTATTAACAAATTTCCATAGGTTAGACTGAAGTTGATAAAGTGTGATGGTTTGCGCTCCAAATTTTGCCAGTTCGCTAGATAAGCTTTTTGTTGATAAATTCGTTACTCGCAGTTTTAGTAACAATTCTTATATAACATGTATCAACTCCAAGAAAAATAAGCCTCAGGGTTTGTTGAATTCGAGTATATGTAAAAGAGGCTCTGATGTTAGCCAGCTTGTTAACTCAATAAAATGACTGTTGCACATTATCACGGAAGAAATTTTGATGCGAAGAAATGCGGTAACGCCAAATGCAAATTTACTAGTTTGACTACAGCAATTTGTAATGATGAAGTGGCCCAAACCTTTCTGAATTTTGATAATACATGTTGTGTATGAAACGTTTATCCCGCTCGTCGATAAAATATGCGGATAGTAAGAAGAAAGCTACATGTTTACAGTAGAAACGTTTGTATGCCTATAAAATATATATGCGTGTAGCATTTGTACTGTAAAGTAGGGACAGGTCCTTCTGCTACCAATGTTGCAGACTTCCCTTTTCTAAACCTCATAACTAATAACAAGGAAAATATTTTAAAGTTTTAAATACCAGTTTTTCTTTTTCACGATTATGTTAACCGGCTCGTTAATAACCTGAATTACTATAAACTTGTTCAAGGTTAGGAATTATTCGTTGCGTCATATGCAGAAAGCTTTCGAGGAGCCGTTCGAAATGGCGCAGCACAGATACTCGGTTCTAATCTCATATAGCGGCGATCGGAATCTAAATGTTTGCTTGGTAAATAGTCTTTGATACGAAGATATTTTCAAGCAATTTAGTAGTGAAATTATTACATAAAAGCAAAATTAATGGCTTAAAAATATACGGTTTTCTTTAGAATTAATAGTCTCTAAATTGTCAAGCGGATTATATCTATGAAAGGTAACTCACCTTCAGTGAAAACATAAGTTCCACATTTTTATAAATCTAAGAACACAAATATTGGAATAAACAACGGTACGGCTGACTCACGCATTGTTGATCACGAAGAAGGAATTGGAAAACATATTTTTTTTTGACACCTACTTATGTTATACGGCCTAACTAAATTTAAAAATAAAGGCGCCCCAATGCACTCAAACCTGGACATGTTTGGTTTTCCTCTCTATTCTTAGCCTAATAAACATTGACGTAACAACAGTTGTTACAGAAAAAGAATTTGCACCATTTCTGTACCCAATATTGCTAACAGCAGGAAGATATATTTGATACATAGTCGCTGTTATCAATTTTTCGCAGCTGGAAACAGTAGATTGCGTGTGCGGATTGACAATGCACCTCCTAAATGCGCAAAACTTTGAATTATATACTGCAACTTAGATATTACTTTAACATCAATGGTGAAATGGAGCGTCATATTTATGGGTAGGAATGGGAGCTCCTTTGGGTCTGCTGCCGGCTGTTAATTATTTTCGAATTTTGAACATGAGCTACTTGGGACCCACATCGGTGTTTACACTAACTTCTCAATCAGAGAATACAAAAGGCTTGCGGTACAGTTGTAAAATAATATGACCCACAGGAGAATGTGGACTTTGCCTGCGCAAAAATTTCGGAAACCAAATATATTTTACGGATGTAGATTTTATCATTAACACGGGGTGATCTTGCAGCAGTAAGGTACGAAAAAGCATAGGTATAATCGACATTACACTAGCTTGCGCAGTGCAATAACCTTGTAGCATAAGATGAGTTTAACCGAATCTCAATAGTTCAGGTCGAGCAGTGTTTTTAACTGGATAACGTTGGCAAATCTCTATGGGGGAGTCAGCACAATCCAGAGATACATTGGGTTGCCCTGACAGATTTATCGTACAGTATTTAAAAAAAGCCATCTTGAGCCATCTAGTGACATAACGTTTATGAATATCTAAAAACAAATTTAACACTATATATATATATATATATAACGAATATGCTACTGCGTATATACCAAAGAAACTCCTGAATGATGCCAATGTCGTGAAATATTTGGCGGTCGTTGCATATTTTCTATCATAATATGCCACTGTCTTAAATATCTTTGAAATGTAGTCAGAATTCTTGGACTCACCCGATGCTCGTATACATAACTGGTTTACACCATATGGGATACACAATATGTATGCGTGTGGTATACACAGTATATAAATATAAAATTGGTTGTCTGCTCATAACATTGCAGCCACATCCTAGCGGGAGTTTGCAACTGCGAAATGAGATACTCCGACAACACATTTAAGTCAAATATCATTACATGTAGCCACATAGCCTCGGAGCGAACCTCAAGTTTACCAACTCATTGCCTGTACTATTATCGCAACGGTTCCGCAAGCAACTTGTATTTATTGCTGAGGCTATTTGCATACACACGGAACAGATGTAACTAGTAGAACAACATACATTAGTTGAGCGCCAGAAAGAGGTTATGATGATTTGAGTAAAACATTATTGATTAAACATATTATTTTACATTAACAACGCGTATTAAGATTACCGCAGTGCACTTATTTAAATAAATAAATAAATAAATGGTATATTCCTCGGTGTTTCGAGGTGCAGTCCAACTATGTGGTCTGATCAATGTGTACAACAGGATCGCAAAAAAATAATCAATTTGTTCACGCTGTTTACAATGGATCCAAAACAGGTACTAAACTAATTGGCAGGATTAAGGTATTAAATAAATTAAAAAGCAGGAAAAATAACGTAAGAAGATTTAAACAGATGTCCAGGTAAAGTAATACGGCCACTCGTGGAACCAACCCCAGGGGACCTGCTTCCATGCAAGGTATTCCCTCGAAAGTTTTCGGTCGCACTTCCATGCTATAACTGGCCGTGTGCCGGTGTGGCATAGTAGCATATGAGCCATCACCTGTATATCATATGTTTTGTTCTTTTTAGAGCTGCTTTTGAACATGTATTATGGGCCATGAAGCCTCAGCCCAGTCCGTCATGCGGATCATTCTATTATGGCACTTTTTTATACGCCAGTCAGTTGGTGGCAATTTGCCTTGCATAGGTAACGTCTTTTGTAATCTGGAAGCTGTAATCCGTCACCACAGGAGATCAGCCCATTCGCGGCCAACTATGGAATAAGGAAGATTATAGAAAAGAATAATTATGTGCAAGTGGTACTATATCGTTAATGTAAACATAGGCAGGTACATTTTGTATATCGGCATAGAAATTGATCGAGCCGATCATACAATAAATTGTGTAGCGTGACAGCCGGAGACAGATGACTGTACGAGTTGTCCATAGGCAAAAGTCGCATAGGGAATCAGTTATTGCCATCACTGAATTCAAGTATATGTTTCTGGACTGTTAACTTCAGAAAAGAGGGGGAAATGATTAGCACTGGAGAACAAATGTAGCGAAAGGGATCGCAGAACAATATTACGAATTAATCAATTTGTGGGGCAAATTACGAAAATAGTTCCTGACGTCACACCAGTAAATAATTTTGCTCTCGGTTTTAAACAGAAGACAGTTGATATGAATTAGTTGTAAAGGGAGTAAAACCGCATGGAAGGTAGCGTTAAGGAATAGCATAAGAAGCAGTTTGTAGCAGCTCATCCTAGCTGATCAAGTTTTTTCTGGTGCTGTTGAGTTGATGTTCTCCGGTATCAAACATGATCCGACCCTTCTTCATACAGCTTTCATCATCTAGTTGAATGTTTAAGAACCGTTTCGCTCTGCCCGTTGAAAGAGAAGCCTTTATCATTTTCTTGAACAAGCAGAAATGTTCAGTACATCTAATCTCTTTTGGCAGCTTATTCCAAATGGAGCCATACATGAGAAGATAAAAATTTCTCCTTAGACTTCTCTTGAATTTAGGTGAATAGAATATACATTCATTATCTCGCAGTTCATAAGCGGTGTTTCCCCGAAAGTGCAATTGATAGGTTCCAATATATGCTTTCCGCCACGCGAGTATGTGGAGGAAGCACAGATTTATTAGCATTCTTTTAACCACAGAGGTTCAGGATTCAATTGCTTGCACCCATCTCGGTATGAAAGAGCGGTTGAACAGCCAAATATGCGCTTCCTAAAGGCGCGTTGGACCTTTTCAGTGGCTCTTAAGTCAGCCTTTCGCAAGTTACTGAACACAGCACAACAATATACAAGCAAAGGCCAGATACTGATTTTGAAAGCAATTAGTCTGGTTTCTTTCAAGGTTAGCAGGTGCCATATGAGCCCGACCGACTGCTTAGCTTTTTCACTATGTGATTTGTATGTTCGTTAAAGTTTAACGAACTAGAATATCTTAAACCTAAGTCACGAACAGACTGGCTGATGGGAATGACTACATCATGATGCCTGAATACTTCTGCTGCTATCTGACATCCATACAATAGAATACTACACTTCGATGTTGCAAATGTCATCTGCCACATATCATCCCATCTATCAATAGCTTCCAAGTCGCTTTGGATATTATTAACCTAAGCGGAACGCTGAGAACCTGGGAACGTGTAGACCACCTTTAAATCATTAGCAAACAAATCAGGCTTCCTAAATTTTATAACAGAAACCAGGTCATTTATATACAGTAGGAAGGGTAACGGGCCTAAGACAATGCCTTGTACCACTACACTGGTAACTGGACGAGGTGAAGAGATATAACCATTGATATCCATAACTTGCGACCGTCCTACTAGGTAAGATTGGATCTAAGCGTAAAGCGGATTTGTAACACCGTACTTACTTAATTTACATAACAGCTTTTTGTGTGGGACTCTGTCAAAAGCCTTTTGCATGTAGAGGAAGATAACAATGCATTAAAGACCTGGGTCAATTGCTTCAGTTAGATGGTTAAGGAAGTCAACTTGACAGATAACACACGAGCGAGACTTCAGAAAGCCATGCTGTGAAGGTGAGAGAAGTTTGTGCGATATTATGAACGAAACCGAATGTTCCTTAACAATTCTCTCTAGCATGCTTGAGAGAATGGCTATGTGACTAATGGGGTAGTAGTTCCGGATGTCAGTTTTCGACCCGGACTTATGTCGCGGTATAACCGTAGCCGTTTTCCAACGTTCGGGGCATTGACCAGACTGGGCAGACAAAGAGAAGATATTCAATACTATAAGAGGGATATCATCTCCACCGTGTTTGATTAAAGCAGAAGAGATCTCATCAGGGCCAGGTCTGTAGGATAGTCGTAGACAAGTAATCATACGTTTTATCGTAGCAACACTAAGCTCAATCGCTGGGACTTGTTCAGAGATGTGAAACGAGGTTGACAAATCCAGGGTTTCTTTTTCAACATTAAAGGATCTAGCAAAGTATGAGTTAAAGGCTTCCACCATGGCGATTGGGAAATCAATGCAATCAACTTCAGGCATGACGATGCGGAAGGGTAGGTCAGTTTTGCCACCTCTCAATTTCCTCAGTAATGCAGTCACCAGTTGACTTGTACTACTACTATTTACAGCCCCTCGTTCTTCTTCCATGAGACGATTTAGATGTTTCATGTCCATCTCAATTATAAGGCGTTGGAGTCTCAAGAATATACTAAAGTCATGAGTACGTTCAAATGTTCGAGTTAGCACTCGAAGTTTCCGCTTGTCCTTTGCATTTTTAGCGTATTTAGAAGAGACTCTCGTATTATCACATGCCAAATAAAATTTTATTGCAGCTAGTAATTCGCACCAGGTAAACGTGAGGCCAGAAGGTATTCATGTGTTGACCTTTGTGTGTTGCACGTAAAACATACGGATTGCGACTGTTTTCAATGACATCATCAGTGTGAACTAACACAGATTTATGCAAATCGTAATGGCTTGCTGGGCAGTTACGGAAATCTTTTCTTGACGTTTATGCGAATGTATACTTGCGATCGTGCTTTTAGAAATCGAGTACTCTTTGCTGGATGTCAACGTTATCCGTAAATTTGACACATTACTTGAGAGAAAGATGCACAGAAACACACTTTGACAAGGCAATACACAAACTTCAACAACGCGGCGCCGTTACGGTACAGTATAAGTATGTTCCAAGCTTTCTACATCAAGGCATCAATATTCGCCAAAACCAACATCACTCGGCAGCAGTTGGCAAACACTGTTTGTCCTCGACCTAATTTGACGAACTGTGCAACATAAAATTAATTGGCTTCAAACTGAGCATCTCTAGCATTAACTATTCCAAAACCGACGTCAAATGCACCCGGAACAGCAAAAGACAATATCTGCATAGTTAACATTCCCAGAGGTGATAATCCCAGACCATAGAAATATAGTCCAATTTCTTATGCGTAGTAATTATATTTGCTGAAAGACACCGCTTTTAATATGAAAGTTCCATTTGACGGATGTATTAATTGATACAAACATGCATGATAGCGTCTTTCAACATAAAAATAAGAACCTTTACCTTGTGCTATGCTTAACTCTAAAACGCAGAGCTAAAACCATGTTGTTTCTCTGGTTACACTTTAATTGGTACAGGTGATAGCCATCGCTATTATGCTGCCAAAACTTGAAGTAATCGGATAGTTTTAGGCTGGACATGCAACTCCACATATCTCCATAAAAGATAGGCTATATTATGTGAAACATTTTCTCTTTAGTTTTCCAGCCCAATACGAAATGGCGTTGAGTTTGGAGAACCGTTTCCGCAATGTTTGCATTATTGTTTTAATTCACTTCTCCAAACATAAGTTCTTTCACACCGTATGTTACCGTACTTCAAATTGACAATTAGGAGTTTTAACTCCAGGCGAATTGATTGTGGTGATGAAAATATACATGTATTCCTCTTCTAAAAATAATGTTTGCATTATAATAAAAATTGTTGTCAAACATGCATCCAATAAAATTGAACTTAGCCATTGGGATGATTTATGTGTTATCGCAAAAGCATATTATTATTTCAACGATAAAGTATAAAAAACCATCATTAAAATTTACACTGTAATCCAATTGCGTGGATAAGCATATTCTTAATTACTAAGCCAATCAGAGATACTGTCAATGCAGAAGGTCTTTAAAAACGAATAATTGACTCAAGGTTATTGAACATGTATAAGGGCCAGATTACAAATCTTGATAAATGTGTTTTGGACTTTATGCTTCAGGAGTTGCTACTACTAAGAACAAAGAATTGGCTTTATTTGAGGTTATTAATATTATAAATTTAAGACTACATAGGGGCGAAGAAAAGCAAAAAAATAATTACTGCAAGGTATAAGACAGAAATAAGTTTAACTTTATTGTTTTGATTGCCGACGTGCGCTACCTAACTATTGGTTGATTTTATTTTCGTTCTCAATTCTATGCATTGTCGCTATAAGTCTAGTTTCACAAAAATTATTCAAACAAGCACTGAAATATGTAGATTTAGTTTTTTTGACTAGCGTTTTCAAAGATAGCAAGTTATATAAATAAAAACTTCGTGACTCCATAACCGTATGCAAAGCAAAGTGGTATTGCTTCACATTATTTTACTCATTTATCAGAATCCCCTTGTAAGCGGTTTCTAATGCGTTTTCTACCGAATTTAGTCAACGATGCTTCATGTAAGAAGATAGTTTAAAACAAATGCAACAAATTCTTTTATCCATGCATTAGAACTTTTGGACTGATTATATATTAGATGGGGTTTCATCGTCTTATATTATTGAATTGATGACTCGGCATTTAACTCCGCATAATATTTTTCCAGAGAGGGAAATATGTACGTTTATTAACTTTAACGAATACATTCTCGTTCTCCAATATTTTCTCTAACAGTTCATCTTTGTATAGTACGGTAATTTGGCAGTTATTGCAAGAGGATCTGGTTTTTACTCAGTGTATGCGTGTTGTCATAATTTGGTTGCCCATATCTTTTGTTTTTGTCTTGATGTGATAGATTATGTCAGTCCTTCAACCTACAATCATGTAATTACGAAGTTTTAACTTTATAGCAACTTTAAGGTGTTTAAGCTTTTATGCATGCATTTCTGATCGTCTAAAGCACACATGTTTATTGCATTGTTGCGCACCACGTTTACTTAATTACTACTTTCGTATATCTATTGGTCCATGAGTCGTTGAGCCGCAATATGCATATGCAGATTTATAAAGCGATTACCCCTACATTTGTCACATCATTTTGTATTAAACTTACAATGGCACATTGAAGGCTGCATGTCTAAAAAGAATAAAGCGAGTTGCGGTATATATACTGAGCGCGCTCATATGGAATAAATGTAAGTTTGACAAACAGAAAAACACATATATATTGTAGCTTCCTATCCACCTGTGCCTTTCGTGCAATCTAGAAGATGATTGTGGAAACGTTATGGTTTGTGTTAAGGTAACTTTACTTCTTCCTGTACATAGTAAATACTAAGTGTATCAATGGGGTACAAATGTAAACCAACATAATCCATTTCTCTGATTATTATTTGATATTTTATAATAGTTTTATCCCCTGAGGTATCAAGCTTTTAATAACGTAGCGGTTCAAGAGCACAACTAAAGTAACTTGGCTGCGAATTTAGAACTATAAAAATGCGTCATAGAACGTCGAAGTTGTTAACAAGTTTTTCTACTAAAACTATTGTTTTGCGGTAAAATGTAAAACTTCTAGTCAATAACTAAGCGAAACGTTAAGCTAAAATATGTCTTTGTAAGCTAATACAGATTGCTTATTCATTATGCTTCATGATTGTAGTTTGTTATCATGTTTTACATTGATAATAATTTTATGTTTTTAAAGCGTGTGTTTTAAGATTTATTCCAGTTTGCACATAATTTATAGCTCGTAAAACGATGCCGGATTTATTCCCTCAAGTGCTTCTTTAGGCTCAAAATTCGAGATAGGTATTTTCTCTAAACAAGTACATTGCTTAGCCAGTATTTTAAAACTATTGGAGATCTTTCTCTTTTGCTAAGATATATTTAAGTAACACTAAATATCCGCTCATTCCAGCGATGCAAGATGTTCGACTGCAAGTTAGTTAAACATAACCGAATGTTTGCAAGAAAATGTCCTTAAAAGCTTTTAGCAAAGTAATTCATAATTTGAAATAGTGGAAAACGGTACTTCAGCAAAAATGGTAACAGACAATTCTTAATACCAAATACCTATTACTATTTTTAAAAAGCTAATGAAAGAAAAGCTGGACATTGAATCCAAAGATTAATCTAAAGTTTCGTCTCCTCAAATCTTTTTTTTAAGTAAGCTGTTGCAGCGTTATCATCATACTTTAATTAAACGTTCTGTAAATTTAGGGTTGTTAAATATTGCTGTAATCATTCGTAAATTGAATATAATACCTGCAACTTGATTATAATTATTGATGAAGCAAATTGTGCTCTTGTTCAATAATGTTCAATGCTAACCCAATGTATTTGTAAATGGCACACAGTTACAATGTGCAAATTTCTTTTCAACACTTCACAAAGTTCTTTTGTTGAACACATGATTGATAATGTAAAATCTAAGGTTAATCAGTGGTCGAGGCAAGCTTCAAGGCAAGATTTATCGACATTTTTTAATATACCTGGATGTGAGCTTCATTCATTGAATCCAAAATGACTAGGGTACAGCAGTTATAATTTGGATCAACAAGTATTCCAATTACTAAAGCATGAAGGGATTGGTCGGGTTTAAGTTCATCTAGATAAAATAGGATCCATTTGTACTTAAGATGCATACATACGTGACCTTTTAAGTGAACTAGGACCAAGTACCTAGCCACGAGAATAACTGAACTAATAGTAAGGCCGATATAGTGGAATGAGCGTTGGATGGGTAAGACGCTTACTGCCAACAAGTAAGCAATTTTAGGGCATATCTTGAGAGACTATGCGCACTGAAACCTGGGCTTTGGCTTGCGTCAGCTCAGTGCGTTTAGGTTCAGCTCGTTGCAAGGTACATTCTTAATAGATAACCTTCGAAAATCACCTGATTTAACACCTTGCGCAATTTATTATTTCTGAAGTTTAAGTAGTATAAAATATCTCGCAGTTCCCGCTGAGTACTGCTGCATAAATGCGTATCCTAACTAAAAAAAGTTCACAAAATATTCGTAAGCAAAAATACGGGTGCTGAATTGTTTGGTCTTTAATGTCGTGTAAATTAAAAGATGAACGCAGATATCTGTATATATCTGTTAATATGATTCGAAAAGTTAGTGTTGAGGATTTTGGACGAATTTCCGAAAGCTGCAAACACTTTCGTATTTTCAAGTGGTGTTTGTAAGCAGTAACTTAAGTAGCTAAATTAAACATAATTAAAATGGTGTTATAAAATGGATTTAACAAATGAGCTAGCATTTATATCAAAACAACAGACTGATACTGATAAACAGGAAGCAATAAAAGAACCCAGAAATATGCCTTTAAAATAAAACACACCTTTCATTAACTGCCGCTTTATTATATTCAGACATATATAATCGATGTAACGCGGATATGCTTTTTGAAAACGAAAATTACATCATTCCATGTTAAGCTGTCATCTGTTGGTGGGCGCCTGACAAATCGGAAATCTGTAATAATTAATTGGAACGCCGCTACTGACGAACGTTTGAGCGAATTCGCTCAAAATAATTTGCAGTCAAGAAAAACATATAGAACTGAAGTATGTACCGAAGGTACAAAACACAGATCAACAGGTTTTCCTGATATGTACATGTAGCGTACCCTAATGTTGGACAAAGGAATTTGGATGTTACAAAGTATGTTTCAGTAAATCGTTGGGGCTTTAATTACTTAAAAGCAGTAGAGTTGCAGAAAGTGGTGTGTATTAAACAATTGTAGGTTTGGCCGGCATACTACTAAGGGTCGCAAATACATTCATCGAAGTAGCTTTCATTGTTTTCAATCCAAATCATTCGGCGAAACATCTTCTACCCTGGCAGGTATAGGGAGACATAAGGTATTAGTACATCCGCTTCCTGTGCTATTTGTTCATACATAAATTAAAGTATTTTTTGCGGTCTTGACTTTGAAACAAAGGTAAGAAACAAACCAACCAGCCCCACACTATTCTCTCAAGTAGGTTGAAAATGCATAGGTTCAGCAGCTCAACATGTCAAATTTTAAAAGTGGAGTACGGCTTACTTGCCAATACAAGACCAGGTAAGCCATACCAAATAACTTCATTCCTGAAGTTTTTCAAATGTATCATTAAAATAAGGATTAATTTGCTTTTTCCCTTATTATTGATATCGCTATATTTCATGCACCACTGCGTCCTGTCATTTTAGCTCCCTTTCCTGTTAACCATACGTATCATTTTATTAACGCACAATGATGTCAATAGCGAATTAAAATAAATGTTCCAGAATTGATTGTACCTATTAATTATACGATTCCTATACACATAGAAAGTTACTTCCTGAATATTTTTAAGAATTGCGCATTTATACCATGTAATTATTTTTGTTTAGAAAAACTGACTTGAAGTTTCTTCAATATAAAAATATTTCACAGAATGTAATTATATTTTTCATTGGAAACGATTAAAACCTTTCAGCCGTTACCTTAGTGATAGCTTGTCTCATAACTTATTGCGGTCTAGGTTATATTTCCATAGGTCACCTTATGCCACGACCAGTAAAATTTGCCTGTCGGTAGGCATCCACCTAATTTTACGTTGCTATAAATCCGACGCTTTAACGGTAAAATAAAATTTTCCGTAATTACATAAATTTTCCAGATAATAACCTACTAACGCTGCTGTGCAAAAAACAAAAGAAACAACAAAAACAATTCACAGCAGTTTCCTTGAATGATAAATTTATGCGAATGGGACGAGTACCTAGCGTGTAACATATACAAGCAGAAGCTGTTGGTTTAAAAATAAATGGAAATATTTTGATAATATAAACAAACTATAACAAAGTAAAATTTCAAGGTACGGGAAAAGTTTTGCTCCAATAGCTTTTACTACTTAACTATATCCTTCCGGGACAGAGCTGTTTTAAATATTTATGAAATGTGCGCTTTAAAATCAACTGACTTCTGTGACTGCGTTTAAGTAACTCTGCTAATGTTGTATTTGTAACTGACACTGATGTTATTGATGCCGTTAAACTCTAAAATTTAGAGGTTTTAATCCAAATGTTAAATTTCTTCTTGAGGAATAGGCGGCTTTAGACTGCACTTTGTTGCCCGGATTGAAATGACGCAAAAGTTATTTCGGATCTGATACAGGTTAAAGGCTGCGGCCATACGAGGATGATTTTTGTGCTTTCTACTAAAATGTTGTCATCAATAAATCCCCCGTGAAGCTGTCAAGTTGCCTCTAACTTATATGTTCTATGTCGATCGACGGAGTGTAGGCTCCATACGGTAAGAGTCGCAAGATTTCGTCTTACCCGAATAGATATACACCGACGTCGCGTTGACAACCTGTAGTATTCCCGAGAATAAATATTGGAAATTTTATTTCCAGCATATTTTCTTGCCTCTACACTTGTACTGAACACACCTATAGGCGTAATAGAAAACCACCGCTTTCTCACACATTGGCCGCGGATAGTTTAATAAAACCATCTTCAAACTGTCTCTTCTTGTCTAATAACGCCCATGAAAATCAGAACAGGAAATTTTTCTCAATTTAACTATCTACTATGCAGTAGGTTTACATGAAACTTTTGTATCATACACAGCTGCCTTGTAAAGCCTCGGGTATTTACCAAAACGCATATTGATACCGTGGCAGTGAGCAGGGACATTATGCAAATTACAATAGTTTTTGCCTCCACTGATTCTTCATCCTACTATGTGGCATTTAATACATTCAGTACTGAAGCCGTTTAAATTCATGGAGTATGATATGTCGAAAAAACGGACATTGTAGTGCTTTACAATACATGTCCCCCCTAATCTGTTACGTCAGTGGAAAGGCAGAACATAAGCATTTTCTGTATTTATATTCATAGGATGACGCTCGCAATCATTTATGCTATTAAAGTAGTAATCATGTCGAAAAATGGTAATAGCTTTTAGGCCCCAACCCAAATCACGGTATTAAACTTATGGTTCGCGCAAGAATCGGGGCGAGTACAGCTGCAAATCACATAATCACCACGTTCACAACGTTTTTCGAGGGACTGAATTGCAGTCAATTCAGGCGCCGATTGTTCTAATTAGAATTGAACTACATATAAATATTTCCCCCGGCTATGGGATTTTTATTACTTATCCGGTCCTGATATATCCTTTCATACGCGGATATTAATATGCAGAGCATCAACTATTTCAATTTTACTGCACGAAGTCAATGTGCAGGGAAATTGGAGGGTTAGTACCAACCTAGCATTGGGAGTTAAAATCAGATGGAATCGCCGATGGTGTGTACAACGAAATATTTCATGGTTGGTCTCCAATCCATACGTCTCGTATGGATTGAACTAAATACGGTCACCTTAGTCAATAACAATAAATAGATGAGAACATGCGATTTTTGATAGGAATCAATAACATCTGTTTTCATTAGGAATTAGAGCAGAATTGCCTTGGTCATATTGATCTGTGCGTCATCAGAACCCTTCTTGGTTGGGTTGTGCTACTTTAAAGCAAATTGAAGCATTTATCAGACCACACAAAGTCTGTTGTCATGAAGTGCTTCAAGCAGACTCATAATGTTTTATTTAACATTACAAAGATTTGTCATTTGGCGTGTCCCACTTAGTGAACAAGTAAGTGCCCTGATATTTTTCTTCCAGCCATTCCCAATGTTGAACACAGGAGTTAACTAACCCCACACAGTTATTTCCATAGAAAACCCTCATAAATTATGCTGGTGTCGAAATCCTAAGCTTAGAAATGCTAGACTACTCTTGCGACTCACAGACCAACTTGATGACGTTAATATATTGCAGGGTGCATAATGTCCAGTTAAATGTTTATTAAAAGTAATCTGCTACTCCAAACAATTTTCATAAAACTGATTAAATAAGGGTTACTAATTGGTTACAATATCTATCGATGCTTCTTGGGGTATAGGCAGCGCTACCGTAGTTTAGTCCTTACTTACTAAGTTTGAACTGTTCACCAATTTAGAATTTTAGCCTTGAAGCAACTTAGGCACAACAAAGCTAACACCGCAATCTTAAGTTGAGCTAGTTACCAATACATTATTACATACTTTGATTAGTTTGAAAGCTAAGATCCATAGCCTTTATAATATGTGTTTTACCTAGTCATAGTTTAGTTAATATGCGTAAAGAAAATGATCAATATAATGACACCGCGGCTGCAGCTTAATTAAAACACATGCACTCCGTGTTCGCTGTCTCTTAGTTGGGTAGCATACCGACAAATTTTTATACTTGTGGAGTTGTGTGAAAAGTGTAATATTCGTAGAATGTAGAAGTGACGATTAAACTGCACACAATGATCTGCCTCCAAGGGGAATCGAACACCGGTCCCACGATTTACCGGTCCGCTGCTCTACCAATGAGCTACCGAGGGCTGACGATCAGGTGCGCACTTTAATACACGACTTTGCTTGGTGCGCGACTTATTGCCAATGAGCTCACAGTATCTGTCCTGAATTTTCAGATTGGCTCACTTACTCGAGACTTCCCAACGGACCGAACTGTCTGTCCTTTGATGTCTCAACTGCGATGGTAGATTACTTGTGGATTTTTGTGAGTAGTGCAATTTTTGGTAGCTCAGTTATAGAGCAGCAGACCGGTAATCCATGGAACCGAGGTTCCATTCCCCGTCGAGGCAAATCATTGTGTGCAGTTTAATCGTCACTTCTACTTTCTACAAATATTTCTACATTACAGATATATATGTTCATAATCACTGATCCACATTCCTTTACAAATCGTGAATGACGATAAAGCGTGTAGCCCAAATTTAATTTTACTTAGCTGCCCAGACATCTAACAAGCCGAATTTTTATTAGCTACTTGTTACTTACCACTGTTTATCCATTTTAAATTTTCCTAAACCATGCCCAATTATCAGCAATCATGATCAGATAGACGATCCAAGTAGAAAAATTGAAAACGTATCAAAACAAACAAGGCATTGTTTTTTATTCAGTAAGTACAACGATGAAAGGACAAATTCAGTTTTATTAACCAACTGGATAATGTTTGCTGGCCAGACCAAAACATGTTTTCAGATAATAACTAATCTTACATTGACACGTAGTTCTGTATCCGAGCCACTTAGGTTTTGCACTGACCCGCAAATTTCTTCTTCCTTCCCTGTTTTTATGGTCAATTAATTCGGAATTGCTTATTACAATTGCTTACTATTCAGCAACATCTCTTTCCGGATGATGGCTTCTATTCGTGCGTGTGTGCATGATCCGGCGACGCATGTCCCTAATGCTAATACCATTTGAGTTTACAGAATCTTGCTTTACGGAAGCATACATCCCTTGACAGGTCTTATGCGTCGACGCTGCTATAGTTGGCTAAAGGCTTACTTGCCCAATTGTATTCTTGTCTCACCGTGCGCACTTTGCTACAGATTGGCTAACAGGCAGCACTTGCCCGCATACTAGGTACCCTATAGGTCAATATTTGCTGTTTATCAGCAACCCGCCAGACATTGTGGAGCTATTTGTTTACACTGCGATCCCCCACATGTGACCATGGCGCCACTTTCTCACTGCGCCTGCATTGTCGAAGATACAGCTTCAAATGCCGGTCAAGCTGGCTTCGGCATAGTTTTGAGTCCCCGGGCTGAAGCTGTGCATATAGATTGGATCCCACACAACAAACAAATGTGGGCCGTTCGATTAGCTGGTACGTTTCATGCTAAGAAGTCGCGTAGTGACAAAGAGTACCAGTTTGTCATTGCGGGCTAGACTCATACAAAATGTAGCACTGATTCGTTAAAACATGATTTCTATCAGCAATTGCGCCACCTTCTCCGTTACGGAGGAAGCACGGGTATTGTGGTGTTGGCTGGCGATCTAAACCCCCACATGGGAAAATTGTCCTCCGATGAGCTTCATCTGGGCAGCCAACGTGGTTTAGGCTCAGGTATTGTTAAAGGTGAGCGATTGCTACGTCTGTGTGAAGGTGCTCGTCTCTTTCTCGCGAGCACAATCTTTCGGCACAGCAACAGCAGAAGCTTGACTTGGCGGCCACCAGCCCCAGGTCAGCTATGGACGCAAATAGATCAAAATGCGATCATTGACGGCTGGAGAGGCTGTGACCAAAATTGTCGTTCGATTTGCAGCGGGAAAATAGACTCTGACCCCGCATTTGTCTGCACCGACCTATTGTTGCCTTTTGGTGGATATACGCAACGTCGACTTGAACGAATTGACACCAGCCAGCTGGCGAACCTAGGTGTTCCGAATGTGGAGCAAATTGCACTGACATCCGGGGTTAGTACGCGCACAATGAACTCCGTCGAAGATGGCTGGTCGCACATACTTCAAAGCTTACTATCAGCAAGCATGTCGTCATGTGGCAAATCAAATTGCCAAAACTGATATTAGGTCTTTGCACGGTCGTTTGGACTTTTGGATGCTCGCCGGCGTATTCCGACTGAAAGCGAATACAATGAGGCTGGATAGGGACCGCGAAACCTGGTGGTTTTATCACGCCTATGGGATGAAAACAGCCGCGAATATTGGCAAGCATCGTAATTTATTCCGTCTGATACGGGAAACTGGCATCAATAGACTTGGTGTTAGCGAGACCATCCGCGACGATTGCCGGCAGCAGATCCAAAGCCTGTCAAGACGCTGGGTGCGTTGGGTCGAACACTTCGCAAGAAGATGTAGCCAAACTGAGTTATCGGTTTCTATTTCGGGCAACCAGCGCCCTTTTCCCAGGGACGTCCACTAAGATTAGCCCCGACGCACGGTAGTCGAATGCGGAATCAGGCTAGTAAAATTGCATAAGACCGCAAGGGCAGGTAGAATTGCCCCAGCCCTTTTCGAATTCCAGGGACGCGCTCTACTAGCTCGTTTACACAAAATGCTATGGAAAATTTAGGAGCAGGATACTGTCCTGACAGACTGTAGCGGCGCTGTCATTGTCCTAATTTTAAGGGACGGCTCCCGTCCGGAATGCAGCAAGCCTATAGAGATCAATCTGAATTCACTTGCCTCTACTTTGCTTTCGTATGTCTTTCTCCACAGTCTGATTGGCACCCGTGAAGGCCAGATTCGTGAACAGCAAGCCGGGTTTCGTCTCGGTCGGAGCTGCATCAGCCACATCTACACCTTGCGTCAATTGTTGGAGCACCGTCATGTTTCTTAGCGACCCACTGTTTTCGTGTTTCTTTACATAAAAGATGCCTTCGACTCAGTCGATCGACCTGACCTTTGGAACTGTCTGCTGAGGAAAGGTGTGCCTGATAAATATGAAAACCTTATCAAAGCGCTACACGAGTATAGTTCGGGAAGAGTGAGGTTTTATGACAAACAGTCACCACACATCAATATCACAAGTGGTGTGAGGTAAGCATGCAAGCTGTCAGGTTTCCTCTTTAACTTCGCTATTGATGGAGTCATAGAAACAGCGTTCGCTGGACACAACCTAGAATGTGTGGAGTTACTTCCTAGTTAGCGACTTCTTGTCTTGGAGTCCGCGGATGGTAGTGCCCTAGCTTATGACAGCCCCCAAACACGCCAAGCAGCACTGGACCGATTAGTAATGGCTGTCTATCATTTTCGGCTATGCTTTGCTTCATAAAAATGCAAAGTATTTATCCAAACTTGGCAAGAATGCGCTCCCAAACTAACGTTTTGCCATGATCAGCTAGAAACCGTTGAAGAATTCAAGTACTTGGGCAGTTATATTTGCTCCCCTGGAATCGAAGAAGAAGTCACGAACCGTATAGCAAATGCTCGAGGTATTTTGCTAAAGTCCGCCGCCTGTGGCGCGGACACGACATTACTCTCGCATTGAAGGTCAAAGTTTATAACACATCCGTCAATTTAACTCTCCTATGTGGTTGTGAAACCTAGCCCATCATTTTGAGAGACAGAAAGAGGCTCGTCATATTGGATCATCGGTGTCTTTGCAGCTTAGCTCATATCTGGTTGGTGTACCGCGTGATCAATAAGCGTGTTTGGCGTCGTGTATTTGCTACAGCAAGTGCGAGTGAACCGATCAGCATCATTATAGTACACATCAGGCTCCGATGGCTGGTCCACGTGTTGCGCAATCCAGCCCACCAATTTGGGCGACTTGCATTGTTTACGCACCGGGGGTGCGGTTGGAAAAAAGGAGGGGAGAAAGCGATCACTTGGTCGAGAGAAATGAAAACCCTCACTTCGAAGTTGACGTCGGTTGGTGAATCCCAACGGTCTGTCTGTGGTCCTATGGTCGATGAACACGTTAGGTTGCGCAAACTTGTTGATATTGCTAGGAGCGGGTCCCAATGGCGTTTGTGTTGTGGGTTCCTTTGTCCATCGTTCTCCTGCTTAGCCTCCCCCTCCAAACACGATAGCACTCGTTAGGCATAACATTACATTTTGCGGCACGATAGCTGGCCGTCAGCTCTAAGGAAGGATGTCCATCCGGTACTGGGTACTCCGACAGCTGCCACTTTTTATTCTTGTTTTTTGTAATACAGCATAATAGCCGAAGTGCTTTTCATCTTCAGCTAACGTGTGCAAAAAATACAAAGGTATTCATGACAAAATGCATTTAATGCAAAGGTGTAAACTTTGAATTACAGCGCAACGATTATCAATGACCATTACCTGCATTGGTAGATTTAGGCGCGTATTTATTACTAGCATTTCGGGGTAAACTTTGTTAAATTTTGCTATGGATAAGAAGCTGCGCCCAAAAATGAGTAAATAATGAAACGAAACAAAAGATGTAATAGCTTTTAACGACTTACTACAACGATGTACATCTTGTCACTTACAAATAGTCGCGTGAAAAGAAAATAGCGCATTTTGCAATATTTTTTGTGGTTTTGGCTTCCTTACTTATGACGATCATGCAGTCAGCAAAAATGCTTATATAGTTATGCACGCCTATCATACCCGAGCTCCAAGGTATCAAAAAATAACACAATAGATAATGTTTTTACTGCTGCAGACCGCCATTTCTGTGAGTTCACAGTGAAAGATGAAAATTCATGGTACGGTGTATCTCAACTCTAATTAACTTGCGCTTTTTGCTTTGCTTTCATGGTTCAAAATCGTTAGATATGTGTAGAACTGATCGGAATTCAAGTTAAAAAGGCGTGCAATATCAAAGATCCATAAATTTGGTTCATTAAGCCAGGTGAACCTGTATATAATTAAAGATAGGTTAGTAGAGCATTGGGTGTATACTCTCGTCAGCAAGGACCTGTGCTAAAGGTAGTCTAATATGCGTTTTTATTCACCGCAGGAAGAGATTAGTTCGCCTTGATCAGTTCCTGATATATTTCGGCCTAGCATGCTGGTTGTTTCCCCCGGATGGGTTCGCGAGAGAGCGGACGGAAAGCAGCATTACAAAAGTTGGTTAATGACCTGATTTGTCAATGATCCCAAAGTCTTATCTTAACGTTATCAAATATTTCCTCCGCGTGGTGCCGCAATTAACAGGTGATACCAGGAAAGTCATAGGCATTCATTATGCTTGTTAATGGGACGCACGCTATCACATACAATGTATCAAAGATTAGAGGGCGTTCAATGGTTGGATGTCATCGTTAATATTCACCAACAATCCCGGCACACTGATGCTACGGAGACTGAAATTAGAATAAGAATAAGAAGAATAATGTTTACTTTATTGCAATCTAGGTAGCATAGGCGGCCGGGAATATTAGCATGAATTTGCATCATACCCCTCATACCCCGTAGACCTTGCTATCAGGTCACTAAACATTGTGTCCTCTTTCCGAGAGTATGGATTGCATATGATGTCCGCTTGTCACTTGGTGATTGCGTCCCCACGCGGTCGTTCTAGGTGGTCACTACTGCGGGGCAGTGTATCACAGTGTATGGTGGCAAAACCATCGAGGAAAATGTGCAACTTTTGGACGCCATGATCAGCAATACATTGATATATTTTACTGCTTAACATCGGACTGTAAAATAGTTGGCACTTTTGCTCGATGGATAGGATGGGTCCTGAGGTCTGAAATGCTGTTGATGTCAAATGCAGAGCATTATGGGTAATTAAATAGTCGCAGGTAATTGATGCTGATTTTGCAACTGTCGGCTTTGGAAGAGAATATGATTGGTTCTGTTGACTGTGGCAAAGCGGAGAAGTAAACTGTGTTGAGTAGGGTGCTTGTTATGTAGGTGAAATGCTCGCATGCGCCATTACGTCTGTGAAGTTTGGGTAAGTAGTAGTTGTGCAGAGGCCCAGAGGCGATATCAGGCGATTAGCGGATACCACTAAGAAAATACTGTGTCAAGTGACAGGGAATTGTCAGTCTTCCGCCGCATTCAACTATCAGTGCATGGTTGCGGCGCAAAGTGGAAAAACCGTGGTACAAGGCGTGTACACTAGTGGTCCACGCGCATACGGAAGGTCGGTGGGCGACCACTATTTCAAAGAACTGCAGGTTGTGTGCGGGACATCAATTACAGATGAAGGTAAGCACGCTCTAAACATATAACAGGCATTCTCGGAATTCCCACCTGCGAATGATTATGACAGACCAATAGAAGCGAAGCCGACATTCCGCTGCGCTAATCTAATTGTTTGTTCATTGAGTTATGCAACTTTTTTGTTTCTTTAAATGCTACAAAGCTTTGTGCACACATGAGAGGGCTTGGTGTTCATCAGAATGCAATTTTCCACTGGGCATGCTCGTATATTTCCTAGACAGTAGATACAGCGCAGTCACATCATTAGTGCCATTGGTGGCACTGACAAACATGTTTATATTCTATCATGTGCTAGCAGATGTTATGATGTCGGGTTTCGTGCATATGAATTGTTTGACGAGTTACACGACAAATGCTGCATATACATGCATCTATATCCTCATAGACTGTATTCGCTGCTATACCCGCGACGCATGTATGAAGGTTATATCAAAATAACGCAATCTCAGCGGTGATGTAAATAGTTTCCAGTCTTGCATGCAATATGGCCAGTTTTGCACGTAAGGCAACAATAGGCCTTACTTACTGCGTTAGTTGACATGATGTTTAGGAGCACAAACATTTGATCACCAACAGGCTACGTATACCTAATATTAAATTTATGCAGTATTTTTAACGTATCACATTAACATCGCTTAGCTTGCGATCATCCGTAATTGGTCAAATACAAAGAACTGTAGGCAAGACAAGTTATTGAAGCATGCAGACGCAACCAGAGTACAGCAAGTATAAACCAAATAGGCACTGAATTCACACACAGTAGTTGCATGGCATGTCTCCTGACACAGTGGCACGCATTGGGGACGAACACGCATACAATAGCACTCTGGCAATCCCAAAACGCAGAGAGCCACATGTTGCAAGGGTACTCCGCTAACTATCAATTCACGCGCCGCAGTACAGACATGGTAAACGTCTGTCCTAAAGTTCAGACAGGTCTTTCATTTACTCGCGGCAGCTGCGCGATGGCATGGAGTGTCTGGTTTTCATACCTCGGTCAAAGTAACAGCCTGCCTATGCCACATCACTGCTTTGGCGGATACCTTGTGTACCACGCTGGCCTACTTATATAAACCCGTCAAGCATGTTTAGACGGTTGCAGCCTTCAAGCATTGCACCGTTCCGTAGTTCATTTGCGTCCGTGGCTGCCTGCTTATGTTGTCATCTGAGTGAGGTAAACTGGTTTTGTCCACAACAGGGATCCCTCACAGTTATACTATTATGCGATCCGGGCTAAGTTATGATTAATAGTGTAAAGGCGGTGGACCAAATTCGTTCTGAACCGAGCCCAATGAATTCACCCTTGTGGGAAACTGACAGACACAAATCCAGGACGTTGGTTTTAATACAATTTTGTAAACTGTGTTTGCAACGCCAGCCGTGATTGCACAATCGTAACTTCAACCGAAATCAAGTAAACAATTTATATTTTTGAGCAAACTAAAAGTTTCTTCAAAAAACAAGATGCTTGGTACAATATCTTTAGTTATGTTAATCCAGGTATCCTTGCTTCGTTTGTACATATGTTGTGTTGACCTCACATTTTAGTATGCATCAATTAATTTTTGGTTATCTGAGGTTCCGTTTTTGCATTTTCTGCAGCGTCGCTTGCCAGGCAATTTTTCTTTGCTAAATCGTTCCGAGATGAATTTTGTTTTAAATTACCCACATCTGACATTAAAAAAATCATCTCGTTTAATATTCAGTGGCTACCTATCTTGTTGCCCATCTTGTCGGTTCGTCGTAAGCGGAGAGAGTGATCAACAGTCTTGACTAAGACGGTTATTAGTTTGAGCAGTTAGACTGAACTATAGAACTAACAACTGTCATTGTCAAACGAGCAAGAAAGATCATCATTTCGACAGGATAATCTGAATTCAGCTCTCTTTTGTAGGTTGGACAGACGTTAACATACACATAGAAGATTGAATAGATTACATGCAGAAATAATCAGAATGTACTATATATGCACAATGTCAATCATTTAGTCACAACATTAATGACACTTTGGTCATTGTACACACTGCCGAGCAAAAGGAACAACTACTCTTGGCGCGAAGAAAGTGTTACCTGGCAGAGGACTTTACATTTGAGTACGAATCTTACGACCTCTTCCAATTGCTGATGTTCGCTGAAAAGAAACCTAAATGGTAAATTAACCTGTGTTTGACATTTAGTGTCCTGTGCATTTCAAACGAGCACGGGTTCCTAACGTCTTTACGATAGCTGGGCAGCTATGCTCAATGTAGGCGATTTCGTAGGAGTTGCAACTCGTCTCCACTACATTATGTTAAAAAGGACGTCCAGAGAATGTCCTAGAAAAGCATTGAAACATGAACGCGAATACCGAGAACAAACGAGCGCCCGACGTCGTTAAGAAAAATGTTCACAAGCATGCCATTCAAAGAAGACTAAATGGCAGGGAAGTCAGATATCGCCTCCATCAATATTTAATATGCGTAGTTCGTGCAGCTGAACGGTTTGAACATCCACAGCTGGCAAATGTCCCTGATCTTTCTGGTTTTCTCTCTAAGAAGCCTTGGTTTAGGTAGGTTTATCCGGAAACCGCCAAATTCATCAACCATGGGTGTCATTCGTTTCAAGGATGCTTTTGATTTTGCAGCTGCATTGACGCACAAACAACTGCCAAATGCAGGTGTTTACAACCTACCTAAGATACACCGGTCTTCTTATCTATACACCAAGTCTTCATTTCTTCATTCAGATTTGGTTAGACACAGGGGGTTACTAAACCAACTAGGTTGACGAACACAATATATGTGCTGGGTATGGCTAACGTACAGAGAGAATTCAGAGCAGATAATTGGTGGCGACGGCAGCATGATACTGATAACTTTTACAGGTAAAATGGCCACCAAACAATCACCTACTTTCTACTACACCAGCCGCGGTAGAAACTGGAAAGCTTCCGTTAAATAATCCAGTCCTACCATTGGGATGCTTTCTCTCTCGCCAACAATGCATGCACAGCCGTGGAGCATTTTCATCATTATTTTCAGCAATCCAGAATCCTCGTTGCTGTAAAAAGCTACTCAGTGATGTTTAAAAATGTAGCTGAAAGTTCAACAATTCAGCAATCCAACAAAACGATTGCCAAAAAAGGATGGGATATTTTACAATGATCCCACAGGTATACTGATTCATCCATGAAATCAAGCTTGCAGTTGATGTGAAGAAGACACGGAGGTCAAGCATCACTACTATTAACATGTGCAGCAGCAGAGCTAGTGAGGTATCTCCAACGAAGTACCAACAAACGCTTTTCATTGATCACTGAACTGGTAGACGTATTGCAGGCGCATTAGCCACTTATTCTGCACATACATGAACCTTGACACTAATACTAGATTTACACCAATGCTTTATCTAAATTGCCATCGCTATCCGTAATATCCGCCAAGCAACACATTCTATTCAAACCCACTTACTTGTGGAAGCTGATGGCATCCCCCAACCGCCACGAAACTGGGAAGGCCTGATATGTTACTTACTCTTGCGTATCTTTGCCGGTTCACTGGGATTTAAGTACTTGGCAGATGAATGAAAAACTTTATTCATCAGCCATCGTCACAAGGGCTGCGTAAAACAGGTGATTGTCAGTAAGATGCCGTTAAAACATTCATATAACAGCCGGATTATACGTGAAATTGGTTAAAAATGTGTTTAGAAGTTCATCGCACCAGTTGAGCTGATAGATGGGTCCTAAAATATTTTCTTCGACTAACGATTGTATCCACTACGATATCTGCAGTACCTAAACTACCTTCCAGACTCCATTGACCCAAATTATGCTAAATTATTTCTATGTTTGCGCATGCAGAAAACAACCGATCGGCAGCCTCACAAATGGTTACCGATACATATACATATCTATGAAGTACACAACTCGTTTGGTTGCCGACATCCGGTTTCGGATTTGCCTGTCACTGTGGCCAGCCACAGGACGCCTGCGCTTACAGAGAGACCACGGGAGGCTTGCGCTGCACCAAACAAACGCTCCAACTACACACCCCATATCCAGTGTAAACCCGAAGGAATAAGACCGGGTGGCATGTGGATGGGAGCCATTTTTCATCAACGGAGCCGGAACACATTCCCTCACAGGCAAACACAAGCATAATGTATTTGGGGAATCAAGTGCACACAAGGCGGTGGCTTGACTGTAGTCCGATCCACACTGAGCGCATGGAACCAACCTTCGAGCCTAGCATGACCATAAGGGCCGTGCACCCTGTCCCCTCCAGCAACGAGCAACTGCCTCCTAGAGCCAGTATGGACGTGGTAGTGGGTAATAGACAGGTAGGCACCTTGTCAACATGCACATCAAGCGCAGCCACTCCGGGGATATCAAACCACGGCCAATCACTTGAAATAACATTAGCAAATAAACTATATATATTAAAGAATACGGCTACACCGATATAACTCTTCGATAAATAAGCATATGAATAAAGGTAATTATCAACTAATCTTCGATGAGTACAAAATGTCCACCAGTCACCCAAAAATATTATAAAAAACGATGAAGTTAACAAAAATAATCACAATTTGGGTAATCAACGTAGCCAGTTAATAGATTATTCAAGTAGGCAGAACAAAGCAACTAAAGTGGAAGGAAATGTATCCGGTTTAAAAAGACGTAGCGCAATTGGAAGTTGGTTTAGCCCAACTACGGTGAAGAAGCTTCATGAATGCAATATCAGCCTCAGCTTGAGGTGGGCTATTATAATACATGAACAGTACCGCTAAAATAGTCACCATAGGTGACTAATGCTTTGCTCCGCCTCCAAATGCCAGCCTAGTCGAACAAGGATACACGTTCGGTACGTTAGTTGCCCTTCTTTGTGTCAATGATAGCATTTAGTTTAACACACGTGGAATGTCGTATTAATTTGTTGCTGACACCACATTTATCTACAAGTACCGAGAAGTTGAGCTTCCGAATGTACTGCCATTCATTCAAGGGTAAAGTCTTTCGTTTGAGCCTCGGTGCGACAATTGGATGATATCGTTTTAAGCACAACGATCAAGTGTCAATATCGCAGTCGCTTGACACCCGATGTATCAATTACACGTAATAGTGGACGCATCTGTGTACAACGGTCTACCGGTGAGCTTGGAATGTGATATTCTTATAGCTTTATGCAATTAGAACAGATTCTGTTCCAGGTAGCACAAATCAGACAATCCTTCGCTAACATCTCTGATAACATGCATGCAATCACAGCTAGAGTTGAATATTTAAAATCCTTACTTGTCCCATACTGGAGTATTGCGGCATACTCTGAGACAAATGATGTAATCAGCCAAACCTTTTATAGCATGCCTACAACCGTCATTTACTAAGCATGCATTAGGTAACAAATACATCCTAAACTCTTGAGAGCGATGCCAACAACTCCATATACATTCACCTTGGCTGCAAAGGGTACGGGATAACCCGCAACTGCTGCACAATCTGATACATGGCAATACCGATTGCAGTCGAGCCACTTAATATTGGAGCAAAATTACACGTGAGAGCCAAGTAAGAGATAACTTTTAATTATTACATCACGATGCAGAAAAGTTGCGGTTAAACTTTTGTCATAATATGTATACTTCCCTGTGAAATCGGTTGCTGTTCACCAGCAAGTCGAGTGTAACTGCGCAAACTTTGCTCAGTATTTTGCAAAGCTACATCTATCTGGACCCCATTGTATCGGTTTTTTCATGGTGATGATTATTTGAACACCTATTTAATGAAAGCCCAGATAAGGTATACTAGGTGAAATATCACCAATTCACGCTATGTACTTATTCCTCAGGGTCTACAACCTATTGGAGCTGAACATTTGTCTCCTATCATCGCATAAGACAAAAATATGGGACGAATAGCTTGCCAGAAATGTAGACAAATATAAGAAGATAAAGTGTTAGCGCCCTTGCAAGCGTATGACATTAACTGTACCTGTATATTCTGAACCAAATATTGTCACAACTCTGCATTTTCTGAGAAATATGCTTATTCTTATTATTCTTATCTTCATGCGGTATATTTTTCAACCAAACTCCATACTAACATATAGCCTAGTTATGCCAGTGTTACTGTGCACCTTGGACCGATCATATAATGCGCCATCGATGCGTTTCTGCTGCTAGGAGAGCGTTGCAACCTTGGCACAGGGACAAGGGCTACCGGCCGGGTCAGAAAACTTAGCAATGGTAATTCTTTACGACAAACGATATGTTAAAGTGTGCTTAGGGAAAATGTTCAAACAGCGCATCCTAGGTTGACGTGACACAGTCTGACCTACTGTTGGTGACCTCTAACTCCGACACTCTCTTCCCTGTCTGCCTTCGCTTAACAATAATGTGTCAACCTAATCGGGAGCATACCTAAACTGCATAGACCCATACATCTAACCATGTGCTTACATCCAGGGAGTCCCATTGAGTAATGTCACGTAACCAGTGCTTGCGTGTAACACCTCAGGGAGAGAATGAATTGATGACCGCATGAACTTGAGTGAACAACACTTTATTTTGATAATTTAAAAAGCTAACATGTTAGCAGTATGCAGGAACTTGCCTGAAAAATGCATAACTATCATAGTGAAGGGTCTAAGGCACTGGCTTTTTATTAGCTTCTTGTTCTTCCCATTCCTACCTATTTTACACTCCGAATACGATCACAAACTGCGTAGACAACATGGCAGATTACAGGAAGATTACTTGATCTTTTCTTTTTATTTATTGATGTTTATTTCGTATAACTTACCTTTGGATAGTGCACAAAAGCAAAACTGTGCGTCTTATCTTTAGGTGTCGTGTACTACCTATGATAATCATAACTTGCAAACGCATTGGTGACATATATCAAGGACACACAATCAGCAGCCATGAAGTGAAAATGGTTCTAGGTAATTCATTTCTAAGCCACTTGATATGCAAGGTGCCATAAGTTCGCCGGATTTGTTTATTGTTTAAATATATCAAAGCACTAATCTAGAATAAACCGTTTGTGAGTATTAGCTGCGCTAATTTATTTACGCACATAAATTATAAACCTTGGTACACTGCTAAGCTATATGGCGTTCGACAACTGGGACTCGTTTAACGCTACATTTATAGTATTGATGTATCTTTGGTGTACGTATCTGCGTATACCATCAAGGACCAGATCGCAAAGTTCAATGCTCGGATGATTCTGAAGAGTGATGGGGTGGTTAGGACAGTTGAATGTCACCGTAGAGAAGTTTGTATTATTTAGTTAAAATTAACTAGTAGGATCGGTATGTCCTTAATTTTTCGCTTGGGAAATGTACACTGACATAGAAAACGCACTTTTAGCGTTGCTGAATGTACCGCAGTTCTTTACTCGAAAACCGCTCCAAATATTCGCTTTATTTGAGGGTTGAGCAAGTGGATTTCGGCATTAAATATCAGGTACTAAAGAACTAAGATTAGTTGCGTTAGGGCAGGTGAAAAATGTCAGGTAGCTTAGATGTCATCTGTTGCGTCTCGTCGTTGCAATAAATTTTCGGTAGAAATGTCAGATAAAACGTGGGTTATAAATGAATTCCGCCGGACCTCACCTGAACTGCTGAATTTGTCATCAATCAACAATGCGTACAAGCTGCAGATTTTGATTCTATGTATGTCCGTCAACTGGGGAATATTCTTACTATCGAGTGTGGATGATTTACTTGCGAGGCCTTTTTAATGATAAATACTAGCAATACTTAGGAGCATCCTGTGAAACGCAGAACAGCAATACTAAATAAACCATGATTTATTTGGTGAAAAAGGACTTGACAAGACCCGCAGGATGACAAAGAGGATATTCAATCAAAGCACTTCAATATACAGGAAAGATGGAAAAGTTCAAATATAAGGTGACTCACCGAGTTATTCGCAAGAACACATACGCTTGAACACACTCTGCTACTAAACGACAGGGATAATGCGCACACTATTCTGCACGCTTTATTTCGTCCACCGAAGAAAACGGACTAAACCTAGTATTGTAAATATGACTGTATTCTAGTTGTTTTTAAAATATGTGTCCATTTAAGCTCAATAATATAAGAGCGCACCAGGTTCTAAATAATCGAAGTAAAATGTGGTTTATTACGCAATCAATATGACTGTTGCGTTGCCAGTTTGAGCTGGTGGCATCTCACTTTTTGTTTGTGGCTGACTTGCAACTGGTCGCATAAACGTGATTTGGATCAACCATTATACTGTGAATAGAGTTTCTCGCAGTCGATATTTTTTAATGCACAAGCCTAGGGCTGGTAGTCCGCTTTAATAGTACAGGCGAAACATTTTGGTCGCTCTGTGTTAGGACGATATAAGCACATCACCAGTGTTTTTGCAACTAGGTCGACATGCGTGAGTCGCCTGTTTTACATGCAGTCTCATGCAGGCGTGCAAAATTTAAAGAAATTTAAATGGCTCGAAATTCCATCACGCTGTACATAACTGGCCGAGTCGATAACTGGCTCATCACGATGTATTTTAGTATGTTTCGAACAGCACCGGTCAAGCTGCCAAAGTATTCAAAGGTCGCGGACATGTGAAGTCTGCTGCAAACGCTATTCTCCGATGGTATGCACTCAAAACTTTGCATTCTGACAAGTTATAAAGGAGCATGGAGAAGTGTGATCAAGCCACCCGTGCATACGTCCTGTGGTGTTTAAACTATTCTCGTCAACAATAAAATAGAATAAGTCACAGCTTAGCACACAGGTATCAGGATGTTGAAAAGCAGCACAATGAACAGCACTTCAAGCTTGCATATTTGCACTCTGATGGTTTGATTAAAGGTTGGTGCGTCAGTGATGGTTGAGCTTAAATTGGGAGATTGGCTAACATATCTACCTAAACTTTCAACGTACATATAAGGAAGAAAAATTTATGCGTTCACTTTTGTAATCGAGTCTATTTTGTTTTTTGTAAGTTAAGGATCTAAATCTTGCGAACACCATAACAAAGATCAAAAACTAACAAACATATGGTTCGAACGACAAAGTTTGAAACATGTAACATATGTGCTTCTCTATGTGCTTCTCTATCTCGAACGAATTAAAGTGCAGTCCACTGAAAGTATAGTCCAATGTTATTTAAAATTAAATAAGCACTAACCTTACGCACATATATTAGCGTAATTATATCAGGACAAATTACCTTTTTCTTAGCGCAATCAGTACTTTCGTTAGGCAGAAAAGCACATCGTTTGCCTAGCAAGAATTAAAAACCAAAACCAGTTGCATGCGCGTAAAATTAAGACTTTGGTTCGATGTGGTAGGCAATCCATCTAGGCCCCAATCTACCGTTATTCAACTGATGAATTAGGGCACCCAACAATTGTGTTAATAAATGGACAAATCATGACAAAGTCATATTCCATTGTGATGGCAATTGTAACACAAAAGTTTATTCTCTGAAAAGCTGGTGAAACAGAATTTAAATAAACAATGGTAAAAGACGAAGAAAGTTGATTGAACATGTAAAGAAGACGATTGTTGCTAGTGTAAACACCACGCAGTATTTTGCTAGTATCCGCAAGACACAAGTTAACTGTCAGAAACGTGTACAAAATTAATCAACTGGTATTTAGTTAGAGTAGAAATCTTCCATTCGACTACCTCTTATGTCTTACACTAACGCTGATTTCTTCTTTAACGTAAACTTATATATTTTTCTTGCCATTACGTAGCCCGATATTAAAAACACACTTTATTAATGGAGTGGTTATGTTTCCAGTAAGCTTTTGCTGTTTTGTGTGCATTTATGTATGCATTTTATTAAGAACATTTCTGAACAACTTGCTTATTGGGGTCGTATTTTATCTGTGCTCATGCTCAACTTGGAATAACGCAGCTGGATTTCCGTGCACATGCTTTTACAAAGGCCTATATTATTCGGATACACTCCTCGCGGATTAAGCATATCGCCCGACTACATAGACTCTGCACTTTCATGGCAGAATCGCGCACACAAGTTACTTTCATTGTTAACAAGATATTGTGCTCAATTCGAAGGAAATGTGATAATTTTGGTGGATTGCAGAGAGCCAAATTCAAAGAGAGTTAAATATTGTTCATTGAACCCTGCCCAAATTTCTTCTTTTCCACTTAATTGTTAGCCTTGAACAATTCAAAAAACTGCTAAAATATAGTCATAAATTTGGAAAGAATAATTTGTGTATCATAATTAACTAAACAAGTTGCATTATTTTAAACACGTTATTTGGCGTAGCTGACTGTCTAATTTCTGTGTAAGGCTAGACACTTTTCATCCAACCTACGTTTCTATTAAGCTACCGATTAGAATGTATAAGTGAAAACCAAAGATTATTCTATATTATATCCAATAAATTGCAGATACAGCAATACCTTATATTATGCAGTGAGCTGAGATGTGCAAAAACAATTCAATCACTACATTCATACTTGAATCTCGACAGTGAGTTCTCATCCAAATAAAATATTTTGGGCGTTACAATTTAGGTTTTCTAAATCGGTGTTTCAATTAAAACCAAGAGTATATCAAGCAGAGATATATAACAAATATTATTGGCCGCATTTATTACGGTAAGCTGAGAGCTTCGTTGGTCTTTCACAATATTTCGCAGGCAAGAAGTAAAAAATATCATTGCGCGAAAAGATAACCTGTTTGGTCATGTACGTATATATTTCGTGTTTATGGGCATCTCAGATTGATTATGGTTTTTTAACAAGTTTGCAAGTATAGTTCTTACCTATGATCTAGGAAAACCAACTACCTTGAATAAAACCCACTAAAGGTAAATAATTATGTTTAACGTTTGTACAGAATGAATCAACTAAATGGCAACTTACTTTATCAAAATGGCTTCTACAAACGATGCTGATCTTGTGTTTGCAAGAACAGAGTTGCGGTTACGTTGCTCATTTGATTACTCCATACCATCTTTATGAGTAGGAAGCTGTCGTATAGTTCTCTTGTTTACGCCATGATCAGATGATCTGTTATCAACTCTCCTAATCGGCCGAGCGAATGTGGATTGGAACTATTTTACGCGCGAGAAAGTAACCAACAAATTTCGAAGTTGTACGACCCGTGACGCTTAGGCCCCACACGATAAGTAGGCGCGAGTTGATCGGGCACCCATTCCGAACGCGATTTTACACACAGCTACCTAAACCGGAGAGAACAAGACAGAAGGATAGGCCTTTCGCCGAGCAATGTTCCCGACAAGACTCAAGGGTATTAAAGCACAGTTCAGTGTTTCACTTTTACCTCGATGGTGCCAATGGTTTGCGTACTCAAACTTTGGAGGCAAGTGAATTGACACTATGTAAATGTGCCAACGGAACATGCTGAAAAGTGAATATTGGTAGATGCGGAGGCGACTATATTAATGAACGTTTCTTAGGTAAAAAAGGTTTGCATGTGTTATGGTTGCGGAGGTTGGCGGAAAACAAGTATGTTATTTAAGGCAAAGTTATTAATTGAAACGTGAATGTCTCACGAGTTCGAAGAATGATCAAAATATATGCACGTTCTCTGTATCGAGTCTCATTGTCTTCAGTGGTTTAAACTTGTGATCATTTTGGGGAGGTTGCGTTTCCATAACAGGAGCGCATGAAGTGTGTAACTTTAAACTTTAAACTTGTCTTGGATGTAAGGAATACAAAAACTATTAAATGCATGCGTCTCCAAAGAGCTATGTTTCAATCCACGGTCATAAAAGTTGAAGGAAACAAGTCATTCAAGTAAACTTAACATATGTAACTAGGCAGATATTTATTGACATATTAAACGCAAATACTTATTAATAATTAGATTTTCAAATTGTGTTAGTAAATTTACTACATGTCCACAAATATTAGGCTCAACTGTGTAGGGGGATAAATGAATTCGTTCATCAGAACAAACCTGGGCGATACTTGTCAGTTGATCCAACGCTGTACAGATACGTTGCGGTAAAGCTACCAAACACAAAATTGTGTCGTAAAATACGTTTTACCACCTTGTCTTTAATTGCAACCTACAAACGTGCTGAATGAAATGCGCAAGTACGTTAAAGCAGATGAATATTATAGTAAAAACACAATCTGAAGTCCATTTTGCACCATTTAGCGAGTGTGACTTCCTATCATCTGGCTTATTCGTTTAATCTTTGAAAGTGCAAGATCGCCTGTAATTGGAAAATTATTTTCTAGGTTACTAGGTCCCGTCATAATTGTCTGTATTTCCAAAGGATCCACTTCGTGAACGGATGGCAGCTGGCATATATTTTGATGTTTTATATCCATTGCACGAAATGTTAAAATTGAAACACGATTGACCTTCGAAATACTCGTAAAAAGCAGCTCAGGCATAGACGCAAGGGTAAGCGTTGATTCTATCCGTCCAATCAATTTCGCCATATTGGTTGCACATTCAAGAGCAGAAAGAGTTAATGAGATCAGTACAAAACGTTTAGGTTATAAGTCAAGCTGTCCAATAATTAAGACAGAAATGCATCACACGATCGGTTTTCCTTATTGGATCTCGTCAATTGTGTGGGTTCCCTTGATCCCTTGTTGGGAAGCGGGCCCATGCCTTATAGAGACTTGCCCACATATCCAGAAGCTAATGTCATTGAACCATGGGGACTATAGCCGAATATCACGATTGAACTAAAGAAATATTACCAAACCTTTGGTTAAATAGTAACCAAATACTTAGCCTCAACATCTATGAAAATGCGGTTTTGATTCACGTTGACCGGCAATAGAGTTCCTGACATACGTTATTCCGTATCCTTATCTGCTTACTAGGAGTGTGTGGCGGGCTATGTTTTCAATCCCTGGAAAAGACCGGGTGAAGATATAACACTGAAGAGTCCGATTAAGCAAAAGTCGTATGATGCTATACTGGATCAGTAAATTTTCGATTTGGCTTACGCTTTATTGTAGTGAAGGAAAAAATAGTGTCATTTCAGCAAAGTTCAGTAAACCTGCAAAACAATGTTCCTCAAGACCCGTGTAAATAAACACGAGAATTAAACAACCTTTACCCCGAAAACACTGATTTCAAGTTGCAAACAAGTCTTGCGAAAAAACTCGTTGCTAGACCATTCTTATAAATTTTCCAAAACACACACATATTCGTGAATGTCGACAGCTTCGTATGTTTGGGAGCATGCTGGTGAACAGGGAGCAAACAGTAATATATAACACGGTAGATTATAAATCAACTATGTACTTTAAACAAAAGTATCCGTAAGGTTTTTATAAATCCTAAAGTGTATGTTACGTGGTTTAAGCAAATTGCCGAAAGAGTGTAGTCTGGACAAGGTTAGAGAATTAGTATTTTATTTAATTATCATTTTTTTGCTGTATTTAAGCGGATATCCGGTAAATAAACACATCATCGATGACGTTGTCATCTGTGATAGAAATCAGTTTTTTATAACACTTAATACGCAGTTATTACCTAACCTTGGGAAACTTGCAATTTTATTCGGCAGCAAATACAAAAATTTTAATCACCAGCAACAGGAACGATTTTGAGCAGCTTCGTTATGAAATTTTGAGCTAGTATAAAGTTGCGCCGATTCTGTTACTGTGGGTACAACAATATAGACAGGCTGTATTATGTTACTTATCATAGTTAGCTTATGATGTGCTTTCAGTTAACATTTTCTTTTTATTGCGTGATTAAATTCAAATTGAAATTGCGACGTCGTTCTGGGTACCAATCTTGTGTAAGCGCTTACCTGAGTAGACGATGTAAGATTTAAATGGAATGCTCTAACACCAGCAACCAATTTCAAAACTTTGCGCGCGATATAAACTATATTCTTGCCTTTCGCAAGATAGATCAGCAAGGTATTATTATGGCCCTTTTTGAATTCAATGAAGCGAAGTAATTGCTTATTCATGGCATTTGTCCAAAATTAGGAATCCAACGTCCCATAAGTGTGCCACCAATTTTCCGCTAAGTACACAATAACTAACCGACCTATTCATGTTCAAAAGGCGTTCAAGTGGCTGCGAATTTGTCCAATTACATTGACATTTACTGAAAATATCTTAACTTTTATACTTTCAATGTAAGCAGATTTCGGCAAAAAGCTGAGTAAGTTGGGTGTTAACCATAATAAGCCATCCTATTCTGGCAATGGATAAAAAGTTACACTTGATCTATAATATCCTGATATTGTTTACCTTCTAGTTAGGTAATTGCCAGCTTTCCTTGGTATAGATTAAGACCGTTGAACTCAACCGCATTCATTATTTGGAGCAATATGTTCTAATGTTTTAAAAGTTTTATCGTTTTTATGCATTCATTGTCATACGTATATAGGTTATAAAACTGATAGCTCAGAAATAATTTAATCATGCGCAAGTATTGTACCTAGTGCATGTGCTTATATTATAGCGTCTTATAACGTGTGTCACAAAAACAAAACGAATAAAAGCGCTAACAACATTAATCAGCTTTTGTAGGAAACTCAACTGTTAAATCTTCAACTGACAGCCTCTAGCCGTTGTGCTTATATATAACGCCAACCACGGCTAGAAATACGAATTTATATTTATAGGTGAGGTCAGTGGTAAAAACTACCCTAAGAAAATATCCTTAATCACTAAATAAAATGAAGCATTTACTTTCCATAACTGTGCGTTCTAAATTTGCTAACATTTCATAAGCATCAAACCTAACATTTCCATAGCTGTCAGATTTCCGTTGTACGCAGCATGCAACCTATCAAAATGTCATGCTTTACCAATTGCAACTATGGACGTCCGATAGAAGACAAAATACTGCCGTCTGTCTCTCTGCTTCTTTCGCTCGGTTTACAGCCATATTTACTTATGGTAGGTAAACACTGTCGTACTTCAATACATACTAAGGTAAAAATCCTGCACCTCTTTTTCAGCATCCCAGGCAATTTAGAGTTCTGCCGAGTTAAACCAGTAGTTTCACTTTCGGTATTATGCTTTCTGTTCGAAACATTGTACGGCTATCTTCCTATTGATTCACAACCTCGCCATGCTTGATAGTGAACAATAAAGTACGTGATGATGCATCACCGCGCAAAAGAGTTGGTACTACATTTGGGCTCATAATAATCTTTAGCGGATAAGATGGTCATAAATTACCGGTGTTGCTATGCGTCTATTTAATCCGTCATGTTGCACTATGTTTAAGCATATCCAAATAACCCTCTTGGCACATCGACTTCAACAAAATGGGTGAAGTAAACAACATGTATTGGAAAACACGCGACGCACTACTGTATCCATATACCAAGGAAACAAAATTCACAATCTAATATTTCAGCAATTACCTCTACGATTCCGCACTTGGAGAATCAAGAGCCCGATCATTACAACGTTTGTCAAGCCAACATTGCCTGTGGGATCACTGGAAGCTACTTGTCTATTACCGGTGTCAAATTACTGCATGTATACACACATCGACATTGTTCATGGAAGCAGAGACAAAACTTAACAGGTAACCAAACAGCGTATATTTTTCCATTTTCATACAACAGAAGCTACAAATTCCTGTGCGGACAAGATGTTCATCACTCCCTATAAGTAAAACTTTGCGAAAAAAGAAAATTAGTTGTTTTTCGCTAAAACGTTGCAGTACCCATGTTTTGCTTCAAGGTGAATCGCGGTCTAAATTTTGGCTGCACTTCTCAGTCCAATTACACAATGTGTCTTCGCAATAGCTACAATCCGTCCATCAATATTAATGGAGTCACAAGGCTTAATACTTGTAGATATGCTTTGCCAACCAATATACTTAATATATTCGATTGATATTACTATTTAGGAACCGGCCTTGCCAAAACCTAAGCCTTTGATTGCTACTAAATGAAAAATTTTATTGATGAAATATCGCGACTTAAATTGTCATTTGCATAGGCATTTGCATACATATCTTGCCACAAACCTCTTTGAGATACTACGGTACGCGCATCACCCCCACTTTTATGTAACTCATTGTTGTTCAATAAAGGGCTACATAAGGAATATATCGGTATGGCTCTAAAAATCCGAGAAAGTATTAATAACGATAAAAATATATGGGCATGCAAATCTCCGCAATTTAGCTTTCGTCAGTTACGAAAGTTCAGACAAGAGGTTACCCTAAAGTAAAACGCGCATTTGTGTTCATCAGATTATGTAACCTAACACAAAAGGAAACTCGTCTATGCAGAGTTTACGTCGCTGTTGAGCGCATAATTTGCATGTGTCTTGTCTTTCTCTCAATGAACATATATTAACTCAAGTATTGCGCATGGTGTAAGGCATTGTTAAGTCGCTTTAGTAAAAATTAGCTTGGAATCAGAAATAACAAAATTGAAAAAGCATTTTGCAATCCACGAAGCCGAAGATACATTATTCCGACGGCATTCCAAACAATAAAATCAAGCGGACAGTTTACCATTATAACCCACTTTATTATTTGTTGCGGAAGCGTTTAAAGAACTGTCGGAATGCAGGCTCTGAGTTTTCAATATATGGTACTCCAAATTGCGGCTGCCTCTTATTCGGAAATAACTTCAGCTGTAAAATACCAGGGCTTACAGTCGCACATGGTTTGGCGGATGTTATACTCCCTTCTCCTTTTGGTTACCAATCGCTATATCTCCCTTAGTACAACAAATCGCTTTTTGGACAATGATGGCAGGCCTGGATCGCATACTCTGCATGAGGTCTTATAAACGCACTCAGCATTTGGGAGAATGTGAAGGTTAAAACCACCTGAAGACAATTTTTAAGAAACCAACGCTTAACATCGCTGTTTTGGATGCATTATTTACTCGGGCTGAACAGTCGATTTCGGTCTTACATTCCCACTACTAGGAGTCGAACATTTTAGGCGCTTTGTAACATATGGTTTTTATGTTTATATGCGTAATGGGCTCTGGCTTACATGTGCAGTTTTGCACTTGTCCGAGTTAAACGGATGTAAACATGCCTTTGCTCACTATAATGCGCGGTCTGTCTCGTAACCGCATAAGGCAATCTTTCTGGAAAAAGATCAGTTGATATATCCTTATGTCATCTGCGAAAATCGCAAAATTTTCGCGATTAAATTTGCGTAGTCGTTATAGAAGAACAAGAAAATGCGGGATCCTAAAACTGACCGTTGTGGAACGCCACCGTCCACCTCAGTTGATGCATATAACGATCCCTAATTTTGAACCTAAATCCTTCACTGTAGGAGAAAATTCCGATCCATCCAGACGCAAAGCTTTATATTCCGTATACGTGAAACTTTTGGAGAAGTAAACCGTGACCTGATTAGTCGAAAGCTTTAGAAATAACATAGTAGAAGAAATCTGTGCCCGTCGTAATGTCAGCTCTTTCAGTCAGTGTGCCATGCGCAATCATCAGGTTGTTAGTAACTTAGCGATGATAACGATGTCCGTGTTGCTACTTCTCTACAAGGCCAAATGAGCTATCAATCCGCAGCATTGCTGTAATTTATTAGCTTTGAAAGCAACTGGAGGATAATAACTGGGTGTCAGTTGGCGGGGTCTGGACGGTAACCACCCTTGAAATTCGGTTTAGTAAGACCCTAATTCCGCATATTGGTATTTTGTTATTCATAAAATTGTGTTCCAAAATATTGGGTTAACTACTCACCTATCCTCGTTGATGCCGCCTGCAATGTTTAGGGGAATATCATAAAAAATGTGTATCTACTGGAGCATAACGAAAGAAGATTCTCCTAAATAAACACATATTTACTAGATGTGATATAGCGCCGTTCACTATCCACTAACTTACAAGTTACTGCCGTGCAGAGGAAAGGGTAGCCCCTAACTTAGATCATTGACCCGTCTAAATAAAGGAAAGTAGGACAGACTTTTATCATTCATGATGCGGTTGCAAGTAGTAGTTTAGTTGAATAGGGAATATAGTTATTATATTAGTGTGTAAAAAAATCTGATCCCTTGCGCAAAGTCAAAATAAACTGAATTCAATTACTGCAGATGAGTGCACAACGAAAGTCTCAGTAGTCCGCATATATTTACTTTTAGTTTCCTACTTTAACATTAGAGGTTTAGTAAGGATAACAAATTTTGCAAATATATAAACTTCGTGAAATAGAGAAGGCCAAAGGCCTTAACAGAACACATATTTTGTAAGAAAAGTATTAAGTTTCCAACCATTACAAAAGCTCAAAATTCACATTTGTAGTAGGCGAATGCGTGAGCAAATTAAGAAACATTGTTAATAACTGCACGTTAGTATATTTGTGTTTCACCAGCAGTACGTACTTTTCCGCTCCATAAGCATATACGTCCCGCAAGCATTCGGTTTCAAGCTGATGGTTAGAATTACTCTTTGCGGGGATATACGACAGCAACCATGAGCAGTTAACTGGCAGTAATAAAGTCTGATACCCATTCCTATCTACCATTTGCGTTAGGAACATGTACTGAGCGGCGTTGGCCATAACTACAAGTCTTACCTAATTAGGCAGACATCAGCTGGTTAATAGTTTTCTCCAGGATAATTGAACATCAGCCCTCGAAGTCAGCTCGTCATGCATACTGAAATTACTCGCATTTTATTGGTGAAAGCTAGAAAGGTGCGAAGCAGACACAAGGTTAAATAACAAAATATTACCATCATATTTTCAAACTTGAAAGAACATACACAAAGCTATTTGCTTTATGCTTTCAATTTCGTTGTACAAACATATTACCTCTTCTGAAAATACCTGCTAATCCCGGGATATTTACCTTGCATACTATATATATTTTACATCTATTTTACTAGATATTTATGTATGCATTTTATATACAAGCAAAATACAGGTCTTAGTAAAACAAAGAACATTTCGAATCGAATGCAAAAGGTCTCATTAAAACCTTTTTTCAAAAGAAAAAATAACATTAGCGCAATTAACTTTCTCTGTTATGTTGCTTAACAAGCAAACAAGCAAACAAGTAAATGCACTTACTTTTTGCTTTTGGCTACCGCAAATAAGTGCACAACATCTGATTGTTCGATAATCTCTAGGAAATAATCTATCTATCGCTTTTATGGTGATCAACCAGGAGAGCAGCAATGTAGTCTGCTAGCAAATTTATCTGCTTTTCCCACCTTTTGGCATTCACTCGTAAAACACCAGTTATAAAGCACTAATCTAATTACTTTATGCTTACTGTTTTTTTATTCCGCAACTTTGGTGACTCGTAGCTGTAATAGCCAATCCTAGTAAACTGTCTTCTGTACGTTTCAATAGGATTGTTGTAATTGTTAAATCAAAGCCTTTTAATCTGCAAGTCCCTTACAAAGCTTTTTATCATAATCATAAAAATATCGCGCTTACAGTGGAGTGTACAAAATATTACATATATTTGATGCGAATGTCCACTAAACCAGTTGCGCAGGGTGCACAGTACGCTTTGGGATTAGAGATGTTTACAAGCTTAGGTGTCACGGTGAGACAAAATATACATCAACACATGTAGCTTTTAATTGAAAGTTTGCTATGAGAATTATGAATATACAAAAATGAGTTTGGAATCATAAAATTATGTTTTCATAGTTATTCGCAACAACAAGACTGGTTAATTATTTTTATTGTTATTACAAAAATTGAACTTAAGCGATGAATAATAAACACTTGAATTGCACTTGCTTAACTTTTGTGCAATTAACCGTACAATGCTTATAATTCAAAAAAACGAAGCAGATGCCGTCAGTTCTAGCAATCTGATGGGGTAGTTAAAATGTTCAATTTATAAAGCTCATATTTGCTCCCGATTTGCTTTAATTTATTGTGTTTATTCAACGGCGTCAAATGCATGTACATCCAAATGATAGCACAAATAGGATAACTGAAATAATAGTAAGGTCGATATAGTGGAATGAGTGTTGGATGGGTAAGACGCTCACTGCCAGCATGTAAGCGATTTTAGGGCATAGATTGAGAAACTAGGCGCACTGAAACCTGGGCTATGGCTTGCGTCAGCACAGTGCGTTTACATTCAGCTCGTTGTAAGGTACATTCTTAATTGATAATCTTCGAAAATCATCTGATTTAATACCGTGCGCCAATTTACTATTTCTGAAGTTTAAGTAGGATCAACTATCACCCAGTTCCCGCTGATTACTGCTGCATACATGCGTACCCTAACCAAAAATATTTCACAAAATATTCATAAGCAGAAAAAAGCGGGTGCTGAATTGTGTGGTATTTAATGTCGCGTAACTAAAAAGAGGAACGCAGATATCTGTATATATATGTTAGCAATTAGCAGCAAAATATTGTTGTTAATTTTGGACGAATTTCCGAAAATTGCAAAACGCTTTCTATTTTCCAGTTTTGTTTATCAACAGTAACATAAATCTATGAATTAAATATGAATGAAATGGAAGTTATAAACTCGACTTAACAAATGAGCTAGCATTTGTACCAAAACAAGAGACTGGTACGGATAAAAAGGAAGTCGTAAAGATCCTTGCATGATGTTGCCTTTAAAATAAAACACAATTTCGATAACTGCTGTTTTATTATATCCAGACAGTTCTAATCAATGTAACGCGTATATACTTATTTGATAAAAGAATACATCATTCCATGTTAAGCTGCCAAATGTTGGTGGGCACCTGATAACTCCAAAAGCCGTAATAGTTAATTAGAACGTCGCTGCTGACGAACGTTTGAGAGAATTCTCTCAAAATAAGTTGCATCCATAAAACATGCATAAATGTTGTATTTATCAAAGGTGCAAAACACAGCTCAACTGGTTTCCTTGATGTACATAATTAGCGTACACTAATGGTAAAAAAAGGAATTGGATTGTACAAAGTATGCATCAGTAAAGTTTTGCGGACTTTAATTTCTTAAAAGTAGTAGCGTCGCAGAAAGTAGGCTCTATAAAACATTTGTACCTTTGAAAGTCAATAGTCCCAAGGGTCGCAAGAATTTTCTCCGAAGTAGCTTGCATTGTTGCCGAAATAAATTATTCGGCGAAACAGATTCTACCCAAACAGGTACAGGGAGACAAAGTGTACTGTTATATACTCTTCCTCTGCTATTATTTCATATATAATTTAACGTGTTATGTAGTCTTGACTTTAAAACAAAGGTAAGAGACAAACCTACCAGCCCCACAAAATTCTCTCAAGTAAGTTGAAAATGCATGGGTTCAGCAGCTCTACTTGCCATATTAAAAAAGTGGAGTACGGCTTACTCGCTAATACAAAACAAGGTAAGCCACACCAATTAAATTCATTCCTGAAATTTTCAAAGGGCATCATTAAAATAAGGATTAATTTGTTTTTTTCTTTATTTATGATGTCGCTATATTGCATGCACGCCTGCGTACTGCCATTTTATCTTCCTTTTCTGTTAACCATACGTAACATTTTATTAACGCGCAATGATGTCACTAGTGAATTAAAATAAGTGCTCCAGGATTGATGGTTGCCTCTATACACATAGAAGGATCTTGCCTAAATATTTTCAAGAATTGCGCTCCAGACCATGTCAGTATCGTGGTTTGGAAAAAACGCAGACTTGAAGTCTCTGCAGTTTAAACATCTTTTTCAGAATGTACATATATTTTTCATTCGAAACGATTACCAACATTTCAGTTGCAACTTTACTGATAGATTGTCCCATAACTTATTGCGGTCTAGTTTATATTTCCATAAGTCACCTTAAGCCTCGAGCAGTAAAATTTCCTGTCGATAGGCATAGACATACTTTTGTGTTGCTATAAAGCAGACGCTTAAACAGTAAAATAAAATTTTCCGAAATTACATAAATTGTTCAGATAATAATATACTAAGGTTGTTGTGAGAGAAACAGAAGAAACAACAAAAACGATTCGCAGCAGTTTACTTGAAAGATAAATGTATGCTAACGGGTTGAGCACCCAGCGTCTACGTTGTTCAAGCAGGAGCTTTTGGTTGAATAATAAAGGAAAGTTTTGCTAATGTATAAAAGCTATTACAAAGCAACATGCAAGGTACGGAGAAAAAATGTGTGTGCCATTAGCTTTTACTACTTAACTATATCCTCCCGGGAAAGAGCTGTCTTAAATATTTATGAAACGTGCGCTTTAAACTCAACTGACTACGGTGGCTGCGTCTAAGCAACTCTGCTATTGTTAACTTCGTAACTATCACTGATGTTATTGATGGCGTTAAACTTTAAAATTCAGAGGTTCTAATCCAATTGCTGCTGCTGTAGACTGCAATTAATTTCCCGGGTTGTAATGACGCACGAATTTATTTCGGATCTGTTGCAGGTTGGAAAGCTGCGGCCATAACAGGATGATTTTTGTGCTTTCTACTATAATGTTTTCATAAATTAAACCCCCGTGAAACTATCAAGTTGTCTCTAACTTATATATTATAGGTCGATCGACGGAATGCAGGCTCCATACGGTTGGAATCGCGGGATTTTGTCTCGTCCGAATGGTTTTACATGGACGTCGCGTTGACAACATGTAGTATCCTAGAGATTAGGAGTTGGAAATTTTATTTCCAGCAAATTTGCTTTCCTCTACACTTGTACTGAGCACACCTATAGGCGTCCTAGAAAACTACCGCTTTCTCAGACACTGGTCTGGATAGTTTAATAAAACCATCTTTTAACTGTCTCATCTAGTCAAATAACGCCCACGAAAATCCGAACAGGAAATTCCTCTACATTTAGCTATTTACTATGCAGTAGGTTTACACAAAACATTGTGTATATTACGCAGCTGCATTGTAAGGCCTGGTGAATTTACCAAAACGTATACTGATACCGTTGCAGATCGCTGGGACATTATGCCAATTACAATACTTCATTGCCTCCCCTGATTCTTGACCCTACTATATGGCATTTAATAAATTCATTACTAAAGTTGTTTAAATTCATCGAGTATGTTATGTCGGAAAAACCGACGTTGTAATGCTTTAGAAAAACATGTGCCCCTCTAACTTGTCACGTCAACCGAAAGGCAGAACTCAATCAACTTCTGTAATTATATTCATAAGATGACTCTCGCAATCATTTATCCTATGAAAGCATGTAAACATGTCGAACCAAATGGTCATAGCTTTTAGACCCCAAGCCAAACCACTGCCATAAGATTACGGTTCACACAAGAATCTTGATGAGTACAGCTGCAAAAACAAATAATCACCGATTTCCACAGATTTTTCGAGGGACTGGATTGATGATTGCTCTAATTAGCATTGAACTACATATAAATATTTTTCCCCCGGCTACACGATTTGTATTATTTGCGGTCCTGACACCATCGTTCAGACACGGACAGTAAGATGCAGTACATCAACTGTTTAATCAACTGTTTCAATTTTACTGCATGAATTCAAGGTACAGGGAAATTGGAGGGTTATTACCAACCTAGCATTAGGAGTTGATGTCAGATGGAATCGCCGATGGTGTGTACAACGTTATAGTTCATATATGGTGACGAAGGGATTAGACTAAATACGGTCACCCTAGTCAACAAAAGTAGTTAGATGAAAACATGTGATTTTTAAATGGAATCATTTAAATCTGTTTTTATTAGGAGTTAAAGCAGAATTGCGTTGGTCATAGTGACCCGTGCTCCATCAGAACCCTACCTGGTTGGATTGTGCTGCTTTAAACCAAATTGAAGCATTTAGCAGATCACTCAAAATCCGTTGGAATGAAGTGCATCAAGATGATCCATAGGTTTCTTTTTAACATTAGAAATACTTGTCATTTGGCGTGTCCCAATTAGTGAACAAGTAAGTGCCCTGATATTTTTCTTCCAGCCATTCCCTATGTTGAAATCAGGAGTTAACTAACCCCACGCAGATGTTTCCATAGGAAACCCTCAGAAATTATGCTGATTTCGAAATCCTAAGCTTCAAAATGCTAGACTACTCTTGCGACTCACAGACCAACATGATGGCGTTAATATTTTGCAGGGTGCATAATGAACAGTTAAATGTTTATTAAAAGTAATCTGCTATTCCAAACGATTTTCATAAAACTGAGTAAAGTATGGGTTACTAATTGGTTACAATAACTATCGATGTTTCTTGGGGTGTAGTCAGCGCTACCGTAGTTAATCGTTACATACTTTGTTTGAACTGATCATCAATTTAGAATTTAAGCCTTGAAGCAACTTAGGAACAACAATGCTAATACTGCGCTCTTAATTTGAGCAAGTTACCGATACATTATTTTATACTTTGATTAGTTTGATAGCTAAGATCCGCAGTGTGCATAATATATGTTTTACCTATTCATAGTTGGTTAATATGCGAAAAGGAAATGATCAATACAATGACACCGCGGCTGCAGCTTAATTAAAACACATGCACTCTATGTTCGTTGTCTTTTAGTTAGGTAGCTTACCTACAAATATTTCTAATTGTGGATTTTTGTGTGTAGCTAATATTCGTAGAAAGTAGAAGTGACGATTGAGCAGCACAGAATGATCTGCCTCTACGGGGAATCGAACCGCGTTCCCACGAATTACCAGCCTGCAGCTCTACCACTGAGTTACCGGGGGCTGACGATTAGGTGCGCAATTTAATACAGGAATTCTGCTTGGTACGCGACTTATTTTCAATGAAATCACAGTATCTGTCCTGATGTTGCAGATTGGTTAACTCACTCGTCACTTCCCATCGACCGAAGCATCTGTCCTTCTGACGTCTCAAGGGCGATGGTTGATTACTTGTGGATTTTTGTGAGTAGTGAAATGTTCGGTAGCTCAGTTATAGAGCAGCGGACCGGTAATTCGTGAGACCGAGGTTCGATTCCCCGTCGAGGCAGGTCATTGTGTGCAGTTTAATCGTCACTTCTACTTTCTACAAATATGTATACATTGCAGATAGATATATGTTCATAATCACTGATCCACATTCCTTTACAACTCGTGAATGACGATAAAGCGTTTAGTCCAACTTTACTTTTACTTAGCCGCCCAGACATGCAATAAACCGAATTTTGATTTGCTACTTGTTAATTACCACTGTTTATCCATTTTAAGTTTTCTAAAACCATGCCCAAATATCTGCAATCATGGTCAGATATACGATCCAACTAGAATAATTGAAAACGTTTCAAGACAAACAAGGCATTGTGATTTATGTAGTAAGTACAACGATGGAAAGACAGTTTCAGTTTTAATGACCAACTACATAGTGTTTGCTGGCCAGACCAAAACATGTTTTCAGATAATAATTAATCTTCCATTGACACGTATTTCTGCATCCGAGTAACTTAGATTTCGCACTGACCCGCATATGTCTTCTTTATTCTCTGTTTTATGGTAAATTCATTCGGAAGTGGTTATTACAACCATTTATCTAGCAGCATGTCACATTCCGGATGATGGCTTATAGTTGTGTGTATGTGCATGATCCGGAGACGTATGTCACCAATGCTAATATAGTTTTCATTAACAGAATATTGCTTTACGGAAGCTTATAACCCTTAACAAATCTCATGCGTCGACGCTGCCATAGTTATCTAAAGTCTTACTTGCTCAATTTTTTCTTGCCTGAACGTGCGCACTTTGCTACAGATTGGCCAACAGGCATACTAGGTACCCTATCGGTCAATAGTTGCTGTTTATCAGAAACCCGCCAGAAAGTGTGAAGCTCCGTGTTTACACTGCGATCCCCCACATGTGACCATGGCACCACATTCTCATGGCGCCTGGCTTGTCGATGATGCAGCCTCTAATGCCGGTCAAGCTGGTTTCGGTATTGTTTTGAGTCCCCGGGCTGAAGCTGCGCTTATAGATTGGATCCCAGTCAACAAACAAATGTGTGCCGTTAGATTAGCTGGTTCTTTCCATGCTGCGAAGTCGCGCAGGGACAAACGGTACCAGTTTGTCATTGCGGGATACGCCCATACAAAATGTAACACCGCTTCGGTTAAGGATGATTGCTATCAGCAACTTCACCATCTTCGTTACTGAGGAAGCAGGGGTACTGTGGTGTCGGCTGGCGATCTAAACCCCCAAGTCGGAAAATTTTCTTCTGATGAGCTTCATCTGGGCAGCCAACGTGTTGTAGGCTCACGTATTGTTAACCGTGAGCGATTGCTACAGCTGTGTGAAGATGCTCGTCTCTTTCTCGCGAGTACAAACTTTCGGCACAGCACCCGCAGAAGCGTGCCTTGGCGGCCATCAGCCTCGGGTCACCCATGGACGCAAATCGATCAAATTGCGATCACTTACCTCTGGAGAGGCTTTGACGAAAAATGTCGTTCGATTTAGAGCAGGAACGTAGACGTTGACCACTCATTTGTCTGCGTTGACCTCCCAGTGCGTTTTGGTGGACGTACGCAACATCGATTTGAACGAACTGACAACATCCAGCTGGAAAACCTAGGTGTTCTGAATGTTGTGCAAAGTGCGCTGATATCCGGGTTGAATAAGCGCCCAATGAACTCCGTCGAAATCAGTGGTCGCATATCCTTCAAAGGTTACTATCAGCAAGCATGTCGTCATGTGGCAACTCAAATTGCCAACACGGATATTAAGTCTCTACACAGTCTTTGGGACTTATGGAAGCTCGCCGACGAATTCCGACTGGAAGCGAGGACAATGAGGCTCGCAAAAATCTCAGGGCCAAACTAACTGCTAGGATGGATAGTGACCGCGAAACTTGGTGGTTTCATCACGCTTCTGCGATGGAAACAGCTGCTACCATTGGCAAGCATCGTGTCTGATACGAGAAACAGGCATCAGGAGACTTGGTGTTAGCGAGACCATCAGCGACGAGAGCGGGCAGCCGATCCAACGCCTGTCAAAACGCTTGGAGTGTTGAGCCGAACACTTCGCAAGACGATGTAACCAAATTGAGTTATCGGTTTCTATTTCGGGCAATGAGCGACCTTCTCCCAGTTTCGTCTCCTAGGATTAGCCCAGACGCGCGGTAGTCGAATGTGAGATCAGGCTGTTGAAATTGCATAAGACCGCAGGGCCAGATAGAATTTCCCCAGCCCTCTTCGAGTTCGAGAGACCCGCTCTACTAGATCGTTTACAATAATTGCTAATGAATCTTTGGGAGCAGGATTCTGCCCGACAGACTGCAGCCACGCTGTCATTGTCCTAATTTCAAGGGAAGGCTCAGGTTCGGAATGCAGCAAGCCTGAAGGGATCAATCTGAGTTAATTTGCCTATACTTTGCTTTCGTCTATCTTTCTTTACAGTCTGATTGGCACTCGTGAAAGCCAGATTCGTAAAGAACAAGCCGGGTTTCTTCAAGGTCGGAGCTGCATCAACCATATTTGCACCTTGCGTCGATATTTGGAGCACCGCCATGTTTCTTATCGACCCACCGTTATCGTGTTTCTTGGAAAATGGTGCTTCGACTCAGTTGATCGCCGTGCTCTTTGGGACTGTCTGCTGAGGAAAGGTGTGCCTGATAAATATGAAAACATTATCAAAGCGCTGTACGCGTATAGTTCGGGAAGAGTGAGGTTTTATGACAAACGGTCACCACACGTCACTATCCCCAGTGGTGTGAGGCAAGTTTGTCATCTATCACCTTTCCTCTTTAAGTTCGCTATTGGTGAAGTCATGGAAACAGCGCCCGCTGGATACCACCTAGAAGGTGTGGAGATACTTCCTCTTAAGCGACTTCTTGACTTGGAATCTGCGGATGGCATTGCCCTAAGTTATGACAGCTCCCAAACACGCCAAGCTGCATTGGACAGATTAGTAATAGCTGTCTATCATTTTCGGCTATGCTTTGCTTCATCAAAATGCAAAGAATTTATCCAAACTTGGCAAGGATCCGCTTCCGAACTAACGCTTTGCGTTGATCAGCTAGAAGTCGTTCAGGAATTCAAGTACCTGGGCAGTTATATTTGCTTCCGAGGGATAGAAGAAGAAGTCACGAACCGTATAGTAAATGCTCGAGGTACTTTTGCTAAGCTCCGTCGGCTGTGGCGCGAACACGACATTACTCTCGCATTGAAGGGCAAAGTTTATAACACATCCGTCAATTTAACTCTCGTATGTGGTTGTGAAACCTAGCCCATCCTTTTGAGAGACAGAAATAGGCTCGTTATATTGGATCATCCGTGCGTTTGGCGCTTAGCTCATATCTCGTTGGTTTACCGCGTGATCAATAAGCGTGTTCGGCGTCGTGTATGTGCTACAGCAAGTGCAATTGAACCGATCAGCATCATTATAGGACACATCAGGCTCCGATGGCTGGTCCACGTGTTGCGCAAGCCAGCCCACCGACTCGCGCGACTTGCTTTGTTTACGCACCGGAGTTGCGGTTAGAAAAGGAGGAAGGGAAAAAGCGATGACTTGGTCGAAAGAAATGAAAACCCTCACTTCGAAGTTGACGTCGGTTGATGAATCCCAAAGGTCTGGCTGTGGTCATAAGGACGAAGAACACGTTAGGTTGGACAAACTTGTTGATATTGCCAGGAGCCGGTCCCAATAGCGTTTGTGTTGTGGGTTCCTTTGTCCACCGCTCTCCTGCTTAGCCTCCCCCTCCAAACACGATAGCACTCGTTAGGCATAACATAACATTTTGCGGCACGATAGTTGGCCGTCAGCTCTAAGGAAGCATGTCCATCCGGTACTGGGTACTCCGACAGCTGCCACTTTTAATTCTTGTCCTTTGTATGACAGTATAATAGGCGAAGCTTTTTTCATCTTCAGCTAACGTGTATAACAAGTACAAAGGTATTCTTGTCAAAATGCATTTAATGCAAAGGTGGAGACTTTGAATTACAGCGTAGCGATTAACAATGACCATTACCTGCAATGGTAGATTTAGGCGCGTATTTATTACGAGAATTTTGGGTTAAAATTTGTTACATTTTGCAGCGTTACCATTACCAGATCTATAGGAACTATGGATAAGAAGCTGCGCACAAAATTTAGTAAATAAATAAACGAAACAAAAGATGTGATATCTTTTAACGACTTACTACAATGATGTACATCTTGTCACTTACAAATAGTCACGTGAAAATAAAATAGCGTATTTTGCAATATTTTTTCGTGGTTTTGGCTTCCTTACTTATGACGATCACGCAGTCAGCAAAAATGCTTAAATGTTTCAGCACGCCTATCATACCCGAGCTACAAAGTATAAAAAATGACACAACAGATAATGTCTTTACTGCTACAGACCGCCATTTCTGTGAGTTCACAGTGAAAGATTAACATTCATGGTACGGTGTATCTAAACTCTAAATAACTTGCGCTGATTGCTTCGCTTTCATGGTTGAAAATCGTTAGATATGTGTAGAACTGATTGGAAATCAAGTTTAAAAGTCGTGCAATATCAAAGATCTTTAAATTTAGTTCATTAAACCAGGCTAACCTGTATATAAAAAATATAGGTTAGTAGAGCATTGGGTGCATACTCTCGTCAGCAAGAAACTGTGTTAAATGTAGTCTAATATGCGTTTTTATTCACCGCAGGAAGAGATTAGTTCGCCGTGATCAGTTCCTGATATATTTCGGCCAAGCATGCCCGTTGTTTCCCCCGGATGGGTTCGCAGAGAGCGGACGGAAATCAGCATTACAAAAGTTGGTTAATGACCTGATTTGTCAATGAGCGCAAATTCTTATCTTAGCGTTATCAAATATTTCCTCCGCGTTGTGACGCAATTAACAGTTGATACCAGGAAAGTCGTAGGCATTCATTATGCTTGTTAATGGGACGCCCGCTGTCACAAACAATGTATCAAAGATTAGAGGGCGTGCAAAGGTTGGATATCATCGTTAATATTTACCAACAATTCGGGCACACAGATGCTACGGAGAGTGAAATTAGAATAAGAGTTTAACACATGTTTACTTTATTGCAATCTAGGTAGCATAGGCGGCCGGGAATATTAGCAATAATTTGCATCATACCCCTCATACCCCGTAGACCTTGCTATCAGATCACTAAACATTTTGTCCTCTTTCCGAGTGTATGGATTGCATATGATGTCCGATTGTCACTTGGTGATTGCGTCCCCACGCGGTCGTTCCAGGGTGTCACTATGCTGGGCAGTGTATTACAGTTTATGGTGGCAAAACCATCGAGGAATTGCGCAACTTGTGGACGCCATCATCAGCAATACATTGATATGTTTTACTGCTTAACATCTGACTGTAAAATAGTTGGCACTTTTGCTCGATGGATAGGATGGGTCCTAAGGTCTGAAATGCTGTTGATTTCGAATGCTAAGCATCATAGGTCCTTAAATAATCGCATGTATTTGTTACCGATATTGCAACTGTCGGCTTTGGAAGAGAAAATGATTGGTTCTGTTGATTGTGGCAAAGCGGAGAAGTAAACTGTGTTGAGTAGGGTGCTTGTTATGTAGGCGAAATGCTCGCATGCGCCATTAAGTCTGTGAAGTTTGGGTAAGTAGTAGTTGTGCAGAGGCCCAGAGGGGATATAAGGCGAATAGCGGACACCACTAAGAAAATACTGTGCCAAGTGACAGAGGATTGTCAGTCTTCCGCCGCATTCAAATATCAGTGCATGGTTGCGGCGCAAAGTGGAAAAACCATGGTAAAAGTCTTGTACACTAGTGGTCCACGAGCATACGGAAGGTCGGTGGGCGTCCACTATTTCAAAGAACTGCAGGTTGTGTGCGGGACATCAATTACAGATGAAGGTAAGCACCCTCTAAATATATAACAGACATTCTCGGAATTCCCATCTGCGAATGATTATGACAGACCAATAGAAGCAAAGTCGACATTCCGCAGCGCTAATCTAATTGTTTTTTCATTGAATTATGTAACTTTTTGTTGCTTTAAATGCTACAAAGCTTTGTGCACACTTGAGAGAGCTTGGTGTTCATCAGAAATGCAGTTTCCCACTGGGCTGCTCGTATATTGTTTAGACAGTAGATACAGCGCAGTCACATCATTATTGCCATTATTGGCACTGACAAAACTGTTTATATTCTATCATGTGCTAGCGGAAGTTATGATGTCGCGTTTCGTGCATATGACTTGTTTGTCGAGTTAAACGACAAATGCTGCATAGACATACATCTATAGCCTCATAGATTGTATCCGCTGCTATACCCGCGGCGCATGTACGTACATTATATCAAAATAACGCCATCTCAGCAGTGAAGCACATTTTTTCCAGCCTTGCATGCAATATGGCCAGTTTTGCACGTAAGATAACAATAGGCCTAACTTACTGCGTTAGTTGACATGATGTTTAGGAGCATAAACATTTGGTCACTAACAGGCTACGTGTACCTAAGATTAAATGTATGCAGTATTTTTAGCGTATCACATTAACATCGCTTAGCTTGCGATCATTCGTAATTCGTCAAATACAAAGAACGTTAGGCAAGATAAGTTATTGAAGCATGCAGACGCAATCAGAGTACAGCAAGTATAAATCAAATAGGCACTGAATTCACACACAGTAGTTGCATGGCATGTCTCCCGACTCAGTTGCACGCATTGGAGATGAACACGCATTCAAGAGCACTCTGGCAATCCCAACACGCAGAGAGCCACATGTTGCACGGGCACTCCGCTAACGATGGATTCAGGAGCCGCAGTTCAGACATGGTAAGCGTCTGTCCTAAAGTTCAGACAGGCCTTTCATGTACTCATGGCAGCTGCGCGATGACATTGAGTGTCTGGTTCTCAAACCTCGGGCGCAGTAACAGCCCGCCTATGCCACATCACTGCGTTGGTGGACATCTTGTGTTCCACGCTGGCCTACTTATATAAGACCATCAAGCATGTTTTAGACGGTTGCAGCCTTCAAGCATTGGACCGTTCCGTATTTCATTTGCGTCCGGGGCTGCCTGCTGATGTTGTCCCCTGAGTGAGGTAAAACTGGTTTCGTCCACAACGGGTTCCCCCACAGTTATACTAATATGCGATCCGGGCTAAGTTAGGAATAATAATGTAAACGCAGAGGACCAAATTCGTTCTGAACCGGGCCCTTGCAGGAAACTGACAGACACAAATCCAGGAAGTTGGTTTTAATACAACTTTGTAAACTGTGCTTGCAACGCCAGCCGTGATTGCACAATCGTAACTTCAACCACAACCAAGTAAACAATTTATATTTTTGAGAAAACTAAAAGTTTCTTCAAAAAACAAGATGCATGGTACAATAACTTTAGTTATATAAATCCAGGTATCCTTGCTTCGTTTATACGTCATGTGTTGACCTTCCTCTTAGTCCTACATTAATTAAGTTTCGGTTATCTGAGGTTCTGTTTTTGCATTTTCTGCAGATCCGCATGCCAGGCATCTTTTCTTTGCTAAATCGTTCCGAGATCAATTTTGTTTTACATTGCACACATTTGACATTAAAAAATTCATCTCGTTTAACATTCAGTGGCTACCTCTCTTGTTGCCCATCTTGTCGGTTCGTCGATGCGGAGAGTGATAAACAGTCTTGACTAAGGCGGTTAGTAGTTTGAGCAGTTAAACTGAACTATACAACTAACAACTGTAATTGTCAAACGAGCAAGATAGATTATCATTTCGACAGGATAATCTGAATTCAGCTGTATTGTGTAGGTTGGACAGACGTTAACAAACACATAGCAGGTTGGAGAGATTGCATGCATAAATAATCAGAATGTACCACGTATGCCCCACGTCAATCATATAGTCACAACATTAACGACAATTTGGTCATTGTACACACTGCCGAGCAAAAGGAACAACTACTCTTGGTGCGAAGAAAGTGTTACCTGGCAGAGGACTTTACATTTGAGTACGAATCTTATGACCTCTTTCAATTGCTGACGTTCGCTGAAAAGAAACCTAAATGGTAAATTAACCTGTGTTTGACATTTAGTGTCCTGTGCATTTCAAACGAGCTTGAGTTCCTACCGTCTTTACGATATCCAGGCAGCTATGCTCAATGTAGTCGATTTCGTGTGAGTTGCAACTCGTCTCCACTACAGTATGTTAAAATGGACGTCCAGAGAATGTCCTAGAAAAGCATTGAAACATGAACGCGAATACCGCGAAAAAACGAGCGCCCGACGTCGTTAAGAAAAATATTCACAAGCATGCCGTTCAAAGAAGACTAAATGGCAGGGAAGTCAGATATCGCCTCCATCAATCGTTAATATGCGTAGTTCGTTGCTAAGCATGTGGTTTGGCACCAAGTTAAAAAGTTGCTGTTCAGTCCACCCGAGGCATGTCAGACACCTAAGCATCTCTATATACACTGCATGCGTATTGGTCAGCTGCGGGCAGTTTAGAAATATTGTAAGCATGCTTTGGGGGACCAGTGTCCACTTTCAATAATGATTCAGGATCTCGCTGCTTTCTGATGACAACATGTGTCAGCGTAGCTTACACGTCGGCAGCAATGTATGTCATGGCGTGCAAAATAGGCTGCTGGCATAGCTGCCTCTAATTGTTGTATCTGTCAGGGTTAACATATGAGTTGTTAATAATTCACAACAAGCTGCAAGGAGGTCGTTAAATGTGAGGACAGCATTTAGCTGGTTTTCTTATTTACCTGATTTACCCTAGTGCATTTGGTGCGCTGCCACCATTGTTTGGAGATGATGTGGTATTCAGCAATACGGCAGATTTTGTAGCAAAGTAATGGGTTTCGATGTCGTGTGATGTGATTGACAATGCCTGGAAGCTAGCGGTTAAGTCAAGTCATTATCATTAAAATGGTTTCATTTTGTGAGCCGCTTGTGACTTTCAGACTGCTGTGAATCACCGATCTGGAGTATCTGTGTTCAATTTATATGTTGTCAGCTGTATTTCGTTAATGGACAACTAAACTCGAGTACGCCAGACTTCCCTTTGAACGGGCGTTTGGTTTATCACGACGCTCAGGGCTTGGACGGAAATAATTTTTGCCATACCTCACGATTTTTAAAAAGTTACGTCGCAGTCACAGAGTCAGTGAACTTAAGGATTACGCAACAGCTGCGGTGCTAGCAATGTAATCGTAAGAATTCACTTTTATTTTGCTTCTCTTTAACTTATCCGGAATTCAACGAAAATCAGCAGGCGAGTAAAGTACGCAATCAGCAGGCTTATGAGAGCATATTTGTCAAGTCTTCGGTTTCACGAGCGATATGTACGGCAACAGTGATATTACGGGACAAGGTGCTGTAATGCGCTCGTGTGGCTTACATTATGGTGTTGTGCCAAGAATTAATGCAGAAGTAATTTTATGGTGCATATATCTATTTATTTGAACTGAACCACAGCCATTCAAACTCCCAACGTACGCGGCAGATACCAAATATATGCACTGTGATAATTGCAATTTCTTTGCATGAACAGATTACCACTGCGCTAGTTGAAACGCAATGTATAGTTGAAATATCAACCCTCTCTTTCACCAGGTATACTGGAGATGGCAGACGGCACAATACCCCTACCTGCAAGGTTATAAGCAACAGAATCGTAACCAATGCTCCCACCCTTATTTACATCACAAATAATCCGTAATTGAAATGATTCACACACCAGTGACGCAAACGCTGATCCCAACATTGATGGTGTGCTTTTATTACGTTGGATTGGCGTTAGATAGCTTATCAACAAACGATATTTTCTAAGCATGCTTGCATATTTAAACGAGCAGCAAGTATTCCTCTTTAAACAATCGTGTTAACTAGCTGGTATATTCGATTGTAATCCAATTACCCCCTTTAAATTATTTTCGTAAAAATTGCTGTGAAAGGAAAGGTAGAGGATGCCTCACGTAACTCCATCACGTATGTGCAGCTGAACAGTTTGAACGACCACAGCTGGCAAATGTCCCTGATTATTTCTGGTGTTTCTTCTAAGGAGCTTTGGTTTACGTACGTAAAAGCAGAACCCGCCAAATTCATATACCATGAGCGTTTTCCGTATCACTGCAACTTTTGATTTTGCAGCTGCATTGACGCACAAATAACCAACAAATGCAGGTTTTTACAACATACGAAGATACACTAGTCTTCTCAGAGCTTCTTAGCTACACACCAAGCCGTCATTTATTCCTCAGAGTTGGTTAGATAGAGGGGGTTACTATACCAACTAGGTTGACGAACACATTATATGTGATGGGTATGGCTAACAGAGAGAATTCAGATAGACAATTCAGAGCAGAAAATTGGTAGCGACGTCAGCATGATACTGTTAACTATTACAGTTAAAACGGCCTCCAAACAAGTATCTCCTTCCTATTACACCAGCCGCAGTAATAACTAGAGAAACCTCCATCAAATCCAGGTCTTACCACTGGGATGCCTTCTATCTCTCCAACAATGCATGCGCAGCCGTGAAGCACTTCCATCATTAATTTTAGCAATCCATAAGCCTTGGTGCTGCAGAAGCAAAACGAATCAATTACGTTTAAAATGATGCAGCCGAACGTTTGAGGATTCAAAAATCCTGGAAAAGGATGGCACGCTAAAAAGGGACATGATATTTTACAATGGTTCCACAGGTGCACCGCCTCATTTACAAAAGACATTTGCAACTGGTTGAGAGATTACATGCAAGACATGTACAGCAAAATAGCTGGTCAGGTCCCTCCGTCGAATAAACAACAACGCTTTTAAGTGATCACTGAACTGGTGGACGACATCCAGGGGCATTTAACTCCTTCTTCTTTAACAACATTACCCTTGACACTAACGCTATACTTGCACTAAGGCTCCATCTAAACTGCTATTTCTCTTCGCAATATCTGCTAAGCAACAATTCTATTCAATCGCGCTCATTTCTGGAAGCTGATGGCATACCCCATGCGCCATGAAATGGGGAGGGAATTTTATGTCACTGCTCCTTTTGTATATGTTTTCCGTTGCACTGGGAGCCAGGTAATTTGCATATTAATGGAAATGCTCATTTATCAGTTATTGCCACAAGGGTTGCGCAAAATGTGATATTGTCAATTACAAGCCAAGCCAAAACGCTCCTATAATAGACGGATATTTATTGAAATTCTCAAAACAGTGTAAGAAAATTCATCAATTCACTGGAGCTGACAAACAATCGTACTTGTTCTAGTAGCTGTAATACCTACCGGTCTCCATTGACTCAGCATATGCTGTATTAACTCTATGATTTAACATGCTGAAGAAATTCGATCGGATGCCTCACAGACGGTTACCGATTACGATAGATGGCTTGAAATCCGAAACACATTATTATGTTAGCTATCTTTCTACATGAACGGTCCTGCTAAAATAGTCACCTTAGACAGCTATTTCTCTTCCACATGTTCAATTACCAGCAGGATTAAACAAGAATGTGCGTTCGGTAAATTAATTTCCTCTCGTTGTGTCAATGATAGCTGTTCGGTAACAAACATGGCGTGCCTTATTTATTTGTTGATGATATAACATTTTTCCACAAGTACGGAGGAGTTGAGCTTCGGAATATTCTACCACTCATTCAAGAGTAAAGTCTTTCGTCTGAGACTTGGTGCGACAAGTGGATGATGTCACTTTTAGCACAACGGTCAATTGCCAATGTCGCGGTCGCTTGACACCCGATTTATCAATTACACGTAATAGTGAACGCACCTGGGTACAATGGTCTACCCGTGATCTTGGAATATGATCTTCTTCTAGCTTTATGTACATAGAACAGATTCTGTACCAGGTAGTAAAAAGCAGACAAGCCTTCGCTGACATCTCTCATAACATGCATACAATCACAGCTAAATTGGAAGTATTTGAAATCCTTACTTGTCCCATACTAGAGTATTGCGGAATACTCTGTGGCAATGTGATGAAATCAGCCAAAACATCTATAGCATGCCTGCAACAGTCATTTACTATGGATGCATTGGGTAACAAATTCATCCTTAACTCTTGAGAGCGATGCCAGCAACTCCATATCTATCTATATTGGCTGCAAAGGGTGCAGGATAAATCGCGACTGCTGCACCGTCAGATACATGGCAATGCCGATTGCAGTCGGGCCACTTAACATTGAAGCAATATTACACGTAATACCCAGGTAAGAAATATCTTATAATTATTATACCACGATGTAGAAAAACTTGCTGTTTAACTTGTGTTTTAATATGTATACTTCGCTGTGAAATCGGTTGTTATTCATCAGCAGGTCAAGTGTGACTGCGCAAACTTTCCTCATTAATTTGCGAAGCTACTTCTACCTAGACCCCATTATATCGCTATTATCATAGGGAAGATTATTTGAACATCAATTTAATTTAAGCAAATATAAGGTATAATATGTGAAATATCACCAACTCAGGCTATCTACTTATTCCTCAGGGTCTACAACCTACTGGAATTGAACATTGTTCTCCTATTATCGCATAAGACAAAAATATGGTGCAAATATCTTGCCAGAAATGCAGATAAGTATAAGAAGATAAAGTGTTAACGCTCTTGCAAGTGCATTACATTACCTGCGCTTGTATGTTTTGTAACAAGTATTGTCACAACTCTGCATTTGCTGAGAAATATACTTATTCTTATCATTCTTACCTTCATGCGGTAAATTTTTTCAACCAAACCATACTAACCTATAGCCTATTTGTGCCGATGATACTGTGAAACCTGGACCGATCATATATTGTGCCATCGATGCGTTTCGGCTGCTATGAGAGCGTTGTAACTTTGGCATAGAGACAAGGGCTAACCTCCGAGTCAGAATACTTAACAATCGTAATTCTTTCCGATAAACGATATGTTAAAGTGTGCCTAGGGAAACAGTTCAAACAGCTCATCCTAGATTGACCTGACACAGTCTGACATACTTTTGGTGACCTCTAGCGCCGACACTCTCGTCCCTGTTTGCCTTCCATTAACAATAATGGGTCAACCTAATCGGGAGCACACATGACTTGCATAGACCCATGCAACTAACAAAGTGCTTACATCCAGGTAGTCCCATTAATTAATGTCCCGTGACCACTGAGAGCGTCACTGATATTGCATGCGTGTAACACCTCAGGGAGAGAATGAATTGATGACCGCATGAACTTCAGTGAATAACACGTTACTTGATAATTTAAAAAGCTAACGTATTAGCAGTATGCAAGAAGCTGTCTGAAAAGATGCATAACTGTCATAGCAAAGAGTCTAATGCACTGGCTTTTTATAAGCTTCTTGTTCATCCCATTCCTGCTTAGTTTACGCTCCAAAGACCATGACAAACTGCGTAGACAACATGAAAGTGTACAGGCAGATTACTTGTTCTTTTCTTTTTATGTTTTGATGTTTTTTTCGTGCAACACCTTCGGATGGTGCACAAAAGCAAAACTGTGTATCTTATCTTTAGGTGTCGTGTAATACATATGATGATTATAACTCGCAGACATTGACGACATATATCAAGGACACACAATCAGCAGCATGAAGTGAAAATGGTTCTAGGTATTTCATTTATAAGCCACTTGCTACGCAAGGTGCCATACTTTCGCCGGATTTGTTTATGGTTTACATATATCAAAGCACTAATCTAGAATAAACACTTCGTGAGTATTAGATGCACTAATTTATTTTCGTACTTAAATTATAAACCTTGGTACACTACTAAGCTATATGTCACCGTTGGAAGTTTGTATATTTAAGGTAAAATTAACTAGTAGGATCCATATGTCCTTATATTTTTGCGAGGGAAATGTACACTGGGCTAGAGCTTGAACTATCAGCGTTGATGAATGTATCGCAGTTATGTACTCGAAAACAGCCCCACATTTTCTTTTTATTTGAGTTTGGAGCAAGCGGATTTCGGCATTAAATATCAGGTACTAAAAAACTAAGACTAGTTGCGTTAGGGCAGGTGAAAAATATCAGGTAGATTAGTTTTCCTCTGTTACGTGTCTCGTCGTTGCAATAAATTTTCGGTAGAAATGTCAGGTAAAACGTGGGTTATAAATGAATTCCGCTGGACCTCACCTGAACTGCTGAATTCGTCATCAATCAACAATGCGTACAAGCTGCGATTTTGTCTCTATGTATATCCGTCAACTATGGAATATTCTTGCAGTCGAGTGTGGATGATTTATTTACGAGGCTTTTTTAGAGATAAATACTAGCAATTCTTAGGAGCATCCTGTGAAACGCAAAATAGCAATACTAACTAAACCATGATTTAATTAGAGAAACAAATACTTGACAAGAGCTGCAGGATGACAAAGAGGATATGCAATCAAAGCACTTCAATATACAGGGAGGCTGGAAAAATTCAAATATAAAGTGACTCACCGAGTTATTCGCATGAACACATACACTTGAACACACTTTGCTACATACACTACAGGGATAATGCGCACACTGTTCTGTATGCTTTATTTCGTCCACCGAAGAAAACGGACTAAATCTATCATTGTAAATACGTGTGTATTCCGGTCGTTTTTAAACTATCCATTTAAGGCCAATAATGGAAGAGTGCACCATATTCTAAATAAGCGAAGTAAAAGGTGGTTTATTACGCAATCAATATGACTGTTGCTTTGCCAGTTTGAGCTGATGGCATCTCAATTTTGGATTGTGGCTCACTTGCAACTGATCGCATAAACGGGATTTGGCTCAGCCATTATACTGTGAAATAGGTACTGGCCGTCGATTATTTTTCTAATGCACAAGCCTAGGGCTTGCAGTCCGCTTTGATAGAACAGGTGAAACATTTTTGGTCGCTTTGCGTTAGGACGAAACAAGCACATCACCAGTGTGTTTGCAACAAGATCGACCTGCCTGAATCGCCTGTTCTACATGTAGTCTCATGCAGGCGTGTAGTATATAAAGAAATTTAAACGGCCTGCAATTCCATCACGCTACACATAACTGGCAGAGTCGATAACTGGCTCATCACGACGTAATTTAGTATGTTTCATGCAGCGCCGGTCAAGCGGCAAAAGTATTCAAGGGTTGCTGACCTGTGAGTTCTGCTGCAAACGTTAGTCTTCGATGGCGTGCACTCAAAACGTTGCATTCTGACAAGTTATAAAGGAGCATGGACAAGTGTGATCAAGCTACCCGTGCATATGTCCTGCGGTATTTTAGCTCCTCTCGTCAAAAACAACATAGAGTAAGTCACAGCTTAGCACAAAGGCATCAGGCTGTTGGGAAGCAGCACAATGAGCAGCAGTTCAAGCTTGCATATTTGCACTCTGATGGTTTGATTAACGGTTGCTGCGTCAGTGATTGTTGAGGTTGAATTGGCAGTTTTGCTAACCTAATTAACTAAATTTCCAACACACATATAAGGCAAAAAAATTTATGTGTTCACCCTATTAATCGATGCAATTTTGTTTTTTGGAAGTTAAGGCTCTAAATCTTACGAACGCCATAATAAAGGTCAAAAACTAACGAACATATGGTCCGACCGACAAAGGTCGGAAACCTGTAACGTATGTGCTAACCCCGGTTTCTGCTCTATCTCGAACAAATTAAAGTGCAGTCCACTGGAATTATGGTTCAGTGTTATTTAAAATTGAATAAACACTAACCTGACGCACATATATGTGCATAATTATATCAGCACAAATTATCTTTCCCATAGCCTAATCAGTACTTTCGTTAGGCAGGAATGCACATCGTTCGCCCAGGAAGAATGAAAATCAAAACCAGTTGCATGCGCGCAAAATTAAGACTTTGGTTCGATGTGGTAGGCAATTTATCTAGGAACCAATCTACCTTTATCCAACTGATGAATAAGAGCACCCAAATATTGTGTTAATAAATGGACAAATCATGACAAAGTCATATTACATTGCGATGGCAATTGTAACACAAAGGTTTCTTCGCTGAAAAGCTGGTAATACAGAAATAAAATAAACAATGGTAAAAGACGAAGGAAGTTAATTGAACATGTAAATAAGACGATTGTTGCTAGTGTAAACGGCACACAGTCTTTTGCTAGCATCCGCAAGACACAAGTTAACTGAGCAACGTGTAATTATTAATCAACTGGTATTAAATTAAAGTAGAAATCTTCCATTTGACTATCTTTCATGTCTTACACTAACGCGGATTTCATGTTTAAAGTAAGCTTATATATTTTTCCTGCCCCTACGTTGCCCGATATAAAAAACAACACATTTTATCAGTGCAGTGGTTATGTTTCCAGTAAGATTTTGCTGCTTTTGTGTGTCATTTATGTATGCACTTCGCGTTCCATTTTATTAAGTACATTTCTTAACAACATGCTTATTTCGGTCGTATTTTATCTGTGCTCATGCTCAGCTTGGGATAACGCAGCTGGATTTCCCTGCACATGCGTTTACAACAGACTAAATTATTCGGATACCCTCTTCGCGGATTAATCAAATCGCACGACTCCATAGATTCCGCATTTTCACAGCAGAATCGCGGGCACACAAGTTACTTTCATTGTCAACAAGATATTGTGTTCAATTTGAAGGAAATGTGATAACAGCCAGTGAGAAGGTTATTATTACGAGCAGCTACGTAGGTACTTGCTTTAGCTTCAACAGCCGCTTCCTTATCTTGTAAACGACTGCAACACTTAGCCGACTGCCTTGCACTTTGTTGGAAGCGGTCGATAATGTCTCATCTCTGTTCCGAAATAATTATGCCATATGAAATTATTTGGCCTAAACATCAAGGCTCTAATGAGGCGATAGTCACCTGACGAATCGTTTGGGTCAAGGTGTGTATTTACTTTTTCCGTAACCAAGCAGTAACAAGCACATCCGTTTCCGCTACCAACCCGAGTTAACTGTCCAAACCAAAGCAGACCTGGCTGCACATCTCAAGGAGCCATGTTGATCCATTACACTGATAAACGTAGCGCTGTAACAAATACCAAACTAAAAAACACTAAGATGGAAAATGCTGCATTCTGCTCTAAGTCTACAAAATTTGGATCTTACGCTACTTAACAATCTTACAAGTTTTGGAGAAACAAATGATAGTTGCAATGTATTGAATCATTTCTAAAACTCACTGCAATGTATACTGGCACATTTTAAACACCACTTATATGTCTATAAAAGTCGGGGATAAACGGTAGCACGCAGCAGTTAGATCAATAAAACGTTCGGCGTGATTGATGATAAAAGGAATATTGGCTCTGTACCATGATACTATGATCGATGTTTCCTTACAATGCGAAGCCGCATCACTATTCTCGCGAAGAAAGTTTGCTAACTGAAATCGTGTCTGATGCGCTTTAGCGTAAAAATGCGACCAAATTCCGACCTACGGTGGTTTACTTAACGGTTCACGATATGTTAAAGTAGACACACTAGCACGGCTGTCTTGGCATTATCCCCAATTGCGACCTATACTATGCACATTTACACACATAAAGGAATGCCATTTGGTTCAAAACAACACAGAGATTTATTACAGAAAAATAAAATTACTTCGTCTACATCATGCAACATCGGTTTCCCAATTTGTCTTACTCTCAGGCTTCAGAAGTTAAAAGTGAGATCTTGACCTATTCATATTTTATTCTAAAATGAGGCAAAAAAGTAGACAATATATATAACACAAGTTTCTCCACTGCAAGAAACGCCTTTATAAAGATTCAAATCATAAGCGTCCAAGCTTCACTACAGTGACGATCTGCATATGAGGCGCATTTTCAACACGTTTAAATTTCCCTCAGCCACGCTAACTGTTTGAAAATTACGTGACCTTTCCCGGTCACAAGCAACCTCTGGTAGCAGAGAAGAAAATGCTGCCTCGGTCTGGGCATAGCGTTCTGGGCACCAGCTCATCATAATTTTGTTAGGAATGATGCGGGATCTACCACAAGCAAGTATTCTATAAATAAATACCACCAACTGATTAGGAAAGCAAAATTGCTGAATTATTACACTTTCTAATTAAACAAATTGTAATAGATATCGCAGCAACTGTCCTAGCTCCCTTAAATTTTTGACATTGCAGAGCGCCAAATTTGTGTAGTAATCTATAAGGATGTTAGACAGCCGATGACACATAGACTGCCACCACCATATGAGTAACTTCGATTGAATCAGCAGAGGAAATTGTACACTGCTGCACTACTGCCTATGATATTGGAATGTTTTATGAAGTCAGTAGGATCTAACCAATCTGCTACCAGCTATCACAAAGGATTCCGCTACTTACCTTTTTGACTCAAATAAAGCAACATTCTAATTCGAATAGCGTAGTATATTTTGACATTCTCAGGAACGTTCATACACATTCCCTGAAACATAACAAATCCTAATAGCAGACTCATATTCTGGCTACCCTTCTCTGATAATTTCTCTTACGGAAAAAGTTCCTATTGTCAAGCGGTTTACTTGTACGCAAGCATAAGCCACAAAAATAGGGCTAACATTTAAGACTATTTAGAACATAAATATCACCCATTCTTCACCAATGCTTCCATCTCTGGAGCGCACGCACAAGTGATCCCAGTTGTTTCACGGCGACACATCGCATAAACCTTTTTGATAACAGGTGTCATAGAAACGCACTCCTCAGCATACATTATTAGTTTCTGCTTCTTTCTTCAAACCGCATTTACTTCAAATATTTTTGTTCCTTAAAATGTTGCACACTGCCTTCATCAATGAGGCATAATGCAATTCATCCATTTGTGACTTATAATTAAATGTACAGGGTTATCAGCTGTTTCCGATGTAAATATGCGCAAAAGCGGAAGTGGCTGTGCCATCTGCAAAAGCCTTGGGATAATAGCAACCTCGGCTGTACGGTTGTCTTTATTTGCTTTAAAAGGCACACTACGGTTGTCAATTGGGAAACATTATAGTCCACTAAGCCGCATTTATATAGACCACTTGAAAACCAGGTCCATAAATTTCAACACTTGGTGTCCGAAAGTAAATATACGTATATCAATACAATCCATAAAAAAGGAATGTGGTGATACCTTAATGATAAACATATATTGGATGTTGCATGGGTCTAATAGAACTGGCAGACATACGGAGGTATTATACGGACTATATCAATGTTTGGACTCAACACTTTTGTTAGCCTGCCAGGTTTAGCAACCTATTGTATCTGGTTTTCCGCATGGCTGTTACAAGTGCTTGCGTTTTAAGTGATGGTCCACTGAAAAGTTGTGATCCCATACGGTGCAGTAAAGCAACAAGTATCATGCTATATGGAACTCCTAGACCGATAACGCTCTCAGTACCCCAATACACGTTTTTGAATGGAGCACGTTTGACAAGCTGCTTCGAACCATGTGATTACAAGTAGAACATCACAGCAACTCCGCGGAAATTAAACACACTTTCAAGGCCGATACAACAAATTAACAAAGTCACGTCTAAAATTAATATGTTAAGATTGCAGTAGCTAAACTAACAGTACTGCCACTTTAATTGGAATATAGCAAAATTACTTAAAGTTGAACATCAAACACAACAGTCCAAAACTAACAACGAAATTGACGTCATCCGGAATTTAAAGAAAGCTGGAAATACGATGCTGTTGCTCAGCAGGAGATCCTGATTTGACTTGCGGTACTACAACATATGTTATATTAATTACACTTTATCTACTAACTTCTTATATTGCCGCCACTATTAATAATGTAATCTATGCGTCACATGGTCTAATCCCACGATAACAGCTCCTCATGCATGTGGCGATTACATATAACGAATCCACATGCCGAAAGATGCCTGATTAATGCTATAAGAATGGGTGGCGAAAGCGTACACCTAACAATTTGTTACAATTTTGTACCGTCACTAATATTTGGGTGCCTACGGACTCAACGCAAGAAATGTCATAGTTATGCCGAAACACAAATCAGAGGAAAATATGTCTGCTCCCACTATGGCCTTAGTTAGAATTTTCCAATTTCCGTAACACAGATTTTGATAACACAAAGCTTACTCAGCGGTATAATACGCTGGTTTAATAAAATTATTTCTGTATCAAATTATACTTAATATTAATCGGTCATGTTGCTGTAACGGTTATTATCAGCATGGTCACTATGCTCAGACGCAAAGAGCCTTTGACTGAATAGCATATAATACACAGTTGCTGTGCTTTAGTTTTATGCCATCAGCAACTTTCCATTAAGCTGTTTCGTATCACACACAGACATAAAGAATACAGATACCTCAACAATGGTCAGTTCCAAGCAATATCCCTAACGTTGTCGTTTGGGGTGGAGTAGTTAGTCCATAGCTTTTATTCATTATTCTCAACAACGCATGTAACTTTGATATAAATAGACACTTCTTTTCATTTTCTGATGCATTAAACTGTTGTCCTAATTCCTGCCTGATTATCTGAAGTTTTGCATAAAAATATACGCAAATATCAAGCACTCATATAATCGGAGTGAGAGAAAAAAAATCAAAAGGGTTTGAAGCAGATTAATCCAGGTATTCTGCTAGAGATGTGGTTTGACAAAAGAATCCATCACTCTTACTTGGACTGCTAACCCAATCGTCTAATCAATTTATTACTTGTAACTTCGGCACTCTCGCTGAGTCAACGTCTCCGAAATCATGCTACCAAAGTGCACACAATACACACATCTTAAGGTCGCATTCAATCTGATCACCTAACCAGACCGGAGTTATGCCTACAGTTCTCATCCTGAACTGGTGTGCATACACAATATCAACAACACAGTTGAGTCCATCGCAACATTCGGATTAAACTTATGCGAAACGATATTTATATCCGCACAGCAATTGTAACACCCACCATGCGTAAACCTGCACGCAATTTTCCAACTGCTGTGCAGCACGGCTTCATGTGCCATTCTAAGCGCAAGCGGATTCCGCGTTATATAAGTGAAGTCATAAATCACCTCCGCCTCTTGTGTGCCCCTTTTAAGTGTAATACCCATGGGCTCAAACCTACCATGCTTAGCAGTGTGACACATCGCGACATGCTACAAATATTCCTTCAGACAGCCAATTTAGCGCGCGTGTGTGAAGGACAAACATGCACACATACTAACATAGAGTTACATTGAAACACTCAGACTTTTACCAGAGAAGCTTCAATCGACGGACCCGCGACGTCATTTATTTAAACTACCACTGCAAAGGAACAAAGCCTATTGCAATCAACTGCAATCAATAGTTCAGCATTGCAACATTTTTGTGAAGGATGAGTATATTTTTCACAAATCGATTCGCCCATGGATTCACGAGCATATATTTCGTTAGTAAGTCAGATGTAAGCAGAAAGTGTCATTCAGATATCTGGCAATTCCAGTGGGTGTCGCGTGTCGTATACAATGGTGAAGCAAACAAGGTTGCCAGGATCACAAGGTACTCCTATTTAAAGTATAGGTTTGCCCCTCCTAGCGACAACCGTGCTTAGATTGCTTAGCGCACTCTCTGTTGCACGCACGCTTTAATTTGAAGTAAATCACTACCGTTCTGTCAGTGAGACCTCATCCACAGTCAAGGGTATCGGCATCGCCTTCAACCAATCTCAAAGTGAATAATTCAAATAGCCTCTACGAAAGTTCGCAGTACTGTATTGAAAACGGAAACCAGACTTCTTTAGTTAGGACCGAACCAGAAGGTTTGGAATGACATATTTATTTCGGTTTTATCTTTAACACATTACAGTTTCATATTTAGTCCAAGTAAGGGCTATGTATTTACGAATACCAAATTGATAGAAACGTTACAGGTTTCTCTTATCGTAATTGCGTGTCACGATGTAACGTGGTAAAACATGGTGCTTTTGGAAATAATAATACCAGTTGTTTCAACAAGCGCGTTCTGCAACATAATTAAATGTGACGGTCTATATATTTAGAAAATATGTAGGTATGTTAAGGTATTACTTGATGGCCCAAAAAATTTACACAAATCGTCTGCAATGCACTTTGTTGCCATCGTCAACAATCCAAGAGGCTAGACTACCTATTAATTGCGCCTTACATTGTTTTAACATATTCCACATCATTCGTTTGTTGTCTGTATACATTGCGTCAGTTCTGTGGACTGTTTACTCAGTGGTAATATGTATATAGCATTCAGTTAAAATCCATCGGGAAGCTTTCATTTTTGTTTGCTAATGTAGAATTCCGTTTCTTAAGTCTTAATGTGTTCGCTTGATTATTATCTCAAAGCACACATACGAGACTTGCTGGCTCAGTAGCCAGTATCACATGCTCTTAACAATACTGGTGACAAAAGTTAACTCGTTTGCATTTTTTGCTTTCTGAATAACTTCCTGCAGCTTATTAATTCGGAACATCAAAATATGTGGAAAATATGGTAGACCTTAATACCGAGCTAAAAACAAAGTGCAAGTCAAGTGCAAACCCTTGTTTTATTTCATTTACTGACTTCATTCCGCGTTCGGTCACAGTCAATCGTTGGTGATGTGATATATTTCCAAACAATTCAACGGATCCAGTTTGTTTCTTTCCTTAGAAAATTTGGCCTACATGTTGGTTAACTAATGACAATATAACCGTAGACGGCGTTTTGTTTTGTGGCATTATTTTAAGTTAATCAAGGTTAAAACAAATAACACATTAATGGCAAGTATATATATATTTGTTATAGATGAGTTGTTCAGTTTTTGCGGCAACCGTTGAATACATATTAAAGAAGAGAACCGCTGTATATATGTAATAACCTTGCTTTACGTAGCCTCTCGTAATGCTGGGTAAAAGCGGAAAAGTACACATAATAAACATCAAAATTCAGCCAAAAATAGGATTAGGATCATCCAGCGGTGACGGAGTGGCTGTTCATAACGTTAATTGACTACTTTCATGTCATTAGATAAATTGTTTGGCTTTTCGATTTCGCTTATCCCTATGCAAATAAACATTTAAAGCAAACGTTCTCTGAAATTCTGATGGTTAACAAATAATTGAAGATGAGGTCCAATTCACTTGTAAGTCAGGTTCTAGGTATATATTAGTTGCATGTCGGGATGAGCAGGTACGTCACAGGTAAAGGATCTCTATATATTAAATGTGCTCGGGGTATTGGGTATCGAGTTATATACCTCCGCCATTACGCGTATTAGTTCGTTATTCACTAAAGTGGACAACTTTTGAAAGGTTCTTACTTTTCTACAAGGCGGGAACTTTAATCACTCGAAATACTTACCACTTCCAGAATGGGGTGTTGTGCCGCGCACAGTTTAATAAAATTTAGTGCTTAATACTTTCGATGGGCAAAGCATATATGACTGACATCTGACGTGATTGATATATTCAGCTACTGCAATTGTCGTTTCGGAATAAATCAGTAATATATTTTGCTTCGATTTTTCCGATCTAGCTTCCTTCAAGGCAATTAAACTGGAATTACAAATAAAACAGAATTATCTACCCAACTATATGTGACTCATTAACCAACTGTTTTATCAAGTTCACTAGCAAAGCACCTGTATACTTTCTGCTAAAAAGGTGTATAACAATGTGTGGAAATTCGTCATACACAATGTCGAGGCTAATACTCTTGAGGTTTACCTGTAATAACCGGTCTGCTGACAAAATGTATCCTCATATAATGCTCAGTAATTGAAACCTGATTGATTCAATGCAAGATGTCCACCTTAATCGAGAGAATAGGCATTCTGTAAATCATCCTTCATATTTTAAGCGATCAATTTATTGCAGAATTTATGAAGATTTGAATAAAAAGAAAATATAGATTTATCCATAATAAGTCGATGCAGGTGTGTTGATCCACTAGAAGTCTTCCTATAACATAACATTTGCAACTCTTATTTAGGGGTACATCAACATTTTATTGATATCCAGCAATAGGTTCTTTGCAGACTATGGTCAGTTGCATATTTCTCAATGCAAACTAATTGGTTCATATATTCTCTGCAAAATTTATTTATCGATTAAAACGCATTGCTATTTTATGTTTGCTAAGGTTTGGGCAGGTAGTAACAGCACCGGAAGAAAATATAGGTATACATCTTAAATTCTAGGTAAAATTCTTTAAAATAGCTCTTGGCTGTAGCCATCGGGAACCGATATTTGGATATAAATCTTATATGTATGCAATAAAGTTTATAGTGATAACTTCACTTTAATAACAAAGTAAAATTCAAAATTCTCCTACCCTGAAAGGAAAATCAGTTACCGGATCCCACCCAGAATTTAGGCATGCCTGGTTCTATCAGTGCTAATACGAATGTATTTATAAATAAATAAATAAATAAATTAAATTTATATTCCTCGACGATGCGAGAAGCTGTTCTCTATAAGGAACAGATCAATTAATGTTACAACTTTTCCATGACATTTCAACAATACATTTTCAGAGATAAACATGGACGCAAGTGCAAATTATGTTACACAGAGTAATCAGAATCGTTCTGATTCACATGACAGATATTTGGGCCAAGAGAAAAAATGTAATGAAAGGGGCTGTTATCCGAAATGTTATGTGTGTGTTTCAGAAATTTATTCAGACACCATGGATACCATTTTCGAATGCGTTATCTAGGGACTGCGATGTCCCGAACATCTTAATCACGTTTTGGACGGTTAAATGCTTACTAATAGCAAGCTTAAAATTGCAAAGAGTATAGCATGTTCTGATATCACTTAGAAGTTTGGTCCAAATCTTTGAGTATTGGGTTAGAATGAAACGTTCTCTGATTCTCGTAGTAAATTTTGGAATCATGGCCTTTACTTCTTTGTTACGTATTGGGCATCTGCTGTTTACGGGTATATGAACACCGCTTTCAGGACTGCGAATTCGACAATTTATGATTCTGTAAAGAAAGCTTAGGTTCAGCTTCATTATCCGAAGCCAAACTGGGTCAAATCCAAGTTTATGGCATCGCTCCTTTTATGTCAGCTTTGAGGAATATCCACATAGCATTTTAGTGAAGCGTCTCTGGACCCTCTCAAGAGCGTGCTGGTCAGATGTCCCTAGATTAGACTGTACCATTGAACAGTATTCCATACACGGCAATACATATGTTTTGTAAAGGGATATGCGAGATTCCGTGAGGTAAAAATGATGGCAGATATAACCAATGGTCTTCATGGCTTTCGAAACTTGGAAGTCACAGTGTTCAGAAAAGTTAAACGTAACTGAATATCGCACGCCCAAGTCGCGAATTGTCCTACATTGCGAGATATAGGCACCTTGTAGTAATAAACTGTCTGGCGGTACTTGGCATTTGTACGAAAAAATATTACACTTGTCCACGGCAAATGACATCTGCCACAGTTGGCACCATGAGTCAAGGGCGGATAGGTTATCCTGAATGAGACGTACGGCTTCCTGAGTATTTGCACGTGTTTGTGAGTAGACAACTTTTATGTCATCAGCAAAGATAAATGCAACACCATTTCTTATTCTCTGGAATATATCGTTCATATAAATTAGAAAAAGCAGTGGACCAAAAACACTCCCTTGAATCACACCACTAGTGATTGCTTTCGGTTTGGTTTCAAGTTCACACTCATTGTAATACCTAAATTTAATACCTTTATTCATATCCAACTTAATCATTCCAAAATATTACTACGCATTACTGATTAAATTGTGATAGAATCATCAAAACCGTGGTACAAGCAAACGTCCGATTTTACTCAGGATAACAGTGATGTTGCAGCTGCGCTAAACATGATAGTGGATAGTACCCATAAGTAAAGTTTAAAACAAATACTCATCTCGTTATCCCACACAAACGCAGCAGTGTGCTTTATAAATTTAATTGTTACTATTCATTCAGCTGATGTGTTTTTACCAAGTTTTGTTTGAACTAGTTTTATAAACATTGCAGAACCATACATTCGCTCACTCTCATTGCGTCCACCTTTTCTCCGAATGTTGTGCTAGACCGTCATATTCTTCTAATGCGTCACCGGAACAAAGCTTTGTGTATCACTTTAATTATTTAACCGGTCTGGTTACACTTGTAGACGGCATGAGCAAACACCCTCCATATGTATACCACAAATATAGCATTCACCCATCTTAAATTTCTACTACACTGTATATTTGGCGGTTGTGTTAGCAATTTTCTTCACATTTTTCCTAAAGTAGGAACTGGTAATGTATATCTATATTAAATATTAACGTATTTTTCTTTGTCAGGGATTTAGCAATAACACCTTTATCACAATTACTTGGTAATCTAAATTCATTCGTAATTTTTTAATCATTTCACCTGCTACTCATTTTTACTGATTGTCTAGACATTTACAATTTGGCCGGAATCATTTCCACAAAGATTTCCTGTTAGTTTGACAAAATTGGATTCAGGAAGACTCGCTTAATGCGACAATTTATCCGTTCGGTTAGTTACAATCTGGTGTACGTCGCTTTAAAATAATTCAACGTAATCTAATTGGTCCACTTCTCTAGCCTTCATAGAAACTGATGGACTTATTAGGTTCTTATTAATTTACTCTCAGGTATTTTAGTCCTTGCGTTATTACTAGCCATAACTGCGTTGATCTCCAGCGGTGATGGATGCAATCTTCCATTGTAACAAAAATATTCTTAAGAAAATTCGCTCGCTGGTTAAAAAGCACTGTGCTCCAAAGCAACCGATTAATATAAAGAGATGGTAGGCTTTGTCGTTCATAATTTCGGCATACAAACATCACTTAATTCATAATAAAAATGGTGCCAGCATTCATAGTATCACGCCATCTTGAGAGGGTGGGATGTGTATGGAAGTTCAGGTGAAACGTTTTAAGCGAACACCTGGCATGAAAGTAGACCATTTGTATTATATCCCAAATATGGCAGTAAAAACTTAAACAAGTGGTTAAAAACATATATTTTACTGTACAAACCGTTTTCATTCTTTATGGTAGCTCGAATATTTTCACTCAGAATTAAAACTTTTCTTTTAACTGACATATCATAGCTGTTTCCTGGAAGTGCCTTCTATTCAACCAGAACCCCATCAAAATGGGTAAACTTTTGCCAACAATATTACGAATAACAACATCCAGAATGTTCATCAAAATTATGACGGTTTACTTGTCGTAGGCTACATTAACACATGGCCAGGTGATACGTCGAAGTGCGGATAAAACCTTTAAATGGAATACCCCTCAAGTACGCAAGTACCGAGGCGACAGTTAAATAGTTGGCCGTATGACTTTAATTGAATTACCGGTTGTATTTACATTTGCTACAATTCTCGAAGTCTACTTTTTACTGATGGAACTTTCCTAAGGATTGGGGCCATTGTATATCTCAAGTAGGTTTCTCTACTCTTATATAATATTGTACAAAATACCCAGGCCACGTTATTGGTCTGTGTTTGCAATTTCTGTACACCTGCCATTGTGAATATTTATTAGGTTGCTAAAGCAGCCAGTTACTAGCAAGGCCTTTAAATTCGGAGCTCTCTCTATACTTAATGATAGACACAAACGCAACGTAGCTGCTGGCAACTGCTGATGATTACATCATACCTTTCAGGGAACAAAATGTTGAAACTACGTTTAATTTGCATAAACAGCGCACACATACCATCCATGGATACTTTATCAGTGATGCTGTTTCCAAATGTTTTGAGTGGAAGAGTTGAGCGCAATTCTAGAATGGTAATGAGTAGACTTTATAATGCCCACTATAGTATTGTCTCCACTATACTACCTCAGGGTTAGCAATATGAAAAAATATAAGGGATGGGAGATTTCCATTTAACTTAAGTGCTCTTACTAACTTGTGAACATGTTCCGTTGTTTTAACGTTTAACAGTTTTAAAGGAGGACAGAGCACCAGGTCATGACATCCGCTTGATTCACGGTTGACTTCACTTTGCTTCTTATGTACATAAATGTGCATGCCATTTATTAAGTGCACATGATTTCCCTCAGCGGTTCCTAATATTCAAACATCCGGTCAGCTATCCAATTTTGCGGTGAAAATGGTGTCCCAAAACCGGATGTAATCTTATGCGTTACCTTTACATTTTCGGAAGATGGCAAAAAGCAGTAGCTGTGCACTAGAATTATTAAACCTTTTCAAATTTGCATTTATTGCACACATTCTCTTGCATCGTGCGACAGAACAAACAAGTAAATTTTCTTTCTAGCTCTCTTAAAATTCTATCTTAATATTAGCTTTACATTCGCATTTGCATTAAAATTAAACTGCGTATTACGCTCCTGACAAGCCATATTATTCCAAAAGTTGACAAAAACTCCTACTCGCTTAAATTCTGTTAATTGTTCCTTAAGACCTAACTATGTTGTTGACCGCATTTGTTCAGCAGTACTAATATTCTGGCTTTGACTTACCAGTGCTAACTATTTATTGGTACACATCAAGCTTCCAGCGTACCTTGGTAAGTTGGCGCCGTGTCTCGCAAATTTACCATCAAGCATTTAACGTTCCCTTATAACGACTTATTGCCAAGTATTTAACAACAATGCAAACCGTGGGGCCTTATGCTAAGACGGTAGCATTATTCTTATATTTGCCGTAAGGATTTAACAAGCTTATCAATATTCAGCAAGTTTGAACATGTTAGACCCAAGGTGTTAATGCTTGAAGTTGATGAGTTTTAATGCAAGTAATTATTTACTCAGTTCTTGCATTACTTTGAGTCATAGGAACCAAAATTTGGTGGCTGAAATTTTCGTCATATTCAACTCAGCAGAGAGAAGAACAGACGCATAAACAGTGCTTCCGTTTTACTTCATTAGTACTAGTCCCTTGCTTACTACTGCTTTTGCGGCAAATTGAAAATGTATGCTAGATAAGCGTTGAACGAGAGCAATTTAACTGCCGTACTAAGGTTGTGTGACGAAATATGAGTAGCTAAAATTGATTATTTTTCTTTCCCCAACCACATTCGAAAGCCACTTCAGACACTATGGTCTTTGACTAGGTTCTGAGTATTCGTGTAAACATGACCACCTGGAGGGTTTAACATACTTGTCCTCAATTCTTACAATGTCTAGACATTTGTGGACAAATAGATGAAACAGCTTAAATAAGTTAAACAAAAGATATTTAGCAAATGGTAGGAAGCATAAGCAAATGATTTGGTTACCATTTTTAATTGTTTTGTAAAGGCAATCACTAGTAATTACTTAACATAAACTCCCATCACTAAAATAGCCCAAAATGTATCGCGTAAAGAAAAAGTTGTAAAGTTGCGTCATTAGATTTAGGCAAACATTTGTGTACTTGCATGGAGAATGTGTTATGGCGTCAAATGACGATCATTCCTGGGTTGGTGTGGGCCACAGTTGAAAATGTGCGCTGATATTTCGAATAAAATCAGTCAAAATTTATCAAATTTAAGTGACACGATTATTAAAGTTGCAATTTATAATTTATAATGCGCAATCAAATCATATCGTCAAGGAGTCTGTATGCCTTTTAAAAGTTTTACCCTTGCAAAACAAGGAAGAATGGGATTTAAATGTACCTAATTTCAGTGATCTTTCCGCCAGATACAATTTATGGTTTAGCAAATAAACTTCCGAATAACTTACATCAAGCGGCCCTAACCAAATGTTTTCCTGAATTTTGTTGTGAATGTAATTTTTACTAACATTATTATGTTCTGGGTAAAAAAATTGATTGTCGTATTTACACAATTTGGCGGACTCAGACTGTAAATGTGGTATTAAATTGTTACCATTTCATCTAGTGTTTAATATAATAAACTTTAAATTTCTCAAACTAATAACACCAAATAAAAACATTGTTTGGATTTAGACCCTCGCGGTGATCGGAACATTGTCATGTAGTTACCGTTTGCCCAAATACAATGTAAGTTTATGCATGCACGTGCTTGTGGCAAGGATGATAAATGGAAAACGGAAAATTCAACCAGTGATTGATTGACAACGCACAGTCTCTTCAAATGAAAGAAAATGTTAGCCTTCCAATTGTAAACAAATGCAGGATAAAACGCAGCTTTTGTGATGGATGACGGATATTCATACAAAATAATGGCGGTAGATTTCATTAGCATTTGCATTTTAAACCACGGTTGAGTAATTCATTTGTTCAGGCACACTAGTACATCCTTTGTTGACTATTCATGTTTCAAAATAAATATGGTGTACTTGTAGATCCTCACAGATGAATATAACATCACGTAGTATTCATCGCGCAACCTTAATGACGTTCATTTATTAACTCGTTTTTAGATGTGAAAACCACAAGGATTCTCAAAAAACAGCCTTTTATCTCTACCTTTGCTTTGCTATATTCAACTGTTTTTGCTTACCTAGCATATATAATTAAAGTAAGGCAGCAACAGTCTCAATGATGTTAAACTCGCTTACATGACAAACACATTTGACTGCTTTGTTCCCAATCCGAGTAGTGGGTAGGTACCACTTGTCAAAGCCATACTAAGAAACAGAAAGCAGTCCATAAATAGGCATATGCGATTATACGGATATTTTCGCATGTAAATGAAATTTATAACAAGATGCATTATCGAGTGTACCCTGCAGCAAAGATACCAATTTGATATCTGTGGTACAATATAAAGTTTAGTGCACTTGTTTGAAATCTAGAGCACACAGTTACCAATAGATCAGTGGCATGACAGACCAGATTAGACCTTTTAGGGCTAACGAAGCATACGCTATAAAGGGTTCTTTAAACAATCCCGAGAATGACACTAGTAACCGAAGTTTCGACAGGTGCTTCATCGTCATGAGGCTGTTCTTAGGTTCCAGCACAGATTGCCGATATTTGGCTTTTGTTTGCATAAAATTTTGTAAACTGCTCTTGTGCATCCTATTGATACATAAGAGTGAAAACGTTTCATCGCCAGGAAATTAAACTATGAACTAATACCGTTGTCGAAATCAGTTTGCTAAAGAAAAATTAGTGGACTTTGAAAAGATAATACTCAGGTTACCTCAGTACAAATTGCTTTCTGAAATAAAAATAATAATAAATAACAATAAATACAAATAAAAATAATAATAAAAATAATAAAAAAATTGAATTTTATGGATATAATTTACAACGCATCAGAAAACGAACCTGTTAATAGTGAAAAGTCAGAACAGAGTATAAGGTAGATCACGTTGATTCATAAGAAATGTAACCTGTGTCCACGTGGTGATTGTTCGTAGGATTTAGACTAAATAAGTTTCGGCCGATTAGAAGCTGGCATACATTTAGCCGACATTATGTCTGATACTGAGCAAAAAGTATTGCGAATAAAATAAACAGACGAATCACTGCTGCCTAATCATTTAAACATCTTTGACAACAAAAGCCGCAAACTAGTTTCTGCGTAGTTAAAATATCATAGTCCAAACAGCTAGCTCAAATGTAAGTAAAGCTCAATAGGCATTCTAACTATTGTCTTTCACCCACGCTGCCTCACCAGCTTAAGATTTAAAAACCACTTTTCAATAATTCACAGGCGAAAATTGGAAACAGCATCTCCCATATGTGATATCTAGGTACTGAATACTGAATATTGAGAAAACGCAAGGAGTAGAGACGCCTCTCTATAACTACAAATAATATTTTTCAAGCAAATCTGCCCATTACAGTAAGCATTCTTGTAATCCTAGGTCGGCAAAGTGCTCCTCGCGGAGTTTCTTAAACTCCATCACCGACGTTTCTTTGATTGTGTCTGCAGGCAGGTTGTTCCAGATATTCACCACTCTCCTCTCGAAGCAGACCTGATGAGGGACCTGCTTCAAATCCAGCACGACAAGTTTGTACCAGTGTCCTCTTGGGCTGTTTGGTGTGTACAGATGAACCAACGGTTTCAATATGTGGTAATCACCCATAGGGAATATTCGGTGCGTCATGATAAGCTAAACCTGCATTTGACAATGAGACGATGGTCTCTTGCGTCTGTCTTCATATGGCACAACTCGTAAACCGGGGGTCAGTCTTGTGGCAACAAGCTCCACCCGCTCAATCCTTTGGATCTCGTTCCGGGTGAGCGGACAGTAGGCGTGTTAGCTGTGCTCTAGCGTTGGCCTGATGACAGAAAAGAAGAGGCTGGTGGCAACCTCTTCCGCCCAAGGGCAGAAGCTGCGTTTGAGGGCCAGAGCATGCTCAGTTCGTTTTGGTATAGGTTGTAAATATTTTCAACGGATTTCAAATACCAACGTAAGAGTACGCCTAGAATTTTCACAGATTGCAATGGGTATTACTGTTGGCAGGCCAGATTGTAGCGTCTGCCATTACCACCATTGAGCTGGCTCAAGAATACCGACTTGAACAGTTGATCAGAATATTGTCATTTGCTGACTACATGGAGAGGACGGACAAAATCACGCTAAAGCAAGTCGCTATCGCCGTGCTCCTTAATTATATTCCATACCTTAAGTTCCTCTGCTAACGAGGCGCAAGGTGAATTCAAAAGCTATGGCACATCATTAAAATGGAGCAGGAACGAAATGGGCCCAATGACTGTGGCCTGCCAGAGGTCAATGTTAAAGGGATACCCTCAGTCAGGTGGTTGTTAAAATGCACCCTCCACATCCGACCAAAAACAAGTCACTGATCTACTTACTGATGCAGTGGGCCGCTAACATCACACAACTTAAGCTTCCGAAGAATGGTCCAATGTTTCACTTTGTCAAACGCTTTACTGAAATAAATGTAAATGACATCAACCGACTTCCCTTGGTTCGGTGCTTGCAGCCATTCGTGTCTCGAGAGCAGCAAATTTGTAATGCAGGACCGACCTTTCATGAAACCGTGCTGCGCAGGCGTTAAGATGCTTTCCGAATCGAAATGCTGCAGAAAATTACGCTTCAGAATCTTCTCGAATTTCTTAGCCCAAACAGAGTTCAGGCATATTGGCCGGTGGTCATCCACCTTGCTCGGGTCGCCTCCTTTTTTTATAGGTTCCACTACTGAGTATTTCCATTCGCTCGTCTATTAACCGGCGGACATAGACTTGTTGAACAGCTTAATCACAGAACGCGATATGATGGCCGACAGCGCTTTGAAGGTCTACGGATGGAGTCCATCAGACCCGACAAACTTGGTACCGTCAAAAATGTGGAGCAATTTGCGCACATCTTCAAGGCTGCAATACAGGCTGTTCAGCTCTCTAGGGGCGATTTGAGCCAAACATGATACGGGCGTCTGCTTATCTGCAACCTCGGAAGCGAAGTGTGCCGCCATTGCGAAAGCACGCTCAGCGTTGGAAAAAAGGGCTTAGCCGTCAGTTCCCTCCAACACAAGCAGATCACCTGGCGGCGTGATGCGTCTCTTCACGGATTTAAATATCCTCTTAGGAACTGCTTTTGCTGCGGTCGCAAGGTACCCTTCGAACCTTCGGTGTTTTCCTGTTTTCGCGCACTTTCATGCATTTTGTTTCATAGCGTACGCTTCGTAATACTTTGCAGGGCCAGCGTCGTCGTCGAGGCAGCTTGTTATACTTTTTGTCAAATCAGTGTGGCTTGACTAGTCCAGCCTTCCTTTATTTGAAGGGCACAACTCTGGCGCACAATGATATTCCTCCCTCTATTTTGTTAGAATAACCAGCCTCAACTGATGAGTCTTGTGGTAGCAGCCAGCTCTTCATGCTGGCAGATCAAAAGAGGCCATTAAAGTCCGCGCTCCAGTAGTTGAGGCCTGGCTCCAGCGAAAGAGCAAAAGGCAGTGGCGGCTGTAAGCTCACAATGACCGTCGAGTGGTAATTAGCTGCCAGGGACAGTAGGACTTGAACATCACACATCTTTTGATCTCTGCTGGTCAGCGACAGTTTCAGGTACCATGGCGTTTAGTGGGCAAATACGTGCGTCACTTGGTGGATGTGCTGTGGGGCCCCATTTTTAAAAATCCTCTAGGCAAACTTCGTCTCGTGTTCGCAGTGACCGAAGAGGAGCTTGATCTCGGGACACGGTATTCAAGGAGGTTTGAAATCGCCCATGAGCAGGAATTGTGGAAGACTCGTGTTGTTGCGCACATGGAGCAACCAGTCCAAGATGCGATTTAGTGGACTGCGATTCACCACAACCACAGTAAATTCGTCGCTTCTGTAGGTGGATCAAATCTCAAAAACTGCTCACACAAGGCCAGCACCGCTTCTGTAGAAGCACATCAGTCGCCCGCACAAGGTAGACCGCATGCACAGCAGTAATCTTATACGGTCAATTGATAGACTATCGCAGTGGAAGCAGGAATACCTGCTGATTATGATTTCTTGGGAAGTTATCCCCGAATTTAACCAAGATTCAGCTAGGCTCAATACATCTGGTTGCCTAGAGACAACGAAGTGGCAAAAGTCGTCACGTTTATTCATTAGACTACAAACATCTGCAATGAGTACAAGCAGTCCGCCGTAGGATCCGCCGGGCGTACGTGAAGCATTATAGACCTGTTCAGCCGGATTCGGAGAAAAATCTGCGTATCTATTCGAACATTTACCATGCGATGCGTTGTTTCCCCGCATTCAGTGAGCCGCTTCAGTTAAATCACGGCAGAGTTGAGTATTTCTCCGTCTGCTGTATCCATATCTGCACGTATCTGAAGCTTCAAACTCTAAAGTCTACTGAAGCGCGGTAAAATCAAGCATGTAGCAGCTTTGTCAGCAAAAGTGACCCTCGCTGGTCAAAATATTTCCTGCTTTTGCACAACCGGGCAATTTGCAGCACTTTCAGCCCGTCTTCACTGACCTCGAGCAGCCTATCGACCAGACTCTGCATAAACTCGACTTCGTGTTCGCAACGAACCTGAGCGCTTAGTTCCGACCATTCAGGCGTTTGGAAGACCGTCAAGTTGCGACGCCTGATTTCGCTGGACCTCATTTTTAGTTACTTTAGGCTAATGTGTTTGAGTATGCCAGAGTTCATCTTTACCTAGCTTGTCACAAACTGGAGTTACAGTGTCTGTCAAGGGAGTAGGAGCTGGTAAAGAGGAGCCACTCGGCAAAGTTGGAGTTCGCTCAACAGAGAAGGTGGTAGGCGTGCAACTACTTGTTAATGTGTCTTTTGCTCAGAACTTACACAGCTACGGTCTTGGAACGCCTCGCTTTACCTGTTCGCTGATTTGTTTTCTTAGGGGTCTTGGGCTGCAGTTCGCACGAGCATTTTTAAATATAATGATAAAAAGGTCGTGCTTAATTTAGCGGATAATGCGAAAATTGTCCACAGGAAGTTCAATACACGAAATGTGAAAATTCACCTAGCAAATTCCACAAGAAACTACGTTTGCACGATGACCAACCATCTTAGAGCAATTTCTGCAGAGATACTGTCACATCATTTTTAAATTTAGCAGCGACCGATAATACAGCATCCGGGAAATATACAATCACTGGACGTAGATATGGACAGGGCATGCATTATTGATAAATAGATGTGGAACCACAGACATTGAATCACACAAAATATAAAGATAAACAAGTCTTTCATAATGTAAACAACTAGAAAAACAAACCTAAGGGAGCCGCGAGAGACAAGGTAGTATAGATATACAGAAATATACCAGCAACCGAACAAATATATATCACTGGATAATGCAAAATCATAAAGGATATTGAATTAGATGATTTAGTAAAAAACAAACAAGATGTGACAAAGGAAAACTGGATATATTGGCCTGGGAACAGAGCGATTTATCTTGAACTCTGCAATTCCTTTTACTTGGCATATATGCAAATCAACACTGTTAGTGAAGGGATTACAACTTCGCTAGAACAAGCAAAGGACAAGAGTGACCACACTGGTCATGATAACTGTGTATCCTTTAAATCCGTCGCACAGTATATAGAAGCTAGCGTTGCCATAATTTGTTTAGCAAGCGCCTGATTACATTACTGCAAACAAGAGTACACATAAAAAGAAAACCCTTGAGCATAGAGCACAAGATGAAAGACAACCAACCGTCACCTACTAGGAGCTTAGATCATCTAAGACCGTGGCGACAACGCTAACTGTTAGACTACGGAACACAGGCCGTTTAGAATATGTCCCATCAACGATCGATTTGCAACGACAACATGATGCGAAATTCGTGTTTCCTTATAACCATGAACATGTAGCCATGGGATAGTCCTAACCAACTTAGCGTTCCATCAAAAATAGTAGAAACTACAAAAAATATAAAAAATATCTCAACTTTACAATCTCAAATGCATCTACAGCTCATTTATTTTCGGCCCACCCCGAAGTCAAATGATGCACTTTTGCCAACGATTGGAATATAACTGCTGTCATCCTCAGCATATTCATATCCTGAAGATACTAGTATTATGCTCACAGTTTAATATCTAACTGGCATATCGGAGAATGCTAACACTCAGCCAAATACAATATGTTCCACCTGTGTAGACTGAACTTGTAGTAAAGTAAAACGCTACATTGAATATGACCGTTGTTAAAATATGTCAGTACTCAAATACAGCCGGTAGCTGCAAATTTGATTATTTAGCGCAAGCCCAACAGGCATTCACCGGAAGCACACTTTACACGTAATGATTACAGTCTTGTGTGGCGTGGATGAGAAACAGGGCTAATAAAAACTCGGCTAACTTATTATTACTATGATTTCAACCCATAACTGCATAACTAAACCAACGAGTTTTTGATCTGATAATAATATTATACGTGAAACAACATTATCATTTGGCCCAGCTATCCAAATATTTGGACTAGAGCTAATGACGTTAAACGCATCAAACTAATCCAGTAGGAAAGTTTGCTTGATTAATCCAGATATATACAAGAACCTGAACGTAGTCACAATCAGAATTATAATCTTTTGGGAATACATTGCTTGCGACTTATTTCATGGTTTATTCTGTCAATGTATTGCAATATCCTACAGGTATCAAGTAATAATCGGGAAAAGATTATTCGAATTGGGCAAAATCATATCTATGATCAGCAAACATCATGACCTTAATGGTTACTTTAGGTCTGGTATGACGAAAATAAATAGCACCATACCGAAATAAACTAGGATGTGCGCAAATTTTAAACAGGATAGATGCTTATTAAAACTCAGTACGCATTTTTCGACTTTTGCAAGTTATGCTACGGCTACCCAGAAGATAAAACACCTTTGGGAAGTCCAGATGCAGAACGCAATCATTTGTCCTAGTTTCACTATACTCTGTTGAAAACGCAAAATATAGGAACAGGTTTTTAAGCATCGCCTAAAGCATCGTAAGCCAAATAATGTGAAAATAAGAACACTTCGGCGGTTACCAAAACTTTTTTGGTCTGCACTATAATATCCTTTATGGATTGTTAAGCTAACTGGTGGTATGTACACAATCGGTGAGAGGCCAATGCTGCATTGTTACGCCAGTGAAACAAGGAGCCATCTAGTTAATTTCATTTAAAATTTCGTATGCAACTCACTGCCTTATTGCGAGGAAATTGTGACGACGACAAGCTTTCGGGGTAAAGCAAAGCCGCATAAATATTCGGATAACAGTCACTTACCTTGCTGTAGCTCCAACCAGTAAAAAATATTTAGTAACATTTTCACAGTAAAGCGTGCCAAAAAATATATTGACTGCCGTGCGCTTTATAAAAAGGAGCTGACACTTACCGGTGAAGATACACAAGGTTACGGTAAAAATATGCTAGTTCTTCAGTTTGTTCTTGCTATACAAATTTAGTGCAAGTTTAAGTATTAGTTTAGGGCAGGTGAGATCTCTTATGTTTGTTTAAGAAAATTGGTGTTAAGTCTAAATTAGATAGGAAAAGCAATGTTTATGCCACGTATTAGAAGAAAGGGAACAGCAAACCATAATAGTAGCGTTTTGCTAATTGGTCCTGGAGGCGGTGAAAATTCTCGTCTTTCGTCAGAAACATTTATTGATGAAATGACAAAGCCTCTGATGTACGCCAACCCCCCAAACGGTGGGAGAAACGCATAAACAAAATCTTTGCTGCACTAATTTGGAAAGCATGTTCTTGCTTATGGAATAGGTTATATTAACTGCCGTTTAATAAAGGTGGCGATAGAATGAATTGTTTAAATTTCAAATTAAGTCTTGCTTTCCCTACTTGCATAAAGAATCAAAGTAGGCGGAATCTAGTTTAAAAGGAGATCGAAATGAAATAAGTTAGCAGAAACACTTAGCTGCTGCGCATCAAAACAATATACATACTGTACTGTTTAAAGCTTCTTCCCACGAGTATCTTACTGTCAACACCCACACTTAAATTTAAAACAAATATCTGCCCTGATACAAGAACAACTATTCCTTGGCTAAGTGGGGAATTAAATATTATATTTGACCAAATAAAATCAGCTTGTCAGTCAAACATATAAAACTTTACACTAGATACTAGATACATAGTGCAACACTTTACAAACATGGAGCTTAAGAATTTAATAATAATATAAATATGAGATTATTTATGTTGTGAAAATCAAAACTAATTGTTGGAGGCCATACAGAGAAAAATAGCAAGCCATCCATTTCGTTAAATGAAATATTGCAATCAACTAACCTGTTCACCCTTACTCAGTGAAATGTAGAGTACTCCATATAAAATGCCAAACGCACTATCTCCGTTAACCGGCTATCATATTGTGCGTGGGAATGTGAGAAGCAAGACATGGCGCCACCCATTTAAATAAATCACGCAAATCTGCAGTAACGCTTAACACTTCGACCAGACCAGTTAACATAACCGTAGCGCTACATCTCCTACCTTCGTTCACATATGAAATTAGCTCATCAAGTCTAGAATCTTGGCAGAAGTTGGAACACATTAATAATTGGAATTATCACTAGAGTGAAAGGCTCCTAAAATTGCTTTTACAAAGCTAGACTCAGTTTGCCAGAGGTTAGGATTGCCCGCTTGCTTGCCCTCAAGGATTGTGGTTTAATATACCGCATAATAATTAATTCAAAGCACGTGTACTTCCAAGGTTTGAGACTTTATAACAATAAGAACCTAAACCCTACCAGATTCCAATGTTAAGCACTGCAACGGCTATCGTCTTTTCGAGGATGCTTACATAGAAGTGGTTATCGTAAGTAGCATGCGGCTGTCAAACGGATGTTTCCTTCCATAATTTTGACATGATCGAAGTCAGACTGCAAATCATACCAGCAACAAAACAGCATACATTTAGCAACACAAACAGCATAAAAACAAATAATCCACACACAGATACACATTATACAGTTGGGCTAAATGTGATAACTTGATTAATTTCATCATAGTCGTGTGAACAAAACATTTGGTTTAATTTCAGCAAAAGTTATACTAAATGCTATTAGTTTGTCGCGCTTTAGTAGAAACCCAACCGACCATCCACTTATTCAACCATAGCTACGCAGCGCTGTTACCTATGCTCGCATGATATTAAAAACCTGGTAAACCCGCTGCAAAAAGAATGTGAACACAAGCCGATCGCTCCTTAGTTGCGTACAAACAAGTAGGTTTACCTAGGTATGTAATCAGTACAGACTTAAAATCCAGCTATGTGGAAGAGGATCAAGAGGTTGGGAGCATCCAGGCGAATATTTTAACACCGCACAGATCAGTTGTTTAAAACAAAGCCCGATAATTGGGAATGGATGGGTGGAATGAAAGTGTTAACTATACGGATAAACATACTCCCAAACAAGCGCGTATTTGTTTAAAATGGTTTAGCAGAATAGTCTAGTAACAAAACTCAGACAAGCGGAAATATGTGGGTAAAGTGACAGCGTCGACTAATGAGTGAAACTAATTTCCTTTGAAGACGCACACAGGCACTCGCAAGGACAACGTTTTTGTCATGTACAATTAGGACGCAAATGCGGAAAATTGTTTGTCCGGAATGCTGCTGATCAGAATCATAATGGTAATAAATTAAATTAAGGGCTTTGCTACAGAGTTCATACCTTTTTTCTGACAACCTTAACACGTGGGATTCTCATTGCGCTTGTAGTACGTGTCATTTATTATTTTCACACCATATACAAATCACTATGACACGTGTTACAGCGAGCAAATAAACCAAAAATGTTAGATTCAAACTATTTCGCACTGTAGAACTGCGATTGTATTCCTCATAAAGCTAAATACATACCGTAAGCCAACTTTTACACGTATGCGTGATATGGGGCTATACATTTGCTCCTCTGCTCTGTATCCACAAGCGACTGATGTAATTATTTCCAACCAGGTAAATTAGTATGTTACCTGCATATCCAGAATTGGCCATACAAAGAGAATTTTAGAAAATACATGGTTTGTGATGCACTGAATTTTGGGCTAAATGCTCACATTCAACACGAATACTGCTTTCGAACATCGTCCCGTGCGCTTACATTCAGGAATAATGAACAATTACTAAGTTGTCAACTGCTGACACAGTGTTTTGAATAGAAAAGAAAGCACTTTCGTCTAACTCAAGGCTGGTTATTTTTTCGACCAGGTAATCATAACGGCTGGGATTTAATGGACCACAATGCTTCGTATTAACCACGAGGCGTGTCGAAGGGAAGCACTACAGAAAGAAACGGATGAATATTTATTCCGAAGGGGACAAAAGAAGAAAATGATATCAATTCGCTGATCAACATAACAATTACATGATTTTCACAACCTTTGTGACTATACTGACAGGTGTGCAAAAACCTTGCGTTCCCAAGCGACAAACAATATGCATGGTTTCCTCTGTCTTTTAATATTCGCCAAATCTACAGCACATCGAGTTAAGCTGGTTGGGGCAAGGGCAAGTTAATAACAGTAGCTTGCATTTGTCTACGCATTCAGAACTGCCAGGAAAGAAAACGCTGTCTCCATTGTCCGGCTCGATTCCGTACGAAGTAGCCAATCAAGAAACAGCAAACCGAGTTTGAGCGTAGGTTACCCTATAAATACTACGTTGCATTCTGATCCAAATATATTCTGGTTGGTAGCCCAGTCTTCGGTTTTAATTCTCGGAGAATGCTAAACGACATGGTGATAGCGTGAACGAAGAAAGCCTTGAGCAAGCCGCGGCTTTACTTTGGCTGGCAGCTGTCTATCCAGATGCGGACTACATTGCATGGCAGGATGTGTTCGCTTCCTGAAAGCTGGTGCTTGTGAAGAGCCAAGTTGAGGGATTCCGCCACACTGACGCAGTTGCACAATTATCTGGTTGATTACTAGTTGGCGATGTTCCCACGTGCGGTTGGCAGTGAAGCAAGACGTATACTGGAGGTAGTCAAATTGGGCGGCGGACATAAAAAACTCAGATTGAGAGATCTACTACAAAGTTTGGTGAACTCTATGTAGGCAAGGCTAATGAAGCTTATCAACGCTACCTGTTTTTGGGGAAAATAGTATTCCAGGTGGATCAATTAACAAATACGTAATGAAGCTAAACTTGTTAGCAAGACCATGTCGTTTTTGCGAATGCTTACGCGATTCGCCGGTGAGAGATTTAGTTATACTGGATATGCGGGATGAGAACATTAAGTGAAAATTATTGCAAATGAGTAATATGACACTGGACTTATGTATCGGCATGTGCAACAGCAAAACAGTAACAGTGTCCAAATTTTGCTAGACGAAGTCTCATCCACTAGCTGAACTATGTTCTATCTTTCCCTCCAAGTACGCGATGTTGCAGACTACTCAGACACGTGACCGCGAATGCCAGATGAGGCATAAAAGTGCGGGTAAAACCGATCAAGGGAATAATTCCAAAGGAAACAGGTCCCCAAGAGGCGGTTCCATGGATATCCCTATTCCTTCACTCATATTTTTGAATTTAAATACACTTATTTTTATGTGACAACCTCTCAACCTTGTTAAAACTTTTAACCGCTAAATTAACCATCCCTTGCAAAACTAGTTGGAGAACTGCTTTGGACAGTCAAAAAACAAATGTTGCTCATTGCGACTCCGCCGCACATCAAGAATTGCAACATTCGGTTAGACTGTTTCTCCCACCGAGGAGGTATATTGCGTAGTTTTCACACGTCATAAATTAAATTTGCTTGTGCAGGAGCATGATATGGTTTTCACGTCCATGATCGGTGCAAATATAGATGCTACTTCTTGCTTAAAGAGAAATATACATATAATATTTTTGATGTTATTTTTATTATAAAGGGAATTTCTCCTGCCCGGGAAAAGACCTGCATAAAATGTTCAAAACTAAATATTCGCGCGACGTTGCCGTTCAAAGAAGTTGAATTTAGTTAACTAGAACAATTGGCCAGGTATCCAGCAACTTGTCCTCAGTAACATGCAATGTAAATGAGATACAATCGTTAAGTGTGGTGCTAATCCCTGACAAACATCACTTACGATTCCGATTGGTTACACGGGCTACGGGTAACATTTGCTCGAGAAACGCTGTTCTGTAGTGCAGTGTAACAATGTACAACAACGTCCTAAAAGGTGGAGCGGTACAAAATTCTATCTGAAGGGCAGTGATACGCTAAATGTCATATATCCAAAGTATGAAATCATCAATCGGCTCACGATTGTCATCGTACATGTTTTGTGCCCATCCTGGGTGTGGATTCTAGTCAGTGACTTAGTTTACCATTTTTGCTGCAGCTCTTTTTGTACTTTCATTTCAGTTAGCATTCGGGAGATCCCTGTGGCTGCGTTTACTAATCAGTTTGGAGGTCTCTAATAAAATATTCCGAAGCAGCTATTACAAGCTCTTGAAGATTTGCTAAGAAGCATTTGTGTGGCTAACGAGGGAATGATATTCGGTTTCACTGCAGTAGTGCACGACTGCGGAATCGATTAGTTTCTACAGAGATACGCCGAAAAAACATTAAAATTAAAACGTGACAAATTTGAACTACGCAAATAAGAAGTAGAATTTCACGGACACGTTTTGAGCTCAATGGATTGAAAGCTGATCCAGAATAGATCAGGGCAATGAAAAATGCATTCTTTCTGACGTGAAATGAGCCATTCAGTTAAACGGAATGGTCAATCACCTACATCACTATATACCAAAACTGGCAAAATAATGACGTTTATGCGCAAACTGAGGTACACCGGTTAAAACTGGCACTGCGGCAACAAACATAAGGTAGTCCTTAATAAAATGGGATAAATGTTTGCAGCTGTTCTAATACTCGCTTAATGTAATACATATTGGCCTCTTGAGATACAATGTGATAGTAGTCAGCATGGAATTGCAGAGGTGTAAATAAAAAGCGGAATATTTCCGCAGTTTCAAGGTCGGAGTTTAACACTAATTAAACGTCATTGAGCATAAATTTACATAGAGTTGCCCGCAGTTAAGTATGCGGTTGACGCTTCAATGACCACTATATATGTATATATATATATATATATATATATATAACGACAAGCTATTGGTAATATTCACCAAATAGTCACTCCAAGTTTTGCCGTGTCTTCTTATTAAGAGGCTTATCCGGCTTTTTAAAAACCGTTTGGAAACCGTCTACCGACCTGTGACACAAATATACTCCGCAGAGTTGCTGTCGAAAGCCCGACTTTCGGATGCCATTGCAATTCGGGTGCACATCTACACGCTTTATGCGAAAGAAAAACACCCTGACACCGGTGAGCGTTTACAACAACTGAGACGTTGCACGGACAAATATACATTTTGCAAACGTTCAGAACGAATGATAGTTGATGGATGGCCAGATGGTAAGAGGAGTATCCCTGCGGATTAACAGTTTTTTCCACTTTAGTAATGAACCCTCTGTAGAAGGATGTTCGATCTTCAAATAAAAGCAGGAGTTAATCCCCAATGCACTGTAATGCACCATACTGGTGAGGATTCAAGGTGCATACTTGAGAGTACACGCGCGCGTCGCACAAGAAGGTGAGCAGAGGTTTCGGCCATGAATTGCTAGTCAGATATGAGACTACGTGTCAAACCTTCCAACCTGTCGTGCACATGGCGTTGGACAAAGCAAAAAACCAATGGCGTTTTCATTGGTTCCGGAAAGCCATGACAGCAGGTAACGTATGAAATGTTTTATGAACGACGGTGAGTATTATCTAACCACGGTGGATTAGTTCGGTGGCTATTTTGAGATTGTTTCAATGTCACCGATCTATGTTCAAGTGGTGGTATTCAAGCAGCGAGTTCATTTTTTAAGACATGGAACACCCGAGTAAGTGCTGTCATATTAAAGACCGCAATACACTGCTGAAAAGTTCCGAGCATTCAGTACATAGTGGCAGTATGAATATTTACTTACCAGCTTATTCCACAGCCAATGCAACGGGGAGCCCAAAGCATGGGTGCAAGATGCAAAGAGCCAGGACCCCTAATCCAAGCATCTGGAACAAAGATACATTACGTTAACGGAAACCATAGAAAGCACTTACAAACTTTGTTTAACCGCAGAACGAGACCTTTGTAGCTTGTGCGAGAACATGCTCTAACCGGAAGCAAAATCATCGTTGATAATTCATGACCCCATAAAAACCGATTGCATAGTTAGAAACAGTATTATGAGTACGGATCTACGGAGTTACCACCAGTTTAGTTCGGCAAAGATGTAGGGATACAACTGGCGCTTGGAACAGTAAGACGTAGGTAAAGTGGTAGGATAGGGGGTAGGATGAAGAAGTTACTTAGTAGAGGTGGCAAATGCTTTTAACCGGCGAAATTGCAAGCACCTGCGACAGAGCCAGCCAAGGTTTGTAATGCCGAGCAGGCGACAAAACCAGCAGGAAAGTGGAGGTGAAGCAGAGGACAAGGAGGTGATGCAACGGACAAGCAAACGGAATTGTAATACCGAATTCGCTCAAAATTATGATGCAGGGGTGTGGTATGAACATGGTACTGACAGCTATTTTATTAGCTTACACATTCGGAACGGACTTGTAAGGAAATGCCCGATCAATTATCCTTTGCCAGCTGAGCAGCAATGCCTGCGTGCTTTATCAGCATATTCTTTTAAGCCTACACGAATAACTGTCTCTAGCAGTGCTTTAACTGCGCCAGAGGTAGCCATCCAAGAAAGATTAAGCTGAGATCGCTCAACGGAGCGTAGTTTACTCTAGAATCAATATCTTTACTTTGATCTAAATGAATTTTAATCGCAGCGCGGTCTTCGATTATTACTCACGGGGATGCTACCCAGTGACTGTTCGTAAAGCAACATTAATTGAATGTGTAATAACTACATTTCAAATTATTTATCCAGTCGAATGCATAGTTGTGCAGTAAGTTGATGAGGCGACTTGTAGTATGGTGGAGGTGTTTAATGTAGTCGGCCGGTGTCGGAGTGGTCTGCACGTTTGGTTTGCAAACATAAGTTCACCGGTTCGAATCCGCGTAGGGGTGGGCGTCCTCGCGGTATGCTCAGCCTGCGCGCGGCTGGTGGTGGTCGAGCGACAGCGACGCGCCGTTACAGCATACAGCTGACACATTGTTTTTAAATTATTCATAACTTAATATAACCGGAAATTTTTGTGTTTACTACTGTAATGACATCAGCCTGCAGAGCACCAGATGATGTTTCAGGCTATACCGCAGTTAGGTTTCAAATTGTGGTTGTCGCCTATCTACCCACATGACTCCGTGGCAAATGCTGCGGGGTGTTGGCGCAAGTCACTAGTGCTTATGGGTTACATCCCCAGGTACGAACCGGATCAATGAGCACAACTACCTAGTATAAACTATGCGAAACGATTGTCTGGTGCCTTCCGTATTGGTGGTATATCTACGCGACTGACAACCTGATTGCGATATACCAAAATAAATCATCCTCACATCTGTCTACTCATTAGTAGTTAAACATCTAATCTACCATTCTGTATAATGTTTTGCGGATTCACAACACTACTAATGTAAGTCCTCAAAACGATGGTCAACCACTGTCATTTTCATCGGGCAGTAACCTGATGAATAGTTGAAAATGGGTAGGTCTATAACCCAGTTAGGTTTCTATCGGTGACGATCAGTTATTGTCCCCTTTGCTCAGTGTCTTTTATTGCAGGGTATTGTTGCAAACGAGTTGCATTAATGGGTTCGACCCCTAGGAGGCGACCGAGGGAATAGGCACCACTCACGAGTCCCAAGAGCGCTAGCACATCTTTATGATGGTTTCCAGATTGGTGGCATACCTACATAGCTTGTTATTTAACTGCGTTGAACCAACTAGATTGATCTGCACTTGTGTGACTGAAAAGGCTTGCGCATTTATCTCAGTACAAAAACGATATTTATCAAACTCAACAAGCAACTTGCGTTGCGTAGTTCATTGAATATACCATAGTCAGATCGCTAGGTTTATTGGAAGCTTCACATAAAATGCGCATTTGTTGTTCATTTCGAAGTGATACGCAAGTGGTTGTTACAAAAAATCCACTTGTCTTCACTATTTGTAATCCTGCTTAGTACAAATTAAACGATAAATGGTAGACTAATTTAAAACTAATCGAAATATCTAAATCAATTTCCTCGATTTATATTTTGGGCCATCTTGTGACAGGTGGCCACGTCGCCTTTCTGTGTTCCGCCTGACTCCTCGCGTTTGGATGAAGACCATGAGAGCTGCAGAGCTCGTAAATGCTTCTCTTGGATGTGTCGGATCACGACTGTTAATCTTATGTATTCCTTTTCCGCGGTATTAAGTTGTTTTGCTCTTAGCAGATGCTTCTGCTGTTATAGTGTTTGTACATGATTTAAAGAGTAGTCGGTATTTTGGTTTGCTACCTGTTGTATCAAGAAAGTAACAGAAAAAGCAGGATGTGTATCGGTACCCAGCACAGAAGTGCGCACAGTGTTCACACAGAATAGTAACTGATAACGAAGCTGAATACAACCGATAAGAAGTAGTAGCTGGGTTTCAACCAGCTAATGAAACGGGTGTTAGTACAGACATCGTGATGAAACGGACACAAAAGCTACCCCCAATTTCGATGGTTGGTTTCACGAAGGCTCATATCTATCGACAGTCACCGAACACCTGACCGACCGCCGAGGCTGATTTCGTGGTAGTGGCGATTCGCTTGATGTTCACACATAGTTTGAAAATGGGTAGCCGGTCCATGGGTTATGTGCAACTGAGGTGCTTCAGCAATTATGCAGTTTCCCAATCGATAGGTCCCTGGTTCTACTCTCCGGGCGATTCGCAACAGTGCAGATAGAGCTGCGGGGCCTTTAAATGTAGCCCGTATCTTAACGCAAACCTATGCTCCAGACTGCACATAAGTCGATTTAAAGCTTCTGTTGGTCTCAAAGATTTCAGGTTATGTGCAGCATTTATATAATGTTTAAGTGTCTTCGTCATATCAACTCCACCGACGTACTTATGGTAGCTCTTTTAGCAAGTGTTCCGGAATAAAATACAGTAGGTAAGACAGTCTTTTCCCAATCCGACAATCCTAATTGGATAGCCTGTATGGCACCCTTGAGGGATCAGTATAGCCGCTTGATCACATCATTGGCCGCAGAATTGTAAGGTGTCGTTCTGCAATGTATTACATTATGGCACTGGAGGAAAACTGTGAAGTCGTGACTATAAATTTGTGGCCCATTGTCCGCGACTATTACTTGCGGTAGTCAGAAACGGCTGAACAATAATTAAACCAGCGTAACACAACCCAAGTAGTCACTTGGTCACATAGATGAGCTTCAGAACACCACTTGTAAAAACATTGAGCTAAAAGTAGATTTCGCTTATCATATGTGCGATGACAAAAAACCCGAAATATCAACGACGATCTTTGCCCAGGGCTTCAAATGGTAAGTAACTGGTGGTTGTGTCGCTTCAATGGGCAGCGAACGTTTTCAGATAGGCGACAAGTGTTACAGTTCATCACAAATGTCGCAATGCTAGATACCATTTGTGACCACCAAAAGTAGTGCTTTGCTCGGTTTTTGTTCAGAACGATACCCGGATGACCCACAAGTATTAGCAGTTATTTTGTTTCCAACCGATGTGAAGCTTTAAAAATCAAACCAATCATCAAACAACTAGCTATCACCGACAGTATATCTCCAATTGCATAATATGGAATGGACTTCCCTGGAGCCATCTTGGTTGCACCTGCTTGCTGAGGTGATGCAATATCGGGACCTAGAAAATTTCCGTTCGTTATTTCTTGTTAGTTATTTCTGTTAAGTTGGAGCCAAGGCTGGCAACTAATACTGCCTCGCTAAGTCTCAGCTTGTCATCCTCCCGTCCACAGTTAAGCGAGATACTCCATCCGCAACTTGGTTTTGCAAACCCTACTGGTACAAAATTTTAAAATTTTAGTTAAGGTGTGTAGCATACCAAGAACCGATCCGCAATGAAAATGATCCTTTAGATCAATTGTAAGGGCATAGCGCTCAGTTCGTAGGGTGAAATGACGACCAAAAGGGAAATGATGAGATTCTGCACATGCCGAAACACAAGCAAGTGCTTCTTTACCTCCAACGGAATAATAACTTTCAGAATCTGAGTTTCCGGGATATGTAAGCACTAACGTTTCTTCTCCGTTTTGTAGGTGTGACAGAACAGCTCAAAGACCAACATCAGATGCATCGGTCGACACGAAATTGCGGCAAGATTAATCAAAAATAACAACCAGGCGAGCATATGCATCCCTTTTTTAGTTTATCGAAAGCGTTTTGATGATCGTTATCAAAACTGAACGAATCCGGCCGCTTCATCGTAAAGGCGAGTAAGAACTCACTTGAATCCGAGTCACGCAGCATCCACAGCTTAGTCGACAGCTAAAAGCGGTATTAACTGACATCCTCAAATATGCAGTTAAAGAAAAATTCACAGGATTATAACTTTCGTATGCGCACATATTTTGGAATAAACATTTTATATTCTGACATTGAAAAAATTAGACGACCACAACATTTGAAATTCACTTTTTGGAGCGATTCGAATTTCGTTTCAGCCTAAAACGCTAGCATAGTTCACAATTCACCATACCACAGCGCATACCAGTAAACCTAGATTTTTCTGGATGAAACTAAATTTCGCTTTCAATACAGAGACCGTTCTACTGATGTCGTTTCGGCTCAGTATCCCATAATATTTGGTGTACCTACATCCAGATAGCCTCAAGAAATAACGTGAAGGAACTCACAAATATAACGATAAACGAGAGGTTAATATTTGCGGGATTCGAGGGCTTCAAACTTTGTTCTCCAAAGGATTTCAAACACCCGGTTGAGAGCAATTGTGCTACATACGCTAAGAGCGCTCCCTCGACAATAACACTGCTAGTCTGTTGAATAGAATTTAAGTTTCAAACAATCAAACGAGAACGGCCCGCTCATGATTATCATGTTGCTTTAGTTTAAGCTAATAAGACCGCTCGTCAGTGAAAGCAGGCCTAAAAATGCGTTGCTGTCTACATGAATGCGATTAAATGCAGCGTGCGCATGTCCACAGGGGACTGAGGATTCACCATGGGTGACTTCATTTATCAGACTTCCACGCCTCCAACTCTGTGAAATGACTGCCCGAGTGGCAACTTTGGTCTTCTGCTGACTAATTATTAATAGGGGACACCATCATGGACCGGAAAGCCGGGAGCAGCCGCATAACCTAATCGCTGACTAAATAATGGCGGATTGTGGTCGATAGCACAAGAGTCGGCACAATCTGGAGCATTGTTTAATCTGTACTGTTGATACAGTAATGCAAATGTTAGTTAAAATACGTTGACTGATACCATTGCAATACCAGGTATATCAATTCTCCGGAAGGAAAGCACGCTTAGGGCTAGGGAAGTGGTGAATCATTACAAAACAAATATTGTTTACTGATACATGGATGAATTACAAATAGGTATCACTTTGCTCCTTTAACCTAGGCTATGGTTGAAGTAATGCGACATATGCCTTTTGTCTGTATTTTACCGACCTCTAAAATCCACTCTGAAATTGACCATGAAATAATATAGCTGGTTTAGTTATGAATTTGTAATAGGGCTATATCCTCACTACGTAAGATTGCAATGTCAAAAATATGAAACTAACGACCGAGAACGGACAGTAAAAATATCACGTACATTAGCTAATAATATCTAGCACAATCTTGTACAATCACGTCACCGCACCCTCCAGGTTCAGATTAGCGAATAAGCCGCCGATGTTAGACATAATGTTTAGAAGAAGGATCTCTTGATTTATCAACACGATGTGTGGATGCATTGGGTCAAATGGATTACCTACGTTTACCATTGGAGTGCATGTGTCCTTCGTATTATCACGTTGCATAGCTCAGGATGGTGCATTTTATTACGCATAAGCACATATCATCCACATTCTTCAAATACGATAAATGGACGTTCATGGTTTTTGCAACCAGGAATTGACTTCACAAAAATTCAGCAACTTAATCTATGTGTCACTGGTCGCAAAGGCATTAGAGCCAAAAGCATAACATCGACTTCCCAAACGAATGTCAGTTTGAGATGCAAAACAAAAGACTATGCGATGCAATAAACCGGACATGGCTCTTTTACGAAGTGCCCACGAGCCCAGGAAAGTAGACGGTGTGCGTTGTCAACGCAACTAAAACGTTTACTTTAGGCATGGCGACAAGTAATCTACTGACAGGAGCTAGGGAAGCACTTACTTCGGACTGCAAGCCTCTTTACCGACACGTCAATAGACTTGGTAAGGTGCCGCGCAGAGTTCTACCACTCAATGGGATTGGTGGTTATAGACATACAGACACACAGACTGCCAGTGACTTACGAGTCAAGTACTCAATTAATTGCCAAGGAATAAAACGCTTGTACGCCAATCCTGTTTCTGTTTGCTGTATTTATTTTTTCGCTGTAGAAAATGTGCTGTATACTCCGCTATAATTTGGCAACACAGTTCTCCCTCGGCGGAACACACTCACCCGAAAGTACTGGAAGAAACAGCTTAGTCGAATCGCTTGCTGGATTATATCAGCGATGTATAGATGAGAACGTACTTGAGTCGGTGCCATCATCCTTGTTCACAAGTATAGAAGTCGAGCTGAGCTAGCTATTACTGCCTGTTAAATCTTTCACAAGCTCAGCAATATATACATAAATAAACTTTTTATTTCTCAACTGTGCGTAACAGTCAATATTCTTGGCCCGATTAACCCGTACTGAGGGATCGCAAACCTGTTGATTATAAAAGTAAATTTAATTACGCGTGATCAAAGTTTGGCGAAACGCGCGTCATTCAACATGGTCACTCAGAATTCCAGAAGCATGTTGGTCGGTAATTCAAGAAAATTTTGCAAGTTTCTGTGTCAGTAATATGCTGGCATATCCTCGACTTGCGGTATAGAAGGTCCTCCTAGTGATGTGAAAGGTAACTCTATAGAGACAGAGGCGCTGTACTCGACATTGTCTGGAGCTAGAGTTGGTGTTTCATTGTGGAGAATGGTCAACCGAACATCGTTGTTTGTATGGAATCAAAAAGCCAAGCAGATTTGCGTATGGCGAAATTTATCCGCTGTAGCTGATCGAGTCTCGGGGTAGGGGATAGGTTTGAAATATAGAACAGTTAATAGGGTAAACGATTTGCAAGCGGTGTAGACCGGTTGTGATATCAGTTTTAACAAAATTAATGTGCTGTTAAGAAAATATGACACCAATTTATAATGATATGATCATCAGCATACTGTAAATTTAGTTACGGGAGACATGCTAGTTATTTAATCACAACATGTTTTAGATGGTATTTCATTCAAATACATCAGGTCTGTACCCCATAGACCCTAAGTGGTCCCGCTAATATTTCTGGATCCCTAGCTTTGGCGATACCCAAACACCGGGTTGAGAAGGCATAAAACTAGGTAATATTAACTCTAGGTTCCAGTTTTATTTGGTACGCGTGTGTTCGTATCTGTGATGCAGTTAGCATTAGCAAACATCGATCTTTTTAGAAGAAAAGGAAGGAACATTCGTCAGGTAGAAAAGGATGCTTACCCGGTTGCTGTTTTCATGCACGTCTGCGCCTACCTGTAGACTTTGAGATAGGTATGGCTGCTCAACAATAGGAAATAACCGGGTCCAAGGAGTAGAAACGAGGATTCGGTTTATCTTCTGTCGTTGACTTTCATGTAGTCATAAAAGCCTCGATGTCGGTGTGGACGATAAAGGAAAGAATACAACACTCATCGGATGAATGAAGATAAAAAATAGGGACAATTTAGTCTTTACCCACCATAGTGCGGCGGGAGCCTTGACGTTGTTAATGTTGGCAAGAAGAGAATGTGATGTTTTCGAAAAAGTGGGCGTGGTAAATCGGTGTTATTTTTCTGGCTTCTGTGGTAATTGTGAGGATCTTTACTTTAAGACCAATATATATATATATATATAGGACAGCATGGTATATGTCCTTCGGTCTCTTCGGATAAACCACTGTCCCCGCCATATTTAGCTTGAATCTGTGCCTAGATTTTGAAACCGTGAAAATTGTATCTCTCTGTACAAGAACATATGAGGAGATGAGCATAAGTTAATGGACAGGGGGAGACGATTCATTCCATGCAAACTTATGAGAAACGTTTGAGCGCATGTTGCTGCGCGAGTTAAAAGTTACAAGTATGTATTTTTATTAAGGATAAGGTAACCTTTATTGGTTTGTAGTTGTAATGAGTATCTAGGTGTATGAATACGATCATTAACTTCAATGAAAATTAGCGATATGTTTAGCCTAATCTACGCAGTCAAATCCCGTCTAACCAAAGCAAATCGCCGTGTTCCGTGTATATTACCTCAGCGTAGAGCCCAGGGTTCGTCTAGTAAAAGCACGCTGAACGAGCTTTAGTGCGGCTGTGTCACTTTACATTACACTACCGAAGAGGATGCAGCAGTACTCTGGGCGTGTGCAACTCTTGTACATGTAAATGTATGGTAATTGGTAAAGTAAATATTTTGAGAAACAGTGCATTTTTTATTGGGTTCGGAGTATTTAATGCTGTTGGAATATTTTAGCCGCAAGCCATTTCAATGGTTGCAATTTCTATGAGGTTTATCGAGGAATGTTGGCTGTTGAGCATTACTTAAATTTTGTATGAAATGATATTACTCCATTCAGCAGAGAAACGCATTGTGAAAATGGAACGTCACCATTCAAGTGCGTTTAGGTCAGTTCGTGTGTTCTACAATATGGACATCTGGTTCCTGGTATCATATGTATGTATGAAACTTAGATATCGCCTGCAAAGGTGTAGTGCCTATTGTAGACAAACCTCAAAAAAGACCACTAATATATATCAGGTGGAGAAGCGGTCCCAGAACGCTGCCTTTGATGAGGTTACTTGGCACCGGGGTGGGACACAATGTGATTCCCTATATTGACTGCTTGTATTCTATAGGCAAAATATGAAGGTAACCAAGAAAGTAGAGTGTAGACAATGCCATGCCTTATTATAATCGTTAAAACCCTGTAATGCGTCTTTTCACAAAGAAATTTTGCGTGAGAAAGAATATGTTAATATGAGCTTTAACTCCGTCGACTGAGCTCATGATATGATTTAAGTAGTCTAGCTAACAAGACTGAGAAGAAGGCAGTTAAATAAATACATGTGGTAATTGGCTGATTAGTTTCCTTGATTTTAGAAACTTGGAAGTCCCAGCCATTATGGTCCACACCATAAACCTAAGAAATATTGAAGAATGGCTAATCTGGTAGTAATTTGGAATTGATCGCTGCAGACGCACTGATGGGCTACGTTGAAGGCTGCAGTATTTTCATGTCAGTGCGGTATATGTTTCGTCGTTTTCATCACCAAAAACGAACCTGCTGTTAGCAGCGAAAAATGAACGGGATTGGTAGAGAAAGTGATATGAACCCATGTTATTTATGAGGAATTTTAAAAGCGTTAGATCAAACGGATCCCCGCTCCTTGCCTCACATCGTATTATGGCATTTAACATAAAATATGACATTTGGTAGGCTATTTTCTCATATGACATATGGAGGCCAGATCATGAACAGTTTTGTCCGACCCGATTCAACTTGATTGTGGCGTAACGCAGGGTTTGTTTTTGGGTCTGGTCTGTTCGTATATTTCATTAATAATAGGATGCGATTTATCGCTCTAAATATTTAATTTGCCAAAATTATGCCAAGCTTTGGCATGCGAACAAGTGATTTTATGACTACGACATGCTCCATTAGAACATCAAAGCGCCTAGAATTTGTTGGTAAATAATACTCTGCCATTTTAAGTGGTCAATTGCCGCATCAGCCCACCTACATCTACAGGTTTTAAGCGCATGATAAGAAGGTCAAGTTTTCTGTTGCAAACGGTATATATAATTATGTATATCTCTCTTGACATGCGAACCGGTGTTCGTTCAGGGCTTCCTCGATAACTTATGTAGGGCTAGCCACCGTGACGGACTAACACTGTAGGTTGCATTGAAGATGACTACATTTTCTTAAGTGCAGTTTAATCAATTTTTCAGCCTTAATACGATTATTGCGCCGAGGTTTGAGTCCCTAATCTTATTCCTCGTCTTTCCCCAAATATCACTTATAAAACATATGAGACTTCTTAATCATGCAGTTGGTTCTAAGTACTTTTGTAAACATCGCCACTTAACAGTACACGACATACTTGTCTTCACTCAACATATTGTCTACACAAGTAAATTGAACAATTGCAATTTGTCAATAAAGCAACATTTAATAGAGAAAGAGAGTAGGAATGTTAATAATGATGGTTTGTTTCCACTGTTAACGTCTTAGACAAATCAGTCAAAGCACTCAGGAAATGCTTTTATACAGCCTATAATGATACAACAAAAAGCACTAAAACTAGGAAACTCTAATAAAGAATTATTCAACGAAAACTTGAATAAAAATATTACGGTTAGTGCAAGTTAAAACATGAAACATTAATTATGGTTTCCAGTGGAATACAACGTTAGAAGCATCAACCTGTCATGCTAAGTATACTCAACAGACAAGATTTATACTTCTAAATGCTTAGGTAAATACGCGAAGCAAATGTGACTAGTTGTTATTTAAAACTTTCCTGTTACTGGTAGAGATACACCCGACTTTAATGTACATGATAATGATAAATCGTTTGCTATTAACTGTGAATATTTTGTACTAATATACTACCGTTGAACGTGACGCGTTCGGCCTAATATGCTACAAAGCTGTTTCAAAAAGTGAAATTAATACGATACAACATGCTAATCTTATAGACTCAAGCAACATACTCGACGTACTTTCATAAATTATACCACAGGTGCTACACAGAAATGTTTATCTCTTAAGCGAGCCGTGTGATTGAACATGGTCCACATTAATGGGGTTCCAATGGAATAACTTTGTAGTTGTTTGAAATATTTGCGCAAGATACATGTCAAAGGATTAGGTTTTATCTACTCGCGGCGATCGGCAAAATGCCTAAGTAATATCCTGTGTCTCAAGCAAGGCGCGGTGTTAAGCTGGTTTCATACTTCGCACAAGGTTAATAAACTGCATATCTGATTACGAGACAACAAAGCTAATGTAATATATTCGCTCATGAATTGAAAATAAATGCTAAGTATTTAAAATAGAAATTGTCTAAAAAGTTCAGATAAAATGCAGCCTTTGCAAAGGATAGCTTAGGTTAATAAAGTTACTGACGGCCGTATAGTTTATTGGTGTTTGTTTGAACCAGACGACTGCGTCATTATTGTACCTAAGCAGGTTACAATATCAATGAATAATTTACCATGATCCCTACGTCAAAGTATCTCTAGCATGCTTACAATTACCCGCTTTCTAACAAGAGATGTATCAATATGTATGTATTTGTTTCTACTGCAAAGCTTTTGAAGGTTTAGCGGATTTTCGTGCCTTATGTACTTCCTTTATATTGAATCGCACACGGATTCTTCAGTAACAGCTGTTTTACTCTTATTCTTTGTTTTTCTATATTCACTGGTTTGTCGTTATGTCTTCCTGGATTTAAGCGATGCAGAATGCGCTTGAGGAAGGCTTGACTCGCCTATTTAACCTGTACCGGAGAATCAATTCCTTCAAATTGTAGCCTAAATGCAGATCGGTAAGTGCACTTATATATCGGAGACTGCACTACGTCGCAACTAATGGTCTTTTAAATAGAACCTTAAAGTATTTCTACCAGTTTAAAAGCACTGGTGCACCGGATACCAGAAGACATTGGGTAAAGTCCCTGGGCTAGCCAGATGTGCCAACTTTAGACAAATGTCATATGACCCAGACTCAACTTGCTAGGTTTATCCCAGTACACGTTGTAGAACTGTTTTGTCACACCGAAAATTTCACCGACGTCTGAATGCCTGACAGTAGCTATATTGTCTTCAGTATTTAGTTTAACACTGATTTTAACCATTAGAATTCTCACCAATATCTTAGCATTACCCCTAATGATGTAAACCTTCAGTTTGCCTAATACTGAAAACGCGCATCACGAGATGATCAAGGCCGACTACCGCTAATTTGTTTGATTAGGCATGCAAAACAAATAAACTGTTATACTGGCGTGTCATCACATTATTCACCTATTTCCAACTTGGCAAGCCGAGGTAGCTTAAACGTCTGGAGTCTATATGATGCATACGTAGGTAGATTTTCAACAAACATCAATTTCTCTGCATTCCGCAAGGTATGAATAACGCTTGTTATGTAGCGATATTTGTTGCAGGAACAGCAAGTGACCACACAAAATTTAGACAGCACAGTTCGCATAACCGCGCTCTATGGCGCGGAGGGAATGTCCTGCTCTCGAACAGTGTAGATTCAGGAGGAGGTTAGCCGGTATGTAATTGATGATTTCATTTTTAATTATCACACCTAGATGTAGGGAGCCATTTATTTTACAATCGAAAAGACATGTTGCTCTATACTTGATTTTGCTAAATATTAAAAAGTACTTTTCTGAGGCCTAGTTTCTTTTTGTCTTGCGTGCTTGACTAAGATGTGCGTCAATCTAACCGCATAGTCGTGATATGTCAGTCAGTTATTTTGTAGAAATTGGCTTGTGCGGTTACTCGCAGTTAACTAAACGAGGTTGTTGCAATCCGTTTGTCTGTCTAAACTACGTACGGGAAAGTTCAATAGAGCAGTTTACGTGCCGACGAGAATTAGTTATGAGCGAAGCTTGTTTCGTCGCGTCATGAAATTGGCCGAATCGGTTATCGACGAACAATCCAGGGCAGTGGACGGCGAATCTGTGGCTGAGGATGAGACTGTATTAAGGACAAGTAGAAAGGTTTCCGTACAACTATCGAATTACGAAAAATCACCAACATTTAATAACAAATCGTCAGCGGTAGTGTTGATCAGTTAGTTGTTTATTCTTGTTCGGTTAGGAATTCGTATTGTTGTCATTCTTTTCGTGTATAGGATGTATTTTTTCCATTGTATGTGCACCGTTTCGCAAAAGCACAGGTTTCCGAAATTATCATCTATACGTGTTTTAAAACACTGCACAGAATCAGCTTGTATTATTCCTTCCGGTAGTGTATTCCATAAGTTTACGATCTTTCGTTCTATAAACAACTGATATGGTACCTTGTTCCTGCGGGGGACCCTGTGTATGTTACGGTGTCTTCTGGTGTTACAGGGTTCTCGCAGGTGAAGTATTGTCCGCAGTATGGGGACGTGGTTTAGGTGTAATACTCGATAAGTCATATGAAGATCAATTCTTACTCGGCGGTAGGATAGTGTGTAGAATCCGAGCATTTCACAACGTCCTTCATACGGATGCTTTCGTATACTGGGTATCATTATTGTTGCCATGTGCTGTATATTAGCTAGCTTGTCCGTTTTCCATTTGGTTATCGGACGGTAAGCTGGGGCGCCCTATTCAAGGATTTGTGTAATGAGCGAGGTTAATAGGCGAGAGACGGTTCCTTCGGAACATGTGAAGAAACTGCGTCGTAATATCCAATGCATACAAAGTCCGGCACGGTAGAATTTGTCGGTATTTTCTGGTGAACTCATATCATATCGCCAGAGCACTCCTAAGTCTCTGACAGATGTGCTAGGGTGGAGCAACTGGCCGTCCAAAGTGTAGTATCGAGTATCTGGATTTCTGGTGATACTGATGAACTCCGATTTGCATGATTTAAGAGAGTTACTTTTCAGTGAACATGTTGACAGTCGATCTAAGTCATGCTGGAGGCGAGCACAATCGTCCGGGTTTTTAACGACCCTCTAGATTTTCCAATCATCCGCAAACATGGTACATGTTGACTGGAACTGCTGCGGGGGTTCGTTGCTATGAAATGATATAATACTGATCCAAGTACAGTTCCTTGAGTCACGACGCTGGTCGATAGGAACTAGTCTGTCAGACAGCCATCGACCCAT
>OX104070.1:29407390-29479913 GCA_944474145.2 Dicrocoelium dendriticum
AACATTGCTTTTCCTATCTTATTTAGACTTAACACCAATTTTCTTAAACAAACATAAGAGATCTCACCTGCCCTAAACTAATACTTAAAATTGCACTAAATTTGTATAGCAAGAACAAAGTGAATAACTAGCATATTTTTACAGTAACCTTGTGTATCTTCACCGGTTAGTGTCAGCTCGTTTTTATAAAGCGCACGGCAGTCAATATATTTTTTGGCACGCTTTACTGTGAAAATGTTACTAAATATTTTTCCTGGTTGGAGCTACAGCAAGGTAAGTGACTGTTATCCGAATATTTATACGGCTTTGCTTTACCCCGAAAGCTTGTCGTCGTCACAATTTCCTTGCAATAAGGCAGTGAGTTGCATCCGAAATTTTAAAGGAAATTAACTAGATGGCTGCTTGTTTCACTGGCGTAACAATGCAGCATTGGCCTCTCACCGATTATGTACATACCACCAGTTAGCTTAACAATCCATAAAGGATATTATAGTGCAGACCAAAAAAGTTTTGGTAACCGCCGAAGTGTTTTTATTTTCACATTATTTGGCTTACGATGCTTTAGGCAATGCTTAAAAACCTGTTCCTATATTTTGCGTTTTCAACAGAGTATAGTGAAACTAGGACAAATGATTGCGTTCTGCATCTGGACTTCCCAAAGGTGTTTTATCTTCTGGGTAGCCGTAGCTTGCTAGCCGTAACTTGCAAAAGTCGTAAAATGAGTACTGAGTTTTAATAAGCATCTATCCTGTTTAAAATTTGCGCACACCCTAGTTTTTTCGGTATGGTGCTATTCATTTTCGTCATACCAGACCTAAAGTAACCATTAAGGTCATGATGTTTGCTGATCATAGATATGATTTTGCCCAATTCGAATAATCTTTTCCCGGTTATTACTTGATACCTGTAGGATATTGCAATACATTGACAGAATAAACCATGAAATAAGTCGTAAGCAATGTATTCCCAAAAGATTATAATTCTGATGGTGACTAAGTTCAGGTTCTTGTATATATCTGGATTAATCAAGCAGGCTTTCCTACTGGATTAGTTTGTTGCGTTTAACGTCATTAGCTCTAGTCCAAATGGTTGGATAGCTGGACCAAATGATAAGGTTGTTTCACGTATAATATTATTATCAGATCAAAAACTCGTTGGTTTAGTTATGCAGTTATGGTTTGAAATCATAGTAATAATAAGTTAGCCGAGTTTGTATTAGCCCTGTTTCTCATCCACGCCACACAAGACTGCAATCTTTACGTGTAAAGTGTGCTTCCGGTGAATGCTTGTTGGACTTGCGCTAAATAATCAAATTTGCAGCTACCGGCTGTAGTTGAGTACTGACATCTTTTAACAACGGTCATACTCAATGTAGTGTTTTACTTTACTACAAGTTCAGTCTACACAGGTGGAACATATTGTATTTGGCTGAGTGTTAGCATTCTCCGATATGCCAGTTAGATATTAAACTGTGAGCATAATACTAGTATCTTCAGGATATGAATATGCTGAGGATGAACGCAGTTATATTCCAATCGTTGGCAAAAGTGCATCATTTGACATCGGGGTAGGCCGAAAATTATTGAGCTGCCGATGAATTTGAGATTGTAAAGTTGCTATATTTCCTCATATTTTCTTGTATTTTCTAGTATTTTGGATGGAACGCTAAGTTGCTTAGGACTATCCAATAGGTACATATTCTTGGTTATAAGGAGACACGAATTTCGCATCATGTTGTCGTTGCAAATCGATCGTTGATGGGACAATTTCGAAACAGCCTGTGTTCCGTAGTTTAACAGTTAGCGTTGTCGCCACGGTCTTAGATGATCTAAGCTGCCATTAGGAAACGGTTGTTTATCTTTCTTCCTGCGCTGTATGCTCACGGGTTTTCTTTGGATGTGAACTCTTGTTTGCAGTAATGAAATCAGGTGCTTGATAAACAAATTATGGCAACGCTAGCTTCTATATACTTTGCGACGGATTTATAGGATACACAGTTATCATGACCAGTGTGGTCACTCTTGTCCTTTGCTTGTTCTAGCGAAGTTGTAATCCATTCACTAACAGTGTTGATTTGCATATATGCCAAGTAAAAGGAATTGCAGAGTTCAAGATAAATCGCTCTGTTCCCAGGCCAATATATCCAGTTTTCCTTTGTCACATCTTGTTTGTTTTTTACTAAATCATCTAATTCAATATCCTTTATGATTTTGCATGATCCAGTGATATATATTTGTTCGGTTGCTGGTATATTTCTGCATATATATACTACCTTGTCTCTCGAGGCTCCCTTAGGTTTGTTTTTCTAGTTGTTGACATTATGAAAGACTTGTTTATCTTTATAGTTTGTGCGATTCAATGTCTGTGGTTCCACATCTATTTATCAATAATGCATGCCCTGTCCATATCTACGTCCAGTGATTGTATATTTCCCGGATGCTGTATTATCGGTCGCTACTAAATTTAAAAATGATGTGACAGTATCTCTGCAGAAATTGCTCTAAGATGGATGGTCATCGTGCAAACGTAGTTTCTTGTGGAATTTGCTAGGTTAATTTTCATATTTCGTGCATTGAACTTCCTGTGGACAATTTTCGCATTATCCGCTAAATTAAGCACGACCTTTTTATCATTATATTTAAAAATGCTCGAGCGAACTGCAGCCCAAGACCCCTAAGAAAACAAATCAGCGGACAGGTAAAGCGAGGCGTTCCAAGACCGCAGCTGTGTAAATTCTGAGCAAAAGACACATTAACAATTAGTTGCACGCCAACCACCTTCTCTGTTGTGCGAACTCCAACTTTGCCGAGTGGCTCCACTTTACCAGCTCCTACTCCCTTGACGGACACTGTAACTCCAGTTTGTGTCAAGCTAGGTAAAGATGAACTCTGGCATACTCAAACGCATTAGCCTAAAGTAACTAAAAATGAGGTCCAGCGAAATCAGGCGTCGCAACTTGACGGTCTTCCAAACACCTGAATGGTCCGAACTAAGCGCTCAGGTTCGTTGCGAACACGAAGTCGAGTTTATGCAGAGTCTGGTCGATGGGCTGCTCGAGGTCAGTGAAGACGGACTGAAAGTGCTGCAAATTTCCCGGTTGTGCAAAAGCAGGAAAAATTTTGAACAGCGAGGGTCACTTTTGCTGACAAAGCTGCTACATGCTTGATTTTACCGCGCTTCAGTAGACTTTAGAGTTTGAAGCTTCAGATACGTGCAGATATGGATACAGCAGACGGAGAAATACTCAACTCTGCCGTGATTTAACTGAAGCGGCTAACTGAATGCGGGGAAACAACGCATCGCATGGTAAATGTTCGAATAGATACGCATATTTTTCTCCGAATCCGGCTGAACAGGTCTATAATGCTTCACGAACGCCCGGCGGATCCTACGGCGGACTGCTTTTACTCATTGCAGATGTTTGTAGTCTAATGAATAAACGTGACGACTTTTGACACTTCGTTGTCTCTTGGCAACCAGATGTATTGAGCCTAGCTGAATCTTGGTTAAATTCGGGGATAACTTCCCAAGAAATCATAATCAGCAGGTATTCCTGCTTCCACTGCGATAGTCTATCAATTGACCGTATAAGATTACTGCTGTGCATGCGGTCTACCTTGTGCGGGCGACTGATGTGCTTCTACAGAAGCGGTGCTGGCCTTGTGTGAGCAGTTTTTGAGGTTTGATCCACCTACAGAAGCGACGAATTTACTGTGGTTTTGGTGAATCGCAGTCCACTAAGCCGCATCTTGGACTGGTTGCTCCATGTGCGCAACAACACGAGTCCTCCACAATTCCTGCTCATGCGCGATTTCAAACTTTCTTGAATACGGGGTCCCGAGATCAAGCTCCTCTTCGGTCACTGCGAACACGAGACGAAGTTTGCCTAGAGGATTTTTAAAAATGGGGCCCCACACCACATCCACCAAGTGACGCACGTATTTGCCCACTAAACGCCATGGTACCTGAAACTGTCGCTGACCAGCAGAGATCAAAAGATGTGTGATGTTCAAGTCCTACTGTCCCTGGCAGCTAATTACCACTCGATGGTCATTGTGAGCTTACAGCCGCCACTGCCTTTTGCTCTTTCGCTGGAGCCAGGCCTCAACTACTGGAGCGCGGACTTTAATGGCCTCAACCGATCTGCCAGCATGAAGAGCTGGCTGCTACTACAAGACTCATCAGTTGAGGCTGGTTATTCTAACAAAATAGAGGGAGTAATAACATTGTGCGCCAGAGTTGTGCCCTTCAAATAAAGGAAGGCTGGACTAGTCAAGCCACACGGATTTGACAAACAGTATAACAAGCTGCCTCGACGACGACGCTGGCCCTGCAAAGTATTACGAAGCGTACGCTATGAAACAAAATGCACGAAAGTGCGCGAAAACAGGAAAACACCGAAGGTTCGAAGGGTACCTTGCGACCGCAGCAAAAGCAGTTCCTAAGAGGGTTTTTAAATACGTGAAGAGAAGCATCACGCCACCAGGTGATCTGCTTGTGTTGGAGGGAACTGACGGCTAAGCCCTTTTTTCCAACGCTGAGCGTGCTTTCGCAATGGCGGCACACTTCGCTTCCGAGGTTGCAGATAAGCAGACGCCCGTATCATGTTTTGCTCAAATCGCCCCTAGAGAGCTGAACAGCCTGTATTGCAGCCTTGAAGATGTGCGCAAATTGCTCCACATTTTTGACGGTACCAAGTTTGTCGGGTCTGATGGACTCCATCCGTAGACATTCAAAGCGCTGTCGGCCATCATATCGCGTTCTGTGATTAAGCTGTTCAACAAGTCTATGTCCGCCGGTTAAAAGACGAGCGAATGGAAATACTCAGTAGTGGAACCTATAAACAAAGGAGGCGACCCGAGCAAGGTGGATGACTACCGGCCAATATGCCTGAACTCTGTTTGGGCTAAGAAATTCGAGAAGATTCTGAAGCGTAATTTTCTGCAGCATTTCGATTCGGAAAGCATCTTAATGCCTGCGCAGCACGGTTTCATGAAATGTCGGACTTGCATTACAAATATGCTGCTCTCGAGACACGAATGGCTGCAAGCACCGAACCAAGGGAAGTCGGTTGGTGTCATTTACATTTATTTCAGTAAATCTTTTGAGAAAGTGAAACACGGAACCCTTCTTCGGAAGCGAAACTTGTGTGGTGTTAGTGGCCCACTGCATCAGTGGATTAGTGACTTATTTTTGGTCGGATGTAGAGGGTGCAGTTGAACAACCACCTGACTGAGTGGTTTCCCTTTAACATTGACCTATGGCAGGCCACAGTCATTGGGCCCATTACGTTCCTGCTCCATTTTAATGATGTGCCATAGCTTTTGAATTCACCTTGCGCCTCGGTAGCAGAGGAACTTAAGGTATGGTATATAATTAAGGAGCACGGCGATAGCGACTTGCTTTAGCGTGACTTTGTCTATCCTCTCCATGTAGTCAGCAAATGACAAAATTCTGATCAACTGTTCAAGTCGGTATTCTTGAGCCAGCTCAATGGTGGTAATGGCCGACGCTACAATCTGGCCGACGAACAGTAATACCCATTGCAATCCGTGAAAAATCTAGGCGTACTCTTACGTTGGTATTTGAAATACGTTGAACACACTAACAAGCTTTACCAAAACGGACTGAGCATGCTCTGGCCCTCAAACGCAGCTTCTACTCTTGGTCGGAAGAGGTTGCCACCTGCCTCTTCTTTTTTGTCATCGTGCCAATGCTAGAGTACAGCTAACACGCCTACTGTCCGCTCATCCGAAACGAGATGCAAAGGATTGAGCGGGTGGAGCTTGTTGCCACCAGACTGACCCCCGGTTTACGAGTTGTGCCATATGAAGACAGACGCAAGAGATCATCGTCTCATCGTCAAATGCGGGTTTACCTTATCATGACGCACCGAATATTACCTATGGGTGATTACCACATGTTGAAACCGTTGGTTCATCTGTACACACCAAACAGCCCAAGAGGACACTGGCACAAGCTTGTCGTGCTGGATTTGAAGCGGGTCCCTCATCAGGTCTGCTTCGAGCGGAGGGTGGTGAATACCTGGAACAACCTGCCTGCAGACACAATCAAATAAACGTCGGTGATGGAGTTTAAGAAACTCCGGGAGGAGCACTTTGTCGACCTAGGATTACAAGAATGCTTACTGTAATGGGCAGATTTGCTTGAAAAATATTATTTGTAGTTATAGAGAGGCGTCTCTACTCCTTGCGTTTTCTCAATATTCAGTACTTAGTACCTAGATATCACATATTGGAGATGCTGTTTCCAATTTTCGCCTGTGAATTATTGAAAATTGGTTTCTAAATCTTAAGCTGGTGAGGCAGCGTGGGTGAAAGACAATAGTTGGAATGCCTGGGGAGCTTTAATTACATTTGAGCTAGCTGCTTTGGACTATGATACTTTAACTGTGCATCAACTGGTTTGTGGCTTTCATTGTCAAAGATACTTAGCTTATTGGGCAGCAATGATTCGTCTGTTTATTTTATCCACAATCTTTTTGCTCAGCATCAGACATATTGTCGGCTAAATGTATGCCAGGTTCTAATTGGCCGAAATTTAATTAGTCTAAATCCTACGAACAATCGCCACGTGGACATAGGTTACATTTATTATTAATCAACGTGATCTATCTTATCCGCTGTTCTGACTTTTCACTATTAACAAGTTCGTTTTCTGATGCGTTCTAAATTATATCCATAAAATTCTATTTTTTATTTTTTATTTTTACTTTTATATGTATTTATTGTTATTTATTTTTATTTTTATATCAGAAAGCAATTTGTACTGAGGTAACCTGAGTATTATATTTTCAAAGTCTACTAATTTTTCTTTAGCAAACTGATTTCGACAACGGTAGTAGTTCACAATTTTATTTCCTGGCGATGAAAAGTTTTCACTCTTAAGTATCAATAGGATGCACAAGAGCAGGGGACAACTTTTGTTATGCAAACAAAAGCCAAATATCGGCAATCTGTGCTGGAACCTAAGAACAGCCTCATGACGATGAAGCACCTGTCGAAACTTCGGTTACTAGTGTCATTCTCGGGATTGTTTAAAGAACCCTTTATAGCGTATGCTTCGTTAGCCCTAAAAGGTCGAATCTGGGCTGTCATGCCACTGATCTATTGGTAACTGTGTGCTCTAGATTTCAAACAAGTGCACTAAATTTTATATTGTACCACAGATATCAAATTGGAATCTTTGCTGCAGGGTACACTCGATAATGCATCTTGTTATAAATTCCATCTACATGCGAAAAATATCCGTATAATCGCATATGCCTAGTTATGGACTGCTTTCTGTTTCTTAGTATGGCTTTGACAAGTGATACCTACCCATTACTCCGATTGGGAACAAAGCAGTCAACATGTTTATCATGTAATCGAGTTTAACATAATTAAGAATGTTGCTGTCTTACTTTAATTAAATAAGCTAGGTAAGCAATAGCAGTTGAATGTAGCAAAACAAAGGTAGAGATAAATGGCTGTTTTTTTGAGAATCCGTGTGTTTTTCCATATGAAAACCCGCTAATAATTGAACGCCATTAAGGTTTCTCGATGAACACTAGGTGATGTTATATTAATCTGTAAAGACTTACAAGTATACCATATATATTTTGAAACATGAATAGTCAACAAAGAATGTACTAATGGGCCTGAACAAACGAATTACTCAACCGTGATTTAAAATGCAAATGCTACTGAAATCAAAAGCCATTATTTTGTATGAATATCCGTCATCCATCACAAAAGCTGCGTTTTATCCTGCATTTGTTTACAATTGGTTGGCTAACATTTTCTTTCATTTGAAGAGACTGTGCGTTGTCAATCAATCACCTGTTGAATTTCCGTTTTCCATTTATCACCCTTGACACAAGCACGTGCATGCATAAACTTACATTGTATTTGGGAAAACGGTAACTACATGAAAATGTTCCGATCACCGCGAGGGTCTATACCCAAACTATGTTTTTATTTGGTGTTGTTAGTTTGAGAAATTTAAATTTTATTATATTAAACACTAGATGAAATGCTAACAATTTAATACCACATTTACGGTCTGAGTCCGCCAAATTGTGTAAATACGACAATCTACTTTTTTTTTACCCAGAACATAATAATGTTAGTAAAAATTACATTCACAACAAAATTCAGCTAAACATTTGGTTAGGGCCGCTTGATGTAAGTTATTCGGAAGTTTATTTGCTAAACCATAAATTGTATCTGGCGGAAAGATCACTGAAATTAGGTACATTTAAATCCCATTCCTCCTTGTTTTGCAAGGGTAAAGCTTTTAAAAGGCATACAGACTCCGTGACGATATGATTTGATTGCGCATTATAAATTATAAATTGCAACTTTAATAATCATGTCACTTAAATTTGATAACATTTTACTGATTTTATTCCTAATACCAGCGCACATTTTCAACTGTGGCCCACACCAACCCAGGACTGATCGTCATTTGACGACATAACACATTCTCCATGCAAGTGCACAAATGTTTGCCTAAATCTAAGGACGGATTTTCCAACTTTTTCTTTACGCGATACATTTTGGGCTATTTTATTGATGGGAGTATATGGTAAGTAATTACTAGTGATTACCTTTACAAAACCATTAAAAAGGGTAACCAAATCATTTGATTATGCTTTCTACCATTCGCTAAATATATTTTGTTTGACTTATTTAAGCTGTTTCATCTATTTGTCCACAAATGTCTAGACATTGTAAGAAGGGCATGCATTCAGGATTCATAAAAATAGAAACAAAGGTTCGCCCAAAGAGTAACTTAAACGCAGAAAGCAATACAACAAGCAAAATTGACTCATCCTTCACAAGTTGGAAGTTAAACATATGGAATCTAAATGTTTGACACTCTAGTGAGTTCAAACACTACGTTCATCGCTGATGCAGCTGGAAAACCACTTTTCCATGTAGGGCACAAACAACTGCGCCTATAATAGTTAATGTACTTACCGTGAATATATAGACTTACATCAAAACTCAAGAGAACTGCGCATACTAGTTTCAGAGCATAAAGCGCATTTCACAATCATCTAAGAACCGGGTTGCAATTCGGGCGTTATTACGTAATTCGGCCTCAACTGTGTCTTCACCGGACACATTTCCACAGAAAGATTGAAAAGTTTACGTATTAGTAAGGCTTTACAAGCAACCTTAACGGCATTTGGTTACAATGTGGTGGAACTCGCGAACGTTACTAGCTGTGTGAAAAATATGAAGTAATCTAAATCCGTAAGTTTGTCTAGCGTACGTTCGATGTAGCGGTTTATAGGTCACAAATCGAGAACCGCTTGCCAACCCATAGGGTTTAGCTGTCGATACAATTATATGAGAGCGAACACGACTGTTCCCATCTTGATCTAAACACGTGAGATGACATCGCGGACCGGGAATGCAATACACGTTGATTATGTCATTTTGTCGTGTTCATTCTCCTGATTGGTTATAAAGATGCTGAAATGCCTATTGGTTCACCTGGTACGAACTCAAATTTTCGAGATGGCCCGAATATATTCCACGATTTTAAATAATGAAAACAGCTTACAAATTGACGTAGACTGATAAACCGGGCGATAAACCGTGTCTATTCTTTGGATCATATACCGTGGAATCGCAGAAGCTGGAGCATAAACATAGTACAGACTTTCCTGGTGTGTTATCAGATATTATCTTGTATCTCAGGTATAAAGAGTAGTTAAGGACATTTAATCCTGTAGGACAACCGTAAGCTTATCCGATTTTAGTGAATCTAACAACCGCTGAAGGCGACCAATATAATCACTTCGACTTTATGGAGATGACTCTTTTAACAGATGCAAATTCAGTAGTAGTAACGATATGGCGCTAGTATAAATACTTATGATTTTGAAATACTTACTGCCCATGTTTCGCATATATATATATAACAATATGTGTACAGATATTGTGCCATCGGAATAATAGCGCAATAAGAACGGAGGATTAGAGTAAAAGAAGAAAGCAAACAAAAGTTTGGTCCTTTTCCCCACTCACCGTTTTTGAGATTTTTTGTATGCTTTTTATTCGGAGAAGTAAGCGAGATCACCCAACAAGCAAAAATACACGACCGCCACTGGGTTTGGTTTTGATCCATGAAATTTATCCTTTCCAACCACCAGCACTCTTCATTTTCAGGACCCCATCCTGGGAGTCCAGAATAACCAACAGAGTCCAGCTGCTTTGTCAGCTTTTTCAACCCAGTTCTGCAACTTGTAAGTTAGATGTTATATAATTATGTTTTCATAATTGTTGCAGCTCCTGTAACTGTTCTCTATGCTTTAAATGCAGCGAAGCTATGTAATTAATGACTGGGAGCTCCTGTAAATTAAAAACCTCCACATAAATGTGGAAAATTTGGAAGACCATTGCACCAATTCCTAGGATTTAAATTTTGTTGTGTTCCAAATTTGGTTTCAACTACAAGTTGATTCCTCGTGTTCATATGTATTAATTTAAATGAGGCCCATTTGAACTACCTAAAATAAGAGATTGGTTTTGAAATCTGTGGCATGAAGACAGTTGAGCTTATGAAACACTGTAGAGCTAGCTAGACATAGCCTGAACGATGTGCTCTGAGAAAAAACTAGGGTTAAAGTTGGCGAAATGTAGAGTTTTGATCGTATGACTTCATCGTTATCATATAATTGTCTACCTATGGGGCAGCATCTGCAACGTGCTTCCAAGGAAACTGATAACATTAAAATGGTTTTGGATAAAGTTGGCTGCCTGAGACAGACCGTAAAATCACCAATATATGCTTTATAACACAGCCATATGAGATTTGCTTTCAAGTTGATGGAATACTGTATCGTTCTGCAAATGTTGAATGCCAGCGTGGGACCTAATCTGAAGGATGTCATCTACGCCTGGCTTTTTGGAGCAAATGCGATATGGATGCACTCGAATCTCCACAATGTGCTAATTTAATTTCCTTGCAAACGCTGACCGCGAGCCTTTGGTTTTTGCGTCGCCTAATATTGACATGCAGCAAGTAATTAAATTGTGCACCTGACACTGGCGATTCTCACCTACGAGGTGGTTAAAAGTTACAAGGCAAATAGCAAACCAACTTGAGGCGTCACCAGACTAAGTTTGTCACGAAATGCAGGAACACGCGTGCGGACAAATGTTTTATCCATTCGGGTGTCCAATCATGGAAGGCAAGTTTAATTCACGTCGCATGTAACTCTTAGGTTAACGATTTTGGTAATTAGGCCTATCCCAGTATTCCCACTAACAAAATTGCACTTGAATAGGAAGGTAAAATTGAGCGAGCTCCACCGTATATTCCGTAGCTCTCTCGTCTACGTAGAGCTAAGAATACTTATATCCGTGTTTATGTGAATAGCCCGGTAACTCAATTATTGATAGCTGTACTAAGAGCAAAGAGTACATATTTTCATGAACGAACAACTACATTGTAATAAATAGTTAAATTAACTTGCTTACATGCAGAATTTAAAAGATTCGCTGACTTTTATCAGACCTCTTGTTCCTCGTCTGGGAAAGGTATATCTGGAACATCCATAAGGTGCGGTAAAACTTTCTACAATGTTACTCTTCATTCTTTGCTTAAGTTAGAGCAAAATAACTTTAATCTTTCAATGTAAATATTTGCCACATACTTGCTTTCATTCTTTAGCACCCAGAAAGCTCTGCTTTGTCCAGCTGGTAACCATTCTGCTTAGCAGAGTTAGTCCTCATGACACAATCCATGGACGCAAGCAGTACAGATTAACACACCAAGATTGGGTACATTTCCAGTATTAAAGCTGAATCGTAAACGATACTGACGGGTATTTTTCCTCGTTCCCATGTAAACTAAGTAACAATGTACTGAAAACAAGCATAAGTAACCAGAAATATTCCGTGGCAAACTTAAAAATTTCTATCGCTTTTCAAGGCATATACGGTTTATTTATTTATACATAATCGCTAGTCAAGGTAACAAATTCCCACGACTTGAATTTCGATGTAGGTATGGGAACGGTTGTCAGCAATTTTGAGTTGATTTTATCCTACTTTTCCAAATTGATCATTTTTGAATTGCGTTTTCGTAATGAGTATATCAACTTATTCTTTAGTCTCTACTTCCCTAATCAAAGTGCTACTTGTCTATGAACCTGTTTACTTCACAGCTACTAAACCTAGCTAGAAGGAAGATAAAATCGTCCGTAATCGCCAACTGGCTACCAAGGTTAATAGACTCTGATAAACCTGTTGTGTTTTGCGTTTTTTGAACTTCAACAACAAGTAAAAGGGAGACCTTGCATCAGGTGATTTAACAACATGGTTGTGGATGAACTCAACGCAGATGTTCGTTTTAATCCACAATATCTTTGTATTCGGTCACTTTTACAAACCGGTGTTCCGAAATCAACCATGATCACATTTTTGTTTACAAGAAACTCATGCTTTAAACATAATTAATGCTGCTAGACTTAATCTGGCATCACCAATTGCTCAAAGATAGTGGGTAGATTACCCCGAGACTCTATTATCCGCCGCTCAACCGGTATTCTATTAGTGATGCTGTTACTGATAATTTTATACCCCAGATAATTACCTCACCGTCAATGTAGAAAGCCAAAAATATGTTTCATAATTTTTTACGTCGCTGAGGTTAAAACTCTTCAAGTAACTAAGTGTCTCTCAGGTTTTCACAAGCAAACATACAGGTGATACATACCCGTTTACTTATAATCCCAACCGCACCATGGTAGTTGCTCTGTGTTATTTTCAAATTTGTTTAGCAAAAGCTGCAAAAAAGTTCAATATAGTGCAGTTTCTTTGCTTGATAAAACAAGTGCTTTCAAGTATCTCTACAGTTCAGGTAAATGAACATACGGACTGCTTAAAGACAAATACACAGATTGCTAGTTTATCACCAACGGTGCATACATATTAACACTACTACGGCCCTTGCTCACTCTCTACTTTCGTATAAACTTAGACAAATCCAAACCCATGGAACTACAGTTCTTGTACACGAGCTAATTATATATTGCTCCATGTACGCTCCAGATTGGTCGTGATGCAAATTTGTGTACTGTAATTGCCAGGGTTTATTATTCTGAACGATTGTAAATGTTGTGAAACATCCCCTTTCGGTTGATAAGCTACAATTCATAGAGTATGAACCAGTGTACGTAATTAAGTTTAAATGTATACCTAGTTCAAGTCAAAACTAGGTTGATGATAAAAGACACTACGCACATTTTTACACCTCGTAGCCACATTCGTCAGTTTGGGTTTCCGTAGCAGTCGTATTTATCAAGTGGGCTTGTAACGCATAAGAACTATTATAAAATTGTATAGCTTCCTATCAGTCAAGCTAATATTAGTTTAAAGAGGAATTTTCTGGATAAAACTAACGTACTATTCTGTTTATTATTACTTAGGGTTAAATGCTAGTCAGTCGCTGATGCATTAATGTCACCCTGTTTACCATGCTTTAATTACTGTTGCGCAACTCTTTGTATCCTACTGAAAATAGATGACTTATATGCGTAGGAATCATATGTTTGGTTTCCTAAAATATACATATTTTTAAGAACTAGCTGGGTAGCATAGGCTCGTTTAAAAACACGACACCATAGGCGGGCGTCGCGTGTACAAATGTAGGAAAATATAATTATGCTTAAGACATATCAGTAACCAAAACCCGCAAGCATACCATGTATCAGAACACCTTAGTACTTAAAGCGTGTTATTAACGCCGCCATGCCTAAATTAATGTAAATGCATCCTCATAATCCCGGCTACGCTTGTTTCAACAATTAGTACACAAAGAATATCACTCGCCTATTATCTTGCATTATGCGACTGGTGCATGAGTACGAATCAACTGTCTATTTTCCGAGCACAATAGGTGAGGTGCAGAGAGGGAACGAGTCCAGCTTGCAGCTACGCGGCTCATCCACAGTTTACGTGTATATGTCTTAAGAGCACCGAAGGAGGAGACATGGGCTGGATACCCTGTCATATTGTCCGCTTCGACTTGATCACATTATGACTTACCGGATATTACAGCTAGGCCACTTCACTATGTTGATGCTGCCGTTGCACGCGTAGACACGGGTGCAAACTACTCATACTAGATTTGAAGCATAACACTCACCCTATATGCCTCGAGCGATTTGTGGAGAAATATTGGAACAAGTTGCCAGAGACGCTAGTTACGGAGAATTGGGTGTCGCAATTAAGTTAGATTTCACGAGAACCACTTTACAGTTTACAGGTATAAGGAGGGTGTCTCGCCCAGCTAACGTGTGGTGCAAGTTTAATATGCTGCCATCGTGCAGCATCAGAGAAGTGATTCCGCGCAGGTGCCAGATCTAACCAAGCTGAGAGAACAAGTTCTATAATGGAAGTATTGAGTAAACTATTATTGATTCAATCTCATGTAGCTCAATTTTAGCTGTCACACTGCGGTACTGCCCACCAACTTTTCATGTATGAAAGTGGAAAACAAAGAGGACACAAATATAGTAAATATTTTAATTGCGAATGCATCTTCCACCAAAGCAAGATCCAAAAGAAACATTCCAAACTGTTTGGTTGTAAAAAGTGAATGCTACCCTAACAAGAGAATGACGACCACAGTCCAACTGCGATACCTCATAGTATGTATGAAATATGCTTAAACTTGCTGAAATTTAGAACGCGGAAGTGTGGTAACCTTGGAAACTGCATATGCGACATTTTAATATTTGTATTGCGCTTCAGTTGCAGGCTCCATTTTAACATCAAATGCCTTTACATTACTTCAGCTTTCATCACGAGGGAATTCATTTAAGCATAAAGGGTATTTTCGTTAGCAGATGGGAGCTCCAAATTTATCGCTCGTAAAGTGTGCATCATGGCTTCGGCCTATAGTGAATACACTAGGCAGCCCGTAAGTTACTAGTTACCCAATCTACATTAAGTGATGTAACACTGTGAGTGCTGTTTTCTCCGCCACAGTTCAGTGCAGGAAAACATGTTAAGTAAACTCCGTCCACTTCAGACTTGAGGATCCTTTGTTGTCACATGTATTGCGTCCAACGTGTACCAGATTTCTGGCGTTCAACATACAAATAAGCTATTACGTTGCACATAAATCAGACAAAAATCAGACAATCGTTGCCTCAGGAATGGGTTTTTGTTTGACATTCACGTACCGGTGCGCAATGTTGGTATACTATTTATAACGGTCCACATAAGCATATGGCTTATAGTTCCAGCGCTATTTTGTAAAGCTTGTTTGTACCAGCTTAGTGTTACTTGCGCATGAAAATCACCTACAGCAACACATCAATGGTGGAAGTATACATAACGGCATAATAAACATAAGCAGTGTATTTTGAAGATGTGGTTAAACTTTTGTCAAAGAATATTGGCTATCAATTGCAGTTTCACTTGTTAACTAGTCTGGGTTTACTCTGGCTATTTATGCCAATTATTTAAAATCCGACCTGAGTCATTTCACCTTTTCGTCAAGATCCCAAGATTTTGAAGGGAAACCTAACCATCTACGCTTCTATTTGACTTCAACCGTAACTCTTATGTCCCTACAATTCGGTTTCTAACGGTAACCTTAGCTCGCTTGCTGAAGTATTTTATACCTTAGCGGTGAGTACCATATTTTGAACGGTGACAGTAGGACCGGCTTTAGACTTAACCAGTATCAGCTTTTATTTTGACGGAGTTCCAAGTCTAGCTTGAAAGATTTATCATAGTGAGTTGAATATCTAGGGGAAAGCTTTCCATTGAAGGAGCACAGTTGGGTAGTGTGAACGTTTGTTTACTTTTTTATCGCATACTAATCATAGTTGGATGATACTCCTTGGAACCGTGGTGCAAAAGCTTGATACACTAAATGACATCAGCCGTTTCATATACAATTCGGTCATGTTGATGAAATTCAAGTCTATACACGATGGAATAATGATGGGGATTTTAAATCTGTGTCCAGTCGTATCGAGTAGGTCTAACTATGTTAGCTGACCAGACTTCCTTAGAAGATTATCGAACATTGAAATTGCTTCTTGGAACATAAAACCAGATAATGTTTGTTTTAACTGTTTTTCTGTTTTTAACCAAAGGGGCCTGTTGCGCGAATATGACCATCTTACGGACTACATTAAATATTACTTCGACATGTGTTACCGCGTTGAAACGACCTATCTAAGATTAGATAGATTTCCATCACTAGTTCCATCTCAATAAGGTCGCCTTCATTTTCCTCTTTTATTATATCAAGTCCAGCCGCGCTCTTCTAACAAAGCAACGTTCACAAGGAACTAAAATTTAAGGGCAAACAAAGCGAAACGATAGATAAAGATTTCATGTCCGAAAAAGACGAATGATGCAGCTACACAGAGAAAACTCTACTCGCTGCTTCGCAACAGTTCTCAGTTTTCAGTTCTCACTTTTAGCTTTGAATGATTGCGCTGATTCCCTTACAAAGCCTTTAAATATTTCTTAAACAGTTGCCTCAGTGTGGGTGTGATCCCGTACATTTGGAGAACTGCCAGTACCACACCAGTACATAATATGCATCTCAAACGTATCTTCCAATTGCACGTACATTTTTGCTACTGAAAGTTTTCGGAATACTGTAAATTCTGCGGCTTTGCTTAGTCGCTCCTGGGGACGATATCTACCAGTTTGCGTATAGATCCCAGCGCAACACATTGGATACAGCGGCACATCTTATTCATTCTATAGCTTCTGCTTTCGATCCCAATAACATTCCGTAAGGCTTTTTCTCCTGGATTATTCAAATGCCTACGGAAGCCTGGATAGATCTATTTTGCTAAATCTGTTATCCGGAAATGGAGTTCACCTATCTGTGTGTAATTTGTTACGTGGCTATTTTACAGATCGTAAACACTTTACCAATTTGAACGGTAAGAAATCCTCTATCCTCCGTACCCACTATGGTTTTCTACAGAGAATGATTCTATCACCTTTTCTATTTTCCTTGTATGTTGAAAGTCTCCCTTTACATACCACTTTTATGGGTGTAAATATGCTGGTGATGTTGTGCTGGGAATTATGTCCCCCTCTAACCAGGGTTCCTCATCACTTAACTTGTTCTCAACCAAAGACTGGCCAGAGTGGAATTGCGGGTTCCAACCCAACCAGAGTCCAATGTATTGCGCAATGCTGACCATTATCTAAAGAATGAAAGGCGCGTACTGTGCTTTTCCGGGCGTGTGACTGCTATTTGAGTGAGTCTAGTTGTGGCGAATTTCTACCCACACCTTCCAACGCCCCCCCACTACACCTCGGTAATCAGTACACAGACCAAACGGCTTATAAGACCATAAGTAAATTGGCGGTAAGGGGCTACCCTGTCTTCTGCACGGCAGTAACGTGTAAGCTAGTGAATATTGATCGGCGCTATATCACAACTAGTAAATAATTCACGACGGTAGTTACTGTCGCCCGTAGCTCAGTTGTCTCAACCACGGACTGGCAACAGTCAAGTTGCAGGTTCGGGCCCTACCTGGTGAGGATTCTCGAATGGATGAAACGCGCGTACAGTGATTTTCCAGGCATGTGACGGCTTTTTGGGGAGTCTAGATGTGACGAATTTCTACCTATACCATTCAACTCCCCCCTACTACTCCTCAGTATTAAAATAGGCTTGTTGATTTAACTAGTTTACTGTTTATCTGGCAGTATCAATGATCTGGTAATAAACGGTGCAAGGTAGCGAAATCCGTTAGTTACACTTTCAGACATTCCATTAAGTAATCAATATTCCCTCTGAGATTCACCTGAGACCATCGAAATCGCTTGTGGAAAATAACTACTAACTAATGAATCGTCTGCTGGATAGCGGGTTAAACCCAGCTCAATTTTCCATTTCGCTTAGTAGAAAATTCATTGTATTTGATACGAATGCTGGAATTTGCTTTTAATACACTCTGCGTGCAACAGTTTCTAGATTACATGTAAGTACATGTCACATTAAGGATAAGCATGTTTGTTGAGTCTAAAATTGTCAAACTATGCGAGGGGGATATATGAACGTTTTATCAAACTGCCTTGATTGTAAGCTGCCGACTAGGATTATATCTGGCTAGTCCAAATTTGTTTATTTTTCACCCCAACGAATTAATGATAACATCTGCAGGCGTCAGCTTGAAAGCTTTATGGGTATAGGCTGTTGACAACACTCCGTTGAAGAATTGTCTAATTATCCGTTTTAGGTCATACATTTTACTGTAAAGCAGATTCGATTCAACAACACACATCATATTGCACTTTGTGCTACCAACCATAGTCTGCATCTACGTATCCCGAAAACAAAGGCTTTCGCAGTATTTGAATATTCCCAGCATTCCAAGTATTGACAACCTCTTTAAAACAGGAAGAATTGAAAATTTAACGGTAACATTAATTTTTGTAGACACAGTCGCATTATTCATTTGTGGTCAAAGCATTCGATTCCTAAATTTCCGGAAAGAACGTATCTCAGGATGGTAAATGGCAACTAGTACAAGCAAATTAATGCGATCCTACTATGTATCGTGTAATTTGGTTTGGACTACCTTAGTCGCATTAACAAAACGACGCCCTAAATGGACTTACCAAAAGCATTTGCTCGATGATGGAACTATCCAGAAACCTCTCAACTTAGTGTAAATATATTTTGGTTAGGCTTATTTATTTGCGGTCACTCTTTCGAGCATACAATTAAAAGTACAACCAATTTATCATCATGAAACCTGAGACATTCAGATGTAACTTGGGAATACATGCTTGCAGCATTCAAATGCTTGAGCTAAGACTAGGCAAGAAAAAGTTGCATTGCTTATCCAACCCGCAGAAAAATGAACCTTTCGGGACATGATGTGAAATGTTGAGATTAAAGCTGGGCAGCCATACATTAGGAGACACACTTCCATTAAATAGCAACTGAACGAATTGCAACTATTTTTGATGAAAACTAGATTTAATCACATTAAGGGACTGTTTTCCAGACTCTACCAACGCAATTTTTGCCCTTTAGGTCCACAGGGACATATGCGTGTGTAGATTATACCGTATACCGGGTATAGCCAATCAGTTCAACTGTAAAATACATATATTATGCACGTTAGAATACAGGTCAGTGCAGTATGCTCATACGAATGGAGACATGCTATGGATTAGGTTTAGCCACTATTATTGCCACATACATAAAATGTATTAGTAGTAGCATCACTATTTTGTACAACGTGTGTGTGTAACTTTGTGTCCCCAATTCTAATATTTCCGTATTTAGCGTAGGTATACTAACTTTACTTATTGTCTGAAATAAATCTGCTGCCTCGTATACAGCCTACTACTGACTCTCGTTACTCTAGATGAGAATCGTTTAAATCTTGCAAGCAAGTTTGGAAAGTCCAGACACGCACATGGCACAAGTAAATCAACGTTTAGATTTATGTGTACTGAATACTCAAAAGTTAGGTTGATGCTGCAAACAAACGACGTTGCAACGCACTGGAGGGTGGGTCCGGTGGAGTATACCTGTCCCTGTTAACATGACGTTTAATATCTAGCTGTGTCTCCAAGATAAATTAAAATGCTTTGTAGAGCCGCACGACAATGCATGAGGCAGTGTCAGACATAGTAGTGTAAGAGAATCAGCTTGTTACGTCGGTCACACTAATAATAACGTTTATGCAACATATTGTCTAAGGATTGTCTGTTACATTCTATAGAATACATCTGGTCCATTTTATAAAGGTAGCATTTGGTAAAACACGGTGAACAAAGCAAAGATGGCTGGTTCATGTGTCAATAAAATCGTTCTAAATCGCTTAGTAAGTCTGTTTTTGCTAATGTTGTTGATTAAAACCCAAATATGTAGAGCGTTAATGATTTGCTTTTATTAGCTTACTGTCCACAATCCATAGATTTTCTAACAGAATCGTGAGCTGACGAAATAAAACCGCTCCTAAAATGAATCGGGGTCATCACATCTATGTTAGGTAGTTGTAAAATTTGTTTGAATTATATTGGTATGAAGGTTTCAGTATGTTTTAATACATGCTGCTCATAACTCGAACGATACGCACTAACATTTCGTGTTATTCGCCAAGCATTATGCATAATCATTTTTGTTACTGGTTAGAGTCGAGATTCCACTACTTCACCATATGTGTAAACCAATTAAAAGTTGTTTGGGAAGTGTGCCGTTTCGTAATTATAACAGTATAGAAAGTCATTTGGCCGCTGAAAACAGAAAACGATTAAGGTACACTTGTCCTTAAATGTGATACCAAAAGAACAAGGGGAAACAAAAGATTTGGTGAAAGTGCATTGTGCTGCTTGGTTGCCCAAGTCGAGGTAGGGGAATATTTTAAAATACATAACCCTGATCTTTTGGTTAAATAGCCTGCCCGCAAGGCAGCGGAACTTATTCAATAAATAGCACCCATTTTGAGCAAGAGAGCAATAGCGGGCCATTTTACATTTATCTCTATCTGTTTGTCAGTGGATTCGCCTACCGTTGGCAGGCGGACAAGGAAGGAAAACTAAAGGAAATTTAATGGAAATACTAGTAACGGTATATTTTTTGTCTAACGGTTCATATAGCAAGTGCATCAAAGTATCTAGTATTGTGGGGTCGGATTTCTAGCAAGGGAGGAAAAAAGGCACTGATAACCAGCCGAATGATGAGCCAGTGGCTTTAATAATTACCGGTGTAGAGTTTCGGCAACCCAAAGCAAGTACAAAATATGTGGGTCTAGTCGTATTTGTTTTTATTCCTCAGTCAGATAAAGTTAAAGGGAGACCTATGTTAAGCTCAGAAACAGCTCACTAGACAGGTTGTAGGTTACTGAGGTAAGCAATTCCTGTACTGATATGTGTTAAGAAATATAGCATGTGTAAGGAGAAAGAATACAAACTGTACAGTAGTCAGAATTATTCTGACAGACGGAGGTTTATAACTGGTAATAGTAATAATAATGTTTTTCTTTATCAGCAAATGGGAAGACTGTTTCAGATTAGAGACTAATAGTAATGTACGCAGCAAATATAAAAGGGCACCGTGCTGTGAACAATCGAACTAGTATGTTTTTACGAAATACGCTATGTGAAATATAATTTGAGTACATATTATAAATTAGGATCAAACGGAACAAGAAAACTATGCAAGATTTATAGCCCATGCTAGGAACAAAAAACAACTATACATGCACCTTTACCCACCTCTGGTTTTATGCACATATTGTACAATCATAAAACTATGACAATCGTGATTTCGGGCAAATTATAGGAAAAGTTATCCAGCAGTCTAAAACGATTGGTACATGAATCCAAACAGTACACGTCACGTGATGGCACCTTGTAGATTGCGGATCAGATAGTGCTTCAAGTTCCAAGGTATCTTCAAATGAGTAGGACACTTACTCCCTTTGGTACAACAAGACTACAGGGTTAGCATATACGTTTTCAACTAAGTGTTTTCCAGGCAACTATTATTGAGGAGACATAATAATAAGCATCGGGTGTTAGAGTAATGCCTGTTAAACCGAAGTTATAAGAAGTATAAGAAAGTTGACGCAAAACGTTCAATTGTAACATTGGCTTTAATCATATATCTATTAATTTAAGACATTCGGAGTAAAATACGATATGAAATTAGCAAAAACCAATTTTAAAGTGTTTTGTAAATGAATATTTGGTGTTAGTGCATATATTAAACAATCCACAGTAAGTAAATATGTGATAATATCTGTTTATAAATTTGGATTAAATTCAACTTTCCTACAATGTGCTTTGCACATACTCCATCGTGACTGAAAATAGGGTAGTTACAAGTTGTGGGTTTTGGTTGGCGTCTTTGGTCTTATATTAACAAATATACCTCGATATATGTTAATCCAATAGCAAGAAGTATCCGGAGTATTTCTATGTGGTGTTTCGTGAACACCGACTCAAAACGGATTCTAGGAAATGTAGTGTTTCAAACCATACCAAAATAATGACACCTTGTGCTGTTTAGCCCCTTACACGTTGCATAGCATGCCAGTTCAGTATCAGTAGGCAGTTTGGGCTAAATAGTTTTAGGTAAGAAGAACAAACCACTTATCTCGCAGGTTGTGCTTCATTTCCCATCATATATTGTTGTTTTAAGGGGTTTGGGAATAATAAACTATATACAAATGCCGTTGCCAGTTAATTGTTAGAATAGCTGGGAAATGTTTAGCAGCATATGTATGGAGCTCGTGTATCTAACAACACTCTTACTAATGAGATAAGCAAGTGGATTGGCTCATAGCTTCGGAATCGTCTTCGGTGGATTGGTCGAGGTATATCACATAAACTGTGTACAGGACATTGGTGCCACTTGTTCGAAGCAGTTCAATTACTTACCCATGGCTAAAACGTCCTTCAAAATCTTATCGTTGCTAAACAAGATATGAGGAATGCGTAATATGTTCATTGTATGTAATGAGCTTAGGCAGCGCACAAACAAATTTGCTCTCAGATTTGCTGATCAAAATATTTTTAAACTTCTAGATCTTGCAGGTTTAGGTTAGCTACTAGGATAACGCGGTTGCATGACCCTTTCAGAACGTTCTTCATAGAGTAAACTAGCAAATGGTTTGTTTCTAAACAGCCAGTTATTGTACGTAAAATATCCACAAACATGGGTCACGCCGACTTGGGTGCTGTTAGTATCACAGTGACTAGACAGGGTGGACTATGAACATACAAACAAGGTGCCAGTTTAGCAGACAAAAACTACACTGTCTAATTTAATGGCTCACTCGCTTTGTATTAGAGCCACTTCTAATAATGTAAACTCCGCATCCGTGGTATCAAAATTTTAACTCAATGGACCCCAACAAACATAAGCGAAGCTCAGGTGACTCATTGAAAAATATGCGTGTCTGTACAAGAATAGTAACATATATTATGACACAATGGATCTTCAATACACCATCTGTTTGTACAAGCTTAAACCTCGACGTAAGCTCGGATGATACTCTATGCTCGTGTAAACTACGGACCATCAATAACGACCCTTCAGACTGGTGTCACAAACACGCGATTACTGTCCTATATGGTCCCATGATGTGGCAAATTTACAGTCTTTTCTACTGTTACAAAGGGCACTCTGTGTCTAAGTTCATAAATACTGATGAATAAAGACGTACCAGGATTATTCTGTTTTATTACTTTTCGGTGGGCAGATGCATTCCGTCTTCTTAATCGATCGGATGTGATCATGGTATAAAAACGGTCACATACCTAGTGCTGTCACTAAGATCGGTTTGCAGCTGGTTGTGAATTGCATCACGTAGGACTATCTCCATTTTAGCTGTGTGTCAAATGAAAACTTGAAGTTGATCCAATGATATCTTTGAAGTAGTTTGTTCTACTATCAGGCACCAAATTTATTAGCCGACAATTTTACCTACAATTCCTGGGAAGCCGGATTTTCCGGGATAATGTGATCAAAGACGGACTTGTCGTCCATTCACTTGCAGTATTGGCATTAACAATATTCACTTTGCATTTCTATGTACATTTGATAATATATTGTCAAAGTATGACATATTGGCTGGTACACAAGCCAAAGTGCATCCAGTCGGGTGCACCACCTTTTTGAATTTGACGTACATATGATATTCAGCTTTTTCGCACACACATGCGTAACCGGTTGATAAAGTGACTTAAAGTATTGTCTCGAAATATAGAAGTTACTTTGAATTTGTATGTGGCGGACATACTATAAAGACGCAGACTGTTATTTTGTTTCATCGCAACATTCAGAAATAAGTGACAATTACATATTAGTACAGTACAGAGAATAGAATGAAAGGGAACTGTACTCACAGTTGCACATTACTGAGGACTGCCAATTAACAGATATTCCGTGTAGTCTAATCCATCAGGCAATATATTTTGGTTTATTTACTGAACACAATTTTCTTAAAGTATGAACATCTAATTCGCATACAAATGCCCAAGGTGCCTGAAGCCGTTAGCAACAGTTGCTAACGCACCTGCACAAATCTACACAGCCTACGTACTTGACATTCACGTAAAGAAAATGCTTGTTGACTATCTTGAGTTGCCCTGAGGCACTTAATGACCGGTTTGTGTTTGGCGTGTTGCTAAACGATTATTTTTTGGTTCAGCACCTTGATGAATATCATTGATATAGGTAAAACCTTGGTAATACCTTCATGGTTGAAAACGCTTAGAAAAGAATTGATTAAGTACTGCACTTCAGTACATTAAAGCTAGTTTGACCAGCATATTGGCTTTAAGAAATTGAGCAATTTTGTCACAGTTATAATTCCGTGTGACATTTGCTTCAGTACATTGAGCTTTCCTTACCTAATTTTTCGAATGCGAAACTAAAGTGGCGCAGTAGCATGTTAGTTTATTTTCCTTTAAATACACCACATATGATGGTAACGAATCAGACGTGTAGAAAAGCATTTATGTTGGAAACACCGCATACTAGCCAGAAATGAAATCATATCTAAATATATATAAGCTTGCATCTTAAGGAGTCCGTAATTCTTTATGTTTTTAGGTAATGGTATATTATGCTACGGACTTACTAATGCGAAAAACCTGTCTCAATATGTTGTAGAGTAATGACATATACAGCCAAAGCAGTCCAAGGCGACAATCTTTTCTCTTCAAACAGAGGTCCCCTTAGACATGTTTGACTCTGTATGTGATAATTCTACATTCTAATGATGACAGGTTTGTCTAATTATTAAGGCTGTTGCATAATATAATTTAAGATAAATTCTTTTGTTGCCAAGTAGCCGGCTGCTAGCCTTCCGCAGCGATGCTCAACCATTGCTGATAGATCAGCTGGTATGCAACTGCCGCATTTAATTTCATTATTTTCCATTTTGTAGTACAGCATAGCAGATGAATGGTTTTACACATCTAGCTAACGTATATAATGATAATGATGAAGGCGACCATTAAATACACAGACAACATGTGTTCGCCTTAGTCAGGATTTTGCTATGGAAGGGTTCAAGCATACGGGACATTACTTACATCGATTGCGCATGTTTATAATGATTTGAAATGCAAAATACATCCTTAGAGAGACAACAACTATATTTCCTTTTATGATTAACATAAAAGCACTACCCTTGTATACTCTGGTATATATGAGCAATACAACTAAACTGTTACGGTTTACGAGTAGACATTATATAAACTAACCTGAAAATCAGCTTAATCCATACATCTTTACAAAATCTTACACAAATTTCTTTTGTCCCTATCATTTTATACCGACGAAAAATCAAGTATAGAAGGCAGTTGCTAGGCAACTGAAATAAAAAATAGTTCTCTTTCAGTTCTTTATAAGTTTAAGCATGTCAGTGAGTCCTTCAATTACTGCGTAGGAAGGCAAAATATCTACAGCACCCTGTGCGCCTGTGAACGTACACTATGTCAGAAGGTTTGTAGATTCCTGTTCCTTTTCGTTGTCTGATTCAGTATTCTCATCTTTTGCTTTCAAAATGGATGTGGCAGGAATGTCCCAGTTTAATTTCGTTTTTTACAAGGATAAAAGTTTGAGTCAACCATGGGGCTGTCAGTCAGTTGACATATAAACAAGTCCTTTGCGTGGTTATCCAATGAAGTAAAGATTGCATGAGGTACAGCTTGTTTATATTCATTATGTTTGGTTTGGATTTTTGTTTTAGAATCGATGTCTGCAGGACAAAGAAATGCTGGATTACGAAAACTGAGGTTGTTGATTTCTCCACCACCTTCCACTCGACAAGGATCCATAACACAAAGTCCGATAATCTTACTCTTTTCATGAGTTCAGTTCCTGACATATCTTCGTGGGCTTTCATGAATTTAATATATGTATAAGCTGTTTTTTCATAAACTTTATTTTAAATGCCTGATTGACACTCTGATCGATGCATTGAACTATCGGTGTGGTGCTAGGTGGGAAGAATTGTATTTGAATAATCCTTAGCTGAATTCTGGGAAGCCAAATAACATTGTCAAAGAAAAATATATTGCAATTTTTGTTGAATCATTTTGTCAAAGCTTATAAACCAGTCATATAAATAAACACAGCCATCAAATTATTTTTTTTTTAAGCCATGATGACCACCTGTCCAATGAGACCACATTTTGCCAGTTCTTTGAGTGGTCGCCTTAGACAGAAGTGGCGCAGCGTTAGTGGGGGAACGAAAAGGGAGCGGTCCCCCTCCGCTAGGCATGTACCGGAAAGCGTCAATTTTAGTCCACCGTATACTGATGTATACTTAGCCCTGAGACTGTAGGCTGACCTTCATATACCTATGCGACTCTCATTAACGACATGTGACAACATGTGACGGGCGCTGAAACTGTTATTTGGCTCATTTCTCCGCTGATCTAATGCAATTCACTCAGTTGTTTACACGCGACAACACATCCAATCGCACAATCGGTGAACTCACCTATCCCGTATTCCATCCAGAAATCATGTTTGGACTTCAGTATGAGTAAGGCTCATTTTGTTACATTGGCATTCCCGACTGTCTCGGTGACCCCACAATTATGGAATACTTGGTTGATCACAAACGGTGCGTTTAACACACTCGAACTTAGATGAAACTGTGGTGTGGTGATCGCCTTTCACAGGCTCTATAGAAAGTGAGGTTCACGAAAACCTTTCGCGGTTGCGTTAGACAGGTGAACGCGATAGACAGTTTAGGACCAAAGAGAAAACATTAAATAACCATGTTTTTGGCTGGTCATCGGCAAATGATCGACCTTGACATGTGCCCCTCATAGCAGGTTGTAATCTTGTAGAATAGATATCTGACGCCGCGCGCTCTGGCACGGCGTTAATATTCTTGTTTCTCGTGGCAGTATAATTCACCACCTTATAGCACGCTAAGATTTTTGCATTTATCCGACTCTGATTTACAAGTATGTTTATAATACTGTTTAACGGGAGAGCTATTGGTGCACTGAGGCTGGTGATGGGTAGATTCTGACGGATGGTCTACCCACTGCGGCTACTGTTGTGTCATGGGCTCACGTTATTGCCGCATCCTCGTGGCGATCACTGGGTGGGAGTTGAGTTACGCTCTTCTCCCTTCTAAGATCCAGAACACGAATCCGCATGAGTCTTGAACCGACCATATGCTGGACCCGCTGCGTTTCGGGTGTACATTTAATTGAATGCTTCGGATGAGAACCGGAGTCGATTTACTGTCAGGTGTGATTGCCCTGCCAGTAACCTAGCTCATCCTATTCTGAGGTAAGGAAGTGGTCGATGGTCCTTTTCTCTTTAACCTAGTCAAAGGAGATAACAGGTCTACGGGTTATAAGCTCACCTCTAGATTGGCACCGTGCACCAGCACCATGCCTTCTCTCTGTCGGTGGAACGGCACCTCCGGGTGCTCAATGGTTTGCTACGGCCCGTCTCGAGCCGGGTAGCCTCTGGTGAAATTTGTGCAAACCCGCAGAAACCCACCTGCGTCTGGCTGTGATCGCTGCTGCCTATCCTACTACAGTCGCAAAACATATTATTGTGCGTGATTTTTAATCGTGACTTCTACTTTCTACAATCTGTACCCTACTCACAAAATTCCAACATTAATATATGAATATTTCCAGTACCTCAAAGGCTGCATGCGATGTACCTCACGCAGATCCCAATCTGTCTCTACAACCGCATTCCCGAGCTGGATCTGTTTTTAACTGCCTGTGGGTCAGGCTATTGTGTCCAAGACTCCGGGCGGAGTCCCTCAGACAAACCTCCAAATCACCCACTACCGTGCGGATAAGACTATTAAACCAATCGTTCTGGGCGGAGTCCTTCAGGCATTCCACCAAAGCACAACCGATATATCGCGTGTGATTGTCTACCAGTACAATTGTATTCCTTCGCGCAAAATACAGCATCAGGTGCCGGCACGTGTACACTACAGGACCGGAAATCGCGTGAGCGCCCTGAGCAACGCACTGCACAGGTTTCCATGGAACTGGCGCAGTACATCGCTCAATGTGGCTCGGCTCGCTGAGCAAGATAAGTTGCAAGAAACTGCTGCTTGATATACGTTTCACTAGGTAGGCAACACCGCCTCAGCACCACGTGAAGATGGGGTCGGATATCCAACATTCGGTTACTTCCATGACCATCTGGTGAGTGGTCCGACTGGATGAGCGCGCGACTGGTGGCTTTTCGCATATGACTCGGAAGAGGTAAGTTTGCCACTTTTATATGCAAGTACGGTCTAAACATGCGTTATCCTGAGGACACGTGTGATCAATTCTAAAATCAGCAATCCTGCGTGATAAGATCTGTGCAGATTAGCGGACAATTATTTTTGTTAGGTGATTTTAACGCGATAGTTGGGCGTGAGGTATCAGTGTGGATTGATAACATCGGTCCGCATGGCATTGGTTCAGTAAATGTGAACGGTCACAAGTTGCCCTCACTGTGTGCGACTCATGGCCTGACGATCATGAAGACTCGGTTTGCACTAAGTGCGAGTGTTAAAGCAACTTGGACGCACCCACGGAGTGGTCACGCTCACCTGCTCGACTATGCCATCGTACGTCCGCAAGATATGCGTGAAGTGCACATGACACTTTTGCTGCAATGAGCTGAGTGCGGTACTGAGCACAAATTGATGCGAATCAAACTGTACACATATTCTCCTAAAGCTTTGTTCTACATCCCCGCTGTGTATCGGAAGCGCAAATTTAACATTCTTACTCTCAGAACCGTAGATCATCGTATTGAGCCTGAGAAGTCGATGGCTACATGCCTATGTAATGTGGAATGCACATACACACTGCGCGTCCTGTGGCAACAATTTGCTACCAGGTGACAGCTGCTGCCGTGGAGACCATCGGGCGCGTAAACTGTAAGCAGCCTGATTGGTTTGATGAGAACATTGTGACGCTTGGTGCATTGGTGATTTGGAAATCTGCAGCATTTGCTGCACATGTGGCAAAATTCAGTGATTTGGGGAAGATGTGTCAGTTTCGCGAAGTTCGACGATGACTGACCTGAGGGCTCCGTCGCATAAAATTGCATAATGGACGGAGAAGGTGAAGTATATAGAATGCTACGTCGAACGCCGCCAACGCAAGGAAATCTTTGACTCCTTGAAGGCGGTGCATGCACGGAAGTTAGAACCGCTAAAGACGCTAATCGGCGATTGCTCAGGTGCTACTTGCACACAGGCTGCAGACATATTACATATCTGGGGAATTAAATTTGACTGCTTCTTGAACAACCTTTCAGATATTGACTGGCCTACATAGAACGGCCTGAAGCATCAAAACTAGCATGTTTGTCGTACGCGCCGACACTGGATGAGACTCAGAGAACATTTTCTCACCTACGAAACGGCGAATATGTCGGTGCCGACTAGATGCTGCTTGAATTATTGAAACAGGGCGAACAAGCGTTAGTGAATTCGCTTCACCACTTGGTGCTACGCGTGCGGATTGAGAAGGAGGTGCTTCATGGGCTGAAGGATGTACTTGCGCTACCACTTTGCAAGATATAAAGAGCAAGAAATATATATATATATATATATATATATATTTATATATTTATGTATATAACAAAATCTGTGGTACAGATATTGCGTTATCTGAATCATGGCCGAAAAGGAAAAGGAAAGGAAGGCATATGCATCATAAGAAAAGAGCCACAAGGACAAATGCTTTTATTTGTCTAGTTTATCACACACGGTTTTTAAATTATCTTCAGTTTTTTGGAGGAGGAAGAAGGGACACCAAAACACACCGATGCGCACGTCCTTCATTGACATCGATCTTGAGCCAAGGCGTCCAAGGTATTCAACCAGCAATTATTCGCATCTCTCGAACCCCATCCAGGCAGTCGATAAAACCGGTAGAGGCCAACTGTTTCGTCAGCTTTTTAAGCGGCTTCTACTTCTCGTAGGCTGTCCACCAGACCGTCTCTTCCAGCCCAGTTCGGCAATCGCAAACAGAGCACGACGCAGGTAACGTTGAACACGGATGCGCAATATTTTCCCAAACACCGCAGTTAATGCAATGGGACGAACTCCTTGAGCGAGTGGCTTCCATGTTCCGGTACACGCTGTATAACTTCCGCATTGCATAGGTGGAGCTGCAACCACACAGGGGAGTGGACCGCAGACAGCGTTGCTCGAAGAGGGATATCCTGCGCAAGTCATTTTTACGAATTGGCCAGGTCTCTCATCCGTAAAACAGTACAGCATGAACAGTTACACGATACACACGCCTTTTGATGGAGAGACGTATGGAGTGGCGATGCGGCAAGTGCCGCATCCCAGAAAAAGCCAGGCGTGCTTTCGATATGCCCATCGGAATCTCGTCGACAACAACCCCGCCAGCAGTGATGCAACTTCCAAAGTATACAAAGATATCCACAACCTCTAGTGTCTCACCAACCAGAGTCAGTGCAGGCAGAGGCACCTGCCAGTCTTGGAAGAAAGCTTTGCATTTGAATGGCGAAAAGTAGATACCATATTTTGCTTTTTTAATCCCCAAGCAGGTGCGTGCAAGTTGGAATTCGTGCAGATTTTTACCCAACAAGACGATATCCTCAGCATAATCCAAATCAACATCTCGACTACCTGGAATGAGCTCAACACTAGCGTTCAACGAATCGCTCAGAGAGTTCTTCAGGATATCCTCAATGTCAAAGTTTAATAGAAATGAAGATATATGACATCCTTGTCGAACTCCACTGTAGAACACAAAGGTAGGCGAAAGCTTGCCATAATCCCTAACCCTGCCCGATGTCAGACTATAGAGTGCTAGCATTATGGAGACCAACTTCTCGGGGACACCATTTCTCAGTAGGCAGTGCCACAGTACCGTATAATAGACAGAATATGCAACGATTGCCATGTGCTACAAATATGCTGTCAACCAAATCAAGTTAGAAGAATGTAGTTTAATTTAAATGTTATATAATTATATTTTTCACAATTGTTGTAGCTCCTGAAACTGTTCACTATGTTTCATATGCAGCAAAGCTATGCAATTAATGAGTGTGGGCACCTGTGAATTAACAACTTTCATATAATAAGTCTGAAAATTTGGAAGGCCAATGCATAAAATCCTAGCTAGAGGATGTACATTTTGTTGTGTTCCAACTTTCTGTTTCAAATACAAGTTTATTCCTTGTGTTCATAAGTATTAATGTAAATGAGGCACATTTGAACTACCTAAAATAACATATTGATTTTGAAATCTGTGGCATGAAGACAGTTGAGATTATGAAAATTGTAGAGCTAGCTAGATATGGCCTGAACGAGGTTCTCTGAGAATAAACTAGGGTTAAAGTTGGCGAAATGCAGAGTTTTGATCGTCTGACTTCATCGTTATCTTATAATTGTCTACCTATGGGGCAGCATCTGCAACATGCTTCCAGGGAAACTGATAACATTGACATTGTTTTGGATAATGTTGGCTGCCTGAGACAGACCGTAAAATCACCAATAGATGCTTTATGACATTTAGCCATCTGAGGTTTGCGTTCAAGTTGATGGAGTAGGATATCATTCTGAAAATGTTGAAGATCAACGTGTGACGTCATCTGAAGTATGTCATCTACTCCTGGCGTTTTGAAGCCAATGCGATATGGATGCACACGAATCTCTACAATGGGCTAATTTAATTTCCTAGCAAACGCTGACTGCAAGCCTTTGGTTTTTTCGGCGCCAAATATTGGCACGCAGCAAGTTATTATATTGTGCACCTGATAATAGCGATCCTCACCTACGAGTTCGCTAAAAGTTACAAGGCAGATACAAAACCAACTTGAGGTGTCACCAGACTAAGGTTTTCACGGAATGCAGGAAAACGCTTGGGGACGAATGTTTTATCCAATCGGGTGTCCAATCATGGAAGGTAAGTGTAATTCACGTCGCATGTAACACTTAGGTTAAATATTTTGGAAATTAGACGTTGACGATAACTATCCCAGTTTTCCCACTAGCACAATTGCACTTGAATAGTAAGGGAAAAATCAGCGAGCTCCACCGTATATTCCGTAGCTCTCGTCTACGTAGAACTAAGAATACTTTTATCCGTGTTTATGTGAATAGCCCGGTAACTCACTTATTTATAGCTGAACTAAGAGCAATGAATACATATTTTCATGAACGAACAACTTCTTTGTACTAAATAGTTAAAGTAACTTGCTTTCATGCAGAATTTAAAAGATTCGCTGACTTTTATCGGACCTCTATTTCTTCGTCTGGGAAAGGTATCACTGGAACATTCATAAGGTGCGCTTAAACCTTTCTACAATCTTAATCTTAATTATTTGCTTAAGTTAAGTTACAGCAAAATAACTTTAATCTTTCAATGTAAATATTCGCAACATACTTGCTTTCAGTCTATAGCAACCAGAAAGTTCTGCTTTATCCAGCTTGTAGCCATTCTGCTTGGCGGGCGTAGTCCTCAAATCACAGTCCCTGGACGCAAAGAGTACAGATGAGCAAACCAAGATTGGGTACATTTCCAGTATTAAAGCTGAATCGTAAACGATACTGACGGGTGGTTTTCCTCGTCCCTGTGTAAACTAAATAACAATATACTGAAAACAAGAAGTAACCATAAATATTCCGTGGTAAACTTAAAAATTTCTATCGCTTTTCAATGCATATACTTTTTATTTATTTATGCATAATCGCTAATCATGGTAACAAATTCCCACGACCTGAAATTCCATGTACGCATCGAAACGGTTGTCAGCATTTCGAGTTGCCTAATCCTACTTTTCCAAATTGATCATCTTTATTCGCGCCTAAGTGTGGTTCCGCAAATAATCTGCTAGTGAAAACTGACAAATAAATACTGAAGCATAGGCATATCATAAGAAGAAATAGACTGAAACCGTCCAGATCGTTGTGTCCATGGTTACGTGTCAGTTGCGATTACATGAAAAACAGGAATGTCAGCCAAACAAATCTATTGAGAATAACTTTGCTCGTTTGATACTAGTAAATGCGTCCAAGGGTTTTCTAATAAATAACCATAGCGTTTTTTGTAAAAACGATTGTCATGTTCACAAAGAGAAGAATATCGCGCTTGCGTTTTTATAAATATCTGACGTCAAGAGGCTAAACGGTCGATGTGACAACCTATGATAGACGAGATCATGAATTTTCTTAACAAGTGATTTAGCATAGGCGTGCAATGTTTGGGTTATATATGTTGCATAGGAAATATAAATCCACAAATATCTGCATAATTAGATTATCTTGTTTTTACACTCTCAAAGTTTAAAGTTGCCTGCTATTTCTTATAATGCCGGCTTAAATTCCTGATTTCATTCCTTTCTGTCCTCATCGAAAATATCTAGGTAGTAACAGGCACACAAGAATCTGTGATTACGTAACGTGCATCTTAATTATCACTAGTGCTAAATGTACTAGTACTAGTACTAAATGTAATACAATGCATTCAGACGACAAGATGACTCTGCAATAAATAATACACAAAACTACAAGAAGAACTGGCTTCAACGGATTATTAGTTTTCACGGACAGAAGATAAGCTTCGAAACGCGTTTTCGTTATGAATATATCAATTTATTCTTTAGTCTCTACTTCCCCTGATTAAAGTGCTAATTTCTATGAACCTATTTACTTCACAGCTACTAAAGCGAGATGGAAAGAAAAGGAAATCGTCCGTAATCGCCAACTGGTTACCAAAGTTCATAGACTCTTAGAATCCTGTTGTGTTTTGGGTTTTTGAACTTCAAAAGCATGCAAAGGCAAACCGTGCATCATGTGATTTAGCAACATGATCGTGGATGAACTCAACGCAGATGTCCGTTTATATTCACAATATACTTGTTTTCGGTCCCCTTTTACAAACAGATGTTCCGAAATCATCGATGACCACGTTTTTGTTAACAAGAAACACATGCTGTAAACAAAATTAATGATGCTAGACTTAATCTGGCATCACCAATTGCTAAAAGGAGTGTGTAGATTAAACCGGGACTCCATTATCCGCCGCTCAACCGGTATTCTATTAGGGCTGCTATTACTGATAATTGTATACCCCATCTAATTACCCCACAGTCCATTTAGGAAGCTAAAAATATGGTTCGATTTTGTTACATCGCTGATGTTAAAAATCCTCAAGTAACTATCTCGCAGATTTTCACAAGCAAAAAAATAGGTGATATATACCTGTTTACGTTTTTATCTCAACCGTATCATGGTAGTTGCTGTGCGGTATTTTTAATTTTTTTAGTAAAAGCTTCAAAAAATTTCATTATATTGCAGTTTCTTTGCTTGATTAAACAAACGCTTTCAAGTATCTCAACAGTTCAAGTATAAACCGCCTGCCGACCGATTAAAGAACAATACACAAATTGATAGCATTTCACCAACGGTGAAGACATATTAACACTAATACGATTGTCGTTTTTTATAGGTAACGACAATTGCTCAATCTCTATTTCCGTATAAACTTAGAAAAATCCAAACCCATGGAACTACAGTTCTTGTACAAAAGCTAATTATGTATTGCTCCATGTACGCTCCAGGTGGGACGTGATGCAATTTTGTATACTGTAATTGCCAGGGTTTATTATTCTGAACGATTTTTAATGTTGCGAAACATTCCCATTCGGTTGCTAAGCGACAATTCATATGGTATGAAACAGTATAGGTAGTTAAGTTTAAATATACACCTAGTTCAAGTCAAAACTAGGTTGATGATAAAAGAAACTGCGCACGTTTTTACACCTCGTAGCCACGTTCGTCAATTTGGGTTTCCTTAGCAGTCGTATTTATCAAGTAGGCTTGTAACGCATACGAACTATCATAAAATCTTATAGCTTTCCATCCGTCAAGCTAATATTGGAGAGGAGAGGAATTTTCTTGATAAAGCTAACGTACTATTCTGTTAAGTATTACTTAGGGTTAAATGCGTGTCAGTCACTGATGCATTGACGACACTCGGTTTACATTGCTTTAATTACTGTTGCGCATCTCTTTGTATCCTACTGAAAGTAAATGATTTATGTGCGTAGGAATCACATGTTTGGTTTCCCAAAATATACATATTTGTAAGAACTAGATGGGTAGCATAGGCTCGTTTAAAAACAGGGCACCATAGAGAGGCATCGCGTGTACAAATGTGGGAAAGATAATTATGTTTAAAGCATATCAGTAAACAAAACCCGCAAGCATACCATGTTTCAGAACACCCAAGTAATTAATGCGTGTTATTAACGCCGTCATGCCTAAATTAATGTAAATGCATCCTCATAATCCCGGCTACGCTTTTTTCAACAATTGATATACAAAGAATATCACCCGCCTATTCTCTTCCATGATGCGACAATTGCATTAGTGCAAATCACCAGGCTATTTTCCGAGCACAATAGGTGAGATGCAGAGATTGGAACGAGTCCAGCATGTAGCTAGGCGGCTCATCCACAGTTTGCGTTTTATATGTCGTAAGAGCACCGAAGGAGGAGACATGGGCTGGATACTCTCTCAAATCGTCCGCTTCGACTTGATCTCATTATGACCCATCGGATATTACAGCTAGGCCACTTCATCATTTGGAGGCTACTGTTACACTATAAGGCAAAAGTACAGACTACTCATACTCGATTTGAAGCATAACACTCCTCCTATATGCTTCGAGGCTTTTGTGGAGAAATATTGAAACAAGTTGCCAGAGATGCTAGTTGAGGAGAAATTGGTGTCGGAATTTAAAAGATTTCACGAGAACTACCTTACAGTTTACAGGTATAAGTAAGGTGTCGCATCCAGCTAACGTATGGTGCACGTTTAATATGCTGCCATCGTGCAGCATCAGCGAACGGATTCCGCACAGGTGCCCGATCGAACCAATCTGGAAGAACAAGTTCTATCATTTAAGTATTGAGTAAACTATCACTGATTCAATCACATGTAGCTTAATTTAAGCTGCCACACTGCGGTACTGCCCACCACCTTTTCATGTATGAAAGTGGAAAAATAGAGGACACAAATATAGTAAGTATTTCAATTGCGAATACACCATTTACAAAAGTAAGGACCAAAAGAAACATTCCAAACTAGTTGGTTGTAAAAAATGTATGCTACCCTAACAAGAGAATGACGACCGCAGTCCAACTACGATACCTCATAGTATATGTGAAATATGCTTAAACTTGCTGTAATTTAGGGCGAGGAAATGTGGTAACCCAGGAAAATGCAAATGAGACCTTTTAATATTTGTATTGCGCTTTAGTTGCAGACTCCGTTTTAACATCAAATGCCTTTAAATTACTTCACCTTGCAACAAGAGGGAATGCATTTAAGCATAAAGGGTATTTTTGTTAGCACATGGGAGCTCCAAATGTATCGCTCGTAAATTGTGCATTATGTCTTCGGCCTATAGTGAATACATTGGCAGCCAGAAATTTACTAGTTACCCAATCGACGTTAAATGATCTAACACTGTGAGTGCTGATTTCTCCGCCACAGTTCAGTGCAGGACAACATGTTAACTCCGTCCACTTCAGACTTGAGGCTCCTTTGTTGTCACATGTATTACGTCCAAAGTGTACCAGATTTCTGGCGTTCAACATACAAATAAGTTATTACGTTCACATAAATCAGAAAAAAATCAGACAAAATCAGACAATCGTTTCCTCGGGAATGCGTTTTTGGTTGACATTCACGTACCGGTGCGCAATGGATCTGTAACGGTTGAGTGAATTGCGTTGGACGTATCATTATCAAATTTTGCCGGTCATGTAACATAATAATACCATCTGACCAATCTCATTACTCTGCGAAACAATAAAGATATATGTGTATAAATGCTATACGGTTGGCGTTATTTTTATTGGTGAACTCCGTAAATGATAACGATTTAATATCGTGCCGCATGCCAATTGTTTATATTGCAAGAGGAAACGCAAGTGGTACACTTAAGCGAACAATAGTTTTCGCTTTATTATTCATCAGGTTTGATACAGAAATATACGTTGAGAAGTGGAGTTTATTCGGCAAACATAAAGCAACTATTGATTGAACAAAAAGTTTCAATGCTTAACGTTACTTGCCGTGGGGTCGTGACTGTAGGCATGTGACGTCATTGCGTGAAGTCCGATCCATCTTTGTTGGTGACTGGCCAAGGAATTTGTAATGCTTGCACCTGCTTTTTCTGTATTCATATATTTAATTTTGTCAATCTGATGAGCATCGCTTTAGCAGTAGCAAGTAGCCGATCTTCTGACCGATGGTGTAGCTTCGATGACATTCGACAGAGGATCTCAAATGACTTGTGCTTGTCAATCAGAGGACTGGTGCAAATCAAATGATTAGTTATGGCACTCAACTTAGTTTTGTCCCGTTGGGTTACGAGCGACGCTAGTAAATATTCCTTGGTTCGCTTTTGCAAGTGTTGCTCGTGCGCCAAATGTACCTAGATCCACAGGTGCAGGTGAACCGGTAGATTACCATTGATTACAGTTGATCAGGCATCCTGTCTTGGTATCTAGGAACAAAGGCCATACTACTCATAAAAAGTACACTTGTTTGAGCTACACTAAAGGTCTTTCGGCAAGTCTGTATCAGTCGTCCTGTGCATGTCTCATCCCGTATGCCAGCGTTTAAGGGACGTTGGTGAAATAGGGGTTCCTTCTCTACCGTTTGTATTGTTGGTCTTGGCCTACTAGGCTCTATATGAACGTCAGTGATTTGTTCGGTACAATTGTTTTTGAGAATCATTCCGCTGTTTTTTTTCATTTCATCTTCAATTGTGTCTTCACTACAGATCTTCCGTGCACGATGTGCCAGAGTATGTACTAGTGTTCTTTTACGGCTAATTGACATGAAACTCCAGAAGTGTGTGTATTGACCCGTCCAGTACCGCTTTCTATATACTCCTATCTGGATTTATCCATCTTCTCGTAGTTATAAGTTTACAGCAAATTATTGCATTTTGTTGTCAATTTCATCTTCAGGTGTGAAAGTGGAGTTGGGATGGGCCTTGTTTAAATTCTCCATGATATTCAGCAAGTTGTTCGTCTGCTCATTTATAAAGAATATGTCGTCAAGGTAACCTCGGTATAAATCTAAGCCCAAAATGACCGCTTTTAATGAGTTATCTAGAAAGGGGTATATAGAAAGCCGTATTTATCCCATTTAATTAAACTAACGTGTTCGTTAAAACCACACCCAAAACTTGTTAAATTTATTAGCATCATTATTTCAAACACACAATTACATTACACTTATAATTCATTCCTACCAAATACGGGTAATTAACAAACGTTTTGTGATAAATCATTATCCAAAATTCAACACAATTAAGCACCCGGGTAATGGTACCTTTTAAAGACGATTTTATTGCAGGTTTAATCCTCTCCGCCAGCCTTTAAACAAACTACAAACCGCGAATTTCCGCTTTAATGGCCCACAGGAAAGTACTTAAATGTTCCCAAAAAGGTTTTTAATGAACTGATTGTTTTTAATATATGCTACTCGCTATTATGGGGGATTTACTCACGGTAAAAATTCCGAGCAGCAGTTACATGTTTACATAAGTGCCAGTTACATAAGCTTATGTTCTGCTAAGAAAAGCACGCACAAACAAATATAAGGGATGCAAATTACTCCTGAATTAATTTAGGCACCAGGTTGTTACCAAGGAGACGGAAAGGAATTATGCTTATTTTCGTTTTTATCTTGCTAGCCCGTATGCTCTGGATAACCGTTGTTAGGTGTACAGGTTTGCCAATCTCGAAAAATATTCGTCATGTCAACACATTGTGCGAAAATGGTAGGTGATTCACCACTGCTACAACCGTATGATATGCATACTCCGTTTCGTTACTGCAATAAAAGTGATAAGCCCAACATATCTTAATAAATTTCCTAAACGAATATATGATTATTTCGCTTGTTCTTTTAATAAAAGATTTGTTAAGTGTCTCAAAATATGTGTCAGTGATTTCACTTCCTTTTGCATTCTATGTGTGAAACATTACTAAGTAATACGTTCCAAGACCCTTTGTTTCCCTTAATGCTACACAATGCAGATAGAAGTACCTAAAGACCCTAACGTCTAATTAACTCATTTTGGTTTTGTTAATTACCTTAGGCGAACATTTATAAGTCCCTTAAAATCTACTAGGCACCATATTAGATTAAACTAAATAACAAAATGCTTATACTTGCCGCAAGTCAGATATCTTCTCTTTATTGAAGGATCAATTTTGCAGCTGGTTTCTTTATCATTTCATTTATGAACTGCATTAAATTTGGAAGAGTTGTGCAATGTTTTGTTGCGTACATTATTGGGGAGTTACTATTGCCGTATATGTTTCGGGTCCGATTCCATTAGCGCGCTCGTGGATTGTTGAATTTTGGAATTTGAGCACAATTGGCATAAAAAGAGAGGATTTAAAATAGTTTTACGAAGGGCAGCATTCAGGTCCTTAATTTTAACGAAAGTTTATTTCATAGATAGACGCATCTCATAAAACGGATTATTAGTGGGATGTTTGCTTGGTCATCTATAAGAATAGCGGACATCTTCTATTACGGGTTGCATAGGTTTAGCCGTTATGTAATGTGACGGTGCTAATAGTTAAACAAACTCACCAGAATTCTATGTTGTAAAGAAAAGCGAGATTGATTTGCAGCCGTAGAATCCATACACATAGAAAAATGCAATGCAGAAAATAGCACGATTAAAAGCTCATTGAAAGCCAATCATAAATTTCGTGCCAATATGACTCATTGCTTGGAAATTCGTCTCCACCTTTTTGTGTCTGTACAGCCGATTACTGGTAGTAAGTTCCTATCAAATGAATGCACGATTATCCATCTGTTCTGCTGCATGCGGATATAACTTCAGCACATCGATGACAAGCGGACAGGATGATTGAAACCAACTATTACGGAAACGTGTGAATGTGTAAATTGATTCGTTGGCTTCTTATCAACGTTGCGTAGAGGCGGCGGGGTTCACTTACTGGACATCAGTAAGTTTGGATTACCATTAGTCTGTACAATGAAACACAAGCAGATTTTGACATCCAAACTGTTACAAGGTAATGCACCCAACGAACCATGTTGGATCGTATTTGAAAATGTAGTGACTCCTAACACCAAAAACGCAAAAATGGCCGAACAAATCAAGTTAGATACACGAAAGGTCGCATGGAAAAACGCACCAGAGTAAAGACGTCAATGCCAATAAGCATAAAGTTCATTGCAATAGAAACATTCGATCGTCAACACTTGATCTATTTTAGTAGGGCATAATAATGGTAAAAATTGAAGCTTTCTCACTTTCCAAAATTTGGTAATATCGTTCGGGTAAACAATGAAGATATCCGATAAATAGCATTGTGCACTTTAACGATCTTTGTTTGTTGTCGTATTTGAAGTGCGCCGAACGCGTTCACACCCTACATGCGCTTGTGTCAAACTTTCGCGATTATGTAAAGCAATTCAATTACATGTCTGCTTGCGTCCGCTATTTTTAGAAATGTTGAGGTTGTAACTACTTGATAGACGGTTGCCAGACCGTTTCGAATACCTGGCTTTCTCTGGCATTTAATCCACTACCGCCTTCTACGGTTAGGTCCATAGCATTCACGGATCTAACCATAAATGCCTTGATTCTAGTAACCGTTAACGGGACATTAACGCCAGCATTAACATTGTCAAACCTAGAGAAATTGTAACGCACTTGTCGTTTGCATTTTGCGCTCTGGGAAAAACATAGCATAATATACCATGAAGATACTTCGACTCCTGCAGTGTGGTTGCACAGCAAAGCAGCTCCAGTTTGCCATAGGAACGAAACTCCTAGTAAGATGCATCATACGTGGTGGTAACCATATGCGTGGCATCATGACTCAAAGAATTCAAAGTTTGATGTTCACCTGAGTCCACTTCCACAGGGTATGGTACAGATGGCTTCTAAAGGGTATGCGATCGAATGATCGTGGCTATGGTCAACAGCGCTGTCAGAATGTAAACAAATATCATTTATTTCGAGGCCCGTTGGTGTGTTGGTAATCAAACACAATTAAAATGCATTATTATATTATATAGATGGTTACCGTTCGACAGCGGCTGGAGACGTTCCAGGGATCCATCCAACCTGTCCATTCATCACAAATGATTTAAAATATTAGTTATCCAGGAAATTTAAATGTAGCCATTGTCTAATTTCTGGAAGGTTTAAATGCCAAATTCAAAATAAACGTAACTTACTAGTTCCTTCAAATCAATCGCTTTACACAAATAGGTGCTGTTTTCAGCGCCTAAGTGTGAAATCCCTGACTAGTCACCATCCGCAGCACACCAATTTTTGGCGCTTAATTGAGATGGACATCTGCCACATAGGTGCTAATTCACACATTGTTGCTCGTACATGAGGTGATTCATGCAAATATTTGATGCTCTTCCCTATTCCACTGAACCAATTATTGTCCATCAAAGGGGCCTATTATATCAAACGGCTGATCTCTTCAACACATGCAATGCTCTAGGTACCACTTCGCAAAAGCTATCTTAGCTTCGATCAAATATCGCACATAGTTATCTTGTGGCTCTCAAAAGTGTAAACCCTTAAGATGCGGCCATCGACGAGACAAAGTAACTGCATAATTATTGCCTAGTAATAAATTCAAATCATTAAAGCAGTAGGCAGTCGGCAACGTTTGCTCTCTCCTCAGTAAAATAGCTGAAATTACCGTCACTATGAAGCGCAAAGCATTTGCAAAACAGGGTGCCGTCATGCTTTACGAATGTCGGATCCCTTCTGACATTGAGAACAAAGATTTCCAACTCAGAGACTACCGTGGCATAAGGACAGATAGACTTGGAAAATCGCAATATCGTGGAGGGGGCATCATCAGTTACACCAAAAAATACTGGTGTGAATCGGTGAAATACTTGCTTACATACACAAGCTCAAATGTCACCTGCCATTTAATTGAATATGAAACAATGTTTTTGAGCGGTTATCATTCTGTAGTAAATATAAATGTCTTTATAGCTCCTGACAAACCAATGTCAGTACTGCATATATCTGCAAGTAGAAGGAATGAGACGAACAGCACTGCTACAAAGTCCAAAGAAGATCCAAAATCAGCTTGCTTAGTTTATGGTGGCCAAAATGATATTGTCATACCAGAGCATTACTTGCTTCCAGGGTGACTGGTAGGTTGAAATTGATAAAACAAAATAAAACATGTAACAAATGTAGCAGCATTAATCACTTGGCTGCATTTAACACATAGGGTTCCAGTGGCAACCAGTTGGATTGTAAAGGTTTTTAACACAACGCATTGCACGCAGAAATTAATCAGGACCTGCAACAACAGTTATGTAGTTATTGTACTGCTTCAACTACACGCCAACAGGTACCACTGGCTATCGTACCGCCATCCTTAAAAGCCACCCACGGTTTAGTTGAGATTTACCCCCTACATAGAGGTGAATCGGATATTAAGTTGGTGCAAAAAGCCCTGCTTCGCTAAGCTAGAACTGAACCGTTACTTGAAATTTTGGAGATCGGGAAGTTGACAAGTACTTCGTTGGATCGTGCCAGCTACGTTAGTTTCCAAATGATTTCATTGCGATTTGATGATACGATTTCAAGTCAAAGCAAGTCAAGTCAAAGTAGGCTTTATGCATCAGAATTGGCAGATATTCAACATGTTGCCCAATCATCGCGGTCAGCGATTTATATGAAATTCATATTACAGGAAATAAAAACCGAAATAACGTCTACATTTTTACGAGAACAAGCAATTTCGCATCAAAATGGTAGTTTTGGTTGGGTCAAGAAGCAAGCAACACAGGTGTGGTAACTCAGAATTGCGGTACGATGCAAATATATACATATATATATATAGGAAGGAAACCGCGGCCATTAAATTCACTATATATCCGGCAGATGCCAAATATATTCACATGTGATTCTTGCATTTATTTTACATAGAAAGATAAGCTCAGCGCTAAGTCAACCGTGATGTATACTTGACCCAACATCTCCTAATTTCCAAAAGGTATACTGGCGATCCCAGGCAGAACACTACCTCCAACTTCAAGGTTATTAGCATTGGACTCGTTCCCAATGCCCCCACACCCATTTACCGCCTAACTAATCCGCGATCACAATGATTTACACAACACTGAAGCGAAAGAATATTTCACTATTTATGATGTTTTTATTACTTTCGTATAATGCTAGCTTGAATATCAGCAAACGGTATTTCCTAAGTATGCTTCCACATTTGAAAGAAACTGCAAACAATCATTTTTTATAAAACTTGGTATTCCGCTGAGATATTAGACCGTAATCCAAGTGCCCCATCTTTAACACCTTGTTCGTGAAGATGGCTGTAAAATATTTTGGAGCTTTTTTCATTTAACTCAATCCCACATGTAAAGATGTACGGTTTAAACCTTCAGTTGACAAATCTCTTTGATTCCTTATGGTTCTTTGTTTCAGAAGCCACGTTGTAGTTGCATTTATCCGCAGCCCGTCAAATGCAGCAACTAAAAGCATTGACCTTATCAACTCAACTTTTAATTTACACTGTAATTGGGGAGCAAACAAATGTAATTTGTAAGCGATTTCAAAATTTCGAAGATACACCGGTCTTTCCAGACCTTCTTGTTTATGAACGACATCATTTATTCAGTCAGCGTTGGTCGGATACCGTTGGTAACTATGCCAACTAGGTTGATGAACACATGCAAAATGATGTTTATATTTGGTATAGCCAACATACAGAGAGACCTATAGGAGAACAGCCGCTGGTCGCAACGACAACATGATGCACTTAATCTTCAAGATTAAAATGGCTACCGAAATTTACCTCCGTCTTATTATGCTACCCGTAGAATAAACTGGATAACGTTTCGTCACATTATCCGGTCCTATGATTAAGATAATTTTTGCCTCTCAAACAATGCACAGTCATGGAGTACTTTTCTGATTAGGTTTAGCAAGCCATAAACCTCGTTGCTCCAAAAGAAAAATGAACCAGTGATGTTTAAAATAGTGCAGCCGAATGTTCGATGAGTCGGAAACACAGCAAACTGATTGCGCGTTAAAATGATAATATATTTTACAATGAATGTACATCTCTAAAATTAAGCACTTACAAGTAAGGAGCGAACGTATGAAGATCAATTAACTCTACAAATGACATGTAAAGCAAAAGAGATGGTCAGATTTCTCTGTCGAATAACCAATAAAAGCTTTACATTCATAACTGAATTGGGGAATAAAATCCATGTGCCATCTGTTTCTTCTCGACTTATTGAACCTTGACAAGAACGCTGCAATTATACAGATGCTTCTACTAAAGTGCTAGTTCTCTCCGCACTATCCACCAAGCAACAAATTCTTTACAACAGTGCTCAATTCTGGAAGCTTTTGGCAAACTCTCATCAGCCATAAAACTTGGAATGCCTGATGTGTTACTTCCCCTGTTCTATATATTTGCTGTTTCAGTGGGATACAAGTACACTGCATAACAATATCACAGTTCATTTATCAGCCCCCGCCACAAGAACTTGCCAAAAAAGGGGATTACAATACAGGCTAAGCCGTCACGCTCCTATGAAGTAACATTTGTCTTGTAATTGATAAAAATGTGTGAGGAATTTTATTAAATAACTGGAGCTAATAGACATTTCCTAAAATGTTTTCTCTGAAAAACGGTCCCACAAACTTTAGTAGCTGGATTACCTGAACTATATGCCAGACTACATTAACTCAAAATATGCAATACTAATTCTAGGCTTGCACATCCGGAAAATATTCGATCAGGTGCCTTACAGACGGTTTCCAATTCAGGAAGAATTTTTTGAAGTCCGCAACACATTAGTGGGTTGGCTATTAGCCTACATGAAAAGTATGGCTAAAATGGTCACCCTAGGCGTCTATTGATTTGCCATTAGTCTAATAACCAGCGGATTAAACAAAGATATGATATGGGTAAATTAATTTTCTTTTTATATCAATGGTAGCAGTTCGGTTACCAAACCTGGCGTGCCGTTTCTATTTATGGATGATATTAAAATTTTCCACATTAACCGACGACTTGTGCTTCTGAATATATTAGCACAATACAATAATACATGTACTGGTTTAACATTTCGTGCAACAAGTGAATGATGACGTTTTATGCAAAATAGTGAAGTAACATATGTCACAGTCGCTTGACATCCGAAGAACTAATCACACGTAAAAGCAAGCGCATCTGTGTACAACAGTCTACCAGTAACATTTTAATAAGCTATTCTTTACCTTTATGTTCCTAATACAGTTTGAGTACGAATAGCACGAACCAGAGAAATTCCGCCCACATCACTTATAAGGTGATTACAATCACAGCTACAATTAATATTTTTTTAAAATTCTTAATCATCCAACGCTGGAGTATCGCAGCAAAATGTGAAGCAATAATAGAAAAGCACACTGAGCATGTATAGAAAGCCATCAATGGTTGTTTACTAAGCATGTATTAGGTGAAAATTTGATCCTAAACACTCGGGAGCGAAGCCAGCAATTTCATATTCATTCACTCTGTCTGCAAAGACTGAAGCATAATTAAGACTGTTGTACAATCTGATTCATGGCAATAACCATTGCAATCGATTTGTTCTTAATATTACAGCACAATTACACACTTTACTTTGTTAACAACGGCTTTACTTAGATTTTACCAAGAGGCAAGACAAATTTGCTGTCTAGCTTTTGTCTTACCATATATGATTCACTGTGGAATCGGTTACCATTCACCATTAGGTCGTGTAAGCAGCGAAATACTTTCGCTATAAGTTGAGAAGCTACCTCTACCTCTACACAATAATGTCGTTTTATTCATATAAAAGTGCATTTGAACATCCATTCAGTAAAAGCCTGGTTGATGTCTAATGGGTGTAATATCGCTAATTCACGAAATGTAATTATTCCTCAAAGTCTAGAAAATACTCCTACTGCAATGTTGTCTCCTAACCTCGCATAAGACAAGCATTTGTGGCAATGATCTTGCTATGAATGCAGACAAATATAGTGTAAATTGATAGCACTCTTGCGAGAGCAAGACAACAACTGCGCGTGTATATTCTGTGCCAACGATTTTCTCAGATTTCTCTGGATGAGGAATATACTCATTATTATTAATATCATCATGCGATATATTGTTTTGATCAATGGCAATACTAAACTGGAGCCTAAATGTGCCACTGGTAATTTGCACCTTGGATCCATCACATATTGTGCTCTCGATACATTACGGATTGCTCGGCCCAGCCCTGGATATTTGGCACATAGATACCAGCTATCCGCTGGGTCAAAATATGAAGTAGCGGTAACGCTTTCCGACAAAAGATATGGTAAAGGAGTGTAAAGGCAGAACTTACAAACAGCTCATCCTAGGTTGATCAGCGACAGGCAGGCTGACTGTTGTTGACCTCTAGCACAGACACTATCATCCTATCCGCCTTTTGTATCATCATTGTGTCAATCTACCTGTCCCACATAGACGCATACATCAAGCCCTGTGCTTACATCCAGAATGTCCCATTGGCTAATGGCATGTGACCAATGAGAAGGTCACTGATATTGCTTACATGTAACCCCTCAGGTAGCAAATGCACTGACGTCCGCGTGAACTTGTAAAAACCACATGTTAATTAGCTTTTTAAACAAGCTATATTATTAGCACTATACGTGAAGTTGCCTGTAAAATGTATAGATGACAGCGCGGGTTAGTTTCTTAGGAATACTAAAATACGTGGTTCCATGGCTACTCCATTAGGAACGCATTATTCAAGCTCAGGCTAATCTGAAGATGACCATAATGTTACTTGCGTTAGTGACACTTATTTGCTTCGCCCACAGACATCGCTTCCTTATTGGTAAACATGTCATCGACAATCAGCAACTTCTCATATCATGTTTGTAATCGTGCGTCATGCGGGTCTTGTGTAAAATTGTACGATAAAGTCGGCTTTCTACTGTTTACCTCTGTCCTAGCTGTCTATGATTCGGAGGAGTGCATTGTTATATTTTCCTAATAGATAGTTTTGCGGAGGGTCAAAAATCATTCATGTCATAATTCCATTGCCAATTTTTGGTCTTCTTACCTTATCAAACTTGATGAGTTGGTAGAAATTGTTTAACAATTGCTAGGAATTACTGCGCTTTTAAAGTGCAAGCTTTTTACTTCTATATCCTACAAAATATTGCTATTAAATCTGGGCTGGGGGAAGGACATCAGCGATAATTTGAGACCCCACATTGGTAAAAGTATGAACTATTAAATTTGAATTGGATAAATATACGACACTGTGAGGAATGAAACAATATGTTTATATTGAGAGATACTGCTATTGATGTATCTGTATAATCTAAGCGCTGGCGTCATTGACTTCTTTGCTGACATTCATTAGTACATCTGAGTGCAACTGCGATTACATATCGCACGGCAACTTCGAAGAATAAGTGAAAATATGGTACTTCATGGCAAATACACTGGACAAAATTGCAATACAAATTTTTTCCTGGTATCAGTCAGACACCACATTGGAAAAGGCTTGTCTACTCTTTGACCGAAGGGAGATGATCTAGCTCCAACCACGTAAATTCACTGGGCATCCAGCTGTTTATGAGAATTACACTGTTGTTAAACCCCGGACGTCTGATGAACTTCAAAGAAAGTTCTTGTGTTACCGCTGAGGGATCCAAAGTACCCGTGCTTCTATGTTCCAGCAAAGAAATCACCCACGAAACTGCGATAAGAATTGGCCATCTAGCCCAAATGTGTTTATTGCAATCGCATCCATTGAAATTAATTTCACCCAAGGCGTCATAATAAACTGCCGCTTATGTAAAATATGTCCTAGAAGTTCCAGACAGCGATTCCGTTTTCTTGGACACAGTGTCACCTACCGTTTAATACATATACGGTACGGTTGATGACCGAGAATGAACCAAGGTACTTGGAATTTGACACGCGGCTTCATTTAACCTTATAAGCCATATTTCGACCATGGGAATGGCGCTGTCACGAAAGTATATCTGAAAATTGCCATCTTACAATAGCGATCCGATTAGAGTCCTGGGAAATTTTTGCTTTTGTGGTCACACTGAGTGAGACATAATTTCAATATGGTCGTTGCACCTGGGAAAATGCTAAAATAATTAGGTCGGAACTGGTCCTATACTTCCCAAAATCGATGCAAATTAATAAAGTCATGCTCAATGGCCGCTTTCAAAAGGAAATGTAATAGCAAATTTCCACTTTGTTCTTAAAGAAGATGCAGAAGTTAACAAATTGTAAAGCTGTAATTTAGCTACTTTCGAATGCCAATGCGCCGTTTTACAAGGCATGAACATTATCTTATGCCATGCGTACCAACTTTGAAGTATAATTATAAGGGCCAACATTCGAAGTCAGCTATGCCCGTACAAAGCGCGGGATGTGGTGCTGCAATTTTTCCTGTTTCAAGATTGATGGTGACCATAATGTAACTGTAAATCAATTTTCCAAATTGGTGATGGAAGGCCTGCATAATACGTTAACCAGTAAGCCTGTGCATACACGAATTTCCAATGTTCCTTAATGGCCGCCTGTAAGCTAGGTCACAAAAGATGGTACTTAGGCTGCTCTGTAGTTACATGGCCGTATCTTGAAGCGACATTCAGATCATATTCGTTCACGTCGTGTGATATCCTGAGAAAAGGAAGGAAATATATCTGACTTAATCCCGCAACCGTGGACAAAATATCCAAGAAATGGAGCAAACATCAAATTTAACAGATCTCAGCGTGTACCTGAATCTGCTAAACGCTTTGTTACCGGATTATGACTTTCACCTAGAAAGGTTGGGATGTTTCGTGCTTCGATGACCTTGATTTGTTTAGTTTACTGACATGGCGTTCGGATTTGGTTATCCACGATTTTGCTTATCAGGAACTTTTCATGTCGTGTTTAAATTGGCGTGTCATGTAATACATGCATGAAAATTGATCCTAAAAACCCTATCCATACTGTCGTTTTCTCCTGTCTGAATTTATTCCGGAGGAATGCATTGATTTATTCCGTCCCTAAGCGCTTTCATTCTCATGTGAAGAACAAACGTTTTGTTCTATCCAGTGTCCTGTTAATAAATCAACACCTTAGAAACATATGAAGAAATAAGCTGTTTTCCAGATGGTTGCGCACCTTAGTAACGTCGCAATATATGATTTTTGTGCTTGTCACTAACTTGGCCGTTTCAGTAGCACAGTCACACGCGTTCAGTAGACTTTGTTGCAATGCAGGTATCGACGGATGACCTGTTACATAAGCTTTATGGTTTCTAATCTAAATAGCCCCTTTTCTTATTAACTACGGCTCACGGTAACTTGTCGTTACTGTAATGAGGATTGCCATGTGTTATTTGTTTGCTTTCAAAAAGTAGTCACCCGCAAAAATCCTGATAATCATAAATCGCTTTCAACGGGTAGGTACCCGTACTTCATCCTTGCATCCTTGAAAACACAAGTAATAACATCCAGACTAGCCTTGACGCGGTAACCTTTATTGGTTTTCGTTAAATTTAGTTAAATAGGCGTGACTGTTAACGCAACTATATCAGCTTCCCTTATGCAGCCGCTGAATTTATTATGCAGGAGCTAGCCTAGGCTTTTGGGTACTAAGTGCAACTCTCTAACATGAATCAACGGCACGCCAGAATATGGGGTATTGTTTAAACGCAAATTGTTGTTTGTATACATGGTGCTCTTATTAGGTCTTTCGATTGATATAAACGGATAAATGGCACACTTAAATCTCCGTAGGTTTCCAACCTAAGAATTAGAATGCTTACATTTTGCTGACCTCTTTCAGGTTGCATAAAAGCGCACGATACTTCCTTGTAGTAAGTTAAGATTAATGAGACGCACTAAACAATAAAAATTCGCAATCAAATTCAATTCAATGCTTTATGTAATGATAACAAATGACAGTGTTGCCAAGTATATAAACAGAGATCACGTATATTTTGGTTAGCTTGAATTGTGCACAGATACTATTCGCCTAAGACTTTCCGGTTCTCGTGAGTGCCGATTCACTATGTACGATTACGAATCTGCTAAGTTTGATAATGTTTGGTCTATTGGTTTACGTTCTGCGATATTTGGAACAGTGGAGGGCAACCAGTAGGGAAGTTGTTGATTTTCTTTTTTCATAATCCACCTCCAGCTTCGTTGAAGGTACAACCTTGTACTGCTACCATACTCTAAATTTATGTTTTTTAGTGTCGCTACACTGAAAGTACTACCACAGTTATCGGTAAAATTGCATGTTTACTATGAGCTCTATTCTTGTATTAACGACCGGCGTATTATTATTTCTGACTAATAAGCAATGATATCTAACATGGTGTTTGATACAACCATAAAATACTGCCTGGTCAATGCATGTTTGGATTGGAAGATTTTCAGTTTTACTTGCGAATATATATATTGTGAAAAAACAATAATTTCCTATTATAATATTAATCTATCACACAGTACTAATGCTAATAATACTGTAATAGTTTAGTAAGAATTTACCTTGTGTTTCTACTACACTAGGTTCTTCCCCAAGTGGTTTCGTCTCTAAAATCATTTTTCTCGGTCCAAGTAACTTAGCATATGCCCTATATCCACGAGTCAAAGTGGATATATTCTCGTATCCGTAATGCACTTTTGAATGTAAAGTTATTTCTTTTTTGAGGAATAATACACTTATTTTCACTACTCTAGTTCATTCTGTAAAATCTGGGAAGAAACCAATGTTCTTTGTCCGGCTGGAAATATTGTCATCTCTTGCTTCAGGCATTAGGCTATTTGAAAAATGTGGCAACCGGAGTTGTTGACATTCATTGACATAGTGTAGGGCACAATGTGAGTAAATGTTAATACAGAAGCTTTATATTGTATACTTATGTTAAATTTCAGATGGAATAAACTCAGGCTGCAAATAATATTCTAAACACGGTTTGACACTTACCATAACTAGTTAATGAACATGAACGAGCACTAACAGGAGCACTAAAATTCTGTATGCATTCAAATTTTGCGCATTATATTCTTTTCAAACCGAAATTATAGGTCATGTAGAAAACCTGAATAATAAATCAGTGGGGGTTTTTGCCTATTAAAGATATTAGGCAACTTATCGTAATCGTTTAAACTTATATGCTAAATAGATACTCCCTTGAGACATGTGTGTTAATTTGGATCCGGTAGGCACAACACCAATATAAATTTGTTGTATTGACTACCAAAAAGCAATAAGCCATTGTACGCTTACAGTACTCTTTACATTATCTTATCAATCACAGCCCGTATGCAAGTACTGGGACCACGGAATTAAAAAGTACACTTCAAAAAATATATTATGTACGTTGGGGGGTGTAGTAACGAAGATTTCTTGGACTATACACTGATAAAAATAATAACTTTGATAAACTCGGACCAAGCCATTTTGCTTAAACGTAACAGTTTATTTAACTGTGCTTTACAGCTGAAATACTCTGCTTCCTGTATCACATTAAGCTTGGTAAAATACAGTTACTTAAAGGAACACAAGCTAGAAAATTAACAAAATTGCTGGGTCATTTTTCAGACACATAGATGAACCGCCACGTTGCATAGGTATAGTTGTACTGCATATTTATAAAACATTCTCATTTTGCATGGAACAGGGGACTGTCTGAGAATGCACTGGGCATCTCTATAATTATTTATTTTGTGAAACTGATGTTTGTGAAATTCCGCAAGGCATATATGGTGCCTTTCAAACGAATGCATTATGATAATTATCCGCAATACTTAAGGAGTCCTTTACTCATTGAATACCGGTGTACCACATGGTGAATATCCATAGCGTGTAAGATGTTATTCTAAAAAGTAATAAGATAACATATAACAATATAAAATATATGCTGCACAATGATTGGCTTGCAACGCAGAATCTCAAAAGCGTGCCTACTGATGTTCATCGATCATCTTGGTTTAACAAATGAGTTATAGCTGAGGAAAATTAGAAACCGTTTGGCTTAAAATTTTATACTCTTTGTTCCCACTATATTTATGTACCTTAATCACATAACGCTGCTGCAGCTTTTGGCAGAACGCCTTGTGTTAATTAGGCCAAAGTCGGTTGGGAAAGCCAAATAGAGGTACCGCTTTCGTCCAGGTGGAGATTGCTACCCTCTCCCTGCTTTCACTGACATTCTCGTTGTAACAATATCAAACTGAGTTCTGTATCGTTGCAGTAATAAATATTACTACTCGTCTAAATACCCAATGATAAATTGATCATTAATCTTACCGCTGTCTAGAATTAGATCATTTGCTGCCTGTTACATCGGAATGCATAAACGGAAATCGTGGCTTAATTTCTTATTAGCGTTCTAAATACCTGTTTCACAGGTGTATAATGTACTGTGTTAATATTTAGTGAAAAATCAGTTGAACCCATCGATAGAATTTATATTTTGTCAACCAGCTATTATAACCCAGATTGCGCATCCGAATAGTTATACGCTATACCTATTGCCTGCTGACTCAACTGCAGGAGATTTTGTCCGATGTTGAAGAGTTACTGGTGCGGACACTATATGTCTCGGCTGTAAGAAGTGCGAATTCAAGTTGATTTATATGTTCTCACGTGGTTGCTAATCGGTGCACCAAATTACATTTACTACTTCATATTATTTTCAAGCGGGCGCTTCTCACAATACGGTTATTATTATTATGCTTATGCCGCATGCGTTTAACTGAGTGATCTGCGCGTTGTTTTTCATTTTCTATGAATTTCTAAAATGGTCAAACAGATAACGTATGCATATTAATGATTTAAATAAATTAATATATGGTATATTAACACGAATTTGAATATTATGTTTGGCCTATATTCTCATAGAAAATACTTCCAAAACCTCTTTTAACAGAAATACATTTGTGAGCACTCAATTAAAAAATACGGGTTAAGTGCCATGCTGCATTGCTGAAAACATATCTTACTCTGTGATAAACATGCACGATGAGCCGGCAGTATAAGTTCAGCACAGTAGGATAGTACCAACTATACCAAGCCTAAACTACGTACATGGTACTATACCTAAGCTATATACTACAAACAATAAACCTTGATTTAACGAAGTCTAAGCAAAAGAAAATGAATTATCCTGAAACCGCAGTTATATAACGCATGGCAACTACAAATAGATTTTCAATCGTAATTTGTGGACAGGAATTGTAAAGTTTGCTGCAATTTGCGATTTTTTGGGTAGTGTCAAATTAACAGAAAAATATAGATGAGCTTGAAATGTCAAGGATATTTCAGTGATCGAGAGCGAGAGGAATAAATGTGCAAAGTGATAACTGATATTAGGACAAGGTACGTTTATGTAAAATGAACATAATAACCAGGGAATAGGGTACCGTGGCCCAAGTAGGCAGATCCAGGTTGGGGTATACATCTATTTGTTTTGGTCTTTATAGTACATGGTACCTCGATTACGATCCATTTTTATTGTAATGATTTTATGAATCAATTTTTGTTTTAATTATTTGAATAATTGATTGATTTTAAATTATTTAATTTATGGTATTTTATTTTAATTTTTAATTTTTAATTTTATTTTATTTATGATGAGATCAACCACAGTAATAGCAAACCTATGTTGCATAAAATTACGGTAATCGGGTTAGATAGCTAAATCTTTTCCAACTAAGTATTTGCATTAAGGACGTTGATTATTTCTGCTCTGCTGAGAAAGGATGCAAATGCATTAGGCTCCATGCATGCTATATAAACGTGATCGAAATTCGTTGTATAAAAATACGCAGGCCACTAATTTCCTTTGCGAATAAGAGAAAATATGTAATATTTATGTAGAGTATTGCACTGATTCGGCGAATGTGTATTTTATCTTCTTTAATTTCAAAATAGCAGCGTACAGAAATGTGATTTATGATGTAGCAAAATCTTGCACAAAATATTTTAGGTCATATGAACTATGTTTTGGTTAAGAATATTAAAATCCCGGAAACTTGAACTGTATTTTGTGAGTGAGATAGGTTTAACCTAAAAAACTTGAAATAGAATGAACGATGTATTGAATGCCATCTATGCACGTTATGACAGATCATTAGCTACGAGTTACAAAGCCTACACGTACATGATGATATGATATGATGGAAATGCGGTCAGTAGAAAACAAGATCTGCAAAGTTAATTATGTATCTCCTCCCGCTCTTCGTAGCAAAGGGATGTGCCCAAACGGCGGAAAATGTGTTCAACGTTATGCGTCTTGAATACGCTATTATATTTCTTGGCGCTACCAGGATGTGTTACATACTCTCTCATTCTCTCAGACACCAATATTTAATAGAATACGTTTAGTTCTGTGATTATTTAGAGGAATCGTTTATCATTATGCATCAATAGATACTCGTTTTTTAAGGTGTTCCCTAAAACCCTGCAGGTTGTAGCCAGGAGGATAGTTGAGCATTTAACCCAATATTTTCGAGGACACTTTTATGGGTAACAAAATACCAACATGTGGAATTAAGGTATCAGTACTTCGATTTCCAAGGGTGGTTGCCCTTCAGACCCTGCCAAATATCGACCGGTTATTCTCCTCCAGTTGCTTTCAAATCTAACAGATTCCATCAAAGCTGAGGCACTGATAGGTCATTTAACCTTGTAGAGACGCAGCAACACGGACTTCGTTATCATCGCTCAGGTACTATCAACCCACTGATTGCGTTTGGCACTTTCGCCGAAAGAGCTGACAGTACGACGCGCACCGATGTCTTCTACTATGATGTTTCTAAAACTTTCGACTAAGCAAATCACGGCTTACGTTTTCAAAAGCTTTAGGCATACGGAATTTGCAGCCGTGCGCCTGGATGGATCGGAATTCTCTCCTACAGTGGAAGATTTATGTTCGAAATTAGAGATAATTATTTGCACCAATTCATGTGTACGGTCGTGTTCCACAACAGTCAGTCTTAGAACCGCGATTTTCTTGGTTTTCTTTAACAACTACGCAAATTTCTTAGTGAAAATGTTACGCTTTTCGCCGATTATATCAGGATATTTCTACTGATCTGTTTTCAGAAACATCACCTTATGCTGTAACGAGATAGACCGCGCATTATAATGAGCAAAGGCATTTCTACTTCCATTTAAGTCGGATAAGTGCAAAACTTCACATGTAAGCCAGCGCCCATTTACACATATAAACAAAAATACCATATGTTACAAAGCGCCTAACAGGTTCTAGTCCTCGTATTGAGGATGCAAGACGAAATCTGTTAATCATTGCAGCATTTTAAGGCGTCCAAGACGGCCTAGTAAAGTGTCGGTCTCTTAAAAATTACTTTCGGGTGGTTTAAACCTTCACATTCTCCCAAATACCGAATAACTTTGTGAGGCTTCATGCAGAGCAGACGATACGGACCCGGCAAATTTGGTCAAAAAGCGATTTGTTGCACTTGTGGAGGCAAGGCGATCGGCAACAAAATGAGCAAGGAATATAGCAACTGTCATACCATCTGCTACTGTAAGCCCTGGTAGTGTACAGTTGAAGTTATTCCCGTCTAAGTAGCACCTACGGTTTGGAGTACCAGATATGGAAGAAACCCAGGGCATGCTTCCGCCAGCACTTGTAACGTCACCTCAAGGCAAAATTAAGCAGGCTATAAGGAAAAACTGTCCGTTTGATATCGTTATTTGCAATGCCGGCGGAATAAACTTTACTTCGACTTTGTGGATTGTGAAATGCTTCGCCATTTTTTTATTTCTGCCTCCACGCTATCATTTAATAAAGCGGCTTAACAATGTTTTATACCAACTGCAATACTTGATTTAATATATTTTCATTGAGTGAAATACAAGAGGCATAAAACGCTGCGCTCAACAACCCCGTGAATACTGAATAGAAGAACACGCTTTGTGTTAGGTTACATAAGCTAATGAACACATATGCGCGCTTTACTTTGGGGTAAGTTCTTTGCTGAACGTACCTAATTAACAAAAGACAAATTACGGAGCTTTTCAAGCCCATATCTCTTTATCGGTATTAGTATATTCTTACTATTTTATTCGAGCCAAACCGATATTTTCCTTATGGAGCCCCTATATTGAACAAAGTTGTTTTACATCACAGTGGCGCTGGCGCATTTATCGTAGTATCTCAAAGAGATTTGTAGCAAGATATGTATGCATAGACCTATGCAACTGACAATATTGGATAGCAATATTTCATCATTAAAATGTTTCATTTAGTTACTAGCAAAGGATTGGATTTCTACTATGCCGGTTCATAAGTAATATTATCAATCGAATCGGTTGTATATTGGTAAGCAAAGCATATCCACAATTATTAAGCTTTGTGACTTCATTAATATTGCTGCTCGAGTTGTATCTATTTTAAAGACACATTGTATAATTTGACTGCCATGCGCAGCCTCAATGTAGACCGCGATTCACATTAAGGCAAAACATGGGTGATAACATGTTTTAAGGGAAAAACAACAACGAATATTTACTTGTAGATAAATATGAACTTCTAGACCTCATAGAATAGTGTAGCTTCTTGTGCATGAACATGGAAAATATACGCTGTTTGATAACCTGTTAATTTTGGTCTCTGCTTCCAAGAATTATGCAGATCTCTGTATAAATGCAGAAAAGTTGATCCCGCTGACAGACAAGTTGTCTCCATTGATCCCACAATTACTGTTGTCTTGGCAAACGCTGCACTGTTCGAGCCGTTGATTCTCTAAGTGCGAAACCATGGAGGTATTTGCTGAAATGTTAGACTGTGAATTTTGTTTCCTCGGTGTATGGATACAGTACTGCGACGCGTGTTTTCAAGTACATGTTGCTCACTGCACCAATTTGAGTGAAGTCGATGTGCCAAGTGGGTTATATGGGTTTGCCTAAACATATTGTAAAATGACGGATTGAATAGGGGCATAACAACACCGATAATTTATGATCATCATATACTCTAAAGATTAGTATGAGTCCAAATGTAATACCAAAGCATTTGCGCAGCGATGCATCAGCAAATTCTTCATGTTTGCTATCAAGCACAATTAGGTTGTGAATCAATAGAAAGACAGCTGTACAATGTTTCGAGTATAAAATATACTGTCGAAATGAAAATACTGGTTTAAATCAAAAGGAATAGGTCAGATCTCTGAAACGCTTGAGTGGCTGAAAAGCGTTTGTATGAATTTGATCTTAGGATTTAGTGAAGTACCTCTGTGTTTGCTTACCATAGGTAAATATATTTGTAAACCAAGCGAAAAAACCGAGAGACAGACGGCAGTATTTTCCCTTCTATCGGACGTCCATAGTTACAATTTGCATAGCATTGACATTTTATATGATGCATGCTGAGAACAACGGAAACCTGACAGCCATGGAAATGTTAGGTTTGATGCTTATGACATGTTAACAATTTTAGAATGCATAGTTATGAAAAGTAAAAGATTCCTTTTTCAGCGATAAGGGATATTTCCTTAGGGTAGCCTTTACCCCTGACCTAACTAATAAGCATACACGCATTTTTGTAGCCGAATTTTGCGTTATCTTTAAGCGGTAAGGCTAGAGGCTATCAGTTGAAGAAGTAATTGTTGATTATCGTACACAAGCTGATAACGGTTATTTGCGCTTTTTATTCGTTTTATTTGTAACACACTCGGTATAAGACGCTACAATGTGTGCAAATGCACTGGGTAGAATACTTGCGCATTTTTAAACTCTTTCCGAGCAACCTGTTGATAAGTAGTACACTCAGTACAATGAGTGAATAAAACCATAAAACTTTTAAAACCTTTGAACATGCTGCTCCAAATAAGTAATGCGGTTTCGGTCCAAAGGCCTTAATCTATGCCGACAAAAGCTGAAAATTATATAAATTGAAGTTAAGTAATATCAGCATATGGTAGAACAAGTGTAACTTCTTACCCATTAAGAGAAAAGGATAGCTCAATATGAATGAAATCCAACTTAACCAGCGCTTTGTAGAAATCTGTTTACATTCCAACTATCACATTTAGCTATTTTCGGTGAGTGTCAATCGAATTAGACAAGCGCACGGACCAATTGGACGCCTTTTGAACTTGAATATATCGTTAGTTAGTGCGAACTTAGAGAAAAAGTTCTGGCACACTTCGAGACAGCTGGATTCCTAATTTTGGACTAAAACCATGAATAATTAATTACCTTGCTTCCTGGAATTCAAAAAGCTCTACAAATTATCCACGGTGATGTAACTTGCAAAACGCAAAAATATAGCTAACATCGCACGCAAAATGCGTGAAGTTATGTGCTGATGTCAGACCATCCATTTAAATGTTACATCGCCTACTCAGGTAGGTGCTTTCAAAAGCTTGGTACACCAGCACGATGTCGCAATTCCAATTTGAATTTAATCACAAGTATTAAAATTTACATGTTAACTGAGAAATCATTATAAGGGAACTATGATAGATTACATAATTCAGCCTGCTTAGGTTGTTATAACCAAAGTAACGAATCAGCGCATTTTAATATTAGCTCAAAATTTTATAACGAAGCTGCTCAGCAATGTTCGCTTTGCTGTTGATTAAAATTTTGGTATTTGCCTCCGAGTAAAAGTAAAAAATCCCCAAGTTTAGGTAACAGATGCGGATTAAGTGTATCAAATAACTGAGTTGTAGGGCAGATGATAAGGCCATCAATGATGTGTGTCTTTATCTGATATCCGCATAAATATGGTAAAAAGCTGATGAACTGCAAACAATAATTCCTAACATTGTCCAATCTACATTCCTTCGGCAAATTTCTATAACATGTTAACATAAGTTTAGGATGTATAATGAAACTTACGGAGTTTATTGTTATAATACATAGTATTTTTATAATATACCGTGTTAATAAATTATTATTTGCTACCTGTGCACCAGCAGGAGTTCGAGCAAACAAAGCTGCCGACATTCACGAAAATGCTTTTTGGAAAATTTAAAAAAGCATCTATTAATGTAGTTTCTTTGCAAGACTAGTTTACAACCCAAATTCGGTGTTGTCCGGTAAAGTATGTTGAATTCCATTGTTTATTTACACGGGTCATGAGGAACCTCTTTCTGCAGCTTTACTGAACTTTGTTGAAATGCCTCTATATTTCAATTCACTACAAATAAAAAGCAAGCCATATCGGAAATTTACTGATACAGTAGAGCATTATACCATTTTGCTTGATCGGGCTCTTCAATATTTTAACTTCACTCTGTCCTCTCCATACAATTCTAGGCAGCAAATAAGGAAACGGAATAACCTATGTCAGGAATTCTATTGCCGGTCACCGTGAATCAAAGCAAAAGTTTTAGAGATGGTATAAGTAAATATTTGTTTACTTATTAACTATAAGTATGGCAATATTTCTTTAGTTAAATCCACGCTATTCGGCTATAGTCCCCGATGGTTCAATGACATTAGCTGCTGGCTACATGGGCAAGCCAGTAGACGGCATGGGCTCGCTTCCCATCATTGGATTGAGGGAACCCAAACAAATGACGAGACATAATGGGGAAAAACGACTGTGTGATGCTTTCCTGTCTTAATAATTGATCAGCTTGACTTATAACCTGCAAGTTGTGTACTGAACTTATAAACTCCTTCTGCGCTTGAATGTGCAACCAAAATGTATTGGCAGGATAAAATCAACCCTTACCGTCGGGTCTATTCCTGAGCTGTTTTCAAGGGTATTTCGAAGATCAACCGTGTTTCATTTTGCTCATTTTGTGCAATGGCTGTTAATCATCAAATACATGCCAGCTGCTATCCGTGCACGATGGGAATCGTTTGGAAATACAGACAGATATTACGTGGCCCACTAACCTATAAAATTATTTCCGGTTACAGCCAATGTCGCACATTCAAATATTAAACGAATAAGCCAGATGATAGAAAGTCACACTCGCTAAATATTGCGAAATGGACTTTAGATTGTGTTTTACTATAATAGTCAACTGCTGTGACATGCTTGCTCATTTCATTCAGCTCGTTCGTATGTTGCAATAAGAGACAAGGTAGTAAAATATATTTCACCACACACGTTCGCGTTCGGTAGCTTTAACGCAACGTCTGTACAGAGTTGGATTAACTGACAATTACCGCACAGGTTTGCTCTGATGAACGAATTCATTTATCCCCCCGCACAGTTTGGACTTAAATTTGTGAACATGTATTACAATTAATACCAGAATTTTATAGCGAAATTATTCTCATTTATTATATCAATATATATCCGCCTAGTTACTTATGTTAACCTCACTTGGATGACTCGTTTCCCTCATTTCTAAGACTGTGGTTTGAAAGATAGCTAGTTGGATATGTATGTCAATAGTTATTTTACTCCTAACACCCAAGACAAGTTTAAAGTTTAGTTATATCCTTCATGCGCTGCTGTTATGGAAACGCAACCTCCCCAAAATGATCACAATTTTAAACCACCGATGACAATAAGACTCGGTTCAGACAAGTGCATATGTTTTGATCAATCTCCGAACTCGTGAGACATTCAAGTTTCAGTTGGTCATTTTGCCTCAAATTACATCCTTGTTTCCCGCCAACCTCCGCAGTCATAACACATGCAAAAGTTTTTAAAAAAGAAACATTCATTTATATAGTCTAGCCACCGCATCTACCAATATTCACTTTTCACAAAAGTTCCGTTTGCATATTTACATAGTGCCGATTCAGTTGATTCCAAAGTTTGGGTAACAAACCATTGGTAACCTCGAGGTATAAAAGAAACGCTGGACTGAGCTCTTTTGGCATTGAATCTTGTCGGTAAAATTGCTCAGCGAAAGACCTGTAATTTTGTCTTGTTCTCTCCGGTTTGGGTATCTGTGTGTGCAATCGCTTTCGGACTAGGAGCCCGATCAACTCGCGCGTAATCACCGTGTGGTGCCTAAACCTCACGAATCGTACTACTTAGAATTATCTTGGTTACTTTGTTATTCGTGACATAGTTCCAATCCACATTCGCTCGACCGATTAAGAGAGTTGATAACGTAAACAAGAGGCCTTATGGACAGCTTCCTACTCGTAACGATGACATGCAGTTATCAAATGATCAACGTAACCACAACTCTGTTCTTGAAAACACAAGATCAGCATAGTCTCTTGAAGCCATATTATGTAAAATAAGTTGCCATTCAGTTGATTCATTCTGTACAAACGTTAAACATAATTATTTACTGTAAGCGGGTTTTGATCAAGGTTGTAACTTTTAATAGATCATATGTAAGTTCTACACTTGCAAACTTGTTAACACACCATAATTAATCTGGGATGCCCATATACTCGAAAGATATATGTACATGACAAAATAGGTGATCGTTTCGCGTAATGGTATTTTTTACTTCTTATCTGCAACCTAGAGTGAACGATCACCGAAGCCCTCAGCTTACCGCGATGAATGCGAAAGATGCGATAGGTGATGTTTCTGCCTGATATACTGTTAATTTTAATGAAAACGCCGATTTGGATAACTTAAATTGTAACGCTAAAAATCATATATTTGCTTGAGAACTCACTGTCAAGAATGAAGTAGGAATGTAGTGATCGTACTTATTTTACACATCTCACATCACTGTGTACTACACGCTATTGTCGTACCTGCAATTTATTGGATATAATATGGAATAATTTTAGGTTTTCACTTATACATTATAATCGACAGCTTAATATAAACGTAGGCTGAATGAAAAGTTCGAGCCTTAAACATAAATCTGACATTTAGATACGCCAAAGAACGCTTTTAATATAATGCAACTACGTTGTTAATTATCTTACACAAAGGCTTATTTTTAAACGTTGACCATTATTTTAGCAGTTTCTTGAAATGAACAAGGTTTTCAATTCGGTGGGAATGAAGAAAGTTTAACATGATGCAGTGAACAATATTTAGATCACTTTGAATGTAACTATCTGCAATCCACCAAAATATGCTCAATTCAACGTATGAAAATGCCACTTCATATTAGTGTTAAACATTCGGTGCAAGAGTTTAACGCCCCAAGGAAAGTAAAAAATTGGCGTTGAGATCAAGGACACTTGCAACCGTCACCACCAGAAAATATCTACCTAATAGCAGAGCTGATAGGCTTTTCCCAGAATAGAGCATATAAAATCCAGACTAACGAGGTATGCAATTTCAAATATTGTGCTAGTTGGTTACCACAAATTCTGACTTCTGATCAGAAGCGCATACGACAGGATATGCCAAAGAAACATGTTGCCATTTTTGAGGCAAATATGCCGACGAAATCTTTGCACTTTTCATCACGTTGTCTGAGTTTTGGTGTCACGAATTATAGCCAGAATGAAAAGAAGAGCGAAACCAAATGAGGTGCGAATTATCTGAGGAAAATAAGGCCAATTTTATGGTGTCAACCGGCAAGTTCCTGGCATCCCATTTTGGTGATTTCCGAGATTGCTTGTTGATTGACTTCTTTCAAAAGGCAATATCACCAACGGAAAAAAATTGTTGTAAAATTCTAATAATTCTCAAAGAAATGACTCGGGAGATAACGCCAGGAAGACTAACGAGATTTGTCCTTTTCCACAGCGACCATTCTTCAGCACACACCACACACATTTCTCAGAAAACCATAAACGACTGCATCTTTCATTTTATTCCCACCTAGCTTATTCAATAAACCTGGCTCTTACAGCAAAACAGCTATTTACAAAACAGAAATTATTTTAGATTGCTAAATTTTCTTAACGACAGTGACATCAGTTTAACCGGAGACGTGTCTTTGGAGTAGGCGTCGGGAGGTTTCCTTTCCACTAGGATATATGCAATTCAGCAATTCTGAAGCAAATACGTTACACCTGAGGGCGAGTATATTGTGAAATAAAAGCATCGACGACTCTGTTTCTGATAAAGTTATTTTGTGGCGCATCGATTTTATTGAAACCTAAGAAGCTAACACAAGATCGGGCTAAGGATTCCATGAATTTCTTGTAAATGTTGACAGGCAAAAATAAAACGCGCAAGTTTTGCGAACCTGGTTGGCTTAAAAAATAGATATGGGTTTAGCAAAGAGAATATTGTGTTAGCATTGGCTAGTTATTTTGGGAAGTAATACAGGCTGTTTTTTCGCCATGTGAATAAATGAACGAATAAAATTTAAGTTAAAACGTGCAATCAAAATAAAACTGTGGCGTATATTTTTGTTGCCTTCACCTTTATTTTGAATTCGCAAAGTTATACATGGTATTGAATAAATGTCAATATATAGTAGTGCTTGCAGTCAAACATGTACCATACTCTTCATCATCTAATGTTCAAACGGATAGCAAGCAGCATGTTAACGTTGTGGCTATAGATGAACGGATTTGGCACCGCCTGCGCCAACAAATGGAAGTTTGGCGAATATGCATTAGGAAGAATCTTTGTAAATTTGCTTTCTTAGGCTGGACAGCAAAGTATATTCAAGTTTATATTTGAAATCATTTCGCCATATGCTTTATACATTCTTGCGTTATTTGAAATTATGAGGTTATTTCCTGGGTGGATAAACGTAAGAAAGAATCTATTCTTTACGCTGTTTCCTAGCTCTAGTGGGTAAGCTGTCTTATGCAAACAGCTTGGACCCAATGTAATGACACACCCGACATTTCTTTGGCACTTAGTCACTTCTCATCTATCCTGAAGTTTGATTAATAGGTAATCAGCGGAAGATCAAACATGACGCGTTGCTTTATCTAGTCGCACAGTCAAAGATTAATAAAAGTTTATTCATAACGAATGGTTAAAATGTAATCATTGTGAGCATTTTCTTCCTCATTATACACTTTAACTAGAGGTGGAAAACACCTCAGCGACGATGCCGTAGTATTGAAAGCAACAAGGTGGAAATATTAAAATGACGTATTCTATAATCGGAGTAAAGTAAAATTTTGTTAAATTAAATAAAGCTTGATAACCCACAAATTTAAATGTTTATGCACCTTCATATTGCAAAAACATAATTACGGCCACATGAATATAATGATACGTTTTTTATGTAATTTTACATCCGAATTTAAGCAAGCTGTAAATTTTTATCTAAGTTTTGAAGGTACCTCTATTTTGGTTGGTCGAATGACACTACTTTGCTATCTGGAGGTACACAGTTGCTTAACTCTTAAACTAACAATGTGAAAAACATAGTTATGGATTGGTATATATTCATTTTGTTAATAAAATCAATATATATAATTTGTAGATTATGCAGACTAGTAAACATGTTCTAAAATCACTATTAGTATTTCATTACGTGTGCAGATATTTTTGGTTTCTGGGTGACTAGCGTGAGGCTGCGCATGCTCCAGTTTTAGAAATATTCATTAGAAATTATGTTTTCTAATGTGCCTTAATAAACGATGTGCGACTTACAATGTATAACATCCAAGTCCACTAAATCTGTAAGGACTGGAAGAAAACATATTTTGTATAGGGAACAATATTTACATTAAATTCCGATTGCAAGTTACCAGTTACTGCATAAAAACATAGTATTTTCTAATTCGCTAAGGTTTGCTAGTTTTGTTCAAATTTCAAGCCGTTGAACAAAAGAAAGCACGGATCTTGGAAGGCAATCTAATCTCTTTTGAGCAAATTACGCGTAGCTAACTAATACATATGCAGTTTCATCTTTGAATGTGTAGAGAATAAGCGTTAGATGGGTTGTCGAGAATGAAATATTTCCACATAATTGCATAATCGATTATCATTCTTGTACATAGCCCCATCGTGCAGTTGGGGCACTTTTGGCGTTGGTTTTGTTTTCTTATTTTATGTGATGACACTTAATAAAAGTCAGATTAAACCAATATATATACGATATATATATGCCCGTGCGACATTTGCATACACTTAGTTCCAGGTAACCTTACCGAGGCTAAATTTGTACGCGATTTGAAATATTGCCAGTTTGTAAAAACTGGATCTCCTAACATTTTACCAAAACAGATGGCGTGTTGAGAGATTAAAATTGGCCCTGAAGGTACATGCAGTGGTATTTGTACCAAGAGGTTTGGACTGATATAAATTGCGAATTGAATGCTCCTTATTCGTAAAAAGGTAAATAATCGTTTTTTTCTAGACGGTGCGACGTATAGTCCAATTGACTAGCCAGATCCTTTAGTAGAACAAAACGGCATAACATGGTTAACTGTGCCTGTTATTACCTGGGATCCCAAATGGGTATTTTAAGTGACCTGTAGTTTGAATTTATCAGCGCGCTTCCGAACTGGGTACAGCATTTAATGCAGATATAGCCGCAAATTATAGTAAAGTAATAAGGCTATCCATGGAACCATCCCCAGAGGACCTGCTTCCTTGCGGGACATTCCTTCACTGGGTTACTCCTTCACGTCCATGCTTCAACTGTCTGTGTGTCGGTGTGGTAAAAGAGCATTTAAACAATCACTAGATCAGCAAATGTCTATAAGGGCTATTTTATGCATGTATTATCGAAGATGTAGTCTCGGCCCGTTCCGACATGTGGATTATTCAGGTGTTTCACTTAGTGTTTACTCTCAGTTATTTAGGGGCACTATGGTAGTAAAGTAGTCATCATTTAGCTTGAAAGCTGCAATATATAATCTCCAGAGATCAAGCCATTCGGGACCAACAATGTGTTAAATACGAATAATAGAGAATTACGAGGAAGAAAAAAACCCGATATAATAACTACCCTTTTGCAGATGGATTAAGCATATTTTCAAGTGACGCCTTGGTGCATAATTATGATGGTCAAGATATATGAAAAAAGAATTTTGTATCCCGGCCACGGATTTGTAAGGAATCTTAACAGTAAAAATAATACAAATGTGGCTGATGGCGTCTCTGCAGTTGCGAGTGATTTGACCAAAAAGACGAACAATGGAAACCATCAGATTTGGAAGGCGAGTTGTTCAGTTATTATTTCATTATGTTATTCAGTAATTCCATATAATCGGACTTAGAATATATGGGTTGTTGATGGCTCAAAAGTTACAGAAAAAGAAATAATGGGTATGTAGATGAGTACGAAAACTTAGCGTAGGGAAGTTTTCAGGTGATGTAAAAATTAAAGCGCGTCAACAAATCATCTTTAGCAAATGGCTACTCTGGACTATTTCGTTCAAATTTCACCCGTGCTTCCTCTAAAATCTAGCGCCTTTCATTTGCAAACCTTTGATTTGTTTCACTTTTGCTAGTGCCAAGCAATCCTTAATCAATTTGTTGAACATGTGAAAATCAGGACGGACTAAATGAAGGGTTGTGAATTCATTTCAAGTAAAATTAGGTAGGACCCAATCTTTTACGGATATGAGATCAGTTGCTGTTGAATACGCTCAAGCTATTTGTACATGGTATACAACTAACTAGCATACTCCAGATCAGGCTGAACCTTAGACGTTGGAAGCTGTGTTCTTGAATTAAATTGCTACAATTACACACTCATTGCACGGTAACCAGATGTGTGTGACGGCATCATTTCTACACAAGATGTAGGCGACTTGACCCTGAATGTTTACTTAAAGCATTAAGGTTTTCAATTAAGTCCCCTTCTTTTCCTATATTATTCCATATTTCATAGGTCAGCATGGTTATATGGCAAGGAAGCATCAGTTCAAATGTCTGATTTATTGCTGTTGTTGATTTCATGATATTTGAGTCCTCAACCTTAAAAAGAGTAGAAAATTACAGACTTCAGTAGTGCCGTAAAATTTTCGTTTGTCTTCATATGTCTAACTCCTGCAGCGCTCTCTCTCAATCGGTCATTTTTGTACCCGCATTTCCAAACCTTAAACAAGTTAGAAGACGCAATCGGCTACTTCTTTTGTCACTTGCATTATCGTTCCATTCTACTTCCGAAAAGTAGCTTGGAGTTATTAGTTGATACATATTACATATGATAATCTAGAAGAAGGGCAGGAATACCTCATTAACCAATACACCAGATAGTCTGCATGTACGTTTCTAACGAGAATTTAAACTTAACGTTTTTGGTAAATCACCAGATCACCCATAGTTGCTTGTAAAGCAACGAGTCTTAAGTAGCATTAACTCCTTATTCATTCTGTATTAGTTGTATCCGATTAGCTCCAAAGGCTGAACACACCTATAAATGGACGAACCGCTGGAGGCTTACACAAGTTATAAGCATAACAGGGTCCAATATTACGGCTTCAGATGAACGGGCAACAATTTTCAGAAAGTGGGATTCATCTTTGACCGCAGACCACAAGGTAAATTTGACGGCATAAACTATACATTAGATTTATCTTTTGCGCCTACTGAAGCTACGGACACGATGGGAGTGCAGGGCTACTGTAGCAAAATGCGGAGTTAATTATTTTGACCGTAAAGCTGATAACTGTTTTAATCTTTAATCTTTATTCATAACCCGTCATTTAACTTAACAGGGATTGTAAAGCATAAATTCACAACTCGCATAAAATCATTGTTCATTTTTCGTTAGCACGGTTGCCATAGGACGTGCCCACTCGGAGCAGCTAAGTACCTCAATCAGTTAATTAGGTACCATCTTCTTAATCGCCTTCCTTGTATATCTTGCTTGGCCTGAGGAATGGAGCGAGGTTGCGTATGACGTTCTATTTATGATTAACGCAATAAGTGGGCGATGTACTCCGATCGATTATTTTGGTGAAACATTTGGTATATTTAAACCTACATTTGCGACATTAAACGCCATGGTACGTATGCGGTGGATAGAACCTTTGATGTTATTGGCAACCATGGTATTTTTCATCAGCAAGACTAATCTTTCTTCGGATGCTTCATACGCTGGGACATCGGATATAACCGAATTTACCTTAATTTCGTAATATAAATCCTAGAAGGTTTATACGGGAATTGGCGTACGAATCGAAATAGTATTAGGCTCCTAGGCTCCTACAAATAAGTTTCGTAAATGCTTGATGGGATGAGTTTTCTGAGTACTTCAGATTCTAGTTCGATAGGAACTGGTACATTAATTTCAGGTCTATTATGCGGAACGCTACAATGTCAGAGGAAGCGAGCTTGAGTTGCAACAGTGAAATTCATCGACATTTTCACTGTGGTAGTTTTATGACAGCAAATTCATTCTCCGTGATTGATGAGGCCGGAACATAATTATGTTGATCAATTAAGTTGACCCGGTACGAGCAGCAGCGTCTGGCGAAATTGTCCCGCTTACCACCGTTTCTGAAACTAGCCTTGCTAGCACAGTATGTTGTACAGTCTTGTGTGTGGAGACAACTTCCATATAGATAACATAAAGCAGTCCAACTCTGAAGTGGTCGGGAACCATTGGAATATAAGCTTTCTAATTTCAAGTTTTCCACTTGATTTGATCAAGTGCAACTGTTCGATTGCGGGGTTTTTAACCTGGCGATCTTCATTGCATTGTCCCAGGAAAGACTTGAATGAACTTCGGAAATTAGGCTTTTCCGCATGTGATTATCCTTAAAAACGATTTTCAACGTTTAACTTAGTATAACATCCTCAGGACCTTTCATTCAAATTCTGGATAGAGCACAAAATGTTACCACCGGAATCCAGTGAAAGACATACCGCTCCATTGGCTCTGTATACTTTGCCTTAAACGGCAGAATTCGTAACATTCCATGAAACTATTTTGGCCCGGTACCCTGTGCTCGGTTCAACAAAGTCATCGCCTTTGTAAGTGCATAAGCATCTGCAGTTTTACTGTTCCACAAATGATGAGGTTGTTTCAAGTTACCGTTATAATTCTAAGAACCTCTTGACGGAAGTTTGTCTAAGTAATTGGTAAAAATGTTTTCCTCTGAGCCCAAACACTCTCAGTAGGTTCGATAGTAGTATAGAAGCAACTGACTACCAGAGGTTGGAGAAGTGCCATTGTAACGTTTCACAACCGCGACACCAGTTGTATTATCACTTTAATCTTATGAGGCATTAAACCCAAACATAACAGTAGGCACCAACATGTAGGAACGGTGTATTCTCATGAATGGTTTGGTGAAGGAAATATTCAAGTCAACTGATCGTCTGTATTCAGCAGATATATATTCGCCCAAAGCGTAGTAGGCAATGCGCGCACGTACGCGCTTCCCATGTGGATATTCAAGACCGTGTGTATTCATAAACTGTGTTAATTATGTAAGTAACACCTAAATAATCGAAGCCGATGCAGATGTACTGCAGCAACATGCACACTAAAGGTATACTGTTTATTTAACAAATATGAGCTTTGTAGCAACACAGTAATCACTGCGTTATCGTAAGATAGGAAGTATATCATATTTCGCTGAAATTAGAAAAATTTTACGGTTAAACCTAACCAGAAATTACCTATTATATGCTTAACTCAGAAAAGAAAACAGCGGAAAAATCAAAAGCATTCCAAAATTATCTGTATCAGTAATAACAAATGCAAAGCTGGATTGTGATGTAACATTGCATGAAGAAACTCTTCCGCAATAAGCCATGCATGGTTGCACAAAAATTATATACTTATTAAAGGAAAATCGAGCAACCCAGCTTTAAATCAAACAAAACCAATATAAGAAGCAGATCAGTGACATCATGTAAGTAACAATTGGATTTTTGCTCCCGGGTTTCTAAGCGCTTTGTGCCAAAATGTAGGATTTCCTGTTAAGGTACTATAACTTAGAATTAACTCAATTGCAAAAAAATTACAAAGTATATTCTTATTCATATACGTTTTAAACGAACTATCCTGACAACCGTTGCTGCATACATTATAGTAGACAATACGGCAGTTGTGGATTTAAAATTGGATGAATGCCAAATTTACAGGTTCATGGCTATGCTTAAGTTTGAATTATGTTCGCATTACCTTAATTTTGCCTACGGATCACTTAGCAAGCATTTAATTTTCATATCTTTCCAGATTTCAGGTTCTACAAACACACTATCTTTCTATGGCTTATATAGCCTCCCATGATCTTTCATGTCCAATAAAGTGTGCTTAATAAGTTTTGCTACGTATCTGTTGGGTTCAAATTTATTAACTTACGTGGTAGAATGTAGCGCTTTGTATGACAACAATTTATTATAGTTTGCACTTAATGTCCATCTTTCAGATAGTGTGGCTTATTTGCTGCTTTGCACTCACGGAACGCTGTCAATAATGTTACTGAATCAAGTATTTCTAGTTAAAGAGCATTTTCAAAAGGCATTCTTGTATGGGGTTTAAGGCAGTTATTGTGCAAGAATTAGACTGCGAATAATATGATTTGTCACATAAAGGAGGTCTGGTAAAATCACAATAGAGCTTTGAAATTTGGTGACCACCACAACTTAGTATTAAGGATAATGCTGGTCAGTTTCATTTAGTTCGCCAATTATTTTCCCAAGTAAAAATCGAGGCAAGGTATTATTGATATATTTTGCAGTGCAACAACTTTCATTATTAAATTATTTTTGCACGTTTGTAAAGGATTTATAATTCTTGTCGTCTGTTTGACGAATACCATTATTTTGCATTTTTAAAAATATGATTTACAAATATATAATGCTCCTTTTAAAATTTAGAAAATCTTAATTAGCAGATATATGCGCTGTCAAAGATATTTTGCTGTGATGCCTTGTAGTTATGTGCTTTTGACAATTGTTGTCACTTTGAAATTCGTTTACATCTACTGAAGCCCGTTTGGTGCCTAAATGTCCGTGGAGAAAAAGTGATTCGACATGAAATTTAAACAGTTGCAGTTATCGCGAAACATTATCTGAAGGTTAAAATAACAGTGTTTGCAACACTGAATGAACATTCCTTGTCAACCCACTAAATGCAGTGGGTGAAAATGTTCAATCCTCGTTTCGGGTTTCATATTTCAACTATGCTTAAAGATTTCATTAATACCGTTTGCTGACAAATATTTCAATAACGTTTCGCCTTTAATATACAATAGTAACAATATCACACTAGTCAACGCTTGTTGGAATTTTGTTCCTCAGATGTCAAACAAGTTTAATATTTCAAGGGAGATTAGATATACCAAATACTTTATTAGAGCGAGTGACCTACTTATGATATGCGGTAAAATATTCTTAGTAATCTGTCAGTGATTACAACGCGATAGTTTGTATCGAGTAGTTCTGCTCATATTTAATCAGTGATGGGGAACAGTTACTTAAATTTTTGTATATCAAAATGATTGAGGTTTAAGTTAATTTATACTAAACACTAATATACAAAATATAAGTGATGCACTTGCATGCACTTTCCTGTTATATGCCAACATACACACAACTATTCACTTAACAAAGATGTGAGGGGACACGCTCGTCATATGGACACCTAAAGTATAGACAAATAAAATATGGCAATGAAAATTTTCTAAATGCAAGCTTTGCGAAACCAAACATTGACAGAGCAGCAAATATTTAACAAATGTGGCCCGTATTTTTGGGTACTAGTTTACTGCTTTGAAAAGAGTGATAAATGTACAAACAATATTCAGTAATTGCTTATTGTTATTCTTTTCACCTTTTTTATGTAGAATACACACCCGCGAAATTCGAATTCCAATTATGGTGTTCTTATCCGCATCGTGACTAGTTAGGGTGGAGTTAAATTATTTTCCGATTCAGAACATCATAATTAGCGTCGCAGTCAGCGTTTATTTCCAAATGAATAAAATTATCGAATTCTTAAGCGTAAATGCATCTCCCCGGGAGTTACAAGAATATATGGAGAGATTCGAGTTATGGTGGCTCACAAAAGATGACCTTCGCGAAGATCTAAAATCTGCCCACTTTTTAACTGTTATTGGACGAGGGGAGTATACGCTTCTAAAAATCTGGCTAACCCACAGCTGCCATCGAAATTATCATATGACATGTTGCGGGACCTCCTTTTATCTCACTTACTACCGGAAAATTTCGTGGTTGCCGAAAGAGTAAAATCCAACTTGCTGATCCGTCAACCTAATCAGTCTATTCGTGATTTTATTCTCCAAATTCAATCTCAAGCGTCATCTTGTGTATTTGGAGACAAACTTGCCGAATGCCTCAGAGATCGCCTAATTGCTGGAATACATAATCCCGATTTATATCGTCAGCACCTATCACTTCCATCGCCGATTTACAATCACGTAAAATCCATCTGTTTGCATTAGCAGGATGTTTCTGATATTACAAGAAGCCAGACAACTGTTGATCATCAAGTCTTGTTTGGCTCAGCCAGTCGCCGAGTTCATGCCGTGAAAAGAGAAAACCGTGGCAAATCAACTCTTTCGAACCACACGGAATTAGTCTAACTCATGCACCGAGAAATTCAGACGGTTTAAAGTGTGGTCAAGCTGATAATAAGATTGGACAATGTGTCTCTTATGGAAAGTTGCATTCACGGTATACCTGCCCGCATCGGAATTCCAAATGTCATCATTG
>OX104070.1:29480026-29500549 GCA_944474145.2 Dicrocoelium dendriticum
TTTTTTCATTTAATATCAGATCAAAGACGTGCAAACCAGAACCTGCAACATTTAACTACTCTTTTCAGTCACGATGGAGTAACTGCAAAGCACATTGTAGTAAAATTGCATTTAATCCAAATTTATAAAAAGTTATTTTTACATGGTTATTTATTGACGATTGCTTGATATTTGTACTAACAGCGATAAGCTGTTATTTAATAAAATATTCATTTAAAAACACTTTGCAATTGGTTTTTGCTATTTTCGAAACATATTTTACTCCGATTGTCTTAAATTTAATAGAAGATGTATGCTGAAAGCCTGTGTTACAGTTGAACGTTTAGCGTCAACTTCCCCTGTACTTCATATCATTTCGTTTTACCCGGCATTACTCTAATACACGATGCTTTTTATTATGTCTCTTCTTCAATAGTTGCCTGGAAAACACTTAGATGAAAACATATACGCTTACTCTGTAGTCTTGTTGTACCAAACGGAGTAAGTATCGTACTCTTTTGAAGATACCATGCAAATTGAAGCATTATGTGCACCGTAATCGACAAGGTGCCATCACCTGACGTGTACTGTAAAGATTCATGTGCCAATCGTTTTAGACTGCTGGATAACGTTTCCTATAATTGGCCCGAAACCACGATCGCCATAGTTTTATGATTGCACAATATTTGTCATAAAACCAGAGGTTGAAAAAGGTGCACGTTATTTTGTTTATTGTTCCTAGCATGGGCTATATACATAGCACAGTTTTCCTGTTTCGTTTGATCCTAATTTGTAATATGTGATCAAATGCTATTGCGCGTAGCGTATTTCATAGAAGCATACTAGTGTGCTTGTTTACAGCACAGTGCTCTTGTTATATTAGCTGCGTACATTACTATTTGTCTCTAATCTGAAAGAGTCTTCCGCTTTGCAGATAGAGAAAAACATCATTATTAATATTACCAGTTATAAACCACCGTCTGTCAGAATGATTTTGACTACTGTACAGTTTGTTTGCTTCCTCCTTACAGGTGCTATATTTCATAACACATAGCAGTAAAGGAATTCCTCAACCCAGTTACCGACAACCCATCTAGTGAGCTGTTCCTGAGCTTAACATAGGCCTCTCTTTAACGTTATCCAATTGAGGAATCCGAGCAATTAAGACTAGACCCAAATATTTTATACTTGCTTTGTGTGGCCTAAACTCTACACCGTTAATTATTAAAGCCACTGGCTCATCCTTCGGCTGATTATCAGTGTGTTCTTTCCTCCCTTGCTAGAAATCCGACCCCACAATACTAGATACCTTGATTCACATGCAGTCTGAACTATTAGACAAAAAATACCGTTAACAGTATTCCCATTAAATTTTCATTAGTTTTGCTTTCTTGTCCGCTTGCTATCTTTCGGTGAATCCACTGACAAACGGCGGGATTAATTGTAAAATTGGCCGCCATTGTTCTCCTGCTCCAGATGGGTGCTATTCCTTGAATAAGCTACGCCGCATTGCGGGCAGGCTATTTAATCAAAAGATCGGGGTGATGTCTTTTATACTATTCTCCTACCTCCGCTTGGGCAACCGGGTAGCCCGATGCACTCTCACTAAATCGTTGGCTTCCCTTTGTTGTTTTGCTATCACATTTAAGGACAAGTTACATTAATCGTTTTCTATGCTTTCAACGGCTAAATGACTTTCTCTACTGTTGTAATTACGAATCTGCACATTCGCAATTAGCTTCATATTTGGTTTGCATTTATGGTGAAATAGTGGGAGCTCGACTGGAATTGCAACAAAATTATTATGCATAATGCTGGGCGAATAACACGAAAGTTCGTGCATATCGTTCGTGTTATGAGCAGAATGTAGAAACACATACTGGCACATTCCTACCAATATAATTAAAATAAATTTTACAACTACCTATCATGCATGTGATGACCCCGATTTATTTTAAGAGTGCTTTTATTTCTTCAGTTCACTATTCTATAATGGAATCTATGGCTTGTGGACAGAGATCTACTAAAAGCAACTGGTTAACGCTCTATATATTTGTGTTTTAATCAACAAAATTTTCGAAAACAGACTTACTAAGCGATTTAGAGCGATTTTATTGGCACATGAACCAGCCACATTTGCTTTGTTCACCTTGTTTTACCAAACGCTACGTTTATAACAATGGATTAGGTCTATTCTATAGAATATAATGTACTATCTTTAGCCAATATTTTGCATGAATGTTATGATTAGTATGACCGAGAAAAAAGCTGATGGTCTTAAACTACTATATCTGACACTGGCTCACGCATTGTCGTGTGGCTGGACAAAGCATTTTACTTTATCTTGGAGACAGAGCTAGATATTAAACGTCATGTTAACAGAGAGAGGTATACTCAACCGGACCCGCCCTCCAGTGCGTTGCAACGTCGTTTGTATGCAGCATCAACCTAACTTTTGAGTATTCGGTACACATAAATCGAAAGGTTGATTTACTTATAAAATATGCTTGTCTGGTCTTTCTAAATTTTCTTGCAAAATACAAACGATTATCATCTAGAGTAACGAGAGTAAGTAGTAGGCTGCTTACTAGGCAGTAGATTTATTTCAGGCAATAAGTAAAGTTGGTATACGTACGCTAAATACGGAAATAGTAGAATTGGGGACACAAAGTTAAACATACCCGTTGTACAAAACAGTGATGCTACTACTAATACTTGTTATGTATGTGGAAATAATAGTGGTTAAACGTAATCCAAGGTATACTGCACTAACCTGTATTCTAACGTACGTAACGTATGCATTCTGCAGTTGAACTCATCGGCTGTACCCGGTATACCGTATGAACTACACACGCTTTGGTCCCGGTGGACTTAGATTGCAAAAACTGCCTTGGTACAGTCTGGAAAACAGTCCCTTAATGGGATTAAATCTATTTTTCACCAAAAATAATTCCAATTCGTTCAGTTGATAGTTAATGGAAGTCCATCACGTAATGTATGGCTGTCCAGCTTTAATCTCGACATTTCACATCATGTCCCGAAAGGTTCATTTTTATGCGGGTTGGATAAGCAATTCAACTATGTATTGCCTACTCTTAGCTCAAGCATTTGAATACTGCAATGATATCTTCTCAAGTTACATCTGAATGTCACAGGTTTAACGATGATAAATTGGTTGTATTATGAATTGTATGCTCGAAAGACTGACCGCAAACAATAAACCTAAACAAAATATATGTACACTAAGTGGAGATGTTTCTGGATTGTTCCATCATCGAACAAATGCTTTTGATAAGTCCATTTAGGGCGTCATTTTGTTAATGCGACCAAGATAGTCCAAACCAAATTACACGGAACGTAGATGGATCGTATTAAATTGCTTGTACTAATAGCCGTTTATCATCCTGAGATAACTTCTTTTTGGAAATTTAGGAATCGGATGCTTTGAAAACAAATGAATAATGAATAATTTTACCGTTAAATTTGCAATTATCCCTGTTCTTAAAGAGGTTGTCATTCCTTCGCATGCTGGGAATATTCAAATACTCTGAAAGTCTTTGTTTTCGGGATACATAGTTGCAAACTACGCTTGGAATACATAGTGCAATATGATGCGTGTTGTTGAATCGAATCTGCTTTAAAATAAAATGTGTGACCTAAAACAGTTGATGAGCCAATTCTCCAAAGGAATGTTGTCACCAGCCTATCCCCCATAAAGCTTTCAAGTTGACGCCTGCAGATATTATCGTTCACTCAATGGGGTGAAAAATAAACACATTTGGACTGGCCAGATCCAATCCCAGTCGGCAGCTTACAATCTACGCAGCTTAATAAAATGTTCATATATCCCCTCGCAAAGTTTGACAATTTTAGACCTAACAAAGATGCTTATCCTTAATGTGACATGTACTTGCATGTAATTTGGAGACCGTTGCACGCATAGTGTAATAAAAGCAAATTCCAGCATTCGTATCATACACAATGAAGTTTCTGTAAAGTAAAATGGAAAATTGAGCTTGGTTTAACCCGCTATCCAGCGGAAGATTTATTAATTAATGCTTATTTTCCACAAGCGATTTGTATGGTCTCAGGTGAATGTCAGAGGAAATATTGATTCGTTAGTGGAATGTTTGAAGATGAAACTAACGGATTTTTCTGCCTTGCACCGTCTAGCACCAGATCCTTTATAATGCTACATAAACAGTTTACAAGTCAAAGCAACAAGCCTATTTTATTACTGAGGAATAGTAGGGGGGAGTTGAATGGCATAGTTATAAATTCGTCACATCTAGACTCACTCGAACAGCCGTCACATATTCGGAAATTCACAGTACGTGCATTTCATCCTTTCGAGAATCCTCAACAGTGCGCATTCCATCGGCCCCTGGTAGGGTTCAAACCCACAATTTGACTGATGCCAGTCCGTAGTTGAGACAACTGAGGTACGGGGGACAGTAACGACCATCGTGAATTAGTTACTATTTGTGATATAGCGCCGCTCACTATCCACTGGCTTACACGTTACTGCCGTGCAGAGGACATGGTAGCCCCCTTAACAAGCGACGAGCTTAGCAATCGTAAGCCGCCAATTGACTTACGCTCTTATAAGCCGTTTGGTCTGTGTAATGTTTACCGAGGAGTAGTGGGGAAGTTGAATATTATAGTTAGAAATTCGTCACATCTAGACTCACGAAAACAGCCGTCACACGCCCGGAAAAGCACTGTACGCGCATTTCCTCCTTTAGAGAATCGTCAGCAGTGCGCATTACATAGGACCCTGGTAGGGCTCGAACCTGCAACTCGACTTTTGCCATTCTTTGGTTGAGACCAATTTGAAGTGATGAGGAACCGTGGTAAGTGGGGGGAACTAAATTCCCAGCACAACATCATCAGCATAGTTACACCCCATAAAAGTGGTTTGTAGAGGGAGTCTTTCAACATACAAGGAAAATAGAAAAGGTGATAGAATCATTCTCTGTAGAAAACCACAGTAGGTAGAGAGGATAGAGGATTTCTTACCGTTCAACTTGATGAAGCGATTACTATCCGTAAATTAGTCACATAACAGATTACACACACCTGAGTGAACTCCATTTCCGGTTAACAGACTTAGCAACATAGATCCATCCAGGCTTCCGTAGGCATTCGGATAATCCAGGAGAAAAAGGATTTACGGAATTATATTGTGATCGAGTGGAGAAGCTATATAATGAATAAGGTGTGACGCTGTATCCATTGTGGTGCGCTGGGATCTATACGCAAACTGGTAGATATCGTCCCCAGGCGCGACTAAGCAAAGCCTCAGAATTTACAGTATTCCACAAACTTTCAGTAGCAAAAATATACATGCATTTGGAAGATAAGTTTGAGATACACATTTTGTACTGGAGCAGTACTGGCCGTTTTCCAAATGTCCGGGATCACACCCAAGGTGAGGCAACTGTTAAAGAGATATGTTAAAGGAACTGTGAGAGAATCAACACAATCCTTCAAAGCTAATAGTGAGAGAGCATCCGGACCACAAGCTTTTTTGCACTTAATTTTTAGTTCTTTGTGAACGTTGCTTTGATCGAAGGGCGCGACTGGACTTGATCTAATGAAGGAGGGCAATGAGGACGAGCTTAGTGAGACGGGACTGAATTCCAAATTCAGTTTATCCACATCCACTCCATCGGTCTGGCTGCAAACGCTCTTACCGCAGAGCTGTCTCAGATGCTTCAATAGATCGCGACAATTTTAGTGGCCTAGAACCGTTTCGACAAATAATTTATTTAGTTTATTCATCTCAGATTTAATTTCTGTTTTTATACTTCTGACACAAGTAGTATTCTTGCACTTGCAAGCCCATTCTATCCTCTCTGGAAATCGCTTTAGTATTAGTGATGGAAATCTATCTGCCTTAGATAGGTCGTTTCAAGGCGGTAACACATGTCAAAGCAATATTTGGTGTAGTCCGTAGGATGGTCACATTCGAGCAACTGGTCCCTTTGGATGAACAAAGAAAACGCATTCGAAGCAAACATCATCTGGAGCTTCGTGTTATATTCCAATCGGCAATTTCAATGTTCGATAATTTTATAAGGAAGTCTGGTCATCGTAAAATAGTTAGACCTGCTGGATACGACTGGACAAAGTTTTAAAATCCCCATCATTATACCGTCGTGTATAGACATGAATTTCATCAACATGAGCGAATTTTCTATGAAACGGCTGATGTCATTTAGTGTACCAAGCTTTTGCACCACGGTTTTCATGGAGTATCATCCAAATATGAATACCATGCGATATAAACCTGAACAAACCTGCACACTATCCCAACTGTGTTACTTCAATGGAAAGGTTGCCCCAAGATATGCAACTCACTATGACGATTATTTCGAGCTAGGCTTAGAACTCCGTCAACATAGAAGCTTATACTAGTTAAGCATGAAGCCGGTCTTACTGTCAACGTTCAAAATCTGGTATTCATAGCTAACGTATAATATGCTTCATCAAGCGAGCTAAGGTTACCGTAAGAAATCTGAGTGTAGGGACATTAGAGAAGCTGAACATTCGTAGAGTTACGGTTTGTGTCAAATGGAATCGTAGCTGGCTAGGTTACCCTTCAAAATCATGGATCTTGACGAAAAAATGAAATAAATCAGGTCGGATTACTAAGCTTAATTTCCAGCTTTTGTTGGAAGCAATAACTCCTGTCTCCATTGGTTATGTGAGTAACTGCCGGTGGCCCTAAAGCATTGTGCGCCAACAGAAATCCAATGGGTTTGATTGTGTTGATTACAAACAAAGTGTAAGCATCTGTCAAAGATCTGCCCGAATCAGTACTACGACATTTGTGCTAGAACACCAATTCCGTTCTCCGTTAAATTAGGCACATATTTTCTGCTAGGAATAACTTATGAATTCAAGCATTACACCGATGATCATCTAGTGGATGACCAACCATAAGCTATGAACGCCACGAACCCTGAAATTACCTTTCATCAGGAACCTTACTTAAACTACTGATGTCAAAATCCCAAGTAGCAATTTAACAGATTGTCTTTGTTGCTCGCATGCAACTGAGCTTACCGTTAATAGTCTGTATTTTAACGAAATAGGCATGTCATTTAAGACGGCATGCTTGCAGGTGTAAATACCTGAATATTCTTCACAAAATATTTTTGGCCAAATCCGTGCGTATAGTCCAGGTTACTAACTTGAATTAACATTAATTAACGACATTTCGTGTTGCACATTTAGCCGTAGTTTGTATTTTGCACAGATTGACTGAGCCGCATTATCATAATATGAGTAAACAAAATAGTTATCACGGTTTAACACCATAAGAAGTAGGATTATCGCGGAGAAATATTTAGTTACCAGACTTTGTTGGAAAACCGTGACCACTTGCAATGGTGTTGAACATGCAGGGGGCGAATATTTGGTCTATATTGTGACGGCGTTCCAATCAACGTAACAGAAGTAAACAATGCCATGACACCTTGACGGCGAAGTAGTCGTGTTTAAATCTAAAATAGAGCCCCCAACTTGTATGTCTTAGTTTAGTACCTGGGCGTAAAACGTTCCGAATTGCTGATAGGTACTTGTTCGCATGCAATGATCTTACATTCATCAATCAGTGCGGACTTCGCGAAATTATGCATCCATAATTCTTTTCACTTTGTTAGCCGTAAATGCATTTTTCACTTTCAATTCATACACTTTTCTATTAAAATCTTCCAACATTTTAAACAATTATGATATAATAGACAATCAGGCAAATATAATTAAAAGTGTATTTGCGCGTATGGGTATACTAGTTTGGTTACTAACAATGGGAGAACCCTAGCATTGACAATGATCGCTTTGCCATTGCCCTGATGGCCAAGCAAACACATGTTTTTAGATAATAACTACAAATCCAACAGCATATAAATATAAGCCTGTCTTATCTACATGATGTAGTGATCCAGATATTTCTTCTTTCTTCTCTAGCTATGACAATGTAAAACGAAACTGGCAAGTGCGGCCATTTACCCATCACTGATATTCACTCCGGCTGTTTGTTCTTGTGTACATGTTACAAAGACGTAATTCACCATTTCTACTGAAGTTCAGAAGATCTCTTTAACAATGCTAAAGAGCATTTGTATAGTTAGCGGGTCGATATTGCCCCGACTGGAAAAAGCCTGCAATGCTCATGTTATTTCTCAATAATATATGCTTACCGCAAATGTCATTTATTTGAAAAACACGATGCGTCGAATTTTAGACTCCATGCTTTACATCATACTTCTAAGTGCAATACATTCCGATAGATGAAAGCGGAATGTTTCTACGCTTATAATCCTACATATATATATTGGTGGCATAGCAGTACGGATTTCCTTTGGGTCGCAACGCCATCGATATGGTCATTTTTGCTCGCTAGTTGCAGCAGAAGTGTAGAGAAAGTAACCAGCTATAGTACTCGCTATTTGTTGTTCTCAGCGAGGAATTTGATGCGGTGAACCGCGAGGCATTGTGTATGTTGTGGATGAAGTTTGGTTGGCCGCGTGATTTTCTAAGTCTAATTAAATATCTGCAAAGTGGTATGCGGACGAGGTTGCAGCTGAGTGGAGAGACCTCGGACTAATTTGTAGCTATTCTGGTGTGAAAATTGGCTGTTTCTTACCTACTACCCTGGATAACATCTTATGATGTTGATGCGGCTTGTGCTCACGGTGTCCGTTTGGAGCACTTTGTTGTTGGTGTGTTGCTAAACATCCATCGTTTCGGTGCGAGAACTCAAGTCTATGCGACAACTATCCGTATGTTGTTGTTCGCTGACGACTGTGCGTTGTTTGCACACAGCGCGGATGAGTTGTAGCACATGACTAGTGCTCCGACTTGGACCGCCCAAATGCGGGCTCATCATCAATACAATCAAAACCCTCTGTCTCATTCAGCCTTCGCCGGAGTTACAATCTGTAATGGTGCTGCAAATCAGTACTGGTACTCTATTATTGGAAGGTATCTCCCGCTCCTGGTACATTGGGAGTGTAATGTGGACTGACCAGCAGGTACACAGTGAGCTGCGTATCCGCGTATCGAAGGCAGCGGTGGAATTCTGGAAGCTAGAGTATCGAGTGTGGAACAATATTCTGCTTGCCGTTGGCACGAAAGTAATGGTGTACAAGTCAATGGTGCTGTCCGTTCTTCCATGCGGCAGTGCAACCTGGACGATATACCGGCGGGACGTGCGATATCTCAAGCTGTTACGTGACCAGTGTTTTCGACGGATCCTGGGCATTTTTTGATGGGACAAATTTTGCAGACACGGAAATGTTGCGCGGAAGTAGAATCTGTGCATTGGACTGCAAACGTTTACTGAGACACCATAAGTTGGTTGGTCATGTGAGAAGTATAGATTCGACGCGGATACCGAAACAACTATTATATGGTCAGTTAAGTATTAGGAAACATCATGTGTGAAAACCGAAGTTGCATTATTATGACCTTATAAAAGTGAGCTTCACACGTACTAATTTTTATTGCAGGTCATTGAAATCGAAAGCGGTTGGGTAGCGTGCTTGACTCGATCTGATCACGAAGAGGTTGCCGAGGTGCAATAGAAGTCCTTTGTGCGTGTATATAATAAGAAGTATTTGCGGAGGCAACAGGCGCCGATGCGTTGGACTCCATCGACAGCGAGCGCGTGTTGCTCTAGCACGTGCGTTCGCAATGCATGAGCCAGGCAGGCCTAGTGAGAATTCAGCAAGGCCACCGACTGCCAACACCGAAAAGACGACGAGTCCTACTGAAAACATAGGCAGAGGCGACGCATCGTTTGTATGTACGTTGAATTCGATTTAATAACCGAGTGCTTGCATGCCGCGTTTCTTCATTTCAAATGGTAGGTTTTGTACGTTGTCCAATGCTCTTTTATATCTTAATAATATCTGCCTTGCTTTCTTCTATCAACTTGCACTAGTGGCTTAAGCTAATTGAGGTTAACTTCAATAATAATTTCGCTTTTGCGGCATTTTCTTAACATATATTTCATGATGTCTCGAACTTATGGCGGATGTTTTCGAAACAAACTTATTTTATATGCTCTTATGGTGAAGAGTTTTGTCACCCTATATGTATGCCTTACCCGATTTATTATATTTGATCTAGTCGTTTCAAGTGATTGACTGTTGCTTAAAATACCCGGTGTGGCATCCATTTAATGCACGGTTGAATTTCATTTGCTTCTTATTTACTCAAATGTGCATGCCATATAGTAAGTGCATATGATTTCCCTCAGCGGTTCCAAATATTCAAATGTCCGGCCGGTTTTCCAATTTGGCGGTGAAAATGCTGTCCCAAAACCGGATATAGTCTTATGCATCAATTTCACATTTTCAGAAGATGGCAAAAAGCAGTAGGCGTGTGCTAGATTTATTAAAGCTTTTCAACTTTGCATTTATTGCTCACTATCTGTTGCAATGTGCTACAGAACTAACAAGTAAATTTTCTTTCTTGCCTTCTCTTAAAATCCTCTCTTAATATTGGCTTTAAATTCGCATTTGCATTAAAATTAGACTGCATATTACGCTCCTGACAAAGCATATTATTCCGAAAGTTGACAAAAAATACCCTGCTGTCTTAGATTCTGTTAATTTTTCCTTAAGCCTTAATTATGTTGTTGACCGCATTTATTCAGCCGTACTAATATTCTGGCTTTGAAATAATAGTGCTAAATTTTTATTGGTACACATCAGGCTTCCAACATACTTTGGTAAGTAGGCGCCGTGTCTCGCAAATTTACCATTAAGCATTGCCCTTATAATGACTTATTAACAAGTATTTAACAACAATGCAAACCGTGGGGCCTTATGCTAAGACGGTAGCATTATTCTTATGTTTGCCGTCAGGTTCTAAGAAGATTATCATTATTCTGCACATTTGAGCATATTGGACACAAGGCGTTAATGCCCGAATTTGATGAGTTTTAATGAAACTAATAATTTGCTCAGTTCTTGCATTACTGAGTCATAGGAACCAAAATTTGGTGGTTAAACTTTTCGTCATATTCAACTCACCTGAGAGAAGAACAGACTTATAAACAGTGCTTCCGTTTTACTTAATTCGTACCAGTCCCTTGCTTAATACTGCATTTGCGGCGAATTGAGAATGTTTGCTCGATGAGCGCTGAACGAGGGCAATTTAACTGCCGTACTCAGGTTGTGTGACGAAATATGAGTAGCTAAAATTGATTATCTTCTTTCCTCAACCACATTCGGAAGCCCACTTCAGACACTATGGTCTTTCATTAGGTTCTGAGTATTTGTGTAAACATGACCACCTGGAGGGATTAACGTATTTGTCCTCAATTCTTACAATGTCTAGACATTTATGGACAAGTAGATAAAACAGCTTAAATAAGTTAAACAAAAGATATTTAACAAATGGTACGAAGTATAATCAAATGATTTAGTTAAAATATTTTAATTGTTTTGTAAAGGCAATCACTGTAATTACTTAACATTAACTCCCATCACTAAAATAGCCCAAAAAGTATCGCTTAAAGAAAAAGTTGTAATGCGGGTTATTACATATGGGCAAACATTTGTGTAATTGCATGGTGAATGTGTTATGGCATCAAATGACGATCAGTCCTGAGTTGGTGTGGGCCACAGTTAAAAATATGCGCTGTTATTTCGGATTTAGTCAAAATTTATCACATTTAAGTGACACGATTATTAACGTTGCAATTTATGATTTGAAATGCACAAGCAAATCATATCTCTAAGGAGTCTGTATGCCTTTTAAATGCTTTACCCAACCATAACAAGGAATAATGCCATTTACATGTACCTTATTTCAGTGATCTTTCCGCCAGATACTCTTTATGGTTTAGCAAATTAAATTTCGAATATTTTTCGTCATGCTACCCTAACCAAATGGTTACCTGATTTTTGTTGTGAATGTAATTTTTACTAACATTATTATATTCTAGGTAAATAAAAATTATTAGTCGTATTTACACAAGCTGGCGGCCTCAGACTGTAAATGTTTTATTAAGTTGTGACCATATCATAAAGTGTTTAATATAATAAAATTTAAATTTCTCAAAATAATAACACCAAACAAAAACTATGTTTGGTTTTAGACATTCGCGGTATTCGGAACACTGTCAAGTAGTTACCGTATGCCCGAAGTAATATGTACTTTTATGCATATACGTAATATATTCATGATTGGGTGTATCAATGCGCAATGCAAATATGTGTGCATAATGTATACATATACAGTGATGTATATTTTCTAACTACTCCATGTACACTTCCTGGGTCAGTGGCTATTGAATCCATTGAAAAATGGCTGTGTTACCTAATCGGTTTTGTGCTGAATTGCGAATAATCCTACCCTCAAAAATAAATGAATATCAGTATAATGGAAGCGTCCTACTAGAATGAATGGATAGATCAAACAGGCAAACTCAACAACCTATTAGAGACGGATATGCCAGAGTCAATCACTGGGCACTGTTTGACCGATCGTATGATTAATCACAGTTTGTTTAACCGAGTTAAATAGAGAACCTACTTCGCTCATGAGAGCAGTTAGTTATGATGTGTACTGGCCATTTTTATTCATCAGTTTGGCTTGCCAAATATTCTCTACATTTTGCTGAGTTGAGTTTGCCGAATAAACGCTTTTCCCTGAAGGACTAAGTTCAGCAAAACACTTTCAGTGTAGACCGAGACGAACCCAAATGAATGCATTGTAACCCTGATTGGATCGATAAATGCCATTCAGAAGTATGCTTAATTGTACATGAATGAAAAGAATTCTGTAATTGCATAGGGCGACAGCCTTACACAAGACCGGGTATTTATAGGATTCGAAGACGAAGGTATGCAAAGGCAGCTTTGATGACAACGCAATTTATCTGTCCAGCAGTTATAACAACTGTATCGGTAAATGCTTGACCGCTTGCCAGTAACGACAATTGAAACTCGTAAATGACTGCGTTTCTGGAAGCAAAACCGCGGAGACCACAAACGTGAGAAAGTGAGCGGCAAATGTTGCGATACATATAAAAACGATCAGGCGCGAACAGTTTCCAGCATGTAGGCGGGAGATGTCAGTATGTGAAAATTAAACTAATTTTCAGGTTGCTGTTAAATCACCTATGTCAGTGCACTGGTTCGTGACATGTTTACAGCAGATTATAAACAATCATTCAGCAACGTTTTTCCGAGTAGGTCAAAAAAGTTTTCTGCTCAAGTCTGTTGATCGAAGGCAAAGTCATCCAATTCCAGTTAGACATGCAGGTGCTAGTGTCAAACTCATACCCAGCAAGCACTCTTCCCGGTTGTACATGCTATATGACCAAGATTGATTGCGCATGTGGTATGATGCCAGATTTCATCTGCAGGGCTCATCAGCAATCTAAATAGCTAATCCAAGGAGAGAAGTCTCACATACACCAGCGTTTATTATCTTAGAAATGATGATTGCGCAAAATTTCGCATGGTTCCGATTCATTATCTTAGTTGTGTTACTTTCACCTATGTTCGTTTTGCGCGTGCCTTCTATGGAAAAACTAATGTCATTCATCAATATCCTTCTGTGTTTAGCCAAATACTGGGCACATTTTAGGGAACCCCTCAATTGTTTCAGCAGACTCTGATAGCACACGCTGGGCTACCGGCTAGGACAGTTCAGTTTACGCTGCGTGATTGGTTCTTCGTTAAGTTAAGCCAATGAGCAAGGGAGGGCATGTTTGTCAAATTTGACTAGCCAAACGATTAGGGTAACAAGGTCGAAATCGCTACCAAGAAAGTATGCAACCGGCGTTTGTTTATTGACCTGAAACCGTTAAACAGAATATTTTTATGGGAAATGTTAGATTCAAAATGTCCATAGTGGCTGGGATTCGTTTAAGCGGAAGCTACCCGAAGGCCACCTAGCCATGGTAAATAAAACCCATACCTAAATGTTTGTACACACAGTGGGTGATTGTTGAGACGACTCGCTACCACCTGCGTCAATATAAGGAATGAACATATGTTACGTTTTGAATGGACATCACACGACGCCAATGGCTTTAGAGATAAGGATGGGACGATTTGTTTGAACCAGATGAGCAAATATCATGATGGTGCAGGTTTTGTTTACTCCTCGGCCTACCCCCGCTTGGTGATGCTCGCGGATGTGTTCAAACAAACTTTTCGTGATGCTATCTAAGTAACTTTTCTCACAGAAAGTGGTAAACTGGTACGCACAGAATGAGGTGATATCCACCTACAGTTTATCTCTTAGCCAGAAGTGTAGCATGAACGTGAGAGAGAAGATACTGCGTAAGTATGCAGCCTCCACTGCGACAGTTGCGCACTTAATCCAAACAAAAATTTTTTGTTGTTATCTCTAAAGCATTTCACCTGATCTACCTTGTGAGGTCTATCCATTCCAAACTTAACAGAATCCGATTCCTTGCATTGACAGAGATGATCACGATTCGCCTACAAATTCCACTACTATGTTCGGCAAAGTATTGGCTTTACCTTTGCCAGCTGTCATCTGGGTAGCTTCTGCATAAACAAAACACGGCCACTTTGAGCATTTTGACACACTTATTTTCCTTTAACTTAACCCACCCATGGTTATCTTAAATATTTAAATGTGTTGGGTTTGGTCGGATGCTGCATCCTCGAAAACTAGCTTGTTTGCTACACAATGCTTTCTTGTCTGCAATGCGAATTATTCACCATTTTGAACCGGGATTATTTAACATTTTGCTCTACCGACAGGAGGAACCATATTGCTGCGTTTTGGCGAGCTAGGTATTTCACGAATGTGAACCTGTCTTTCGCACTCTGGCAAATGCTTCGAGACAGAAACCAACTTCCTAACGAAATTTGCCACACACGTCGTGAGTTCTCGTTGGCTTCGTTCACTTATGGTTTAGATATTTCAAACAAAATTTTCAAAACAGCTATCTGAAAGAGGTAGACGCAATATTTGATGTCTACTATGTACTAGACGGAATACAAAATCAAGACATAAAGGCAGATGTGCATAGCGCCTGTCTACCCAGTATGTTGTAGTGTTATGTATAAATGAACATCTAAGTTGTACGTAAGAAAGTTATTTTCGGAAAGGAGCGTTGATTTTCAATGTGCATCAAATAACAACCAAAGAAATCAGAGGCTACCGATGAAAAGTTAAGCACACACTGGCAATGAGTCCCCTAACATTGTGAACAATATGGTGAATTAAATCCGAGTTAAAATTGAGAAGATAAATGTGGGATAATCCCATGAACGTTCTTTCTTGAGTGCTTTGTTGATTCAGGACTGAGTTTGTGGAATCAATTTAAACCGAGGTAGCCCAGTTGGTACACTCGAATCAGACTACGGTGAACCAGTCAATGCCCACGTGGCACGCACTAGCAGACCCGCCGTCCTGGCCATGTGCAATAGAATAAAGGATACAAAGGAAACAAAACAACGGAAAATTTTTTATTCTAACTTAAGAGTAAATGTGCAAGATGTGATAGAAGCACTAAGTTATAACATCAAAGAAATGGAGAAGAAATTTGGGATCCAAACATAAAGGTTATACAAGTGTACTAGCCTGCATGACAAACGAAATTCATCCTTAACACGATCAGATCTGTGCACGTGAAGATTCAGTACATAACCCCAAATATTTGGGATCCATTTGGATTGAAACAGTCTGGATAGATCAAGCCTTATTTGGCCCGTCAGTAAACCATCTGTGAGGATTAAATCCCCGAAAGCGCTGGCAATGAAGCGGAAACGTATGCAGTCGGAGCAGACGATTAAGATACGTGATATTTATTAACCCATACACCATCTTTGTGCCAGTTCTCGAAGCTCGTTCAACTACCATCTTGTCGAAAATCACGCAAGACGGACAGGCCTGCACGCAGTATTCCAAATATGATCTGAAAAATTCTGAGAACAATATGATAAACATCAACTTTGTTATGATCCTAAAATACCAGAAGAAGACCATTATTGGGAAACACTTGCGAGTAGCCGCAGTTCAGTGTGCAATGGATTTAAATTCAGTGGACAAGGAAATACCTAAATAGACTTGATTGGCCACATAAGGCACTTTAATTTCGCAAAGTAGTTAACGAGTAGATGTACTTGACTCCGTGCGTAGGAAGGAGCACTCAGCAAGAATTATTGACAGTTGCCAATAATCTGACCAACCTAGAGCGACCAAACTCGTTAGAGGAATGTTTCATCTCTCCTACCAACGCAGACTGCAGTCTCTGAGATTGTGCAATGGCGAATATCGACGTCAGTGAGGAGACCTAATCATGGTTCACTTAATACTGACGAACCGAAGTAATCCATGTTGCGATCTGTTGCAGCTGAGTTAAAATACCAACCTGAGAGGCCGTTAGCTCAAACGCGCTACGCACTACAATCGACTTGATTGTCGACGCAGCGTTTTCTCCCTCCGTGTGTCCCTTGCTTGGAATGCCCTTCCGACAGGTTATTCTTGCCGCTAAAATAAGCTTTTCAGAAAGGTCTTGATGAAGCGCTTTCAAAGTTGCATTATTTGATATAGTGCGTTCCACTTGGAGGACGAAATAACGCAGACCTAAGCATGTGGTTAGCGGCCGTCCCGCAACGTGGTGGTGAGGATACATGCAGAAGTGCCATGTGATTAGCTTGCATGTAGATAAACTGGATTAGCATACACATATTTCAAATAAAAAACAAACGTGTGAGCATTGTCGTTTCCCTTCTTATTGCTCACACACTTACTGAAATATAATAACTATACTGTATTGTGTGTACACATCCCATTCCTACTTCAAACTAGCGTTATGCGATAGTGCATTTAACTCGGCGGAAGTTTATAATAACCATTTACTTATTCTACAAACCTTCAAATTTTAACTTTTACTCCAAACATCCTACGGGGCTCTTCAATCACATGCTTTTTACCTCTTGACAAATCCTTGTTTATTGTTCAATGTTCATAATTCATTCCAGAACCTTGTCAAGATCCATCTGCAAAGCCATATGACACCCAGAATCTCCCACGAAACTCAAAGGTTTAGACCACCTGCAAACAGAAGTGTTGGCACCTTCAGCTCCTCAGGTAGATCATTAATAAAACTGTTAACAATAGCGGGCCGAGAACCGTCACTATGCATCACCACACAAACGGCTTGTCAGTAAAATAGCCAGGCGACCACTCGAACACTCATCTCTCTGCACTTTAGGAAGACCAAAATCCAGCTCAAGACTTGGCCAGAAACGCCGTTAGATCTTAATGTAAACAGAAGGCAACAGTGGAAATGTCATTGAACAAAACGTTCACCACCTATTCCAAATCTACAGCCTTAGCTGAGCATAATCTGGCCACCAATAAGTTAGTCGACCAAGTATAACATCTGTGGAACTCATGTTAAAATAGGTTGAGCAAAGTGAACTTAATCATTCGCATTTCGAGAGCATCTCTTAACATTTGCTCTAATAACCTAACAAGTAAGCTTGTCAGGCTTATCGCCCCTTTCGAAAACAAGTGATATTTACATGCAGTTGGCAACTCCCGTTAACAATGCTACGTACTTTCCAAGGGAGCGGATGCCAAGTCTTCCAACAACTGTATCGCTTGTCGAGCATCATGTGAGAATCAGAGTCAAGCCATGTCAGTGTTCCTCCCACTTTATGCTATGTGGAAGAGAAGTTGCACAGAGAAAGGACTGATGCATGGGAATTTTGCAGCTTATATTTCATGGCTTGGGAATCTGCGTGCCATTTATTTGGGTTACGGGTAATGCATCCTTCACGACTTCGATTCAGAGCACATTAGAATACTAGACACACGCGGTCATTAGCAAACAATGGGGAATTGCAAATTAGATTTCACACATGGTCCGCCGACTACTGCCAAGACGAAGTTTAAGACGGTAAGGATTTAGCCCTCAATGAATTTAGTGAGCATTTGTACAAATTGAGAAAGTATGCTTGTAAAGAATTGTCAAGGAGGTCAGTGGGGAAACACCCAACTGCCGCTTCGTAGATGAAATCCAATCAGTCAAACTCTGGGTTATTAAAATCGCCCATAACCAGTCATATATTTGCCGTATAAGTGCGAATAATGTCAAACAGATCACTTGACGCACTGTCGAGAATAGAGTTTACCAAAATCATTTTGAAGTGCTTGAGAGAGGTAAATACTCGCACCGAAAGAGAAGCAACATTTGTATCTTTAGTGTTGAACATTTATGTTCGCGAAATAGTTAATGTGTTCTGACTTATAGAGCAAATTCACCCACGCAACGGTTTGAAATGCATTCAGATCGTACTATCGTACGACCATTGAGCTTCGCAAAACTTTTTGAACACAGAAGTTTTATTTGGTGTTTCAAGTTTTTGAGCACACGCCGTTTGTCTTGGATTGCAACGAGCAATCTGAATTGTTTCCTTGGTTGACTTTAAAATTGGCTTCTGCCAATACCGTCACTAGGACCGTCACTGACGTGTAGCATTTGAAGTGGCACTTTTCCATCTATATACACAACCACCGACGGTTTCTTTGCTTAGACGCCTCACGTAGAGAGAGCTGAGCATGTAGGGGTGCTTCGCGCATAGTGCTTTTCGGATCGCGCCTTGATCATTAGGCTATTAAGCTCCGCAAACATTATTTGACACAGCGGTTATAAGTTGATTTCCGGGATTCGGAGCACCCGCCGTGTGTCTTGGATTGCAACACGCAATCTATATCGTGGTCTCGGTTTACCTGGAAGACAGCCACTGCTAATACGATCACTAGGACCATCAATAATTGGAGGGTTTCGGTGTGGCTTCCTCCCATCCCTACACTATACGACCGAGGGTTTCGTCTTTGTTTAGACTCATCAGGTAGAGATAGGAGAGCTGGCATTTGAACTCCGCGCATAGTGATTGGCGGCTATCGTCATGATTACTAGACTATTGAGCCCGCATGCAGTGTTTGCCAGAACGGTTATAAGTAGATTCACACGTTTTGGAACACTTGCAATGTAGGGCTTGCGAAATCGAAGCTTAATGGTGGCCTCCTATGAATTTGAGTTTCGTTTTTACCAATACATTCACCGAAGTTAAGTTATTCGGTTTGGACTTCTCTGCTACCTGCAATCTACGTCCGACGGTTTCTTCTTTGCTTAGATTCATCAGGTAGAGATAGCCAAGATGGAAGTGAAACTGGGCGCGATGTGCTTGTAATTGTCGCCATGATCAGTAGGCCATTGAGCTCCGCGAGCGGTGTATAACACAGTGGTTAGGAGTTGATTTTCTGTTATTGTAACACTTGTTTAATGTCTCTTATTGCGACACGCTATCACAATTGCTGCCTTGGTTGAATTTGAAGTCAGCCTCTGCCAATACGTTCAATGGAACCGTCGAAGAATTGGAGCATTTTGGTGTGGCTCTCTTCCATCCCTGCATTTCACGAACCACGCATTCGTCTTTGATTTAACTAGTCAGATAGAGATAACCGAGCTGGGAGTAGAATTCAGCGCATAGTGCTTGGAGGCTATCGCCATGATAACTAGACCATTGAGCTCCGCGAGCAATGTTTGACACAACGGTTAGAAGTTGTTTTTCTGGTATTGGAGCACCAACCGTTTGTCTTGGATTGCGACATCAATCCTCACTCGTGTCCTCAGATGAATCTGAATTTCGTTTTCGCCAACACCTTCACTAAGACCGTCACGGAAGTGAAGGGTTCCGGTGTAGCTCTCCCCATTACTGCATTTCACGAACATACGTTTTGTTCTTGTTTAATCTCATCAGCTAGAGATAACCGAGCTGGGAGTGAAACTCGGCGCATAGTGCTAGGCTGCTATTACAATGATCACTTAGCAATTGAGCTTTGCGAGCTGTGTTTGGCACAGCCGTTAGAAGTTGATATTTGATCTTACAGCTCAAGCCGTGCGTCTTGGATTACGTCACGTAGTCTCATGCGCGACTTTGTTTGAATGAATTCCGCCTCTGCCAAAAGCGTGACTAGGACCGTCACCGTATTGAAGGATTCCTGTTTGGCTCTCTTCTATCGCTGCACTCCACAGCCGCCGGTTTCTTCTTTGCTTTGACAAATCAGGTAGAGATACCGATCTGATAGCGAAACTCGGTTCATATTGCTTCCGGCTATCACCATGATCACTAGATCTATGAGCTCTATGAGTTTGACACAGAAATTTTAAATCGATTTTCAAGAATCGGAGCGCCCTCAACTCATCTTTGATTGGGACAAGCAACCTCAATCGTGGCTTCGGTTTACTTTAAATTCTGCTTTGAGCCAATGCGGTCACTAAGACCTTCACCGAAATGGAGCGGTTTGGTTTGGCTCTCACCAATCCCTGCATTCCACGACTAAAGATGTCTTCTTTGTTTTGACTCACCATGAAGAGATGGCTGAGCTGGGTTGTTGAACTCGGTGCGTAGTGCTTGGCGGCTATTGCCTTGATTACTAGGTCAAGGAGCATCGCCCGCAGTGTTAGGCAAAGCCGTTAGATGTTTATTTTCGGGTTTTGGATCACCCGCCGTTTGA
>OX104070.1:29500599-29517935 GCA_944474145.2 Dicrocoelium dendriticum
TCAGCCTGCAGGGCAACATATGAGGTTTAAGGCTATACCGCATTTGGCTTTCGAATTGCGATTGTCGCCTATCTACCCCTATGAATCGGGAGCCAATGCTGCGTAGTGTTGGCGCAAGTCACTAGTGTTTATGGTTTCCATCCCCAGGTACGAATCGGATCAATGAGCACAATTACCTGGCATAAACCTGGCGAAACGATTGTCTGATGCTTTCCGGATTGGTGGTTGACATACGCGACTGAGTACCTGATTGCCATGTACCAAACTAAATCCTACTCACATCGGTCTACTCACTAGTAGTTAAACATCCAATCTACCATTCTGCTTAATGTTGCGCGGATTCACAACACTGCTAGTGGCTGTTCTCAAAACGACGGTCAAACACTGTCATTTTCACGCGTAGTGAACTGAAGGGTAATAGACGGTGGGTCAGACTATAACCCAGTTAGGTTTCTATCGGTGACGATCAGTTATGGTCCCATTTCCTCAGTGTCCTATATTGCAGGGTAGTGTTGCCAACGGAGTTACGTTTATGTGTTCGATCTCCAGGAGGTGACCGAGGGAATAGGCACCACTCATGAGTCCCAAGAGCGCTACCACATCTTTATGGTGGTTTTCAGATTGGGAGCATACCTACAAGGCTTGTTATATAACTGCGTTGAACCAGCTAGATTGATCTGTACATGTGTGACTGAAAAGGCTTGAGCATTTATCTCAGTGCAAAAACGATATGTATCAAACTCAACAGGCAACTCGCGTTTCGGAGTTCATTTAATATACCACAGTCAGATCGCTAGGTTTATTGGCAGCTTCACATAAAATGCGCATTTGTTGTTCATTTAGAAGTGATACGCAGGTGTTGTTACGAAATAACCAATTGTCTTCGTTTTGTTTGTAATCCTGCTCAGTACAAATTAAACGATAAAAGGCAGACTAATTTAAAACTAATCGAAACATCTAAATCAATTTCCACGATATATATTTTGGGTCATCGTGTGACAGTTGGCCACGTCGCCTATCTGGGTTTCGCCTGACTCCTCTCATTTGAATGAAGACCATTAGAGCTGCAGAGCTCGAAAATGCTTCTGTTGGATGTGTCGGTTCGCGACTGTTATTCTTTTGTATTACTTTTCCGCGGTATTAAGTTGTTTTGCCCTTAACAGATACTTCTGTTGTTATAGTGTTTGTATAAGATTTAAAGAGCAGTCAGTTTTTTGGTTTGCTACCTGTTGTATCAATAAGGTAACAAAAAAGCAGGATGTGTATCAGTACCCAGCACAGAAGTGCACAAAGAGTTCCTACAGAATAGTCACTTATAACGATCCTGAATAGAACCTATAAGATGTAGTAGCTGGGTTTCAGCCAGCTAATGAAGCGTGAGTTAGTAGAGACATCGTGATGAAGCGAACAAAAATACTACCCCCATTTTGATGGCTGGTGTCACGTAGGCTGATATCCGTCGACAGTCTCCGAACACCCGACCGACCGCCGAGGCTGATTTCGTGGTAGCGGCGAATCGCTTGATGTTCACACATAGTTTGAAAATAAGTAGCTGGCCCATGGGTCATGCTAACGGAGGTACTTTAGAAATTATGCAGTTTTCCAATTCATAGGTCCGTGATTCTACTCTCCGGGCGATTCGCAACAGTGCAGATAAAGCTGCGGGGTCTTTAAATGTAGACCGTATCTTAACGCAAACCTATGCTACAGACTGCACATAAGTTAGTTTAGCGTGGGAAATTTGATAAGGTTCTACGCAATTTAAATCTTCTGTTCTTCTCAAAGATATCAGGTAATGTGCAGCATTTATATAATGTTTAAGTGTCCTCGACAAATCAACTCTAGCGACGTAATTATGGTAGCCCTTTTAGCACAAGTTCTGGAATAAAATACAGCAGGTAAGACGGTATTTTCCCAAACCGACAATCCTAGCTGGATAGCCTGTGTGGCCCCCTTGAGGGATCAGCATGGCCGCTTGATCATATCATTGGCCGCAGGATTGTAAGGTGTCGTTCTGGAATATTTTAATTTATGGCACTGGAAGAAAACTGTGAAGTCGTGACTATAAATTTGTGGTACAATATCCGCTACTATTACTTCCGGTAGTCAGTAAGGACTAAACAAGATTTTAACCAGCGTAACACAACCCAAGTAGTCAGATGGTCACATAGATGAAGTTCAGGACACTTCTCGTAAAACATTGAGCTAAAAATAGATTTCATTAACCGTATGTGAGATGACAACAGGACCGGAAATATCAATGACGATCTTTACCCAGGGCTTAAAATGGATAAGTAACTGGTGGTAGTATCGCTTCAATGGGCAGCGAATATTTGTCAGATAGGCGACAAGCGTCACAGTTCATCACAAATGTCTCAATGCTAGATATCATTTGTGACCACCAAAAGTAGTGCTTTGCACGTTTTTTTGGTCAGAACGATACCCGGTTGACCCTCAAGTATAAGCAGTTATTTTGTTTTCCAACTGACATGAAGCTTTAAAAATCAAACCAATCATCAAACAACTAGCTATCACCGACAGTACATCTCCAATTTTATAATATAGAATGGACTCCCCTGGGGCCATTTGGTTGCACCTACTTGCTGAGGTGATGCAGTTTCGGGACCTAGAAATTTTCCGTTCGAAATTTCTCGTTAGCTATTTCTGTTAAGTTGGAGCCAAGGCTGGCCACTAATATTGCCTCGCTATGTCTCCGCTTGTCATCCTCACGTCCACAGTTAAGCGAGATAATCCATCAGCAACTTGGCTTTTCACACCATGCTGGTACAAAATTTTAAAATTTTATTTAATTTGTTTAGCATACCAAGAACCGATCCTAAATAAAAATGATCCGTTAGATCAATTGTAATTGCGTAGCGCTCAGTTCGTAGAGTAAAATGACGCCCGAAAGGGAAATGATGAGATTCTGCACATGTCCAAACACAAGCGTGCTTTATTATCTCTAACTGCACGATACCGTTCAGAAGCTGAGAGTTTCCGGGATACGTAAGCAATAACGTTTCTTCTCCGTTTTGTAGGTGTGACAGAACAGCACAAAGGCAAACATTAGATGTATCGATCGACACAAAATTGCGGCAAGACTCATCAAAATAACAACAAGGGGAACAAATGCAACCCTTTTATGTTTTATCGAAAGCGTTTTGCTGATCGTTATCAAAACTGAACGACTCCAGCAGCTTCATCGTAAAGGCGAGCGAGAACTCACTTGAATCCGAGTCACGCAGCATCCAAAGCTTAGTCGACAGCTAAAAGCGGTATTAACTGATATCCTCAAATATTCAATTCAAAGAAGAATTCGAAGGATTATAACGTTCGTATGCACATATATTTTGGAATAAGCATTTAATACCCTGACACTGAAACAGACGACCACAACATTATAAATTCACTTTGTTGAGCGATTCGAATCTCGGTTCAGCCTCAAATGCTAGCATAGGTCACAATTCACCATATCGCAGCGCATACCAGTGAACATAGAATTTTCTGGATGAAACTAAATTTCGTTTTCAATACAGAGACCGTTCTACTGATGTCATTTTTGCTCGGTATCTCATGAGATTTGGTGTACCTACTTCCAGCTAGCCTCAAAAAATAACATGAGGAAAATAGTAAATATAACGATAAACAAAAGGTTACTTTTTGCGGGATTCCAGGGCTTCAAACTTTATTCTCCAAAGAATTTCACACACACGGTCGCGAGCGATTGTGCTACATACGCTAAGAACGCTCCCTCGACAACAACACTGCTAGTCTGTTGAATAGAATTCCAGTTTAAACCATTAAACGAGAACGGCCCGGGCATGTTTATCATGTTGCTTTAGTTTAAGCTAATAAAATCGCTTGTCAGTGAAAGCAGGTCTAACAACGAGTTGCTGTCTACATAAATACGATTAACTGCAGCATGCGCATGGGCACAAGGGACGGAGGATTCACCATGGTTGACCTAATCGATCAGACTTCCACGCCTCTGGCTCTGTGAAATGACTGCCCAAGTGGCAAGTTTGGTCTTCTGCTGACTAATTATTAATAGGGGACACCATCATGCATCAGAGAGTCTGGAGCAGCCGCATAACCTAATCGTTGGCGACATCATAGCTGTTTGTGGTCAATAGCACAACAGTCTGCACAAACTAGAGCGGTGTTTAAACTGTACTGTTTGTACAGTAATGCAAATGTTAGTTAAGATAATTTGACTGTTACCATTGCACTACCAGCTACATCAATTCTCCGAAAGGAAAACACGCGTAGGTCTAGGGAAGTGGTCAATCGTTACAAAACAAATATTGTTTACTGATACGTGGATGAATTACAAACAGACCTCACTGTGCTCCTTTAAGCTAGGCTATGATGGAAGTAATCGATATATGCATTTTGTCTGTAGTTAACTGACCTCTAAATTCCACTCTGATTAGACCATGAAATAATACAGTTGGTTAAGTTATGAATTATTGATAGGGCTATATCCTCACTACCTAAGTTAACAGTGTCAAAAATATAAAACCAGCAACCGAGAACGGACAGTAAAAATAACAAGTACATCAGCTAATAATATCTAGCACAATCCTGTACAATCACGTCACTGCACCCTCCAGGTTCAGATTAGCGAATAAGCCGCCGATACTACAATTAATGCTCACCAGAAGGATCTCTTGATTTACAAACGTGATGTGTGGATGCATTTGGTCAAATAGATCACATAAGTTTACCATTGGAATGCATGCATTCTTCGTATTATCTTGATGCATAACTAAGGATAGTGCACTTTATTAGCATAGGCATGTATCATCCACAATGTTCGAATACGCTAATTGGACGTTCATGGTTTTCGCAACTAAGAATTAACTTTGAAAATATTCAGCAACGTAATCTATGTGCCACTGGTCGCGAAGGCATCAGAGCCAAAAGCATAACATCGACTTCCCAAACGAAAGTCAGTTTGAGAAGCAAAGCAAAAGACTATGAGATACAATAAACCGGACATGGCTCTTTTACGAAGCGCCCAACAGCCCAGGAAAGTAGACGGTGTGCGTTGCCAAAGCAACTAAAATGTTTACCTTATGCATGGCGACAAGTAAACTACTGACAGGAGCTAGGGAAGCGCTAACTTCGGACTACAAGCTTCTTTACAGACAGGCCTATATATTTGGTAAGGTGTGGCGCAGAGTTCGACCACTCACTAGGATTGGTGGTTATAGACATAGAGGCACACAGACTGCCAATGTCTTCCGGATCAAGTACTCAATTAATTTTTTAGGAATAAAACGCTTGTACGCCAATCCTGCTTCTGTTTTCAGCATTTATTTTGTCGTTGTAGAAACTATGCTGTATACTCCGCTATAATTCGGCAACACAATTCTACCTCAACCGGATCACATTTACCCGAAAATACTAGAAGAAACAGCCTAGTCGAATCGCTTGCTGGATTATATCAGCGATGTCTAAATGAGAATGTACTTGATTAGTGGTTATCATACTTGTTCACAAGTGAAGAAGCCGAGTTGAGCTAGCTATTACTGCCTGGTAAATCTTCCACAAGCTCAGCAATATATATATATATATGTATATATATGTAAATATATATATATATAAACGTACCCCTTTATTTCTCAAATTTTCGTGATAGTTAAGATCCTTGGCCCGATCAACCCGCATTGGGGGACCACGAAGTGGTTGATTATATAAGTAAATTTAAATACGCGTGATCAATTCTTGGTGAAACGCGTGTCAGTCAACATGATCACTCAGAATTCCAGAAGCACTCTATCAATCACATGTTGGTCGGTAGTTCAAGAAGATATTGAAAGATTCTGTTTCAGTAATATGCTGGTATAGAAGGTCTTCCTAGCGATGCGAAAGGTAATACTATGTAGACAGAGGCGCTGTAATCAACAGCGTCTGAAGCTAGAGTGGGTTTTTCATTGTGTAGAATGGCCAAACGAACATCGTTGTTTGTATGGAATCAAAAAGCCAAATAGCCTTGTGCAGGGCGAAATTTCTACTCTGTTTTAACAAATTTAATGATTTTTAGGAAAATAGGACACCAATATGTAATGATACGTTCATCAGCATAATGTAAATTAAGGTACGGTAGACACGCTAGTTAGATAAGCACAACATGTTCTAGATGGTATTTCGCTCAAATAAATCAAGTCTGTACCCCATTGATCCTCTGTTGTCCCGCTGATATTTCTGGAACCGTAGCTTCGACGATACGCAAACAATGACTTGAAAAGGCACAAGATTAAGTACTATTATCTCTAAGTTCCAGTTTTTGGTACACGCGCATTCGTATCTGTGATGCAGTTAGCATTAACATACATCGATCTTTGTAGAAGAAAAGGAAAGAGCAGTCGTTCTGTAGAATATGATGCTTGACCGGTTGCTGTATTCATGCAATTCTGCGCCTACATGTAGACATTGAGATAGGTATGGCTGCTCAACATGAGGATATACCCGGGTCCAAGGAGTAGAAACGAAGATTCGGTTTATCTTCTGTCGTTGAATTTAATGTAGTCATAAAAGCCTCGATGTCGGCGTGGACGATAAAGGAAAGAATGCAACACTCATCGGATGAATGTAAAGGAAATTTAGGGATAACTCTACTCTTTAACCACCATATTGAGACGGGCTTCTTGAGGTTAGTATGGATGGCAAGGAGCAAATGTGATGTTTTCCGGTAAAGTGAGCGTGGTCAATCTGTGTGCTTTTGCTGGCTTCTGTGGTAATTGCGAAAATTTTTATTTTATGATCAATACTTATTTCGGACAAGATGGTATCTGTCCTTCGGTACCTTCTGATAAAACTCTCTCTCCGAAATATTTAGCTTGAATATTTGCCTAGATTTTGAAATGTGAAAAGTTTATCTCTGTGTACACGGAACATGTGAGGAGACGAGCATGAGTTAAAGGACAGAAGGAGACTATTCATTTCATGCATACTTAATGAGAAACGGTTGAGCGCATGTTGCTGCTCGAGTTTAAAGCTGCGTGTGTGCAATTTTTATAAAGTATAATGTAATGTATATTGGGGTGTAGCTATAATGAGTATTTATGTGTTTGAATACGATAATTAACTTCATTGAAAATTAACGATATGTCTAGCCTAAGATTACGCAGTCAAATCCCGTCTAACCAGAGCAAATTGCCGTGTTCCCTGTATATTACGTTAGGGTAGATCCCAGGATCCGTCTAGTAAAAGCATGCTGAACGAGCTTTATTATCACTGTGTCACTCTACATTACACTGACGTAGAGGATGCAGCAGTACTCTGGGAGTGTGCAACTCTTGTACATGTAAATTTACGGTACTTGGTAAAGTAAATATTTTGAGAAACAGTGCATTTTTCTTGACTTCGGAGTATTTAATACAGTTGGAATATTTTATCCGCAAGCCATTTAAATGGTTGCAATTTCCAAGACTTTCCAAGACCAAGAATGTTAGCTGTTGAACATTATACAAAATTTGTTTGAAATGCTATTACTCCATTCAACAGAGAAACTCATTGTGTACATGGAAGGTCATCTTTCAAACGCGGTTAGGTCAGTTCGTTTGTTCTAATATATGGACTACTGGTTCCTGGTATCCTATATATGCTTGAAACTTAAATATCGCCTGCAAACATGTAGTGCCTACTGTAGACAAACCTCAAATAGGTCATTAAGCTATATCGGGTGGAGTAGTGGTCCCAGAACGCTGCCTTTGATGAGACCACTTGTCACCGAGGTGAGACAGGATATGTGATTCCCTATAGTGACTGTTTGCATTCTATATGCAAAATATGAAGATAACCAATAAAGTAGAGGATAGACGTTGCCATACCTTTTTGATAAACGTTAAAATCCTGTAATGTGGCTTTTCGCTTGACTTTTGCTTGAGAAATAATATGATAATTTGAGCTGTAGCACCGTCGACTGAGCTTGTGATGCGATTTAAGTGGCCTAGCTGGCAAACTGAAAAGAAGGCATTTAAATTAATACATATTGTTATTTGCTGCTTAGTTTCCTGTATATTAGCAACTGGGAAATGGTAGCCAATATGGTCCGCAACATAAATCTAAGCAGTATTTAAATAACGGCTAATCGGGAAGCAATATAGAAGTGATCGCTGAAGACGCACTGATGGGCTACCTTGAAGGGTGCAATCTCATCATTTCAGAGCGGCATATGTTTCGCCGTTATCATCACCAAATACGAAACTGCTGTTTGTAGAGAAAAATGGACGAGACTGGTAGGGAAAGCCAAATGAACCCATGTTATCTATAAGGAATTTTCAAAGCATTAGATCAAACGGATCACTGCTCCTTGCGTCACACCGTATTTTGGCATTTAATATAAAATATGACATTTTGTACGCAATTTTCCTACATGACGTACAGAGGCTAGATCATGTATAAGTTTGCCGACCCGATTTGAATTGATTGCGCCGTACCGCAGGCTTTGTTTTTGGGAATGGACTGTTCATAAAGTTCATTAATAATATGGTTAGATTTATTTCTCTAAATATTTAATTTTACAAATTAAGCCAAATTTTGACACGCGAGCAAGGGAATGAATTACTAACATCCTCGATTAGAACCTCAAAGCGCCTAGAATGTGTTGGTAAATAATACTCTGCCGTTTAATTTGGTCATTTGATGCATCTGGTAACCAAAATCTGCAGGTATTAATCTCATGATTAGAGGGTCACGTTTCTTGTTGCATACAATATATATATATATATATCTATATATATATCACTTCACATGCGAACCGGTGCTCGTTCAGGGCTTCCTCGATTACTTATGTTGGGCTATCAGCTGTGACGGACTAACAATTTAGGTTGCATTAAAGATGACTAAATTTTCTTAAGTAGAGTAGTAATCACTTGCTCAACCTTAATAGGATTATTGTGCCGAGGTCTGAGTCGCTACTCTTATTCCTCGTCTTTCCCCAAAACGCACGTATAAAAAGGACGAGACCCTTTAATCATTCTGCTGGTCTAAGTAATTGTGTATACATTGCCATTTAAGAGTACACGACACACTTTTCTTAATTCAGCATGTTGTCTATATATTTTCGAAAGCAAGCCAGTCCTTAACGGAATCAAGCGCCTCCTTAAGAATATTCAACCGAATTCGTAGCCACATCAAGCTGAATCCAACGACTTGACCGATTGCAAATCAATACAAGTGTACTCAGAACGTCTGCATCAGTTGGTGCAGCGCTCCGCCAACAAACCACGTGAGGCACAGTGACGCGAAAACAACACGTGAGCTCATTCACTGTAGGATGGGTGCGGACTGGCACGCGGCATCTATGGACGGTTGAGGAAGTACTGTAACTTCCACCCACTCACTTCCGCGGCATCAAGACACAGCGCAGAAGTGGGCGGCCATCCGCGTGCTCACTGTTACGCGCAGACGACCAGACATGAAATCTACTCTACAATGAGACAGTATCGATTGCGCTGGGTAGGTGGAAACACCGTTTGACTGAAGAGATTAACCTAGGGAATGACCGAAAATTAAGTTGGTTGAAACAACCGACAGTGACATTGCGTGGTATGTTGTTCTAGCTCGGGTTTCAGTCGGAAGTAGGCACTGGAGAACATGATGTTATCATTAGATCGCCAATGTCCACTATGTTGTACATAGTACTGGCAAACTCCAGTAAATGGCCAAAAGTTGTTGGTATCAAGTGGATGGCACATTTTGAACACAAAAGTGGATAAGAAAAGCTAGTTTGTGAGGAATCGGAAATCGCCCACCACAGAGTAGCACATCGCCATTCATTGACTGCTCTGTTTGCAAGAAAGATTAGCTTCCGAAACGATATATCGCCAACCGACGGACACAGATGGGACACAGTACCACAATTCCGATCTCTTTGTTTCACAGATAAGGCCATGTGCACAGAGAAGGAAGTAGACAGTAAGGTAATTCCTGGATAGTGGACACCCGAAACCTTTAGTGAAAGCCCGTTTCACAATATGCTGAAATCACATTGAAGATATACAGCGGAATGGATTGGGACGATAAGAATATTATAGATAGAAGGAACTACGTTTTCCTTTCCGACCGCACTAACCAAGGAATAAAACTCGGGATCTGTTCAACAATGGTATATCTGAAATGCACACTTTTCGTAGATAAGATGAATAACGATGTTCACGAATGTATTCACAATAACTGTGAATATGTGTGTATATGAGATACCGCGAGCGAACTGCACACAACGCTGCTGGAACACCTAAGGCGCAATGCACGGCGACGTCTAATGCTCTACTGTGAGATTCAGCGGTGGTGACGCACCTGTTAGGTACGGTGCATGTAAGGTGGCCAAACCGAGACGCTTCCAGATTCCTTGCACGGCAAACCGAGACATTTAACCTACCCCGTTTGTTTCTGCATACGTTGATCGCACAATATATTGAAAAGATAAATATCTACATTTCTTGCTTCAGTGCAATTATAAAAAGCACTTGCGTTATTAGTCAATACAATGGCTACGCTACTGAAGTTTTAAATAAATAAATAAATGGTATATTCCCGCTAGAAGGAGGTATACAACTGAAAGCACGACTAAATATACCTACAAACATAGCTGCTTTGGAACAGTAAAAGGTGTGGTTAGAATAAAGTACAACCAAAATTTTCGTCGTTTACTCACTTAAGAAGTTCGTGGATTAATAGTGGGATCCAAGAACATTATGGCGTTGATTTGTGAAAAAATTAATTTTATTACTATGGCGGCAATAGCCAGCGGTCGGCATGATTTCGCCATGTTGTAATCCATGGTTTCATGAGCATAGGTCTCCGCACTGCATTAGCATGTCGTGAATTTGTTCGCAAGGAGGCACGGCACACTAATCTTCAGAACTGCATTTCACCACAAATATTGCTTTCAGTGTTTAACCGCTAAACTGCTTTGTCCAGAATCTACTTCGATTCAGTTTGGAAAAATGTATAGTGCTGCGTCTGAGGCACAAGTTGGTTCATTCTCACAAAATCGGCAACCAAACTGCAAACGTCTTCTGGGGAGAAGGATGTGGGAGTTTTATCCAGGTTGACCTTGGATGTTCGAATCAGACTGAGGCGGCCTAAAGGAGGGGCGTCCAACACGTGGGCCTCCTGAACCATGCACTCGGACGAATCGACCCTCCGATGTTTCCACAATTTCTCGGCTCATACATACCACCACCTGTGGAATACGTAGTACAGTTTCGGCAGCCATGGATGAGGAGAGATATCACCGTAATGGAGATATCTCAAAGCCACGCAACCAGAGACGTCAAGGGTCTGTATAATTTGCCGTATGCACGAAGGATTCGAGTGCTTGTGGTCTTCAGCGGACAATATCGGCGATTGTGCGGAAATCTCATTTTGGCTTACCATATTTTGAGAGCTCCTAACCACAGGTGCCGCCATTTGCTAGAGCTCATTCACTAAGCGCAAATTGAGAGGCCCCTATATCAAGCTGGCACAGTAGCAAACTCGTTTATAATACCGTCCGAATTGCTTTTCCGTACGAGTTTGCAGAACGTGGAATGCCCTACTGGAATCTGTCATATGTACTCCCATGCTGGCAGAGTTCAAATCTAGGGTTGAGCTTGCGGTCATTTTGCTGCACCATCTTACATGACCCATCACCCATGGATAAACACAAGTGTCTGTAACAGTTTTCACTGGCGTTCAAAGCCTACATTTCGTTTCAATTTTTTCAACTCCTGCATGTGTACACCAGAAGGCGACATGACGTTTACGAATATCCACTTTGTCGTCGTTCCGCATGGATTTACCTTGGATTTACAGTATATACTAGGTATACTTCAGTGAGTTCACTGTGTAAACCCTCTTTTGCTAACCATCTTTTATGTTTCGAATTTTCACTATTACCTTCGTACGGGACCTGTTAGGCATTAGTTTTTTATCCGTATAGAAACATTGTTCCATTAGCGAGCCAGGGATAATTTGTGAGATGATTCATTCAGTAAGTGCATTAGTCCCAGGGAGGCGGAAAACAAATTAGATACTTTTCTACTTCTTCCCATGGGACCGAGTTGTTCTGGAAATGGGGAAAATGTACTTCTACCTACAGCACAACAACCTATGTTTGTTTACAGTTCTAATCGAAACTGTTGTCCGCCGATGCAAACCTACACATGTTTTCATCAACCAACTAGTTCTCTTTGATTTCTGAAGCTGAGTGTGTAAATGCAAAAAGACTGACGCTTGCTTCAACTTTCTCCCAGTACGGTGGTTGGTTAAACGCCATATAATTAAAGCCATTCAGTTATTCAAATCGGTTCATTCTTTCATATAGATAATCGACGCAATTGTCGTCGAAACCGGTGATACTATTCCTCAAACTGTTTGATGACAAGACCCGCTTGTTCGAGTTGGCCAATTCGAATATTTACCTCGTTTGGAACAACCCTATTTCTGCTATTATCCCTGCAATTCTGCAGAAGTTAGGGCATTGTAGACGACACTCCCAGTGCTGAAATATTTTGTTCCTCAAAAGTACAGTAGCGTGGAGAATGGCAGATGTTGTGTAGAAAGAAGGGTCACAGCTCAGGGTAGAGATTTTTAAAGACATATTGTTGTTGGTCCGGGATGTTACAATAACAGACGTCACTCATCCCCCTTTTCCTCTCGTTCCCTTAAGCCAATGTTGCTCCGCCTGCTCTCCCTGATTGTGCCAGTTCCCGTTTTTGTCCGCCCCCTTTTTACTGGTCTTTTTGTCTTCCGGACAATCCCTGCTTTCTGCTTCCCTACCTTATGGTGTGCCTGCACCGTCACTGTTTGGTTCTGGCAATTCCACCTACATTGTACATGCTCAAAGCGGGATACTCTGAGGTATACGTCCTCAAATCGGTACATTAGTACATCCAACCCAGCATTTTTAAAAGCTGGACAGCAACTTTAAATGCGGGGCTATTTCGCCTAAATTGGGATGTAGGTTTACCTCGAGTGCATGTTATTTACTCGGATATTGTCGTGGCAATTAGGCGGGGTTACGGTAGCGAAATGCAGTTCTGAAGAAATGATAACATCATGTTCTCCAGTGCCTACTTCCGACTGAAACCCGAGCTAGAACAACATACCTCGCAATGTCACTGTCAGTTGTTTCAACCAACTTAATTTTCGGTCATTCCCTAGGTTAATCTCTTCAGTCAAACGGTGTTTCCACCTACCCAGCGCAATCGATACTGTCTCATTGTAGAGTAGATTTCATGTCTGGTCGTCTGCGCGTAACAGTGAGCACGCGGATGGCCGCCCACTTCTGCGCTGTGTCTTGATGCCGCGGAAGTGAGTGGGTGGAAGTTACAGTACTTCCTCAACCGTCCATAGATGCCGCGTGCCAGTCCGCACCCATCCTACAGTGAATGAGCTCACGTGTTGTTTTCGCGTCACTGTGGCTCACGTGGTTTGTTGGCAGAGCGCTGCACCAACTGATGCAGACGTTCTGAGTACACTTGTATTGATTTGCAATCGGTCAAGTCGTTGGATTCAGCTTGATGTGATTACGAATTCGGTTGAATATTCTTAAGGAGGAGCTTGATTCCGTTAAGGACTGGCTTGCTTCCGAAAAGGTGAATTGAACATGTGCAATATGTCAAGGAAAGCAAAATTTTAAAATGAAGGAGAGTAGAAAGGTTAGTATTGATATTTAATTTTCAATATTACTAACTTAGGCAAAACAGTCAAAGCACTCATGAAATGCTTTTATTCAGCATGTAATTTTACACGAAACATACTAAATCTACGAAAATTTAATGCTGACATATTCAACGATATGTTGACATATAAATCTTAGGGTAACTACAACTTAAACATGGTTTACGGTGGAATACAACTTTAAAATCATCAATCTGTCATGCTTTGTTTACTCGACACGCAAGATTAAATGCTTGGTCAATATGCTAAGCAACTGTGACTGGTTGCTTTATGAAAATGTACTAAATTACTGGTAGAGATACAGCCGAATTTAATGTACATGATAATGCTAAATCTTTCGCTATTAACTGAACAATTTTACTAATATACTACGGTTGAATTTGACACGTTCAGCCTAAAATGCTACCAAGCTTTTTAAATTAATACGACATAACATGCTAATCTTATAGAGTCACGCAGCATACTCGACCTTAGTTTCACAAAATATACCACAGATGCTACACAGGAACATTTATATCTCAAGCAAAAACCGTGTGATTGAACATGGTCCATATCAGTGGGGTTCCATGGAATACGTTTATGGTTGTTTGAAACATTTGCGCGATAGAACTCAAAGGATTAGGTTTTATTTAATGACGGCGACCGGCACAATTCATATGTAATATCCAGTGTCTCAAGCAAAACGCGGTGTTAAGGTAGTTTCATATATCACAAAGGATTAATAAATTGTATATCTGATTACGAGACAACAAAGCTAATGTAATATATTCCCCCATTAATTGAAAACTAATGCTGTATTAAATTAGAAACTGTCTAAAATTTTCAGGTAAGATGCAGCCTTTGCAAAGGTTGACCTATGTAAATAAAGTTACTGACGGCCGTACAGTTTATTGGTGTTTGTTTGAATCAGACGACTACGTAATCAATGTACCTAAGCAGGCTACAATATCAATGAATGATTTACTATGATATCTTACGGCAAAGTATCTCTAGCATGCTTACAATTACATGCCTTCTAACAAGGGACGTATCAATATGTATATGTTTAATTCTACTGCAAAGCTATTGAAGGTTTAGTGGATTTCCGTGCCTTATGTACCTCCTTTATATTGAATCAAACACAGCTTCTACACTAACAGCGGTTGTACATTTCTTCTTCTTTATTCTATATTCACTGGTTCGTCTTTTATCTTCCGGGATTTAAGCGCTGCAGAATGCGCTTGAGTGAGCCTTGACTCACCTATTCAACCAATATCGGAGAATCATTTGCTTCTAATTGTAACAAAAGGCAGATCGGTAAGGCTTATGCGAGAATATATTTTATATATCAGAGACTGCATAACGTCGCAAATAATTGTTGTTTAAATAGTACCTTAAAGTATTTATACCAGTTTAAAAGCACTGGTGCACCGGATACCCAGAAGACATTGGGTAAAGTCCCTGGGCTAGCCAGATGTGCCAACTTTAGACAAATGTCATATGACCCAGACTCAACATGCTAGGGTTATCCCAGCACACGGTGTGGAATTGTTTTTGTCACAACGAAAATCTCACTGACGCCTGAATGCCTGACAGTAGCTATATTGTCGTCCTTCAATAGTTACACTTTAACACTGATTTTAACCATTAGAATTCTCACCAATATCACAGCGTTACCCCTAATGATGTAAACCTTCATTTTGCCTAATACTGAAAATGCGCATCACGAGATGATCAAGACCAAGTACCGCTAATTTGCTAGATTACGCGTACAAAATAAGCAAACTGTTATACTGGCATATCATCAAATTATTCAATTTTTTCCAACTTGGCAACCCGAGGTAGTTTAAACGTCTCGAGTCTATATGATGCATACGCAGGTAGATTTTCACCAATCATCAATTTCTCTGCATTCGGCAAGGTGGGAATAACGCTTGTTATGTAGCGATATTTGTTGCAGGAACAGCAAGTGGCCCCAGCAAATTTACACAGCACAGTTCGCATAACCGCGCCCAATGGCGCTGAACGAATGTCCTTCCCTCAACACTGTAGATTCAGGTCCAGGGTAGCCGGTATGTAATTGAAGATTTCTTTATTAAATCGCACACCTGGATGTAGGGAGTTATTCACTTTACAATCGGAAAGGCATGTTGCTCTATACTTGCATTTGCTAAATCGTTAAAAGCACTTTTCTAAGTTCTAATTTCTTTTTGTCTTGCGTGCTTGGCTAGGTTGTGAGTCAATCAAACCGCATAGTCGTGATTTGTCAGGTAGTTAGTCGGTAGAAATTGGCTTGTGCGGTTACTCACAGTGAACTATCCGAGGTTGTTGCAATCCGTTTGTCTGTCTAACCTACGTACGGGACAGTTCAAGGGAGTAGTTTACGCGCCGACGAGGATTAGTTAGGAGCGACGCTTGTTTAGTTGCGTCAACGAAATAGGCCGAATTGGTTATCGGCGAACGATCCGGAGCAGTGGACGGCGAATCTGAGGCAGAGGATGAGATGGTATTAAAGACAAGTAGAAAGGTTTTTGTACAACTCTATCATGTTACGAATAATCAAAAACATTTAATTACGAATCGTCAGCGGTAGTGTCGATCAGGTGGTTGTTTATTCTTTTTCGGTTAGGAGTTCGCATTGTTGTCATTATTTTCGGGCATATGATGTACATTTTCCATTGTATGTGCACCGTTTTGCAAAAGCACAGATTTCCGAAATAATCAGTTATACGTATTTTACAACACTTCACATAATCAACCTTTATTTGTCCTTCAGGTATTGTATGACATACGTTTACGATCTTTCGTTCTATAAACAGTTGATCTGGTAATTTGTTCCTGCGAGGGACCCTGAGTTTGTTATGGTGTCTTCTGGTGTTACAGAGTTCTCGCATGTGAAATATTGTCCGCAGTATTGGAGGTGGTTTCAGTGTAGTACTCCCTAAGTCATAAGAATATAAATTCTTAATCGGCGGTAGGATAATGTGTAGAGTCCGAGTATTTCACAACGTCTTTCGTACGGATGCATTAGTATACTAGATATCATTCTTGTTGCCCTGTGCTGTATTTTATCTAGCTTTTCCGTTTCCCATTTGGTTATCGGATGAGAAGCTTGGGCGTCCTATTTAAGGATTTGTGTAATGAGCGAGGCAAATAGGCGAGGGACGGTTCCTCCGGACCATGTGGAGAAAATGCGTCGTAATATCCTGAACATACGAAGTACGGTACGGTACAATTTCTCGGTATTTTCTGGTGACCTCATATCATATCGCTAGAGCACTACTAAGTCTCTGACAGATATGCTAGTGTGGAGCAACCGGCAGTCCAAAGTGTATGATCGATTGGCTGGATATCTGGTGATACGGATGGACTCCGATTTGCTTGATTTAAGCGGGAGTTGCATTTGAGTGAACATGTTGACAGTCGATCTAAGTTATGTTGGAAGCGAGCACAGTCGTCCTGGTTATTAACGACCCTCTAGATTTTCAAATCATCCGCAAGCAGGACACATGTTGACTGGAACTGCCGCGGGAGATCGTTGATATGAAGCGATATAATACTGACCCAATTACAGTTCCTTGATGCACGCTACTGGTAGATAGGAACTGGTCTGTCAGACAGTCATCGACCTATTCTTTAAACGTCCGTCACACAATAAACACTTGTAACCAATGAATTGG
>OX104070.1:29518349-30030444 GCA_944474145.2 Dicrocoelium dendriticum
TTGCATAAAAGGATTTTTTATGATTTGTCCCCGCTCTAATACATGCTATTAAGGAAAACCATTGTCATATGTAGCCGACAGATATTAACAAAACCCTATAATCTGGAATCTACCTAGCTTAAAGTTTGAATTCCCAGCTGCCTCAATAGTAGTCTGCGTCAAACTTTCCAAATATTTCTTTAACGGCAACTGTAAATACATAATGTGAGCTGGCCTACAACATTAGCTTTCGTTTATTTCCACGTAAAATGATTGGTCGTATGCAGAGAAACGATTCTAACATTGGAAGTTATCCGGATGTAAATTCTCGCGGAACAAACTTGAAATGGATGATTTGAACCCGGGATAAAATCGTAGCACCCGATATCAGCCTTCGTAATGGAATCTCTATGAAACTGGAAAAGTCTGGTAGCTACGTGTTGAAAGCTATTGCGTATTGCACGTGGCCACGGGTGAGCGGATATTATGGAGTTAAAAGTATTGTATACTCGATCATGCAAGTTAGGTGAATAACCGATCGGCTATCTAATTAATACGTATACGATATATATGCATATTCCTTCTAATTATGGAGAATTCATTATATTTCGGAGCTTCAAATTGCAGTACAAGGGAATCAACTGATCGTAGACGGAAGGTGTGAGATCAAGTGAATGGTTTGTAAGATTGCGTACCTGCTCATCACCATCCTTCCGCAATCTGACTTTTAGCTTGACTTGCTTTGCTGGCATACTGAGCTCCACGGACTATAAGGAGAGCTTGTCAGGGTCGTACAACATAGACAACTTTACAGATATTCACGTCGGTTTCAAAAAGTTTCTGCCGACGGGAGAAACTGAAGTATTTTTGAGGTAGATCAGGAAACTAGTGTCAAAGCGCTATGTCTTTTAGTGCGATGTTGAGGGAATGACATCAGGCGGTTGTATAATATTCTACATGTACTCTTCAATCTCTTTTATTAAGGGAATCACTGACCCAAATGTCTAATGAGCAATCAACAGCACAAATTATTAGGTTGTGTAGGTGGTCCTCATGGTTTATTCTGTTGAGCAAATTCTCGACTTCAATGGATTAAAGCGTGACACCGTTCGTTCCTCACCGCAATAGGTTGGCAATGTATTAAGGACCTTGGATGTGCGATCATCAGAAAATGTTAGACTCTAAAGGTAGATAATAACAACTACCATGGACGATATATGTCCATCATGCATGAGTTTCCGGCTAACAGGAACAATTTTACTACTCAGCATGCAGAGTCTCCTGGGAACACGTACTTCTAACAGAGACCAATTAAACAGCTATGCCATAACCAAGCATTTGTAATCTGGAAGACCACAGGTTAATGCAGTAAAAACACTAGATTTTTTCACCAGATCTAACCACGTAGTTCGAATAAATTTCCCAACTGCTTTATATTGTATTTATCGATGTACTGTACTAACAAAAACTATTATTATTGAAGGTGTTCATCTATTTGATATCGCTTCTATCTAACCTTCAACTGTGCCTATTCTGCTATGTACAAACTTTAAGAATACTTTATTTCAGCAGGGCATGCAATGACGGCGTTTACATAATTGAATACATTAAACGAAACATCCCAATACAAATGTAGTTGCGGAAAAAAACAGCTGGATGAATTTTATCTATACCACCTGCTTGTGGAGGTGTCTCGCAATAAATTTAATTAGCTAATAGAAATAACCCCTTTCTAAAGCAAATTATACACGCTGTCAATCTGGTCCCTGATAAAGGATAGGTAGCTCAGCTCGGTAGACTACACAGCAATTTTCCAGGTAAAATTCAGAGATCCCCATTGGATTTATGCAAAATACAAAAGCAATAGGATGCAATGTTATTATTTAACTGTACGTATTATTTATATGTTTATAGTTTCAATGATGATGCCTATTGTAATAATCGTCAAGTTGAATCGAAGTGCATATAGACCTGCCGATGCACTCTATATGCGTAGTGGCAGGTTTATAATTTTCTGGCATTTTTCTGCATGTCACCAGGGGCTTGCTTCCTGGAGCCCTAATTTCACGTATTTCGTTCGGTTATATATCAGTCTAGTTTATTACCAAAGCGACATAGCCAAACAGGCGACAGTAACAGAAAAACTTTCATCACTAATAATGTGAAGCAAAAGTAATTTTTGAAATGTAATTCCCTGACAACACTGTCCAACAAAATCGGTTAGTGTTTGCAGGCTGCTTTGGCACACGCTTCATTTGAATATGTATGGTTTTGTCAACTACGGGCTATGTCGATTTTGGGTTAGTTTAATACAAAAGCTGACATCGTTTACTGTGGCCTCAAACATCCACGAGAAAAATCTTCAGCAAATGACTGTGAATAGCACTGGATAATATCAACTCATGCTCGCCGCAAAAGATTTATAAGATCCCTAACGGTATACAAATTGAAGAAATATTTTCGCTGCGGATTTGGTGGGGGCTGATATATCTTAGTTCCTATGCATGTATATACATGTATAGAGGTGTTTATATCCAAGAGTAATATAAGATCCGCAGTACCAAAATTTTTGAAAATACATCCAGATTTAATATTAGCTAATGGGTGATAATATGGGAACATTAGCATCACGTTCACTTTGTTCGCTTTCTTTAAAACCAAACGGCAAATACTAAATTAATTTATGTATAAAACTGAAACGTTTACTCAAAATCACTCATGTAAATTTAATGTATTCTAAAAGATGCTAGCAGAAATAGTGCATACACTTTAGGGCTTCAAACATGCATTCAATTGGACTCGTCCCTTAAAGTTGTGAAAAATAACGACTTAAGTATGTTTAACGGGTTTAGTAAACGATATTAAGATTGGACATCTGAGTCCAAAAAATAAGCCAGATTATACAAATCTTTGACATCTTACTCACATAGAACGTTGATTTCTTCATCTGCTCGGTGCCACACCCACTGCTTTTCCGATGCATGAAGCCCAGACCAGGGCAGTCCTGCCGCATCTCCAACACCTGCCCAACAGCGGACTCGACCACGGTGCATACCACGATGTAAGCGAAGGTTCAGAATACTTGGGTCAGTAGAAGAAGACTGAATCGGTTTATCCCTCTTTCCAAAGTAGGTAGGATGATGGTAGATGTCATGCGTGCCGTTAGTTGCAATCGAGTTTGGCATGCTTTCGAAGTCTACGAATGCCCACCTATAGGTTTTTGAAAAACGTGATATAATCAGGATATTCCGTTATCAACTGCATTGCACGGTATACACAGAAACTTGAGTTCTTAAAAAAACGACTGTGTTGAATTTTATCATTCAAAATTAATACGTGTCTACATATTTTTTAATCATTGCTTGTGTCATATAAAAACAAAAGTAAAGGGGAGAATTCCAATCCGTGGCTTTTGAAAACTATTTTACCATCACACAATTAATGACAGAAATTGCGAGTCACCGTTTTCCTAAATATATCTATATATAAGATATCGATTTCTCAGTAAATATTTGGGAAGCAGTGAAATAAACCAGGCAACATGTTCGACTAATATGGAGGCGTTTGGCCTAGTTGATCATAGCTGATTTTCTAAAGGATTACAGATAGCGTGCAAAACCAGTCAATTAAGTGCGGCTCTATCGGAAAAATCATGACCCTATGGCTTTCGACAATTCGCAGTGGCGGACGGCTGAATTGTCTAGGTCTTTTACACTCTATTACGTGTTTGAATAAATGAAACTAGTTTTTAATGTACTGCATAATTTCTCCGTGGGTGATCTTAAATTGGTGTAAAAAATTCTCAAGTTTCTGCTGCCCTTATACCGATATACATTGAGAATCGGTCACAACGATTCACTGAGAGATAATAATTTAATTATAGTCACATATTTTAGAAAGTTAGAATGCCGTTGGAACATTTGCTACATTTTTCATATCCCAGGCATGAAACATTCCCTCGCTTTTTGTTATCGCTGGTACACTGATACTGTGCGCATACCTGAAAGTTACATTGTCCCTCGTCAACCGTTACCTTTTCATGATGTACTAAAATTTTCGTCTTCAACATAACACTGTAAAATTTTAAGTGATTGCTTTATTATCTTTGATATACATTGTTCTTTTACAAAGTTCCTCCTGCGTTCTATTATCGCTTAGAAAGCTTTATGTTAAAAGGGTTATCAATAATTAAGATCCTTCTGTGGTCATCAAAAGCGGTGGTCTGTTGTGACATCATTGAAAAAATGATGTAAAATGGTCGTAACTTCTGTTTCCAACAGTATACAGTAGATTGTTGCTATGGTACGATAACTTTTACTTTATTTGTAAAATATGTGCTGTTCAACGCTTTGAATGCTCCCCTAAGGAATAACACTTTCCCACTCTCCTTCGATGTGGCACGTCAGGAGCTGCCAAACAAACGTAACTGAAGTGCTATCATCATCCACCCTACATTCCGTGAATGAAAGCCTCTCAGTTTGCCATAGTCAATGTTCATTTTAAATTATGGCTAGTTTCATGAATGCCTTTCTAATAAGTCACCTGAAAAGCTAAATGTTTAGTCTGATGTAACAGCTTTCTTACTGCACCCATGTAGATCAGTGCATTAGAATAAGGCTTACTCACAGTAACAAGCCGCATTTACCGGTTATTACTATACACTATTGCAGACTAACTCGATCAGCTCACATTAAGTAAGCACATTTAATACATTATGTTATCGGCTAAACAGTGGATGTTCAATTGAAACAAGATGCAATCATTCAGGCATTTATAACGTACAATTCCTTTACATTCCAGTGCATATATATATATATATAAAAAATCACGCAAATGTTCAATTTAAAGGATATCGCGCGAAAGTAGTTGACAGTGGGTGGGGGAACGAGAACCTGGCGGCGATTTGACTCAAATGTCTGTTAGTTTGGCCTCGTTTGCCAGTGTGTTATACTACAACATATAATGAATAACAAACAAGGCTTCGTCTTTTATCCATTGAACTCCCAATTTTCTTTAGTAAATTATACAAATCATATACAAACCATGGAAAAACCAAGGTAAATAGGTACAATTTAGCAAGAGGATGGACAACTTTATGCTCTGAAAAGCAGCAGGTTAACAAAGTCAAAGTAAAAGAGACGAAATGGCAGCAGTTGAACAAATTTTAAAATGATGTTGGTTGTTGCATTGTGGTAGACTAAATAATAGCTGTTTAGTATTTTATATGGTTGATGCATACCAAGGAATGCATTCTTGAGGAACTAAGCGGTCAGAATATAACTCTATGAAAACTGGGGGAATTGAGAAGGTTATAGGTAATACGTGTATTTAATTTAGAAGGAGCGGTTGCCTAATTATTTTCTACTCTGATGAAATTAGCAAACCCGGCTCCAAAATAAGTGTTATGAAGTATAACTTGGAACAAATTGTGACTCCATTATACCGGGACAAAAAGTATTATCACTCGAATACATTTAGTAACCTCATCAAATACAAAAGTCATAAATATTTTTAACCTTGCCTTAAAATCATTTGGTCACTAGTTTTACGAGTATTCGAGAACAGCGGCAGCAATCGTTTCTCTGCATTCATCGGTCATCTTATAGAAGCGCTTATCAGTTTTCTGATGAATTAGTAGATGGTCATTTATAACTGACTGTAAATTAACAATAGCCTAAATTTGAATAATTAGTGCTAGATCCACTGTTTTGCCAGGTTCCGCCTGAAGTCAGAAATTTGAGGGCTGAGAGCTGTTATTTGAGCTGTAATAGATGATCATATATTAAAACCTCAGCCAATTTTTGAGGCATCACCATTTGATATCGCCAACTGACCACACCTACACTGCTCATCCTATTCATTTTGGAATTAGAACCAAGTGTTTTAATGAATTAATCCTCACTTTCACTGGCGAACACACACTCATCGGAGTTTTCGTTTGTCATTGCGGTCGATGTCAATGAACAATAAACCATGAACCATGATTTATCACTGGATAAAGGCAAGCGCTTGACACGTCTCGTAGGATGGTTGGGGGAAATATGATGAAGTCAAAATTTATCTGGGTCATCTACCGAACGTCTAACGAGATGAATATTTTGATACTTAAAATCAGTGTAAAAGTTAATATACTATCGAGCGTAAACGTTCAGAAATACACGGGTGCAGTGATCGTTGATGTAAGGCTTGAGGAAATAAAAACATGGTCGCTCATTTGGGTTCATTTGGTACATAGATCCTATAGAAAAGCATGCTTGGCGTAATCCACAATAGAGGAGTTTAGGTAAGAAAATGCTGGGAGCTAAGAGCAATATCTAACCGTTTTTTGACAAAGTCCAAGGTAGGAGAGGATACCACTGAATCTGGGAGTGCGTTCCAGGGTTGCCAAACCCAAAGGGAAAAGTAATTCCGTCAGCACTCTAGACGTCTATATTGTTCTTCAATTTAAGCAGTTACCCCTGAGCTGCGTGTTGTGGCTAAGTTTCAGCGAATGGCGACATACGTGGTTGGGGTCACTCAGTACCTGATAAACTAATATGAGATCACCACGCAGCATTCGATAGCGTCCGCTGAAAATTCTCAGCAACTTCAGCCTTCGGTGGTAAGAGCGATGGTGCAGGCTCTTTACATTCTTTACTGCTGTTCCTTGAGGTGCCTCTAACGCCTCTAGGTTTCGCTTCAACCAAGTTTGCCAAGCTTGGATAGCGTATTTAACGTGTGGGCGCACGTAGGAATTGTGCATCATTGGGAAGATTGATGGGTCAAATCTCTAATGCATTTCGCAGCATGACTGTGTGCTGGTTGTCTCTTTTTGCAGCCACCACAGCCTCTTTAAACAGTTGAGGTCACTCTGTACGAGCACACTAAAGTCACGTCCCTGGGAGCTGGTCTGCAATCCGTTTGCCCCAAGTAATAAACGTAGAGTCATGTGTATGGCATAACTGGCCAGTGCAAAATTCTTCTGCGTAGGATGGTGATAAATTATGAACTGGCCAGTTCTACAGAGTTAATGTCGCACTGGAGCTCTTCGCGGTCGTCCGGTCCTCCGATCATTCGCCATCTATTGATGTCATCCGCGAAAAATAAGAAATCCAAAGCAAATGATTGCACCAAACCGGTAATGAACAATAAGAACATACGAGGCTCAAACACTAAGCCTTACGGTACACCGCACTACACAACAGTTGTACCGAAATTTCCCGGACTATGACATCCAAACGACGATTGTGTAGAAAATATATTATTCAACCCAGGATTAAGTAAGCAATGCCGTATTTCCGAAGTTTGTGAAGGAGAATTCCATGGTCCACTTGATCAAACGCTTTTGAGAAGAACAGCACTACTGCTCCATCATTAACGGCTTCTGGCCAGCTATTACTGCAATTACTAGGTTAGTATTATATGAACGCTTTTGACGGAAGCCTTGTTACTCTTGGGCTATTAAGTTGTGGCTTTCCATATATTGCATATGTACATCTACGATGAATGATTAAGTATCATTGGATTTTACAGGAAGTAGTTATTGAGCGACAATTGGTAGGTCACTGCGGCTACCTCCAGTATAAATGTCAATGATGACCACTCTCGTTCATAATGCTGGAATTTAGTTCTGTTTGTTAAATCGCTGATAGAGAACTGCCAGCGTTCTGCAAAAGAACTAGCTATTGCCTGCAGAGCCTCCGGTCGAAGGTTGTCAAATCCAAGAGACATGTGCATACGCAAGCAAAACTACTTCTTCAAAACAGGTTACTCAGTGAAGGTGATGTTGTATAGACCCGACAGTGTAGTAAAAGATACGAAGGGAATATTTGAGCTGGTTACCTGATGGAACGTCTAGGAGTAATGAAGCATTAAGAGATCGACTGCTTCCATTGCTGACCGCGTGCATCCGTCAGCCGTGATCAGTGCTGGATTTCCGCTCTTCACCTAAAGATAGTCATAGCGTGCCTGTACAGAAGTTTGCAGTTCGTGCAGTATCGCTTCCTTAACTCCTGCCTATGCGTAAACTTGTCCTGGCGGATCAACTTCACACCGAATTTACGATGTAACAGATTTGCAGTCCAGGTTTCGGCCTTCAGACGGTCTTTTTAAGCTCGTCATGCCAAAGCCTTCATGAACTATATTTACGGGCTCCGCTCCCAATAAATACCTTATATTTGCTTTTAGGTTGGAAGGAATTATCTTCCGATGTTTGCGCTACCAGTGTAATAAAAGCTTTTGGGAACATTTCTCAGGCAACGTCTAGGGTGGCATAGGGTTCGGAGGGTTCTAAATATATTGATAACAACCGCAGGCGACACGTTAAATGTGTGAAAGTATAAACTGTATCTTCCCAATTTTCGAAATATTACGCATAAGCGATATAGTAAAATAACAGAGTAACATTGTTATTAGAACTCGTTGGCATTTTGGCAAATATACATTCGATCATAAATGCTTCCTTAGAGAGCCCGAGATCAAATCTCGACGGGTTGTTAGCAGTTAGAAATCGGGTGGGAGAGCTTATGTACTTGCACAGAGTGTGACTAGCAATTAGCTCTTGCAACTAGGTTTCAAACTGTGCACCATCGGTTGATGGCGTTTCCATGTCGTGCATATTAATTTCTCTAGAGACAAGGATGCAAGTGGAGGTCTTGCTGAAAGCAAACTAAAAGACCTAGTTCAGTTTAGAGTCAATTTACGACCTCGAGTTTGGTGCGCAGTAAACTACAGACGAATCTGCTTATATTTGGTGGACAGTACGATCTAATGCTGCTGGAACAGGTTCCCCGATCTTAAAGAAAAGGCAATGCTCTGAGTAACATACGCGACGTTACACCATTTTTGGAATGCTGGTTGCCCTGTTAATTTTTGTATCATGGTCAATCCGAGGAACCTGAACACCTTGTTGTCATCAACACAATAACCAGTGTTAACTGAGTGTCCGCCCCTCGTAGATGCTACTGCCTGCATCAACACGCAGTCTATTGTTTTTACAAGCTTCACACACTTGTTTCTGATCCACTTTTACAACGCGCTACTTCATTCGAGAAATTGAAGTTTTATCGATTTTATATATGTAACTAGCTCAGCAGTTTCGTAATAATTCGTATGCAAAGTGGGAACTAGTCATGATAGGCTAAGTTCTATTCAGTGGACGCAGGGGCATATTGTGGATTCGTCCGATGATGATGAATTTGGCAGCACAGAAAGTGATATTCTTGACAGAGAACGATGGCTTAATAGTCCACAGTGCGACAACGTCATTCTTAAAGCTTCCATTCAATAATGTGTGTATTTTAGGTACGGTCGACACTAGATCAATCAATCTGTTCATGTAACCGTGTTTCTCGAGGGGAGCCAATTTGAAACATCGTAACATAAATCAGCTCCAATTCCTTGACCAAGCAATTGATAGAACATATCCGCCTGGCAAGACTAAATAAGGTTTTCGCTAGCGTCTGTTTTTAATGCATTAGTATGCAGCCTGTCAATTTTTGGTACTGGATGAATATTGTTGATTTTACGTAGACGACTATTTTAACACGTTCATCTTTAGGCGGATGATGAACATATCGAAAGTGGATCTGATAGGAGACGTTGTGACATGCATGCCCGGGACAGGCTACGGGATCAGGCACACCAGCAGCTTATCTATCGTCATACATTTACTGACGTCACCAAGTAGAGATCAACAAGACATACCAATTCTCTACACCTTCGCTTTGTGGTGGCTGTATGTTAAGCCGGAGCAAACTGGTGGTTTGTGTTTAAAAGTAACTCTCGGTAAGCAAAGCATTACCAAGATGGAGGAACAAGATCTTTGTTTATTATTTTGCTTTTACTTTCGCGGCGCCGGAAATTGTTATTAAATTCCAAGTTGTCGTTATCGACAGTGAGGATGAGTAACGGAATAAATGCATTCATCGATATTCATCTGTTAGATATGTTTCCCAAAAAGCTGAGGGTAACTAATAGTTTAAAAATAGTGATGCCGTAACGTAATGAAGGTGACGCACATACAGTCAGAAAACAAATGTTGTATGTTTTAAGGCATTTGCGAAAATTTTTACTTCAGGAGAGAATTTACCTTGAGCTTGTTAAAAAAACCATTTGCTCCACAATACAATTTTATGCAGTTACTTCTTATTGATATAGAGTTAAATCAGCACATTTGCCAAAAACTATGTAAAGTGCAAAGCCAACCTCGCAAGTGTTAGGACCAACATGGCTGGATATAGAGTAACATCCAGTTGGATTTTATCTTAAACCGTTATATTTTTCTGAGAATTTTTCATTTAGATGCCTAAATAAAAACAACGTCAAAATATGTCGAAGTCATACAGTATTCATCAGAATAACATTTATTGGGAAGATTTTATCCTGGCATAAGCATTTTTGCTCATACAATGCTGGAGGGTGTGTAATCAATAAAAGGTGTGTGTTTAAATTAAAGTAGCCACGCAATGAATATTTCATGGATATTCTGTGTCGTCGAGCCTGCCTCGTGGAAAAATTGCAAGCCACGAACGCACCTTAAATTGTCGACTGTAGAATAACTACCGTTCCCCGTATTTATTTTATCAGAGTTGTTCACCACGCACTCATACTTAATTTGGAGTTGCGGATTTTATTTCTGCAACTGTCAAAATAACTGACATATACGGTGAAGACGAAAATCCGAGACTTCAATTTAGCATCTTTGCTTTCTATCCGAAAGTGGTTTTCAATAGAATTGGCTGCGGCTGTGTTCAGAGCTAGAAACATGTACACATTGAACTTCTTCATATCAACCGCCTACCATTTAAAAATTGTGCATATTTGATGTGCAGCTACACAGAGACACGTATGTGAGCAATTGCGACGTTCCACTTAATACACTATTCATTAAAAACAATGAGATTGAGACAATGTATAACCCTTACACATAAAATATAACAGCTCTATTTAATGCTCAGTTGTATAGATGATTTCGAGGAGTCACACAGTTTAATCACTGAGCGTTTAGTCAGATTAACTCAGTAAGCTCAGCAAATAAGAGATAAGAATCGTAGAAGCGCAGATTTTATATACCATAACTTTCGAAATTTTGGTACTATGCCATTTCCACCGAACATTTATTATATACATAATGTCTACTTCTGCCATGGAAGGGGACAGCATAAATCCATGTACATAATCTAGAGAAACCGTGACTATCAGAAATAGACTAATTTAACTGTAAGAATAGATTTCGTGGTGGGCACAGGTTACGTTGAAAAAGCAAATTTCCAAAACAAAAGCAAAGCGTGTTAAATCAAATAGTGACTTAGAGCGATATTCAACATAAACACAGATTGTTTCTTAAAAATTTCGGTAACCACCGAATGGTAGCATTAATTTATCCCTCATACCGATTTGCTGAATGGGTGCAGAGTCAAAGTTTCCACGCAGAAGTGCTATAGATTAAGCAATTTCGGAACCTTAGTATTGCTGCTTGACAAAGCATATAGCACATGTGCATATATGCTAGTAGATATACGAAATAATTTTAATCTGGAATAAGCTCAGAGCATGACCCTAAATACAGTAGATTTATGAGAAATAAAATAAGGTCGTTGAGTAATGCGAATTTTAATTACGTACAAATTTATCCGAGGATGATTAGCATATTAATAACAACATACTAATAATAGATTAATAGATATACATGTGTGTATATATATGGTTGTAGGCTGATCGTACTTAAAGTTCGCAAGTAGGAAAATGTGTCACTTAGTTTCGCTTGTTTGAAGTGGCGTCTTTAACGTGCTATTTTTCTGTGAGTCGGGTGGTGTGTAATGCAAATACAACAAAGGTCTGTGTTCACAGTTAAGTGCTACGAATGTACCCTCGATGAAATATAAAGTTCATCCATGTGCTTTTTCCATAGAGACATGGTTATATTCTGACAATAAATACTTTGCAACATTTGGTAAAGTTTATTTTTATGCTTTTTCTATCATCCGTCAGAATATATTATATTTTTTCATTACCGCTAATATACGAGATTAACGAGAGTATGCACGATAATAAATATGTAAGAGGCTGCTATTGCAACTCCAGTTTTCCGTCATTAAATCATTGCTCACCTAAATGATGGATTCGGAGGATTCGACTTTGCTTGACACTGAAATTCTACCGTTGTCCCCTCAATCCATTCTGTTTGCTCTTTCGGTTGCAGGCGAAGAATTGAAACCTTCTCAATATCTGTCCAACCAATGAATTAAATTCGCAGTTTTGGTTACGAATGTTTTGCGATGGACAACGCAATTGCAATCATGTTATCTCGGACGACATTTGTAGTAGAAGCTCAAGACATCGTTTTTAAGAATCAATGTGATTTGGCGTTCATTTTAATTTTACGCATAAACTATGTTCAATTCAAGTTGTTTTTGCTTGTCCAGTCTAATTGTCAACCGATTTCACAGTGGATATTTAATGACTAGGCAGAGCAATAAAATTCACCAGAACGTATGGACGGATTAAAATGATTTAACGCCAAATATTTGACCAATTCTTCGTTAATTCCACCAAACGGAGTGGAGATTATATACATGGATGTTCACAGCGATATAATGCACACAATTTCCATAAGCACAAAGCAATTGTAACCCAAAAGAAATGCCGTAGGTAAAATTACCTGAGGAAATATAAGATCATGAAATAAAAGCAAAAGGTTAGGAGATATCCTTTTGGAGTTCTTAAGTGATTGCTATTTTAGACAAACGTAGTGAAACATGCAACCGACAGAACAGTTGAAATCCTTCACAATTGGCTATTATGGTAAATGCAAGCCGTGGAATTAAGATTTCGGCCCAGTAATAATTTAAAATAACAAGTTTTAAAAATTATCGGAATAGCATTAGCGGTTCTGTTGCTATAATACGCACTGTTTCCTTGCATTTATAGAAAATAGTGCCTCGGTGAAGTACAAAATATCCATGCGTGTATCACTGTGTATCACGGAATTATCCGCTACAGTGCATGGCACTTTAGACAAACGAGTCCTCTCCTATTTATTGTGTGCAAATGGTAAAACATAGGAAAATTGTGAGCCGATTTTATTGTATTCGTTTTTTAATGGATGACATTGTACAAGCTAAATAATGATAGCTATTTGCATTGGAGTAAGCGTTACTACATTCGACCATGGAAAGCTTAAGGGAAGCGGATGTATATCGAAGTTCGCGCAGTTAAAACAACCGATATTTCCTAGATTTCACTCATTAGATAATTACCGCAGCAAAACGTCAAAATCCCGGAGCCATTAGGTTGTTAGCTAAGACAAATTGACCAAGTCGTCACTCAAGAATTCCATTCATATTTTGCATTTAATAATTAGTAAGTACATTTCTTGTTTCGTGTGACATCTTTTCAATACCCCCGTGCTTTTCCCTTAAAATCACAGCAAATTATGTCCCTAATTAAGTCTACGCCGCAAACCCCACCCAGCTAACTAAAGTTAAAAAATAATTATTTAATAAATATGAAAGAATGGGACAAACGTTAACCGCCATCATCCAGCAGTTTTGAAATTTCCGGTGGATAGCTCAAAACACACTTTGAGTGACGATTCATCCACATCCACCAGAGGAGTGCGAATCCGCAAATGGAATTCCATGTTTTCCCTCGGTCAACTCTTGACACCAACACATTCTAACTGGCTCTACATTCTTTACGAAGAAATAGGAAATAATCTAATCATTATTGACTTGTAGTCCTAGGCAAATAATAGGTACTGTAATGTAGATAATTCATCCACTTAAATTTCCCATGGCTTGCGAAAGCATCCCTTAGAGAATGGCAATTTCTACAACGTTTTAAATGCTGTCAACGTATTATCTTTATACATTTCCTTGTAATGTTTGAACATGGTTTATACTTATCAGCTTTGGGAATTTCAGAATTTTTAATTATCGAACAAATGGCCAATCGAACATGCAATCTAATATGACATAGCAGATTAATGGAAATAGCTCATCATTGTGTTTATTTCGATTTTCAATTTAAGCGTTATAGGCTTGTGCAGTTGGGAACCGGTGTATTAGTTCGATCTTGTCGAGCAGGTGCGCTTTATGTACTCGTTGTTTTCAAATGTTTGATGCCTTGTAGAAATGGCAAAACCTATTTGGCATACAAATTAATATTACTGTTATATAATTTTGTTGTCCAACAAAGAACAACCTATATGGGTATACAGAAATAGTTATTTTACAGTCTTAACTTTATACACCACAATTACTTCATAATTTTTCATGTTAGAAAAGGATAACCCCTCAAAATTGACAAGTTTACAAATGTTTCTCACATATCGCCTCCAGGATAACTCCGACTGTCGGTAAATTCGGGATGCCGTACTCCGCCGCATTTTCAATACTACATTCCAAAGGCTTTCCCCGATGATGTCGACCAACGATCAGCCGTAATGTGCTGATTGTTACTTGTCTAATTGTTGGGTTAAAGAAATATATGGTATTAGCAAAGCGTGGTAGGAAAGGGACTAGTTGCAACAGAAGTCAAATAGATTAATGAATATTGCGTTTACCTCGAAATATTAAAGTCGGAATCAATACTAATAGACAAAAATATTCCAAAATACTTCTATCGTTTTAATCTGGCATTAAATTTATTGGCAAACATGAATTCGTTTTACGAATTCAATCTGCATTTAGGATGTTGGGTGGATAATTTCAGTTAGCAGTCGAATGGCGGTTGATGCAGCGCTGTGCTCAATAGAGTTTCGAGGAAGAAAACACCAGGAATAGGCAAAATAGGTGCATCCGGTGTGGATCACACAACAAATAAATGCTGCAAACGGTCTACTTACAGCGTCTTAACCAAGCACTAGGACGCTGAAATGGTAAGTAAAAGTAGTCAACAAGATAATTCAGGTTATCATCTGCTTTTGCTGGTTGAAACGCAAGTTCATCCGAATAGTGTTATACGTATCATATGTATGCATGGTGGATCATAGGAGAAGCGTTCAATTATGACTACGCATAATGTTAGTGTAACATAAATCTGGGAATGTACTCATTTTGCTTAATAGAGTTGCTTTTATATTCTTATATATTAATAGAATTGATGAGTCACAGATATCCAATGAAACATAAGCACATCGATAGTTTTTATGAATGAGACCGGTCTCTTATATTTTCCGTGTATATAGGTTGATCCTTGGTGCTACTAGGATTGACGTCCCACCGGCGGCTTAATATTCATAAGCAAAACAATAACTTGGTTATATGAGACTAACCCTTGACTTTCATTCCCGTGCGTTGCTTCTACTTGGTTCTCCTCCAGTTTGAAGACTCACAGGTGGCCTACGGAAAAACTGTCCACATTAGTGGTTCAGATAAACTAACCTTACCTGCGACCCACTTTTAGATCTAGCTACAATACATGAGTGCCATGAAGGCGTGGATCTACTAACAGTATGCATTATTGATAATTGCACCACCTGAATTATGTACATTTTTGTCTTATTTGTCTTATTTTGCCACTGTCTGAAGCTCTCAGATCATTCGAATTGAAATAAGGGTTTCATCTTTAGACAATGTTTCTTTTGAATAGCTTGGAAATAACACGAAAAAAGCTAGTTGCATTTATCCTTTATTGTCTCTTGAGTACAATTAGATTAACCGAAATTCCTAGATATAGCTAAACTTGGGGGTGACCAGATATGCTTGAAGTGCAGAGTGTGACGGAAGTTTACTGCTATGTCCATGTCTGTCTGGAGCTTCCGAATAATTGTATTGAAACGCACAGAGCTGGCTTCATCCAGCTTATTGCGATGACCGCATTAAACCGAAGGAAGCATTAAAATTAAATGCTTTATCATTTACTTGATTACCAAGTACATCATAGTGATTTGTACGGATGGTTCGTAGTAGCCTAATTTGAGAACTTTGTTGATCACTTTAAGCATCTTAAGCCAGTCAGTCCTGATCAGGTTAGCTGGCTCAGAAACAAGTTAACCGAGTTCACTCAAGACGTTAAAACAGTGTTAGTGAAAATGTGCTTTTAAAGCTCCATATTTTCGAGCTTTACGTGAACTAGGAGCTAAGGATGTAGTCATGAGGAAACCAGATAATTGTTGTGCAGTGATGATCATGAAAAGGGCCTCGTACACAACGATGCGAATAAATCCAAATGACTCAGGGAATAAGGGACGAAACCAATGTCGAAACACGCACAATTCATCACCTTGAATTGCTCATTCTTTATCTTGTAATAGATTGTGACCATTAAATATTTTAAAGCCAATTGGTAGCACTACTCTACAAATACATGGTTCACCGAAGATCCTTAGGAATGGTACAACTGAGGCCGATTATTCCAATTATCTACGCATTACAACATAAATTGGCTCCTTGGCTAGTGAAAGTGCTTACACCGCCGAGGAAAAGACACAGTCCATCTAGTCGTAAGGACACATTTCAACTAATTGGTTACCTGGATAATATAAGCCTGTCAGACATAGTCATGTGTTTCGTGATGTAGTTTCATTATTTATCAACGAACTACTAAACCAGACGGTTGACTACGCATGTCAGACGGAATTGTTGAGGGAGTCAATGTTATTGAGCATGGCGAAAGTTGGCTTCCATTTACAGAAGACGCCTTATCGCCAAATTGACGGCGTAGCAATGAGTAGTCTATTAGGACCATGTACTCGCGGATTCAGGTTGATAGTAGAAAGAAGCATTTTGACGGAAATAACCCTGATGCTCTAATGTTGATGATATTTTGCCTTTTTGTTCGTCAAAACAGCAGCTCGCACAGTTTGTAGAGCAACTTAACTGCCACGTGCGATATTACGGGTTATCTGCTAAGCAGAACGGAATATTTTCCTATCAAATTTGGACCTCCTTATCAGTCGCATGGAGGATGGATTGAGTAAGAGTTACGTTTATTGAAAATCAACTTGGTCCGGCTAGTACCTTACCCAGTGCGGTACAAGCTGGCAACTATGAAGATCCTAGTTAGCCTGGCCAGACCAATTCTCTCGTCTGACGATATGGCCGATGACTTAGCCTTAATTACAAAAACTGGTAACGAACGGGTATTCTAGAAGATTTATCAAGAAACATAGCCAGCAACGAAGGCCGAAAGACTTGGTAGCCAAGAAGGTTGATGACAATTTGACATTTCTGATGTGATTCTGCCATAATAAGTATGGTCAGGAGAATAATAGCGGCTACACAGGGAATTTGCTATGCTGCTCAAGTTGTTGTAATAAATCGAAAACCAAGTTTGCCAAAATCTTCAGCGATGGAAGTTCATGAAAGTCTGAGCTAAATCAAACTATGTATACCGTTTCGTTTGTGAATGCGTAAGCAGTTACTTAGGGCAGAAAACATGAAATCTATATTCAACAATAACGGAAAATGTGACGAGAGCCGTTCAGAAGGAAATCGCTTACAATATCTACCCGCCTCAAGCACGGTGCTCGCGAATTCAGCTTGCTTTCTCTATAGGTAAAATTTATTTGACTTGGGTCACCGGAAAGAGCAGGGCTCAGCATTTAGATTTGAGCTGCGTTTTGTTAATCCAGGCTTCCTACAGTTTCAGGACGCGGTCGAAGGATAAAGCCATGGCTGTGCGTTGAAAAAAATTCAATAGATTCCCATCAGGCTAAAAAAAACAAAAATAAGTGACATGAATGTAAACATCAAATAAGGATACATGACAAAAGCCAAGATAGTCAGAGTGACCAAGCAAGCTGATCGGCCCCACGGCGATCAGGAGTGTTTTGTGTGTGCGTGTGTGTGTTTGTGTGTGTGTGTGCGTGTGCGAATGGTGTCATCCACACTGTATTAGTGTTTCAGTGAACCCGGAAAGCGGGTGCGCCCGGAAAAATTATTTGAGCACATATAAATCGGTGTCATGAAGCTTAATGGCGATTGCCTCAGCCGCCGCCAGTAGACGACCTCTAACCGCTCTTGCGCGGCATCTGTTAAGAGGTCGAATATTAAGCCTTAATATAGTTGTCATATTCCAGGTAACTTCATCACATTCACTTTTAGCAACATAAATCGATACACGTGCAATTCAGTGTACAACGATAGAACTCCCGGCTCATTCTTATGTTATTAAAACCCTAAGTTCTGTGATGAGGGAAAGTCAGCTAGCGGCCGTCGTAAGCTACGGTACACTACAAGAAGGGTCGCACGTGACCAGGAAGTTTAGCAGAACACTTAAGACCTCTATAAGGGACACACGGCCATCCGTGCGCGAGTGTCTTACCAATTGAGTAAAAGCTACTCGTCGCGTGCGTGGTGCAACTATAGCCAAACTAGGAAAGCACCAACTACGAAAATGCTATGCAAAAAACTCAGTTGACAAATGCTATACGAACAAAATGAATACGTGTTCAAGACCAATCTTTTATTCCACTATTAACTAAACTTGACTACAGAAATTGCTATAGAGCATTGGAAGGGAAAGTTTGAGAACACTTGCTCTATAGTGACACACGGCATCCTGTTGGCCGACGGTGTCTTACCAATGAGGAAGCTACTCGTCGGTGCGTGGGTGCAACTTAGCCAAACTTGGAAACGCACCAACTTGAAAATGCTTATGAACCTAGTTGAAAATGCTTACGAACCAAAATGAATATGCTTACGAACCAATTTTTTTCCACTATTAACTAACTTGACTCAGAAATGCTATAGAGCATTGGCAAGCGCTGTCAGCACACCTGGTCTCTTTGAACCACCTAGTCAGAATGTATTAGGAGTCCCAGCCCATCGACCTGGTACCGGATGCCACGCAAGAGCGGTTAGAGGTCGTCTACTGGCAGCGGCTGAGGCAATCGCCATTAAGCTTCATGACACCGATTTATGTGTGCATAATTAATTTACTCAGGGCACACCTTATCCTTTTGTAATGAAACACTGATACCTATTATAGATGGCACCACACAGGCACACAAACACACTTGTTCGCCGTGGGGTCGATCTGCTAGCTTGTTCACTCTGTTTATCTGGGCTTTTGATCATTTATCCTTATTTGATGGTTACATGTATATCACTGATTCCTGATGTATTTGTTTTATATGAGGACATTTAATGCGAGATTTTTCGCTAACATTTTTTATGACATCTTCTCCTGGGATAATTTTTAGTCGTTACAATTATTTTTGTTTTAGCGCAACAGTAGTAAAACTGAGCGAGAATAGAGACCCTTGAATATGCTTTTCGACAGAAAAGTTATCTCCCCACGTAAGCATTACATGTTGCACTTTAAGCTGACTATGCCGTAATTCAACCGGACTGTATCACGGATATTTTTCGGTGCGGAATTTTTAATCATTGAGGTTACTTCACCGCATATTCTGCCTGAGCTGCAAGACGGTGTGCTTGCGTGTGTATGTATCCATTCTGCCGAAATATAATTGTTTCTCCGCTTAAGACTGCCACGGACGTATGGGTGTAGTTCCATCTGTCACACTGCAACTTAAGCATGTCTGGTCTCAGCCGATATTAAGTGTGTCTAGACGGATCGGTCAATGTTAATGCTACTCAAGGACAATACAAAATGCGCGCGTTTAGCTGTTTTTCCCTTCCACGCGTATTTTAACAGTATTTTGTTAAAGATTGGTTTACTTTACATGTTTCTGTATTTTTATAACTGCTGTTATCTTTAGTTGCTTGAATAGTTTTAATTACACATTTATTAATAGGCACAAAATTTCTTAACCCTCCGAACAATAGTGACTTTCCCTGCTTTATGTAGCACACCGCCTAAACCTTCCTAAAAGATTCGTCTAGGAAAACGGTATCGATCGCAAAATAATCAGCAGAAAAATGAATCACATTTAATCTTATAGAGTTCAAATTTTCTAGGTCCCTTGTGATTCGGTCAGAGTTTCTTGGCTGTTTCTCATGTCACTGACGATATGAAAATTTCCAATAAGTATCGATTCTTGCATAATGCAATTATACGTGTTGAGCAATGAACAGTGAATATTCTGGTAGGCTCAATAAACTCAATGCATAATGCATTTTAGATTAGTCTTGATACAGCTAAATTTCGCAGGTCACTTTCATCTGAGTTGATTTTGCTTGACGAATACGAAAGTTGTGTGTCTTAAGATATGTAAGACTTGTCTGTTCCAGTATTTTGAAAATTGTGTAATTTCTAGATAAGCAAAACTATTAGCGGAATTTAATTCACGTCACCATTAAGGTCACTACAAATTAAATTGACGCAATGGTTAGTTAAATACTGAGTTATATTAGTTGAATTATCAGTGCTCTGTGCATCCTATGTAAAAGCATACGTCGAAAGGAACACATATTTTTATCTAATTGTTCCATCCATACATACCTTATGGCGAACATTCATTGGTTTTGCATGTTATATATTAGATCATGTTAGGCCCTGTCAATGAAATAGCATTACATTCCATATTACAATAGCTCACTAGTATGCAAGTTTGGAAGACAACATAACGACTAGGCTTGTCGAATCCCGAAAACATATCAAGTCCTTAATAAATTTCAGTCTTGCCAGGCAAACTATGTATGTTGGACAGATTCGGAAGTACCACTATTTAGAAAAACAATCGTGAGGTTGAAATTTAGCTTACTGATCGGGGAACTTACCACTGTAGTTTCTCAGTCCATATTTATAAGTCGACATGTGTCTAACAAGCTGTTAAGGTAATCAACTAAGTGATGACACGTCGAGCTCACGCTTTCATGTCCTTTTGGTTAGGGTTACCGCAGAAACGCATCTATGTCGCACTCGAAGCAGGTAGTTAAATATTTCCATCAAATATCTTTTCCATCAGTCAACAAAGTTAAGGTCAAAGTGTAAACAGCTTTGTTCCTACAGCACGTTGCATGTTGATACATTCAAACTGCAAATGGCAAGGTGAAAATATAAATTCGCTTTATAAAGTTGCCCAGTTGTTTAACATTTGAGCGCTGCAATTACATAACCTAATATTTTCCAACAAATTTGTACCGCCGTGTCATAGCCCATAAAGCCGTAAACATGAGCAGAAGTCCAGTTTTCTAAACTGCTGTCTTAAATTTATATTACTATCAGTCCCTGAAATTTAATCACTCAAATACATATGCTAATGTAGAGCAAACATTGTTATTGAGGCCCGCAGTGCCATCGGCAAAAACTGTAACCGTTTAGTGGTAAGTTCAAGGTAACGTTCATAAATTTAACCATCATTTCTGATCACCATCTTTTTACACAAACGAATGTTTGCAATTCTTCTGAGTGCTAAGGTAAACCTAGAGCTATCATTGAAACAAGCGTCACACAACTACAACGTAATCTACTTGTGTCTATCAATAAGAGGTTTATTTGCGATTAAAAAGAAAAAAATTTTTCCCTCCGTCTATTGTAAGGTAGGTCCCAAAGCGCCATTCTAAACTGTGTTGTTTTTAAGGAAAGCACTTATGTTACATTTTGCTTATATATATATTTTTATTGTTAAGCTACCTATTAGAAATTTAAACAACGTCACAAACACACCGACGCGTAATTTCCTAGGAAACCTCCAACCCCACGTAATTTCCTAGCCTGTTTCACGTCGCGATTTCTGGTCTTGATACGATTAAAGTTTATTCTAGTTTCTCCATACCCCTTACAACTTGTTCTGCAAATCTAGATGCAAAACAGTTGCGAGTCTGTATTATTTGTAAAAAATTACGCATTTCTCTGATACTGAGATTTTACGAACCGCTCTCCATGAAGCCTAACATAAATTGTCAAATCTGCAGCTCCGTTGTAAACATTTCCCCTGCAGTGAATTTTAACACACTGTGAATGAGGCAGAAGTTACAATATTCTGCTGAACTCTCTTCTAGCTGGCTGCAGGTGGCAGTGGAGAATCAAATTAATCTATGTCTCAGGCTGTTGGGTAGAAAAACTCACACCAGTACGGTTGTCTGAACTTTAGACATGAAAATTCCCCGAAATATATCAAACAAGCGAACGCACTCACGTATCTGTATGCACATCCGTATTGTTCCCAACATCACCCCACTCGTCTTTTGAGTTATCGCGTTGTGCGGTGGAAGACTGCTCTGTGTTTTTCATCGGGGCGAAAATGTATGTTTCACTAATTCGCACCTCTTGATCCCCTTCCAGTTGACTGGCCAATGCATCTGGCTGGTTTTCTAGTCCAAAATATGTACCTGAGCCAGTCTGGCTATTATAACTTGCGACTTCTAGTGGGCGACCTGCTAGTGTCCATGTTATTTTCGGGGCAGGTTTAGATGGCGTTGTATAGCAAGCCATTACAAGCGTATCGTGTTCCTTGATCCAAATGGTTGGAACAGTTTCCGCATCACCCTTCACGTCAGCGTTCTGTCCCTTATTGATAAGTTCCTTTGGATTAAGAAATTGGTCTGGTTTTGGTGTGTAAGTGGAGATTAAAGAATTCGTACCTTGACGAGTTAATTCAATGGTTGGATCATCCGCCACAACATGACCTGTCCCGCTGAGGAGCGTATGTGTAGGAGATTGAGGTGTAGTGGATAATTTAACGTATTGCTGATTGACAACCTTGACTTTTGGAGAAAGCCACGCGCTGTCATGAAGATTTTTATCAAAGCTTTCAGCTTTCTTCATTGATATTCCTGTCGGTGGAACTATAATTTAAAAAGGAACTTAAGGATATCAGTGCACATCACTCTAATTTAAACGAGTATAATTAAAATGAATCAAATAAGAGAGTTGCAGTCAATATCACAGTCTTAGCCATGTGACAGACAAATTAAAATGAAATACAGAAATAGGCAACCGTGCAGTTCGTGAAGCGGTCGACCACGACAAGCCTGTGTGTGCGTATCTGCCTTCTGCTTTTTGTGCCGGTAGTAATATCTTTTCAAAAGAAGCAAGGACCAACTCGATTCGGTCTTCGACAACACCTAATTTTGAGGTGGATGCCCTGAAGAATTCCGACAGAGTTCTAATTTGTTGTATTTTAGTAACATTTTGAAAAGCTTGACACGTCGCTTTCTAATATTTCTAGTTCCAGATTGACACAACTTGCACGCATTATCATGGTTCATCAGGAAAACGCACATATCCTTCTCCAAGAAACTATAGTAACCTCATTATATTTTGCGGCTTCGGGTGACATTTGCGGCATCTAGGTTCGACCACGCAATCACCCTGAAACACATATTCAACGGGATGTGTATAGGAACCAGGGAATCGGCGAATTCGGCTACTGTATGTGAAATTCTCGTGTATTTACTTCCTCCTCGAAATTTTTCGAGCAAATGAGGTCTTTTCAATGATAGCACCTCTGTAGATGGCGGTCAGGCTGCTTATATAAAAGTCTTGGCTGGAACTAGAGACGCAGTAGTCTACACTTTGATATATTGAGACGGAGAGAGTTTTACATATTCATAACCTGCCTCAAAGTCATGCATAGAGGCAAAACAGGTGCAACTGCCAAATTGAGTGATAGTTAAAGCTGATTTGCTAATATCTACAAGTATGTATATTTCGCAAATTGTGGGAAACTGTTATTAATTAGTAGCAGATCAGTAGGTACAGAATTAGTTATGCTCCTGCATGAATGTATGTTAACGCTAATTTTTAGCTTTTCAGCTTTTTGTAACAATTGTGGAATATCTCATGAGGCGATTTCTCGAATAAGATCATAGATACTGGCATTTCTACATCTAAGAATCGGTCGGAATATTTGGGGATCGACATAGGGTTTTCACAGGCCCTGATTGTGGTTGGTAAACTATTTCACATGACGGTGTACCTTATGCGGAAAAACTTGGAACGGACGGTATTGTGGCCCGTGGTATCAGTAGTGTAATTTTGTGTTACGGATACGGATGCCCCTAATCTATCCCGAGGATTGTTAGGTAAGAGTATGTTTTCTGGTAGAACACATTGTGAGGTAGTAACAAGTTTTGCTTGAAAGGTAGCAGAAATAAAGTCAAGATGTGAAGCTGCTTGCAACTCTAGCGATGGTTAAGAGTGCACTTTCGGCGAATGACCTAAGTAAACTTTCAATAGTTTTCTTTTTTAAATTCCGCATGCTAGCATAGGTAAAGAGGCAATTTTTAAAAACAGCAACGTCCAGAAGTCGAGGTAAAATATCTAATTTCAAGAATTAAGTCATCATTCCTGTTAGATTTGCTGGCCCTGGTAATCGATTTAATTTTGAGGTTGTTCACGAGGTAAAACAATGTGTTTACCAGCAACTACCTCATATTCATTAAACTATGACAGCTGTTTACCGACGTATATATGCACCGAATCATGTTCCATTGATGGAAAAAGATTGAGCGGTCAATAATTTGTGCAACGAAGCTGATCATTTCTGACGTCGTGTCAAAGATTTAATTCGCTTTAACACACCTTGGAAGATGTGGACAATGGTTAGCTGCGCACTCAAACTTCAGATTCAAAGTCTATGTGTATCGCGGCAACTACGGCCACATGCGTTATTGCATATACAATAGATCTAGCATCAACATACTCACAAAACCAGCCAGTGTGTGTTGTGCTAAATCTTCACTCAGAAGTTCTTGAAGCCACAAAACAAGTCAGAAAGTTGAGGCGCACTAACTTCCTATTGGACTACCCGTTGTTGTGAGATAAAGAATATTCGCACATTCCAGAGACCGTGTAAAAATTTATTTATCAACCTATGGTCCCATTTAGAAAGTTTTGTTAAATCACGTTTGCACACTAATATATCGTGACAGACTAGATCAGTAGGATGGATATAAAGAGTCGCATTAATCTTTCATGCATTTAGGCTAAAATAATCTACGGTACGTGCCACGATAAAACTGCCGCCGTCTTGAATGAATGTGCCATCTTGTATTCTAAGCAGACAAAGCTGCTTAAAATAATACTATTATTTTCGTCACATCGTCTGCCAGAGTAAATGTTTGTCAGGTAATATCCTGTACATCACTAGCCGAATACTTCTTTTTGAATCCCATCAATCAAGCTCTGATGCCGCTTAAAATATTTCGCATCGGTGGGATTTCCTTCATGCCAGATGTAATTTTAACCAAAGGATGATTATTACTGATTTTTAGATGACTACTGATTACTTTCAATGTAGTTATGGTTTCTAGGTTTGAAAATAATTGCGCTAGTTTGGTTAGCTATTTTGCATAAATGGACCCCTGAAGAAAAATGTCCTGCCCATAACTACGAGAAAGCTGCAACGAGTAAGTTTACGCGTTTTATGCTAGGGACCAAATATTGAAAGATTAAACGAGCAACTGTGAATTGAAATTTTGTCAAATCTAAGCTTATGTGCAAAAGGTAATAAGAAATTCAGATAATTTGTATGCTGTATAGGGCGAGGAATGACCGTCACATGTCAAAACACTTTCAAATCACTTTGGTTCAAATATATACGACGCGTCGTCCAAACAGTGCAGATTATGAAAACAGCCAATTTAGTTTTTCATATATCTTACAACAACCATATAACTACTGCAAACCGCAAAGAAAAAGGACGCCTTGCAAGCATTTTTCGGTATATTCAGGAAAGACAAATAGTATAAGTTTTCTCTGAAATGCTTTATGTCTATGATATAAATTCACTTACCCAGTATATTTAAGTGGGTTACTGCACTGGTGAGCGTATCAATCACCGTTTCACCAGATGCTTTGTAGAGTTTGACGGTAGCTTGGCAGATCAAGTTCGCTTCATCTTCTAGCCTTACATCTGATATTATCAAATCATAAATTCCTGTGTAAAAATGAAATAAGTGAGAAATAGGAGGTTTATATGGAATGCGCTCCAAGATTACTAAAGAGAAAAACAATGGGTAGACGACTGCTCAATTTTGTAAAGACAACTACAATTACTGCTGTGGGATAATAGTGGCGATCATTTAATGTTATATATATATATCGTATTCAGTGTTACTGCTTTGTAAAATTCTTAGCTTGACGAGTTTGCATGAAAAGGTGCTTGTTTATATGAATAAGCAGTCGAATAACGGCATATCTGAGATGGTACCCATTCAAACTAAATGCTATCAACAAGTTCCTAAGTTTATTTGACCAGGAGTAGTCAAGTTCTACGCATTCGTCTTAATTAAGCAGCAACGTTACTCCGCGATGTTATATTCGTGATATACATACAACTGTTCTCTCGTGTCGTACAGTATAATGCAAAGAAACTCAGGAATGTTAGAACATTTGAACCGTCTTTTCTTATCGTGAAGTTCACTACCGTTTTCAAGTAAATGAATTTACCATTTTATCAGCAAGAGTAAGGGGCCGTTAGAGTAATGTATTTTGGCCGGTATAAAATTAAGTGCTCGATATGTCATGTTGTATGTCCAGGGTGAAATTAAAAATTAGGAAGAGGAAGTAAAAATAACGCGCAAGATAAGTGACATAACAAGTTTGTCTTAGCAAAGTTGCGACAATTTCTGCATAAATTTAGGAGGATTATTATCCGATCCACAATATTTTACACTTACGACATCATCTGACGCTCACGGGCTATAGTAAGTAGTGTGAACGCTTCCGTGTGTCGTGGAAACGATGTTAGAAAAGAGATAACTGGATGCATTAATTACATACGCCGCAAGGGCGTTCCGGAGTGTATCCTCGGGAAGCGAAAATGTTTCTGCGACATTCAATTCGGCTTTACGATGTGGACAAATTTTATTGGGAGCTCCACAGTAATGCGCCTTGACTGATATACAAGAGATATTTGTGTGTGTGGTTGGGCGTTTTCCAAATATAAGACAATATTATGGGGTCCCCTCGTATACATCGATAACATCCACCGTACACTTTTAGTGTCTTCAGATGTTGATAGGGACGGTGGGAAATACCTTTGGCGTTCTTCGTCGCCTTGCGTTGTACAGTAACTAGTGCTGTGAGGTTGAGACTCTTCCAGAGGATGACACGCTTAGATAGCGTATTCTGTATGTGGTAATTCGTGCACATCAAATATTTCCGACAAAATTCCTAAGCTTAGATTGAGCCGAGTAACCAACTCTTGGGATCTCATCCCCAAATCTAAACCTTGGTTGAACTCAGATGTGACGGATACTGAGGTCGCTATTCAGGAAATGTCAATGCTACGAAGCGTTCGTCCCAACAGGCATGCTGGTGTAGCATCTTAATATTTCAGCGACTTACAATTGACTTGCCATTGTTTGAACAGGAGACACTGGTCACCGATACAATGACAACCGCTTCATGGCAGTCTTTCTAGCCTCATAGTCCACTCCATAAATGGATTCCCGTAAAATATAAAAATTGACAAATGGCTTATTTCTAGGCTATATATACATTCTTACTTTGGGCCATTTTAAAGTATTCGACCTAAAATCCGACAACGAAATAATAATAGCCAAACTGCAAGATCATAAGAAAAAACTACTTCACTGTCCAATCACATCACATCATTCTTGAGCTATAGAGCATATAACAAATTAGCAGAACTAGTGCGCAAACTCATAGATGAGGAAATCAGAATCGAAAGGCCATTATTAAACTGTACCATAGGGATAAGCGATCATTTATTCAAATTTTGCAGCTATATGTATTACGTTAAATGGAACATACGGAATCAGGACATAGTATCAGATCACAAGGTATCGTGACCGAAGTAGTCGCAAATATCGATTGGCAAATTTTTGTAAGGTGGATACGCTGACAAGGCCTGGAATTATTTTGTTGAACGCTTCAGTATTCGGATCCTAACTGCTTCAAAAACGAAGTGGGTTCGTTCTACCAATGCATCGCCGTTCATCTGTAGCAGAACCGGCAGACGCGTGTCAATAAGTTATTTAGCTTGGCACGCCTACAGAGCCCGTCCTGGTTCCGATGCCTGGAGTGAATATTTGGCACTGTGCTGTCATTAAAATACACTATTCTGTGAGTACAAAGTGACTCACCGAAACAGGTTGGTTTGCAAGTTTGTCAAAACAGGAAGCTTATGTATACGCACGTCGGCATAATCTCATTGGTGAAGTACGGTATCCCCACTTAACATAACAGTCTATTGGGAACAGAGTGCTGTAAAACAGCCAGCGCCCAAAGTATGCAGTATGCCGCGACCTACAACAAGACGACCAGGACGGTTAATACCCACATCCTTAGCCCCGATTTCAGTACTTACGAACATCGCTTCCATTGCTACATGCGCTCTGAAGAAATTGCTCTCACTGCGCACCTGGAGTTCTCTTGTACTCAAAGACATTTGCTCGAGCGCGCCGCAAGTAGCAGGAGCAAAGCTAGCAGAGCCATTATCGCATTTATTCCAAACTGCTTATATGAACGCCTGTGGAATCAAGGTATGATCAAGAAAATTACAAAAAGTAACAGACTCTCGGAACTTGCAAACTATCACCAAATGGTCCTCCTTCCTGTACTCTCAAAGTTGGATATGCGAACCATCGCTGGCTATCTAGTCTATCATCCATAGATGAGCAACTATCTATAGAGAAAGTATGTATGCATTTTTGCAACAAAAATCACCGGAGCAGCACATCCAAGTGAACTTCGTTCATGCAACCAACCAACTGATGACACGTATTGGTTGGACTGAAGCATTCAAAAAAGGCAAAGAGATTTGTGTCATTTACTTTGATTTCTCTAAAGCATTTGGCCGACTGGTAACTAAATTTCGCTTCACAGGCTAGAAAGCTAACAAGTAAAGAATCTTGTGCTTGGGCGGAGCAGAAACTGTCGAATCAACAACTACAGGGTACGCTTAGTAGGGCGCTGTTTGATATGGTTCATATCGAATGTGGAGTTCAGATTGCCATTTCTGGGGCCAAACCTGTTTCTCGTGTTCATTACCAGATTTTCGTGTTCCATATTCTCAGACTTTGTGATTTTCCATGATGATGTTAAGAGGTGGTGGGGGATCACCAACCAGGGAAATAACGATGCACTTCAACTAGACTTGGACAGGACGCATGAACTGTCATTTCAAGATCTGCTCCAGTATAAATTGTCCAAGAGTAACTTGACTCACGTTTGTCACCTGCCGATTAACGTACAAAGCTCGGAGGCTATAAACTGCAAGCACTTATCTAGAAAAACGACCTTGATATATTAATCCAAGCTAAACTGAGCTACTCATAGCAATCAGGGAAGAGGTCAAATACTAGAAAATAGTAGGCTGGCATGTTTCACAGGGCATGCGAGCATTGTGGACAATCTGTCTGGTCGCACTATTTTAAGACATACGTGATGCCTCTTGTGGAATACGCATTCCATCCCAGGCAGCCGTGGCACGACAAAATCTCGCAGTGTTCGAGATTCCACAGTCCAGGGAGACCGAACGCCTCAACGGGTTGTTCCACCTTCCATAGCAACTTAGCCTGACGAATCTAAGAGTGTACAGCGGCAGCATACACATCTACTTGACGAAATAAAAACGACCTTGCATATTCTGAAAAACATAACCACATATTTTGCGATCTACTATAGATTAGTTCTAAAAAGAATTTGTGTGCCACAATTTCAGGTTGACCATGCAGTACAGTCGGCTAGAAGGTGGACGAGACTTTTACTCTCCTCGTGTGTGCCAGCCATAGAACGCCCTCCCAAATTAAATTGTTTCCGCAAATACATTACTTTTGCTTAGAAAATACGCCATGACTATTCGTATACTACCTAGGTGATTAGATTTGCCTAGGTACATCAACAGACTGCACTAAGTGACGAACGTTGCGTAACCAGCGCTAAACTACACAATCAAGATTGGCTCAATTCTGCATGCTTCTGTCTGAACTCTGCAGTGAGCCTACTAAGAGGATCTTCATTTTACTACTCCATTTTCTATTCACCATTTTGTGCTTCTTATTTTGGTCATCGTGCGACTTGGCAAATAGCAGTTTCTTACAAGATATACATCATTATTCCATTGTTGTACTAACAAAATGCAATTCGAATGAAGCGCAATTATGATTTATTCCATTGATGCTTTTTAGGTCTAACTCAAACAAACATGGTCATGTTACACAAGCATGCCGAGGTCGCACTCATGAAAAGCTCGCTGAATACTTTGGGCCGCAGCTGGTAGTCGTGATTACTCCGAGGTCGTATGCTCATATATTCGCAAGTTTCGGCGTCGAAATGGTGACGTGTTCGCCATGGACCACATTTATGCATTATCCATATAATGTTGGGGCTGTGTGATTCTTCACTGCAGTAATCATATCTTTAGACCATCGGCGAATATCGGGAAATTTGAAAATTGCACGCTAGCGAGGCTATGTCTGATAACAGGAACATGTGCAGCCCGAGTAATGAGCCCTGTGGTACGCCGCACTTGACTTCCAATGGATCAGATTGCGCACTGCGAGCCCTAACATTCAAATGTCGTTGAGCGAGAAATTTAAATATCCAGCTGAGATCTGGATTACCGATAAATAATCCTAAAGCATGTGAAGTTGAATGCAGTGATCCAGACAGTCGATTGCCTTTGACAAACCCAGATAGGAGGTATCAATAACAAAACGGTAATCATATTAAAGGATGCAAACGCTTTGAACAGCTCAAATATTAAAGCAGCTGAAGCAGCAAGCATACCGACGAATGTACAGATGCGTAACTTGAATGCCGCCTTAAGTGACTCTGACGTAGGTCTAAACGAAGGCTGGGACGCACCTTGGCGGAACCAATTTACAAACGACGTTTATTATCGCATCAAAAAATGAGTAACTGCCGACCTCCTAACGGTCGGCTTACTCCCACACTTGACACCTTCAGCCCTCAATGGGCTCCTAGAGGGCGATAAACTGGCCTGATTTTATGCGAATGCTCGGGGTCTTTCTTACAAACTGGCCGAACTGAAAGATCTCCAAGCTTCCGGGTCATTTGATATCAATGGAATCCCCGAGACGTGGTTGCACACGGGAATGACGGACGCTGAAATTCCGCTACCGGGATGTCTCTGATCCGGAATGACAGGCTCACAAAAGGGGGAGGGTTGATCCTGTATTACCGAAACGACTTACGGTGCGAAGCCGTGGAGGATTCAGGCTCGCAGTTCCCCGAATCTCTTTGGTGCCGATTGCAGTTGAAAGGCAGGGGCGCTTGACTTATTGTCTTGGTGTACCGCGACGCCAACTGAACACACGAAACCGACTGCCACATAGCGGCTGCTTTAAGATGCAGTTTACAACAAAAGCACACTCACATTCTTATCATGGGTGATTTCAACTTATATTGTTTAGAAACACCCGCCACGATCGGAGAACATTTCAAAGCCGATCTACAAGATCGAACAACTACTGTTCCTCTTTACAATCACATCAATCGGTTCAGAACAGGTAACAGGCCATCGGTGCTGGATCTTGTGCTTACCAACGAGGTGCATATGCTTGATGTGTTGGTTTTAGACTGCCCGATGAATCGCAGTGATCACACAGTCATCAGTTTCAACTTCGTCTGCTATGCAGAATATCCGAATGAGAAAGATGAGACTGTGCGAAACATCACAAGCTACGATCGATTAGCCCGGCTCTTCAGCGCCACAACTTAGTCGTTCTTTGACCAAGAAACCCCAGAAATGACCTAGCTAGTTTCGTTAACAAATACTGTCAGCGGATTGCAGAGGTTTCAGAAAAGAGTTCACAAAATGTACATTATTTTCTTTCGTTAGGAGCAGAGCTCGAAAATGGAAGACAGTACGCAACGCAGCAAGACAGGTGTACATAGAAGCTCCAGCACCAGAAATTTGGGACAACTACTTAACCCACAATGTAACCATTGCACACATCCGGTAAGAGAAGACAAAGCCGCGTATTAGCAGCACATCGCAAAAACCTCCAGTGCTAACCACAAACTGCTGTACAAGCAGGTCAGTAGCCTATGAAAAGTGAAGCAGTGCTTTACTCCACTCAAGACGGCTGATGGCTCAACAAGAACGGTTGTGGAAGCAGCAAAATCGTTGCCGCTGCAATGCGCACCACGGTTCAAAGGGCCCTGCCAACAGGCGATCTACCAAGCTTTGTCTCCTCCTTGCCAGGACTAACCCACATCACTTTTACCGCGGGGGCTGTATTACAAAAGCTGACGTCTCTACGCAAACCCAGCTCGCCGGGTGTCGAGACCATTCGTCTAGAGGCATTATGAGGAGCAGCAAGCCAACTGGCAGGAGCTTTAGCTCAGTTTTCCCAGCGCTGCTTTGACCAGATGCAAGTTCCCCCATGTGGAAGCTTGGAATAATAAGCCCGATTCACAAAGATTTAAGCAGAACTGATCCCTCCATCTACCGCCCAGTATCCCTTCTTCCGATTCTCTCCAAGGTCATTGAATCCATAGTCGCCGATGCACTAGTTTGCTATCTGGAAAACTGCAACATCATCACTCCTGAACAGCACGGTTTCCGTCGACAACGGTCATGTACGACGAATTTACTAATTGCACGCGGTAGTTGGACCGAGGCAGCTGAGGCTGGATTTGTCGAAGTTTTTCGATCGTCTAGACCATCGGATACTATTCTCCAAGCTCCAGCACTACTGGATCTGCGACCGTATTTTAAGCTGGATTGCCGACTTTCCACTTCAAAGGCAATTAGTGCTCAGAGTTCGGAGCTCTTCATCAGAGCGTATACAAGTTGATTGTAGTGTGCTGCAAGGCCCACGTTTGTTTTTGATTTTTATTAACCACCTTACACAAGAAACCGCATTAAACTTCCTAATGTTTGCGGACGATATCAACAATTGTGCCGGTTCCATGCAAAAGCCTACCAACATCAGATTCAGAGTGCCCTAGATTCTGTATGTCAATAGTCAATACAAAATTTACTGCATTTCAAAATGTGAAGGGAAAGTACTTTTCACTCGACATCAAAGCAGATACTCATGCCGACTCGCAATGAATGTACTGCAGAAATCAACTGTCGAATGTGAGTTGGGTGTCCTGGTTCAAGATAACTTGGGTTGCGTCAGGTAATCTGAAATCGTCTCGAAGACTGGGAACCAACACGTCGGGCTGTTGTGACATGCGTTTGGACAAATAAACAGCTCCATATTTTGACAAACGCTCAGTGCGTATGCTCGTCCCCATGTCGAATATGCAATTCAAGCCTGGTATCCATGGCTGAAACACGACCTTAATGCACTGAAGCAGCCACGTCGGGTATTTAAGAACGTGATTGAAATGCACAATTTTTCATACCAGGAGAGGCTGCAACGATTGGGGGTCGCAGACTACGTGGCGACCTGATTATGGAATATGTGATTCTGCGAGACCCACATCATGTGTGCCGCCCTTTACTGGAATTTAGCATCAAAGCAACCTAAGAGGCCATTTATTAAAACTCCCAGAACAATAGAGCCGTCTGGAGTGCCGCAGAAATTTTTTTCCATTCATGTCTGTCACCCGTGGAATGCTGTCCCAGAATCGGTCGTCTCTGCACCGACGCTAACAGTAGTTAAAAGACGGTTGGATGGTGCACTCATCCACCTACACCTTGTTAATTAACACTACGTCCCTATCCTACACTTGGAGTTCACCATGGAATTATTTGTTGTTAACTGTGGATGATGTAAATCTAAGAGGATCGCAGGACTACAGCGGAGTAAACGATAGGTCCTCATCTTCATATTTAAATTAATAACTATTTTACTATATTTAGCATAATTATTGTTATGTTGATATCCCCACCAACTATCCAACGTGATTTGTAAAGCAAAGTTTCTTAACCCGTATAAATTCATTGTTCATTGTTCATATATACCGTCAAGCACATACAGCTAGCAACAAGTTGGTAATACAGTACGGATAATTTCGAAAACTGTGCTGCTCCACAGTAAACGTTTCGTTACTTTCCTGATGTCCAAAAGTGCCCAATCGAAAATAAGTGATGGGCCATGGAGATGAACTGTGGCGGTTTTTAATCGCCTAAAAATTCGCTGGTTCTACACGACTAACACTGCTGTAGTTTGGATTGACGACCCGTGTTTCCGCAACGTTTGTAAATGTATGTCGATAAAACTTCAAGTAAAGAATTTTACAAGCTTTTCTGATAACGTCATAGCAGCCAGTTTCATAGCTTTTATGCGAATGTCGACTATACCCGGATATTTTCACACGCATATGGACATCAGCAGCTTCAACGCAATCGAAGTGGATAAGATTATGATTAGGTCCGGGCAGTACTACGATGTTAAATGACGGGAGTTAAAATGACAGTACACATTAACAACTACAGCCTAATGGTTGTCCAAGATCTCTAGCCACCTCATGTGTCGGTTGATTTAAATCTCATGCTGTTTGCAGAAGAGGAATTACGGGCTTTGCGCTACCTAGTTTGTTTACGTGCCTTTAAATTAGCTGAGAACTAGTGCATCATATTATCACGACATTTTTTCGTTCAAATCTATACTCAACGATGAGACAAATTTATTACGTTGCCTTTTTATACCTGGTGAGAACGCAGCTCCGACTGTGTACGTGAAATCCGATTTTCGCCCATAAACAATGTTTGTTAATTCAATGACAATGAAAGCGTTAGGGCATTTGATATAATTCTCTTATCACATTTCACTTTGAATGCTCATAAGCTTTCTTCAACAAACTGAAATGCTGTAAATCTATGACTTGTTAGTTGTTAAATAATGTTGTCGGGTCCCAAGATGTATTGGTTGAATGAAGTATGATTTTAGTCATATTTTGCTGCTTAGTTTCATAATAATGAATCTATAAACGGATTCGACATGCAAACTCTTCAAGTAGCAAAGGTATAATTCAAAATGTTGCATGTGAATTTGATGGCCACGCCTTTTGATATGCTTTGCAACTTTCGACTTAATATTACGAAAAGGACATAGTCAATTGATACATATAAAATTATACTCAAATGAATGTGGCTAAAAACTCATTATTTGAATCAAACAAAATATAAAACGCATCATCAAAGGTAGTCATGCTTTTACCTTATAATGATAGTGACGATTGAAGTGCATTGCATCAGGCATCAAAATGCCATGGTCCGTAGCAACAAACATGTGCGATTTTCGCCCCAGCTATTTCATAATTTTGTTGAGAAAGCACGAACGAAAAACCTTGATGACCATAGGTTTGTTCTAGCAGTAGTATGTATGCGTTTTTACGTCGTGTGAATTCAATGGCGGTAAGGTTATGGTATTGATACAAACTAACATAATTATAAAACGTCTATCAACGTTTATCAACTATGTATTATCTGGCTTAATATTTCTCCGTCAAAACGAATATCCATCGCGATTGAATGATGTTACCAACTAAAATCTATTAGGTCAGGCAAATAGCATTTTAGTATACTGGATGTTAACGGCAAATACTTAATATCAAGCTCATAGACATATACAAATCGATATTTATATGATTTTCAATCGCGAAGTGAAGCGTTTGTTTGCCATTGATATCCATGGTGTCACAACATGTTTACACCCGAAAAGGCAATATAATACTAATCATTAATGCTTAGGTCAGTCTAGAGAGCTTTTAGTAAAACAACGCAGGTATAAATAATCGACAAGGTGCTAGGATGTAAGGTGAATGTTATTAGTTCTGCAATAAGTGCTCGCTGTTCTACTGTTTACAATTCGGGGAGGATTTCAGTTAGTTTTATCAAGCACATGCCTTCTCCGTGAAATGCCACATCACAGGAATTTCCTCAGTAGTCATGTAGACTGTTTTAACTTTGAAGCATGCGGGTGATCCTTCTTAATGAAAGGTGTTTATCATGTTAGGTATCTGACAATATCATAATCACATAGTACAATTCACGATGGAATAATCTGGAGGCAACATTGCAAAGCATTCGTGCAAATGGTATTACAATTGCGGCAACTTAGGAACGAACTCCTTGAAAGCTATGATAATTTGACAGCTAAAACATTCGCCTTGTTATGACCATTCAATGAGAAAGTGATTGACGTCGCATCGCATTCAGTCGTTTTCCCTACGTTGCCAAAGTAGGCATAGAAAACTGTTTGTTCATGTGACCCTGGGAGTGACAAAATTTTAATAATTTTACTGTTTCATAGCCGTATGCTATATAGTCTAGCAATTAAGCCACGCCTATCAATACCGTTGAAAAATTATGGAGTAAATTTACATGAAATGTAATCGCAGTATATACTTCACTGAATCAGAGTACCAACTGTACTTGCGGTAGATGGAATTTTCAAATAGTCTTTACTAATGTCCCGCGAGCATAGAATTTAAAAGCATATTTACGTCTGCTACTCGATCGGTCGCGTTGTCCAGGATAATCTTTGCCCCCTTATAGAAAGCAGGATATATTCTGCCAAGAAAAATGGGTCGATCTTAAATAGGCGAGAATCCAAGCAATTTACAGTTATTACAATTCGCACTCATCAAATATTATCCGGCAACACGATCATGGAAAGGGCGACATGGGCTTGAACGTTAAACTCGACATCCATTATTGGGTTTTGCTTTCTACCAGCTACTGCTACTTTACTGTTATCAATCCCGCACTGAAGATGCCACCTCGAATGGAGGCGAAACGTTTGCAACCAAGTTGCCCAGCTCGGAGGACTCCACAACAACTGAACATTACTTGACATTCCATGTAAATAGTATTCATAAAGTGCAAAAGATATAATTAGTGGTAAAGGCCGGAATTAAGTTTATCCTAACCTAAAGAGCAACCGGGCAGCGATCTGAGGGCATTGGCATTATACCGCGTTGTTTCTTACGCCATTGTTATTTACTTTTGTATTAAAAGTTGACATGATGCTGTTAAAAAGCTACGGCCTATACAAACTTCAGCGCTCTAGTGTTACCATTTCCATAGACAAGTGTAATTGCTGAGTCAGTGACAGCCCTATGACCATTCCCGATTAGGTGTCAGCAAAGGATAACGTAGCTAACTCACGTGTTGTTACGCTTGCTGTCGCTGGAAGCATTGTTTGCCTAATAGTCCTCTCCAGAATATACTTTCTAATCCGGGTACACTGCTCTGCTCATAAAACTGTTTCCACAGCAAATAAACCGACTGGAAACTGCAATCGGATATGAGGGAGACTGGTTTAATGCGCCTAACAGAAGGAATGGATAGTATTCTGCTCTTAACAGCACGATAAGAAGACGCAAGCTGTTAGACGCATGCATTTACTATTGACTCCTCCATACCATTACCAAGAACCTTTGTGCTTAGGAATACTTAACATGGGATGCGGTCAGACAAACTGAGTCACGAATGGTCAACACATGTTTAGGTTATACATCCAGGGCAGACATAGATTGATGAATAGTTGCTCTTAACACAGGAATAGCTTTATCCGGAGTATGATGAATTTCTCGGCTTATTGAAGAAAGCAGGTATTTGGGCAACAAAATGTCAGTTTAAGCGCTGAGCTGAGCTGTATCCGGTGACATGATAACAGTAAGTTTTTCCCATCAGGGAATTCAGAGGTCTACGCGAGCAAGGATGCTGATTGGAGTAGATAGCCTAGACAAATTCAAGCTAAACCAATCTCGACACGTGTTCCTTTCTTATGGAAGTCCATTAGTTCCACCTATATAAATGTCTCCACCGTAACACGGATTGGAATACACAGTGAGAGTTTATCCCGATAGGCTATTCCCTCTTTGGAGGGATGCATACTTTTCGGGTTTGGTTGATTACAACAACTTGGACAGCATAGTATTATCTCCGCATGTGGCCGATTATGCGGTTAGATATCCTCAGCTTGTCAAAAGATTCATCAAAGATAAATCCCGGACAGACAACTGCAACAACTTACTCGATACTCGCTAATGTTTGCGCTTTCTGATACTTATTCGAGGATAACCGTTTTCCATACGTGCTGTAATTAAAGTAAGCTAATCGCTCAGACGATGTGGCAGGACTAAATAAAGTCTAGGAGGGTCCGATTGTATCACACTGTAAGTATTGGCCGGACCCAGCTGCTAATGGGTAAATACGCCGCATGACATATCCGCGCACTCTGCAATTGTGGAAGATGTCAGATTTGGCAAACACTTTACCCAATATAGCTCATAAGTGGCTCTTGCTCTGGTATGTGTTCCATCAACTTGCTGTACCAACTGTATGAGCCGTTCCTTTGATGAACATAATGAAAAATATCATCCACTTATCGTATTTAAATTAGTATAGGGATATTATTTGAAGACGCTTCTTTGTATTATTAGCACAAGAAGTAGCAAGCTGCCCACTGCCAACTGATCGGTTTGACGACATGTCCTGGAAGTAAAAGTCAACGCCATCAGGGCATGTTGCACCAGCGCAGTCAGACAGCGTTTGGTAAGACACCGCGTGAACTAGACAGGCGTAAAGCTTACCAATTTCCTATGTACTCCAGTATATGCTGTTACTGACTGTTCCTGAACACATTGTTCACTAGTTGGTAGACGTTCGTCCAATGCAGACTTAGTCAGACAGCCAGCACATGCCCGGAAAAGCAATATACAAAATGTTCATCGTTTCGGCAATTGTAAACATTTGTATCATATCTAACTCTTGTAGGACTCGAACCCGCAACTCGACTGCCGCCAATCTGTGTTAGAGACCACTGAGCTGCGATGGATGACAACGAACTACGTGACAGTTACCGAATGTATTATAGCGCAGCTCACTATCCACTTGCTTGCATGTTAATGCTGTGCGGAGGACAGGTAACCTCCATAATTTACGTGATCGGTCTCCCCGTGGTCAGAGGAAATGCACACTGCTAACAAGTACAGAAACGATGAAACTTCCGCATAGTGTTTTCGGGCGTGTGTTGATTTTCTGTCTGGATGAGACTCATTCCTTTTCTACTATTCAATTCCACTACTACTCTTCTTTAATCAGTAGCTAGACTAAGCTTTTCATGATGCCATAAGTTGATTGGCGGCAAAAGTTTGGCAAATTCGTCGCTTGGTGAGGGCACTACCCTGCACGTCATTGGATGGTGAGAGGCGGTATATCATATTTAGTCATACTACCGACAGTCTATGCAGTCCCTCATGGCTCAGTGTTAGCTACCACTGACTGGCAACAGTAGAGTTGCGGGTTCGTCATACAACGTTCAGATAGAATGCATACTGCTTACGTCTCCCAAAAAGCTGAAACGACCGCACAGTGTTTTTCCTTCCGTGCGATGACTGTCTGACTACGTTTAGATGTGACGGATTTCTATCTATGCCATACAACTCTCCTTAATACTATTCTGGAACTTGCCTGCGTCTGTCCTTGAGACGCATCCAAGTTATTCTGGATTGAGGACCAGAATACACTCTTTATGACCCATCGTTTATCCTAGCTCTGAACTGTAAAAAACGAAGGTAGCTATTCAGGGTGGTTAGTGGCACTGGTGATAAATTACGGGGCATGAACTTCCCAGGAAAATGTCGGGGATGCTAATCACTGAAAAAGTAACATAACCCAAGCTAGAGAAGAAAACACATGGGAGGGCCGAATAGCACTTCATCCGTGAAATTTCTCTGGCTCAGTGGTGAGGTAACCAGTTCGGCATCAAGCTTGTCACCATTACCCAGTTATACTGGTTGTAGTCCCCGAGTGATGGAAGTAACAGTGCTCTCAGGACCAATAACAGAAAAGGCGATCGAATTAAAGCACAATGTGCTCAAACTGCTGCTCTCCGAAAAAGGCGATGGACAGCTGGTCACATACAGAAGATATAATATGGAACAAGCAGGTCACATATGAGACTCTGTTAGGATACATCCCAGAACCTGGACACTGAAGAAATGCCCGGCAGTCGAGGGGGGATTCTGTTAGTAGCTAATTGCTGACGCTGAGCACTATACACAATGACTCAGAGACAAGGCAAAATAATTACGCACTGGTAGCCGACCCCACGATGGTTAGAATTACCACTCAACTGAAATCCGCATCACTAAATGCGCCTCTTACTTATGACATTCTACGTGTTTGTATACTAGCGTACATAGTCTTCCCATTAAGGTAATCAGAATTCGTCACGCTTGGGTCCCAACGCGTTGCGATATAATTATGCTAACTGAAACATTGCTGCATAATAAGTACACCAAAGCTAAGGGATCCCTGCCTGACATGATTCCCTTTAGAAATGATCGACCAAGCAGACGAGAAGGGGTAATCCTGTATCACCAACCTGATGGGTATGTCGATATTATTGACGATCTAGATGCGCAAGCTGTAAATTCTCGCCGGTGTATTTTTCTTCTGAGACACGGTCATGCTTTTTTTCTAGCACCATTTTATCGTACGCCAAAATTACTTTAGAAATGGACCAATGCCTAGTTACTTCTATGCAGCAAAACTGACACGGTCACACCTCACGTCATTCTGGTGTAGAACTTAAACATGCACGCAAAAGAAATCCCCGCTTCTCTCATTGAACAGTGCAATTCTGAATTTCAAAAATTAACCACCCTTTTACAGCTAAACAACAATGTTTCCTCTTCCATGCGATTCAGAACGGGTGACAAAACAACTGTGTTAGATCCTGTGCTTGGCAGCGGGGAACTAATGGTCAATGCCGTAAAAATAGATCCACTGCTTGGCCGTAATGATCACGCCACACCGCAATTTCATAAATTCCGATATGCGTAATACATAAGTGGTAACAAATAGGAAACCCATTTTATCACTCATTACTATATTTTGTCTGAACTAGTTCAAGAAACCAACAGTTTCGTCCTAATCAGGCGAAGGACCAAAGTTGTCTGGGGTAGGTTTGTCGCCCGCTGCACTGCGCTTGTAGTAAATGCGTCGGAATCGAGTCCTTCGCCCGAAACGAGCGAAAACCTACCTGAGGAGCAAGATTGGAAAGTGCACGGCCTTCAGGTATTCAACCTTAGGTGCCTATAAAACCTGCCCCGAGTGTGCAGGCCTAGTGTGCCTACAGTATTCAAAGAGAACATGGCGTAAAGTTGGTCCGGAAGCTTAAGCTTCAGCACCAACAGGACTTATGGATAAGCTTTGATGCTAACAATAAATCATGTACAGGTATGTCAAAAGTGCCGCGCATTGCAGTGCAATAGCCTCCTTCTACGTGAAGCAGGTAGTCCGGAACTAAGTATGCAAGAATCGGTAAACGCTTCTCTACAACACCTCATCCGCACTTTCTTTGGAGAATCACCGACACATCCACTTTTCTACAGCACTTTCACTGTAGCAATGTAATAAAACGACTTGTCGCTGCGTGTGCACAGCACTCAAGTCATGGAGGACACAAGTTAGAAAGAGTTAAAGACAGCCAACCTAGACATCGCAGAGCCACTAACTCGGTGTTTTTAACGATGCGATGATCAAGTACACGTTACCGCAAGGTGAAAGGAAGGAAAGAAAAAGGAAGGCATCAGCAGTACGCCAGTACGCAATACCTAGACTTCGCTGTCGCGCAACCACCACCGGCCTCAAGTGAACTAAGGATACCGCGAGGGTCATCCGGCGCCCTACGCAGGCTCGAACCCGCGCCGTCAGATTATAAGAAAAACTCGTTACCCTTAGGCTGTGGACCGGAATTATGGAATGGTAACTTCAAATTATAAAGTGGTAAAAATGCGGTTCCCTTGAATAGTCGTAAAATAACTCCAAGTGTTATCCATGAAATGCAAATATTATGACAGAGGCACTCATGAGAGAAACTATATGCTAACGTCACAGCAGTAGGGAATTTGCCAAATTTGGCCATGCACCAAAAAGGTGCATCAAACCTGAGCCATCTGGACGGCGACAGTCGTTACAAGAGTAGGAGTTGAGGTCGCATATCTGAACTTCGCAAAAAACTGAGAACCACCTGCGTCACCGCATTAACTTCAAAACCATCAAAAATATGGAACCAGTGACGCTCTCCTAGTTGGATAGGTCATTTCTTCAATCAATGTCAGATGAATGGAAGAGTCCGCAGTTCCATATCCGACTTAATAGAAGTCCAGTAGGGTGTGCTTCAAGGATCTGTACTGGAACGTTCATTTCTACCCCTCACCAACTAGCTTGCTTTTGTGCTACAGACAAATTTTTTTACTATTTGCAGGTGGTGTCAACATTTGGAATGACAGCATTACAGTTGAAAGTCACACGATACTTTGGAGCTATTGCGAGGAAGCCTATACTGGGTCGTTCGTAAACCACTTGCAGTTGAAAGCGAAAAACAATGTTTAATGCAAATGCCATCACATTACCATGAATAACAACTTAGGTAACACCAGTTGCAAGGCTCTGCCTAAAAAATAGGTCACCGAGTGCCTGTCGAATCACTTTGGCTGTTCGAAACAGGCCGCAAAGTTTTCATAAATAGAAAAGCAAAACTTTGGCCACTTACGAAAGGCTTCCACAAAGTTCTAGTCATATATGTTTTCACAAATGACAATATACATGTGGCCCCATGTGGAATACGCGATTCGATTTTGGCGAACATAAAGCAGACACGACGGTAATGTTTCAGAAGCCATACAGCCTAGGGCGACTAAATTCTTAGAGGATTGTTTCTCACCCCAAGATTTTCCGGTGGTGAATATTGGCGTCTGCGATGATACCTTGTTATGGCTTACCTATTAACGAAAATCCCATACGGCGACGGTTGCGATTGGTTGCAACTACCATGACACCAGATATTAAGAGACCATCAGCTCAAACCGGTCACCCAATATAACCGACTTGATGGCGGACACATATATTTCTACCTTAGAGTAACGAATATAGAAAGCTTTCCAAATAAAGTCATTTTCCTTCCAGCAACGCCTTTCAATAAGACGCCTTGACAAAAAACAATCCCAATTGTTTTCTGTGGTATAGTTAGTAACATTTTTAAGACGAAATAACATGAATTAAACTGTGTGCTCAATAACCCAGCCCGAAACCTAGCGTTAAGATAACTTGCATCATGTGGATGGCTTAAAGTCACGTAACACCAGAATGCGCCATTAGTTTTCTGTCGTTGTAATTTTTGTTATATAATCCTCAGCTCGAAGTCCAACGGGACTTGTGGAACAAACATTATTCTACCAGTTGCGAATGCCTTTTCTTTGTCCGATGATACCGGCTACGTTCATTTCATCGCCTCCAGTTATTGGATCAGATGTATGCTCTAGCATGTATTTGTTGTTAGGTCAAGTTAGGAAATGGACCCTAGACTTCTAGGATTATATATGTTGGCCAGCCAAGAGCAAGATTAAAGATTCCGGTACATATTTAGGTGTTCGAAGGTGTAATACTACGTGCCTGTTCGCACGTATACCCGTGAGCGTGAATTGTTGTGGATTTAAACTACATTGATATTGATCGAAGAGGACGGCGAAATAATATGCAGCAGCAATAGTTTATCATCGTTGAATCCAGCTACTAGTGAGAGAAATTCGAACCGAATAAACTGAGCTCATATTTCATATTTCCTTACCATTGATGTTGATATTAAGTAGCCGTGTTTCCGGCTGATTTAGTCAAAGACCCGAGAAATAAAAGCAAAAAGATCTCCATAAAGTACTAGGATATTGAACTTAATTTGCTAAGCGTGTTAGTTTTTTACATTAAATTATAAATCGGCACAATAAGAACAGTATATAGGAATGATTTCTGCGTTTATTTTTGGGTATGCATATCAGTGTATTAGTTGTTGGCGGTAGAAGACTTTTGCACACCTTTAGACAATTGAAGTGGATAGCCTTAAATTAAACATACCGGCGAAAACAGCGAGGTAGGCCCGACGCGCGATGAATGCTTTCCATTTAACTTAAGCGAATTTTATTGCGAAGGACACATTGGTGCTTACTTGATCAGAATCGCAACCCAAGAGAGGGATCTTGGAGTGATAGTTTCATCAGACCTGATATCTATTCTAGACACCAAGAAGAGGGTCGCCGTGGCGTACAGGTTTTTCTACTCCATACGTACATGGTTTTTTCTCCTGACTCGGGGCTTTTCCGACTCCCTTTCGCTCGCATGCACGCCCGATTCTTGAATACGGGCTACCCGCTGTCTACCCTCTCAAAAAATCCAAATGTAATATGGCAGAGAAGGTTCAACGGCGTTGATCCAAATCAGTCCCTGAGTTCCGAGACTTGTCTTATCCACTCCGACTTCAAGTGCTGAAATTATTCTCTCTTGCTTGCCGCTGCCACCGCGGAGATTTGATATTCTTTCTACGTTTTCTCAGAGAAAAACTGAGGTGTAAATACAGGAGTTCTCTTAAATCAGCACTGAGATTTCGACACGAGGGGACCGCTTGAAACTATTCAAACCGTGGATCCCTGTGTGTGGCTCAATCTGAGATTATCAACTCGAGGTTGTCGGAGTCTATCGGTAATGCTGAGATAGAGGGAAGTTTCAAAAAATCTGTTGGATTCTCACTTGAGGGAGCTGGGGTTCTGCTGCTTCTACTACAGCTACGGTGGTCCTCTGCAGAACCTTGTTCTGTAATGACCCACGCTATCTCCGCATTGATAGGGAAGTGAAGGAGCTGACAAAGGATCTTCATTCTGCTCTCTCCCAACGAATGACACAATGATGCTATGAATTCTGGAAACATCAGGCCCCGCTCATGTGTCGCATATCCTTTGTAAGCAGTTACTGAAGTTGCTCTGAGCAAGCACACAGGTGGTGCACATAATAAGGAAATATTAACAGCAAAATACAAAACCTGCAAAATTTACTGTCAATAAATAACCAACGTTGCCAAAGTGCCCTGTTTTTTATGTTAGAAGATTTTATATTCTTTTCTTGATTTACGCTCTACAGTCCCGTATCACAAATGATCAAGTAGAAATGGACAGTGATCAAAAAGTCCTTTCTATTTAATCTGCAGAGTTTAAACATCGTACTGCCTAAACCGTCACATGTTCCATAATGCATGAAAGCTCCTGTGGTGAGTATTTTTCACCACATGAGAAATATTTCACAACAGGTCAAGTAACGGTAATGACATGCTATTGAGGTGCTTAGGGACCATTATTTCTTGTTTGCCATTATGACAGCCCACGACCAAATAAAACGAAGGTCTAGGTTTCATATATTTTAGCTTTTTGTTTTACTGCATCTTGCAAATATGCAAAAGATTTACATTTCAAGATATGCAGACTAGATAAGTATGATTCTCTTTCGTCCACCCTTTTGGGTCTGCCTGTTTCAGTGCTTGAAGATGAAATAAGTTCATATCAATTTCGAATGTCATTTTGAGGGGAAATACCAGTGAAAAAACATCTTATCTACGTCAATCTGCTTGCAAATATTGCATACAGTTGGCAAAATGATATTTTCTTTTTCCAGTGAGAAGATGGAAGGGTAAAAGTTGTTCAGGCGTTTGTTTATATTTAGGCAAGTAAGCGTTTGTAATGATGCTGTAGCTTCCAGAAAATATTCCATTAATCCCATGGGGTGATATAGCAGAGCAGCATAAACATATTTAGCAAGTCATTTGCCATATTACCTGCCATTTATACAGAATACGTTGATGCAACGAAAACATTATATATATATATATATATATATATATATATATATAAACTATCAATGTGAAATGGAAATGGCCAAAAACGCTAAACTAAAGAGACAATGACAGCTACCAACTAACTGCTCGCGTGGTATATAGTACGCATCAAATAATGAAATCCTATAATATGTTGCCTGTCAACAGCTGCAGGTGATATTATAACATGGAACAATTTTCATTGTTTGTCCGTGTAAACAATAAAGACACAAAGGTAAATCACTCTTGCTTTTAGTGGATTATCCATCACTATTTTGCTACACACCATTATGCTTACATTCATTAGACTAGGCTTTATCAGTGCTATGAGGTGGACAGTTGTGTTTGGGAGTATTCTTATCGCGTCTGAGTTTGCGACACATTTGTAGCTAATATCCACTCAAGAATCACCACGAATTTTTAAGTACATATTGGATATTTACGCTTGTTCCAAAGCGCTTACTGAAGGCGGTTGATTTAACTGGAAATCGCGCTTTTTCATTATAGCTTGTCCTCTATATCGCGTTTTGATGTAAATTTCTGCGCGCCCAGCATTCTATCGGAATGGATCGATATCCCAGTCACTCGATATACTTAATGACCTCAGTCAGTGCGCCTGCATACCAATGACACGGACCGCTCAGCCACGCCGACCGTTCATTTGACCTTTGTAATCAGAATTCTCGCCTAACCGATGTGCGCCTATATCAAAGCTGGAAAAGCACAGAAAATTAAGCAAAGCACTGGGTCAGGTAGCGGCACCACGCTAAGTAGCAGAAACCAGGCATATGCGAATGCAAAATGAGTTTAGTCAAATGGTATCTGCGGGTTATGAGAATGTCATCGATTAGTGAGATAACACAAAATCTGATCGCATCGTTTTAAATGGTATATTTCGAATTGCAAATTTACAGAAACAAAAAGCGCGAGAGTGAAATATCCCCCAAGACATCCTTTGGTTTTTACTGCGTCTTCGACCAACTCACTTGTTAAATGTTTGCTTATCCTAGTCCAGAAATGCGATCGATTCACAATAAAATCCGAAGCGATTCTGCACCAAGGAAGCGTAGTGGCCTCTAGGTGAAATGATGTCGAACAACTTGATTCCCTGAAAGAAAATCAACCATGTTCCTACCTCCGTTGTCTCCTTCAAACTTGGTGGGACGTCGAAGGAAAATTTGCGGTAGCTACGAGCGTAAAGCAGTACTCATGGAAATGAAAATCACACTCTACCGAAACGTCTGGTTAATCAAGTGCCACTAGATCTGACAACTGTAACAAGGATGAAACAGCCGAACACCAGATCTCTGCTCCTGCAGCTCAAATGCAACTTATCGAGCCACAAATGTCTGTCTAACAACTTTGGGACGTGGAGGATGTGACTCGCCACTAAGTATTCAGTGCTACTTGCATTTTCGGAGGATCTCACACACATCACGTACGTCATCCAATTCGGTCTTCCTTTGATCTTTCTTTGCTGGAGAATACGGCGAGAAAAACCACCAATGCAGAGTCACATTAACAAACCCAGTCAACAAGACCACTTGCACATACACACAAACAAATGCATGCATACATACACATATTTTTCTGGTTGACCTATAATTAAGTTATTCAATTACCCATCATACATGTTTGCATTACCATGATCATACCTTTAGAGGCGTGCCGCGCACCGCCGAAAATAACCCAGTTATATACTTATGTATCAGGTAAATCTGCACATATTGCTGCAAAAGTCAACCAGGAGGCCGCCCGTGCTCTCTCTTTTCTGTTACAAACAACGTAAATGTGAATATAAAGACAAACAGTATAAAATCGCTACTTGACAGGAGGTTAGAACAAAAGAGTAACCTAACTTGTAGCGCAGCAAAATAGTGGGAACTACCAATGTTCCCCTGTCTGTTATGTGCTTTGATGTCCCTAAATTTACCACGGTAGAATGTCGGTGAACTATGCCCAATGAAATTCATTTTGTTTTGTAAGGTGGGGAAAAAAAGGAAATCATACACCTTATACGGTTTGTGGCTCACGCGAACTCTGCAAACCATAGTTAAATTTTACTTGTTGGTGTAAAATTGGAATGAGCTGCTAATGTAATAAACGTTCCACCCCTGTATGCGCGCTGCAACACGGATCCTGCACATAGGCACGTAATGTGACGTACCTTGGATCATGCAACAATTGAAAGAAGAAAGACAATGTTGTGGCGCTAACGCTAACCCATTTGTAGAGGAGGTAGACAAAGAATCATGAAACTGGTAATTCATTCAGAGTAAACAGCAACTGATATTTTGGATGGATGGCGGAGAAATCGTATAAAATTTATATTTAAACTCGGCTAAGGACAGCAAAAGCTTTTCGAAAACCAAATATCAATGAATCTGAATCAGCAAACAGGGGTGGCGACATCCGAGTTCGTATTTGCCTGTCAAAGTGACCTCCAAGGAACAGCCACAGGATGCTTGCGCCTACAAAGGGACAACGGGTGGTTTGTGAAGCAGAACTCACAACTCCAACCATAAAAACCTTATCCAGTGTAAACCCGAAAGAATAAGACCGGGTGACATGTGGATGGGAGCTACGTTTCATAAATGCAGCGGGCCCACACTCCTTCACAGGCAAACATAAGCATGCTGTATTTATGAAGCAAGCGCACACAAAGCGATGGCTGGACTGTAGTCCGCTCCACACTGAGTGCATGGGACCACTATTCCAGCCTAGTGAGGCCACAAGGACCGTACACTCCCTCCCCTTCAGCAAAGTCTAACTGTCTCCTGGAGCCAATATGAACGAGCTAGTGTGTAATAGACAGGTAGGCATGTTGTCAACATTCACATCAAGCGCAGCCACATAGTCAATCACATGAAATTAAATGTCGAATAATACCGATAGACTACACCGCATGCATATGCCACTAAACTAGCATATGAAATAAATTTATCTTTAAAATAGTCGAATTGGCTTCAGCATGACAGGAAAAGGAAGAATGACACATATGTAAGAAGGTGAAACTAATGTGCGAAGATAAACACATTTAGTATAAGCGAAATGTGCAATTTAATAGATGATTTAGGTACATCTTAAATGGGGTAAGTAAATAACACTAAGATAAGGTAATAAACCAGCCACCTGAAATAAAGAAACACAGCACATAAGCAGGATGTTATTAAATAGAATACAGCGTACCTACCAACGCTGCGCCGGTTTTGCCTACATTCTCAGCAGGAATCGTCGTCGATTCGATGCTGTACCCAAGTGACCCCGCTCATGACTCAGGCACTCGCGGCCGCATGGGGCACAACACCATGCGCTCGATTTACATGGAGCACAACCATTTGGCGACTGTCACTTCCGCACTTGCCGCTTCTTCTATGCATACAACAGCATTTCCACTTACAGCTAAGCGAGTACTTTCGTGATCGCACCTTCGAGATCGCACCATACACGCCCATCAAACGCCGTTGATGCCCATGACTTGTAATCATGATTAGAACTTGAGAGGCAAAATTTGGTCATATCCTGTATCGCAACTTCGGTTTTCCCACGTGCCGTTTCCATGCATTATGTTAGCCATAAAGAAGCTGCTTCGGTATCCGGATCGAATCCATGCAGCGAATATGCCGGAGCCACCTCAGGTGCCTCAGCACAATTATGCAGCCCACTGCATACACGCCACTGCGTCAAAGAACCTCCGTGTCTGCAACTCGGTCACTTCAGCCGATGCGCATTATACAGCGTAGACACCGCTGATAGATTCGCTCCAGATATCGAACATCCCTCCGATAAAGTGTCCAGAATTCCCCGCCGTATAGAAGAACGGACAGTACCATGGACTTATATATCAGCAGTTACGTCCTACTAGTGAGTTGGTGGTTGCTCCACACACAGCATTCCAGTCTGCAAAGAGCATCAGTGGCCTTCGATACGCAGCTGCGCAGCTCGCATGTCATCTGCTGGTCGGTTGTTACTACGCTGCCAAGATATAAAAATCTCGAAGTGGTTTACAACACTTCGTCGGCAATCTGGACTTGGGGTAGGCCCACGGACTCCATTCCAGACGAAGGCTGGATAGGACAAACAGTCTTGATTTTGTTGGTTGTGAGCCCGAATTTGGCCGCTGTCGAAGACAGAGCACTAGTCATGTGTTGCAACTCATCCGCGCTATTCGCAAACAAGGCAGAGTTGTCAACAAACAGGAACGCACAGATAGTTGTTTAACAGAGTAGGGTTCTCGCACGGAAACGAAGGATGTTCAGTAACCCACCAACAATATGGCGCTACAAAGTAATACCGTAAGCACAAGCGGCATCAAAGCAAAAGACATCATTGCATGAATATAAATATTAAACAGGGAAGGAGCTAAGACTCAGCCTTGCTTCACACCAGTGACAAGTGTAAAGTCCTCCGAGGACTGTCCCCCAGCTGCACCTTCGCACGCATAAAAAGTGCGGATATTTAATCAAAGTTACAAACTTATTCGGACTACCAAACTTACCTAACTCCAGGCACAATTACTCGCGGTTCGACGTATCAATTGCTTTGAAGAAATCAACAACGGCTGATGTCATTCTCTGCATCATCCTGCAACTGTTGAGCCGCAAACAACATATCTATTGAGCCGTGACCCAAACGGAGTCCACATTGCACTTCCGCTACCGATAATCTAGTCTACTTTTATAGGAATGCTCAGGATCTTTCAATAAGCTGGCGGTACTGAAAGATGACCAAGTTTCCGATTCATGTGGTATCCTCGGTATCACTGAGACGTGGCAACACACTGGAATGACGGACAATGAAGTTTCGCTGCACGGTATGTCGCTTATCCGGAGTTGTAGACACATAAAAGGAGGAGGTGTAATTCTATTTTACCGAAGTGACTTACGGTGCGAGGAAGCGGAGGATTCAGACTCACAGTTCAACGCTTCTCTTTGGTGTTAAATGCAGTTGAAAGGCAGAGTCATTTGCCTCATTATCTTGGTGTACCGCCCCTTAACCTTTCAGTAGAAACGGCTTGCCGCCTTGCAGCTGCTTAAAAGGCACCCTAAAGAAAAGATCCCTCACATCGCTACCATGAATGATTACAAGGTTACTTGTTTGGAGACCGCTGCCAATATCAAAGAATAATTCAAAATCTATCTGCTGGAGCTCGTAAGGTTTGACTGTGCAATCACTTCACTTTATCTGCTCGGCTCAGAAGAGGTAAAAGTCCAACCGAACTGGATGTTGTGCTTGCCAAGTAAGAGCATATGATTGATGTGTTGGTTGTAGACTGCCGATTGGGTCTCAATGATCGTGAAGTCATTAGTTTCGAATTCATCTGCAATGAGAAACATCGGAATGAGTATTATGAAACGGTGCAAACCATCACATGCTATGATCGATTAACCTAACTCGTCAGCGCCGCAACCTGGTCGTTCATCGCCGAAAAACCACTGGAAGTCGCCTGACTCAATTCGTCAACAACTCCAGTTTGTAATATGTATACGTCCGTGTCTTTCGTTAGGAGCAGAACTCGATAATGGATGTTAGTACTCAAGGCAGCATGTCGGGAGTATAGATTAGATCCAATGACACAAACCTGGGACAAATACTTAGTCCACGTAAACACTGAAGTCCACTGCTGAGAAGATAAATCCGAATATCAGCAGGACCTGTCATAAATGTTCAGCGCTGACGACAAACTGCTTTACAAATAAGTGCATCTCCTACTAGGGGTGAGGCTAAGATTTCCTATTTAGGACTGCAGATGGTCCAACAAGAGCGACTATGGAAGCAGCAACCATAACCGTAGATGCAATATGATCACACGTTTCAAAATGGCTTGCCAACAATTAATCTTTCAGAATTTATTGCCCGCAGCCGTGACTCAACTAGATCTCTTTTACCGCTGAAACTGTATTACAGAAGCTGCCATCTGTTCACAGTTTCAGGTACCCGGATACCGACACCTTTTTACAGATGCACTGTTAGCTGCAGCAAGACCACTAACAGAAGCGATGGCTCCGTTTTTCCAGCGCTGTTTGGACCAGAAGCAAGTTTCTTTCTATGTGAAAGCTTGGCATAATAAAACGGGACAAACAGGCGGAAGCAGACCTGAGCTTTCAAATTACTACCCAATAGCTCTTCTCCCAATATGTCAAGGAACATGAAATCCATCGTTGGTAATACAACGGGGTGTTGTCTGGAAAACTAACATTCTTAGTTCCTAACAGTAAGGATTCTGCCGACAGCTTTCATACAAAACTAATTTACTAATCGCACGCATTAGTTCGCCCGAGTCAGCTGACGCCAGGGAAGACCTTGAGGTGGTCTACCTGGTTTTTCCAAGCCATTCGTTGTCTAGGTCATACGATATTATTTTGCAAGCTCCAGTATTGCCTGATTGATGACCCAATTTTAAGCAGGGCCACGAAATTTCTGCCTCAACTGCATTTAGTAATCAAAGTTCGGAGCTGTTTAACTGACCTATACAAGTCGAGTGTGGTGCGCACAAGGCTTAGTTCCTTGTCCACTATTGTGTTTGGTGTCTACTAATGAGCTCGCGCAAGCAATCAATCCAAGAATCTTACATTTCGAGCACGACATCAAGAAATGGGGTAGGGTTCAATGGATACATACCAGTATCTGCTTCAGATTGACCTAGACATGGCAAATCGGGGGTTAGTCCAACATTTACTGTATTCCAACCTGAATGTATGTAACGTACACTCCATACGACACTAGATCAACTAATCATACAATCTGGGAACGCACGTACTACAGCAAACTTTCGTTGAACGTGATCTGGGTGTGTAGGAGCTGAATGATCTTAGGTTGCTCCAGGCGATTCGAAAAGGCATCGAAACTAATGAGCAACACATGGGGCTGTGGCAGCCAGCGTTCGGACAGACGAACCTCTATTTTTCGATATATCTGTGTATTGTTCGCCCCCTTGTCGAGTACACATGAACGGCTTACACACGCCTTTACCGCCTTGCAATAGCGCCAGGTTCAGGCATTCAAATACTTCATTTGCGTGTACAATATTTCATACTAGCAGAGACTGAAATGATTGGGTTATTCACAGGACGAAATCGCAGATTTAGAATCGAACTCAGAATGGTATACTTGCTTCCGCACCACCCACATCATTTGTGTCGCTCCTTACTGTATTTGAGTAGCAATACAAAACTGAGAGGGCACACATTGAAAATTCCAGAAAAGTATAGCCATCTGGAGGGCATAAGAAATATCTTTTTCTATTTGTTTATGTTACCCGTTAAAATATATCACTGAATTGGTCGTTTCTGTAAATACACTAACCATATTCAAACTACTTAAAAATCACTTAAACTTTGTTACTTAGCAATATGTCTTCACCTGACTCATAGAATGTGCTTTGGATTAATCTGGTGTTATAGCTGGATGCTGCGGAACTGCGCGGATTGCAGGACTACAGCGGAACAGACTGTGTCCTTTTCATACTTAAAAGCTTGAATGCTTAATTGTTAGTTTTGCGATAACCTCAATAAACCACCGACGGGACTTGCAAAGTAGTGCTTTAACCTGTATACATGCATGGTTTATACGTCTTTTATGGTTCAATTTCTTTGCTACCAGTGATAAAATTGCAATACGAATAAGTGGAAAGTCCGAAATTAAGAGTCAAGTCTTCTTGATTGTAAGCCGGAGATCATTCGCCTTCTATCGGATAGGCAGTTACTGTGTAATTACTAGCCAACAATTGTTCGGAGTAACATAACTTGTAATTAAAACACACTAACTCCTTGGGAACAAGCGAAATGTTTTCCATCAATTAGTTACTAATAATAAGGCAACTAATCAAGATAACAAGCAGCAATTAGTCAAGGCTATATCCGTGTAAGTACCCATAAACGTGCCAGCTGAATCTCCAAACAATTCCACAAAAATAATGTTTTTATAATAATCAGTAATTGCGCATCTATGGTTCGGGCGTGCTATTGAATGTTCAACTTATTCATGTCAAACGATCTCGGCATACGACATATATTGAAACTGACCTTGTTTAACTTATCGTGTTAAACGGAACTAACGTTTTCACCATGTGTCTGCTTGAATGTATTGCCTTATTATTTGCTTGCGCATATTTGTAAAGGGCTACATTATGCTTTCTATAAAGATGATATTTTAGCATAGATAGTTGCAGAAATGGACGAAATGATGTCAAAGCTTTATAGCCACGAATGTAGACAACCTGATGACGTATTAAAATGGTAACCGCTAAGAACGCAATTAATAACAGCATTTCATAAATTCAATACGCTTTAAACGCAATATGTTGATTAAAATTTAGCATCTGAAAAGTAAAAAAGGTAATTTTCACCAATCAAACTTGAATCCGCTAATCAAATTTTGAAAGCTGGTGGATCTGTCGAATGATGTCGCAGGCCTGATTCAGTTCAGTTGATTATCTGAATCCCGAAGAAATGGCATACCATGTGCAAACAAAAATCGCGTTTTTGCTAAATAAAGCTGTTGAACTAAATCATACAAATCCCAGACCAGCATATCACAAAATAATATTATATTCCATGCTGAATCGCATTACTACATCTGAAATACAACGTTGCATAAAATACTGAGACGTCGGTTCGTCAATTATTTTAGGTGGCACAACCATTCACATAAAATGCATGTTGAAAAATAAGCTTGGAACTACTTTCTTGAATGCAGTACTATTGAATTAATATGAACTTAAGGTTATCTATTAAAACATAATTGACAATCGCAAAGATGTGTTACGTCTAATCCATGAACTGAAAGGATCACGTTAAATACATATATATATTCAACGATATATATTTATATTATAATATGTATATAAATATTGGGCGTGATATTACATGATGCGTTGAGGCTTGTGATGGCTAGATCCGGACAGATGGCGGACCTGCTGCTCCCAATGTTGTTGTGGACTCAATTCCTGGATGCCTAATCAAAGCGACGGCTAGGCGGAGGGTAAGTTAAACCCTTCTTGCGGATCACAGCTAGGACACACAATTCCGCGTGTGTCGGTTCATTTAATCATGGCTACGGCTCGCTGCATTTCCGCAGTACATTTTATCCAAAGCTCTGAGGCCCCGAGTCGTTCTCTTGTGAAGTTTGGACTCCCTGAAAGTAAACCACTCCAAAACTAAACCATGCAATTCATAAATTCTGAGAATAGCGTGATGCATCGGCCGTCGCGCAGTGGTATTGGGGGTATATGGGTCGCGGTATTTGCTGCATACAGCGGGGTGGATAAGCGAAAAGACGTAACCGCTAATGCCTCTCTTCTTTCCCTGTAAATACTTTGCTCTTCCCCAGTTCACCTAACCCACTACTTCCTCCCATCCAGGTGACCGATTTTAATATTGTCCCTTACTAAAAATGTATGCCACCATGCAAGCACTAAACATCGGGTGCTGAAATAGGCGCACACTAATCGACTGGAACACGAGTGAGCGTCAAGAGCGACACACAGCACTGGTTGCGATGGAACTGCCGGGCAAAGACGTTACCACACTGAGTGAGACTGGGTTCTTTGAGCAACAGCAGCCGCATGTAGCTAGTGCCGGTTACACTTTCCTGTTGGTTAGGGAACGTCATCTTAGCAGCACAAGAGCATGGGGTCGGATTATCACTAACCGATTGCCTAAATAGGCAGCATCAGCGTACAACGAATGGCTCAAAGTCTGCGAGTTGGAAGAGGTAAGTTTGTCACAGTTACTAGCGCATATGGTCCCACCATTTGTTATCCTGTTAACACGAGGGATCAGGTTCAATAGCATTTGTCCTACGTGATATAGTCTGCTGTGGAGCGACCGGTTACCCCTGCTGCGCTATTTTAATGCTCCCGTTTGGTGTGATGCCGCAGTTTGGACAGGCGTAATTAGTCCGCCATCGGTTCAGCCAACGGGAACGGTGACCCTCGGGTCACACGAAAACACTACTTATATCCTAATGTCCGCGAACGCATAGTTAGCACTGGGTACTAGCGTTGGAGCTACTTGGACGCACCGACGGAGTGGTCACGCTCGCTGCCGACTATGTTATCGTACGGCGGCGTGACATGGGTAAAGTGAGCAGGACAGGTAACAATGAACAATGATTTATCACGGGATAAAAGCAAGTGCTTGACACGTCCCGTAGGATGGTAGCGGTGAATATGATGTAATTAAAATATGTCTGGGTCATCTATCGAACGTCTACCGAGATGAATAATTTGATAATTGACATCAGTGTAAAATAAAAAAGAAATATCGCGCGTAAACATTCAGAAAGACACTGGGGCGCATTGATAGTTGAGGTAAGGAGGGAGAAAATAAAATATGGTCGCTCACTTAGGTCCATTTGATACATTAGTCCTGTTGAAAACATGCTTGGTGTAATCCACAACAGAGCAGCTTAGGTAACCAAATGTTGGGAGCTAGGAGCAACATCTAATCGTTTTTTGAAAACATCCAGGGTAGGAGAGGATAGTACTGAGTCTGGGAGTGCGTTGCATGGTTTGCAAACCCAAAGGGAAAAGTAATTCCGTCGACACTCTAGACGGCTATATTGTTCCTTCAACTTTAAGCAGTTACCCCTGAGCTGCGTGTTGTGGCTAGGTTTCAGGCTGTGTGTTGTGGCTAAGTTTCAGGCTGCGTGTTGTGGCTAAGTTTCAGCGTGTTGTGGCTAAGTTTCAGGTGTGCTATATGCAGCTGAGTGTGGCACTGACCACGAGTTGATCTGGACCAAAATTTTGATATATCTATTTATTGCTTGCCTACCATGAATCGGCGCAAATTTAACTTTCTTTCTCCAGGTACTGTTGAGAAAAGGATGGAGTTGGCGAAAGCGGTGGTTACGCTCTGTGGCCAAGTCTAACACATGGTCTCAGTGATTCACCTGTGACATCACGTTCGTGAAAACTTGAGGGCTGTTGTCGAGCAAACGACAGCCCCGTGGCACCAAGTGTGCTTTTTGGACAGGAAAGATGAAGCAGATGAACTGTCACGACGAAAGCTGCCAATTTAAGGAATTATTTGACTCATTGAAAGCGGTATATGGACCCAGTTAGCAGCAGCTGAGTACGCTGTTCGATGCTGTTTCAGATGCTGCCTGCATGGAGACTGCAGATATAATGAAGATATAATGAAAACACTTCAACTATCGCTTGAACAACCGTTTAGAGATAGATGGCCTAAGTTTCAAGGGCTGAAACAACGATAGATGCAGATGTATATTGCCGACACACCAACACCGGATGAGATGCAGCGAGCAATTAAACAGCTGGGAACATTAAATGAGCCGGAGCAGACGATATCCAGTCTGAAGTGTTGAAACACGGCGGAACCGCGTTGGCGAATGCGCTGCAGCACTTGGTGCAAAGCGTGTCCATTGAAGATGAATTGCCGGCTGACTTGAAGAATTCTCTTGTGCTGCTACTCTACAGGGACAGAGGGAGTAAACAATTTTGCTCGAATTATCGTGTTATCAAGTTCCTGCGTTGTGTTGGCAATGTGATCGCACAAATCTTGCTCAACACCCTCAGCACTCAGGTCCTTGAACCTAACGTGGAGAAAATGGAATGCGAAATTCGTTCAGGTTTCATCACCATATATATGTTGTTTGCGGCTCGTCAGTTACCCGGAGAATGCAGAGAGGGACACCAGTCTTTGTGTTAGCTATTTGTTGACTTCACTAAGAAATTTTACCCAGTGAATCGAGAGGTATGGTGGTTGGTCGATTGACTTCGCAAGTCTAATGGAATGTCAAACTAGTGGTGTGTCATCGCAATGAAGCGGGACCTCAATGATCCATTAGGCCATGCTGGGTGGTGATTTTCTCATATCGGATTCCTCAGTGATTAGGGGCCAGACAAACTCAAAATCTTGGTAATATAGATTGGGGGTTGGAGTGAGGGTGACGCCTTCTCCCTAATACGGCTTCTTTGCAACCCGCTGACTTGCAGTCAGGTTTTCGAATCATAGGGTTAGGTTGGGAACCGTGATATTTCTCCTGTCTAGGCCTGGGCAACTGGGCGGTATCGTGCCCGCGAAACACAACTCTAGACTTCTCTTCACATCCTTTCTTGATATTTTGGTCGTTGCCAAAGATAATCAACGGCTCCCTATCGGCTGCTTCTGGCTGGGTGGATAGAGCTTTGGATGCTGCTGCTCAAGCCTTGCTGTCCTTTTATTCCCACGTACACATTTCTACTCTTATTTTGCAGTTCCATATTAACTTGTACCCCCTCGTTTTAAAACCTCTAGTTTCTTGGCCCTCCTCCACGTTGCTTTTATAGACGTACCAAGCTGCACTGGATAGATTAACATTGGCTGTCAGCGGTTGCAGGCTTTGTTTTGACCCTCAAAGTGCATAGCTTTCCTCCATAATTTGAAGGTATCGCCTCCTGCGCTGATACTTGTTGGAGACCAGCTAGAAGTCTTTCAGAAATGCAATCGCTTAGGCTGTTGTATCAGTACCTGTGGAATCTAAGACAAGGTCACAAACTGCAAAGCAAAAGCTAGACGCCCTTGCACTCACATTCGCCACCTATTGTGTCAACGCGACATCGCTCTGTCCCTAAAGGGCAGAGTTTACTAAAACAGTGGTACGAGAGAAAGTTTGTAGCTCCGTGAACAAACATCGGATGAATTGATGCAGTCATTGATGTGAAGCCAATGTTGTGTCTTAGCCCCTGTCCTGTTTAATATTTACCTTTATGCAATGATGCCTTGTATTTTTGATACTGCTTGTGATTACGATGTTCATGTGGTTTAACGTAATGATGGTAATTTGCTGAGCATCCTCTTTTCCGAGGAGAGAACCCCTACCGTGTAAGATAACTATTCATATGTTACCGTTTTCTTAGGACTCTGCGCTCTTTGCACTCAGTGCAGATGGATTGCTGGACATGCCTTCTGCTGCCGCTTCTACCTGATTCAAGTTGCGGCTCACCATCAACACAAGCAACTGTTGGTTTTTCAAGATTTTACCAGGATTTGCGTCCGCAGGCCTGCTCCAGATCCAGATACCTGGTGACTTGTTGGAGACAACGTCGAAATTTTACTAACTTGGGAACGTAAAATCAACCGATCTGCTGGTGATGAGCCAGCTGCGCATCTGCGTATTGAAGACGGCTGTAGCGTTTGACAAAATGGAATAGCGTTTACAGGTTAATCACCTGATTACGGTTAGGACGAAGCTGAATGCATACGGAACAATGATGTTGTTTTTCTTATATACGGCAGTGAAACATGGACGCTCTACAAAAAGGATGTCCTTATTTGAAGCGCTTCCACCAGCAGTGGCTCGTTCGTATTCTACGCATCGGCTGGGGTGACTGATTTACAGGAACGGAAGTCCTGCACCGCAGTGAAATATATACCTTGGAGTGCCTGCTTCTGGTGTGGCAAGAGTGGTGGCTGCGGAATATCAGCCGCATAGGTTCGACGCACCAATCCAATCACCCGCTGTATGCACAAAGTATTGCAAGGAATTTGCACTTTGGAATACCACGGTTAACAGAAAATGATCAGGATGAGTTTATCAAGAACTAATGTTTATTCCTGAATTTTGGAAGCGAGGAAATTTGTTTTGCGCCAACGATGTGAGGAAACCAATAGAGTGGTTGCCCATGTACAGTTGAAATCACTACTGCTTGCGGAGTGGAAACACTGGATACGGAAGGCCAGGAGCCTAGTAAGACTACCGCATCCAAGTCAAACGTATTTTGATGCAGTACATGAGGTCCCCAGTGTCTGAGCTAAGTTGGCTTCGTAAGCCACCAACCTCTCCACGTTGAGCCAAAATCTAACAGAAGATAATAAGCTAAACATGTACTTATCATCAGCACGGCGCTTAGTAAGTTGGCTATTTCCAATTCAGTTTACTAAACCAAGCAAATGAAAGAACTTATGTGGTACGTGTGCTACAATTTCGTTAAACTTGGTCTGTATGAGTACCTGTGTGTTGAAATTCCTGCTGTTGCATCATATCCCCGGTACTGCTATGCTTGATGTGAACGCTGATAAGGTGCCTACCACCTCGTCTTTACTTGCTCTAGGAGAGTGTGATACGTTACTTGTTAGGCGGGGTGCACCGTCCTTGTAAGAGGACTAGGTTCAAAGAGCAGTTACATCCAGTGTGGAACTGGCTACGGCCCAGCCACCGATTTGGGTATCTCTGGTACGCATGATTCCTCACATTGACAGACAGGAATGCTACTGTTGTGCATTTTGAAGGAATGTGGGCTGGCTCCGTTGATGAAACATGGCTCCCATCCACATACCTCCCGGTTATATTCCTTCGATTTTATACTGAATATAAGGTATGGCTGGAGCTGTGGGTTGTGCAGCTCAAGCTACTAATGGTCACTCTGTATGCGCAGGCTTCAGTGACAGGTGAATACAGAATCGGTTGCCGTCGTTTCGTTCAACGCAAGGCTAATAAAGCTAGACAGGGTTGGATGGAGTATTAATAGCCTACACTGATCAGATAGTCGTTGAGTTGCATAGGTTCGCCCCCACCCCCATACTCAACAAACACGAAGGCCCATAGTGAAACTGGGTAATGCGGTTCATTGCTAAGACCGAGGGGAACGACACTCATGACAAAGAGAAGGGCTTGCACAGTTCGGCTTGCATTTGCTTAACAGCATTGTGGCATACAAGTCATTTATTCGCCATACTCCCCATCATTCGCAAACAAATTAGAGATTTTGTGCTTAAAATATACTGTGTCCTGTTTTATTTGCAAAAGTTCAAATATAAGTGACAATGCCATGTTATAAATATATATATATATGCAAGTCCACAGTCAATTACGCGATCACCTGCTATAATTGCGTGCAGATCAATAAATGCAAACCCTCTCTAGTCACTGACCGGTTTCACGTTTTGTGTAGTAGCCGCCCAAGTGACTTACTGTGGCTAATTTGACTGCACATGATGCATCTTGCATCCAAAAGCACGTAAAGGTTATAGAATTCTCTCTACCTACACTGAGCAAAAATTGCGGATGCCATTTGTCTCAGCTGAATATAGAAATTTGGTCAAAAATGAAGTGAATGCTTTTATTTGACTCCAGAAATGCTCATAATAATAATAGGAGGTTGTCACTCGAGCATGTTTTGTCGAAGCAAGTAGCATCCCAGAAACTGAAATCACCCAGTTGTGCGAAGCATCGTAGTGTCGAAATATCCGACATTACTTCCGAGGTACAAAGTAAACTATCGGTCGTACAGAATTTGATCATGCTTAATTTTCCCGTTCGAACTGATGTCACAATAGCTGAACTCAGTGACATGAATAATGGAAACAACTAATCCTAATCCACCGCACACATAGCACGGGAGTAACTAATTAGAATAGTCGCTAAACTACACCAACGGATAATGAGATCACACAAATCCGACCGTTTCTTATGTCCCCGACAGATACCCAATGACACATGTGAACAGCACCCCATTTTATGCCTGTACACTAACAAAATTGACTGTAGCATTTTACGATTCTAAAAAGTATTCGGAGCTAGCTGTCCGCTGGTGTTTACATCCAACAGTACATCCGATTCAAGTAAATGTACTTGAAGCAGACCAGTCATCTCCTCGTCATCTTAACTCAAATCCTCTGTCATTAGGGAGGGTCATACTCCCCTTGAGAATGCAAATTTTGCGCATCCAGGAACAACGCCTAGGTTAATCGTTGATAGTAGCTCGTCTAAACCGCACCAGTATACTGAAATCAAGGCACATACACCTACGCTAGCTCACCAGGTTGATATCGGTGCGTATGATGCTGATGATGAAACGGACCTCATTAAATGTGCAAAGTGATGGCGTGTCAGCAAACCATGCGTAATTTAGAGAAAATGTCATTAAGGCTGGCCACGCGTCTCCAGAAAGTTACCTCTTACCATTGCGCGAACGAAAATGGAACGCCGTTATAGCTAATTGCTCGCCTAGCCTTAAGCTTCGCGGGGTGCTCTTGTAAACAAGCGATTTACACTCAAACTGGGTCACGGATTACCTTCCAACGCGCGTGGATAAATCGACAAAACGCACTTCTCGAAATACTTAACAGTAAATAGCCTCCTGTTAGATGATACGTTGATCATAGAGGACAAATGCCATAAATATGCACAAAACCAAGCGTCAAGCATGTAGACTTCAATGAACACAATTGGCGCTAGCTCCGAAAAAACGAAGATGCTGACGACACAACCGAAGAGCGCATCATCCTGCAGACTAGCTCTTCCACATCACATGATAATGGCACAGAAACAACTTGTTAATCAGCAATTATCAAACATCAAATTCGCACCGCGAAACATACCTCGAACTACCCCCAATGTAGGCGAAGTCTGAAGGACATCGAGATCCTTTTGAGCCACTTACCCCATATCACGGCCAAGCAAAAGAGCGTAGAACCATCAGCTAATTTCTGACCAGTAATTGCCCATAATATCCCCAACGGTATTCTTGAGATAGAAGCTTTAGATACATTGAAAGAAACTGCACGCTCTACGATTCACTGGTTTCGAAATCCCGACGTCCATCATGGTCACCCAAATGCCCACGCCTAGTTAAACTGATTGTGTCCCACCTCAGAGATGAAGAATCAATATGCCAACACTAAAACATTTGTCCTATCAATATACATCCAAAGCTCCGCGTCAGTTGACATAACAGTATAATTCCTGTTCAGAAGTTACCACATTGCAACATAACAATCCAGCTTGTTGCTTGAATTCTGCTACCTAACATGCATGCATCCAGTTACGGGTCATCTACCCAGCCCACTGTTATTTTCTGGTTGTCTCAAACATGATCCTAAGAGACCACATGGGTGTAATAAAATCATTTTTCAACGGCATTGTGCAGGCTCGCCAGCAGATTGAGGAGGAAAGTGAAAGGAATTTGCAAGATTAACTCCAAAGCCCCGTCGGATTCCTTATCCAGTATTAAATTGATGAACATGACATTCAAACTGGGGACTGTCCTGTCAATCATGGCCAGATTTGACTATTGTGAATCGTGTGGAGCCGCGTATATATTTACTTGAGGAACCGTCACCAATGTGATATTTAATCGACCGAAGTATACAAATTGAGCACATTGCAAACAATCCGTTGTGCTGGATATCGTTTCCGTCCTCAGGTCATCGACAACCTGATTCCAAGACCATACAGTAGCTTGCACTCTGCCCCCAAGTGAGTGAGATAGAGTTTGATAGAAATTGCCTGAGGCCGCATCAAGATGAGGTAACCAATCGGCCTCAGGGCAGAGCGTTTTGGAATGCCAAATCATCATTCCTCTAGTCTGCCGTGCCTAACTTGATTTGATGCCTCAAACGGATTACTTGTTTGCGCGTTAGATCCTTCTAATTGTTGGACCGTTTTGACTTCATTGAAAGTGAGTTTCATCACGCCTGTACTCACGTCTGTATTATCTCTACGTTCTGGACATATTCACTGCCGCTACTGCGTTCTTCTCGACTCCGGATCACTGCCGACTTCGTCTTGCCTCTAACTCCAAGAGATAGTGAGTTTGACCAGTTTGTTCTCCCACATCACACTACATTTTACACCTAGACAAGCGGATAGCTGAGGTCCATGAACCGCGCCTAAGCTCCTGCCATTACGTTGCGTGGAATTGGCTCAAGCTTAACAAAATTTTGCCAAATCCTTCCCAAAGCGCATCAACCTGTACCGGAGTGGGTGATAAGTTGAGTAGACATGCTTGCATTTCAGCGTATACTTGTCCGAATGCTATTTGCTCATTTGGGTTTGGTCACAAAGTACTGTGCTGAGGCTGATGTTGCATTCATGATGCTTCTTCACCGCAGTTATGCTAAATCTAAATACATTTAAACTAGGTTTTTTGAAGCTGAATAAAATTAATTCCCCGTTAGTTGATTTGTTCTTCCTACCTGAATAATCTATTAAATTGCATACGTCACTTAGGCTAGTTGTGGTTATTTTCGTTAACTTTATTGCGTTTTTAGTATTTTTTGAGTAACTTGTGGGCGATTGTACTTATCGCAGATTCGTCGTTAACCAACTTATTTCATATGCTAATTTAGTGAAGAGTAACGTCGGCATAGCTTTGTGCTTTAACATGCATATTTTATTTGATAATGCTGTTTCAAGTGATTAAAGGTGCATGATATCACGGTGTGGCTGCGCTTGATGTGCATCTTGACTAGGTGCTTACCTGATATTACCCACTACCTCGTCCATAATGGCTCCAGGAGACAGTTGGTCGTTGCTGGAGGGGACGGGTTGCACGGTCCTTTTGGCCGTGCTAGGCTCGAAGAATGGTTCCATGCACTCGTGTGGAGAGGACCACGGTCCATCCACCACTTTGTGTGCGATTGTTTCCCATGTGAAGGAGTGTGGGCTGTCTCCGTTGATCAAAGGTGGTTCTCATCCACATGTTTACCGGTCTTATTCCTTCGGATTTACACTGTATATGGGATGTGTAGTTGGAGCTGTGGATGATACAGCGCAAGCCACCCATGGTCGCTCTGTTGGCGCAGGTGTCCTGTGGCTGGCCCCAGTGACGGGCAAATCCGGTACCGGATGCCGACAACCAGACATAAACAAGATGCGATTTGACTTCCATAAAAACCAAGTTGCGTATCCTTACCGCGGTACATGTCAATTGAAGAGAATTTCCATCCTACTCTGTGTGCAAGTGGCTGCAATGGGTTGTGGTGAACATACCCATGATCAGCGCAGATAACACCTGCCAGCTCTGTGACAATTCCAGCAACAGAATGGACGGGACATAACATTTTAACGGAAAGCACAGTGTACCGACACGGTTTGTGCAGGATTTTTACTTGACTAATTTTAGATACTAAGAAGTAACATCATTTTAACGGGATTCTCTGAATTCAGAGAGTTCAGATATTCTCATAAGCTGTTAACATACAATCCGCGTTTAAAAGAAACAACGTTTAGGTTCGTGCCAATTAAATTTTAACCAATCCAATAATTGCCAAGGCAAGGTGAGGCTATCCACAAACTCAGTCAGTTTGCATAAATTTGTTTCAGCCGCTGGATTGCTGGATCTTCAGCAAATAGGAACAGAGGAGGATTGCTCTGTCGGTTAAGTATGCTGAAAGATTCGCGAAGATGTTGACATAAGTAACATTTTAGGTGTTGGGTAATGGAGAAGACTGGCAGCTTGGGACAGTATGTGGAATTTTCTCTGAAATTTTGGCTGACAGCCATCTCTCAGTTTGACCCACGTACATGCTACCACAAGTAAAACGAAAGAGTAAACACATGAGGTGATAAAACGAAGGCCTGGCTTGTCGTGGTTGGATTTACATAGCGGCTTCCTTACTTTTTGAAATAGCATAAATTCGGCCACATAATAAGAAAATATTTTAACAAAAAACAATTTTCCACTGGTTGTGATCAACAGCCGGTGAGAATAACCGAAATGTCTGAATTCAGGGTGACTAGTTGAAATGTTCTTCCTTCTTTCTAGGTTAAAAGCATTTCAGCATTTGTGACATAGGATCAGATAATCCCATGGAACTATTAAAACCCTTAAGACGAGGTTTGAATCGTTGACAGTTACACCAGCATAGTTAAAGGAACTGGCCGTAATCTTGATGCTGATAATCATTGAAATCAATGTTTTTCTAGCTCCAATATCTGGACTGGACGCTGAGTGTTGGAACCACTCTTCGAGTCTAGCATGGCCACAAGGACCGTGCATCCCGTCCCCTCCAACAAAGACACTGTCTCCTGGAGCCATTATTGACGAGGTAGTGGGTAATAGTCAGGTAGGCACCTAGTCAAGATGCACATCAAGCGCAGCCACGCTGGGGATATCAAGCGACAGCCAATGACTTGAAACGAGAAGTTGAAATAAAATAAAGCCGATAATGTATAGAAATATGGTGACGTAGCTCTTCGCCAAAGTAGCATATGAAATAAAATGGTTAGCAACGATTCTGCGATATGAAAAAATGTCCACAAGTTTTTTTAAACGTTACAAACCGAAGACAGTTATCGAAGGCAAGAGCAATTGACGTAACCAACGTCGCCAGTTAATAGAAGATTATGCGGGAAGGCGGAAAACACCAAATAAATTGGAATGAAACATATCCAGCATAAATTACCTAGTTTAAGCGTAAGTTGGTTTAACGCAACTGCGGTGAAGAAGCATCAATAACCCAACATCAGCCTCAGCATGGGGCGTATATATATATATATATATATATATATATATATACAACGGTTGTGTATGTATGATAACTGGTTCATTTCCAAACATGTACTGTTACTACTAGCATAAAGTTTCTAAGCAGTACGTAGCACTTTGCAGATTATATTCGCTTACCATACATAAATTGAAATTTTTTCAAGCACCGAGTAGGAAATAAATGGTTAATTTGAGTCTACGTTATCCTCAGTTTAAAAAGATGGGGAATTTTGCGAAACTTGTAACACTAAATCTCTAATAGTACTCGGGTAGTGGCCATCAGCAATTATATGCATGTACCAATTCCATCTCCGATTTAAGCAGCTGTGGCCACGATAATGAAAAACGACCTGGGCCTCGCAATTAATATTACATACTTGCGAGCCGTCACAGTCTGCATCAATCGCCGAAAGCACATTTGCTCGGAACGTATACATTTTATAACGGTGTATTGCTGTTCTTACGAAACTTCTGCAAAAAATGCACTATACTGACCTTATAGCCAAGTAGTTTTATCTATGGATCAAGTTGTCTGTGCAATTATGGGCACGCGACTTTAAGTGAAGTGCATACAAAAACACAGCTTTCTGTTCCACATGCATGCAAAGCAACTAACCAACAGTCCGACACTGGAGTCTAGGAATCCGCCCCAAAGGAACTGGTTCCAATCTAACTTTTAAACGTCTAACGGTAGTACCATCTGCAGAATTTCTTTGTATTATTTCGTCGACTAAAATTCTCGGCAGGACGACATGCTGATGACTCTTTACATACAACGAAACGGTTCTGTCAGAAAAGCATTTTGATTAAATAGCTACCATGAATATCCCATTGCATTCGGAGATCTCAAGCAACCTAGGAATGTTATAGAAAAATAAAGACACAGCTCAGAAAACGAAACTATTCCAGATGGAAACGTCAATCATTTGCTTGGAACAAGGTCTGCATATTTTTATATTTTTTATTAAAACGATAGGCTTGTTAATAATTACCGCTTTTGTCCGTAGTTGCAGTACATATGTTTTGTTAAACTTTTCACCGTCTGCAACCTAAACACTAACTAGCTTTAGGAGCACGTGCGAACATTTTCTTTCTAGCCACAAAGTTTAGCATTAAGCTTTGAAAACAAACAAAAATACCTTAAAATCGATATACTGTCCAAACGATATCACCGGCGCCACTGCACAGTAGCATCTTTGACAGGGCGGCGAAGTGCACTCAGTTCATTTTAAGGACGTGCATGCGCCTGTACGGGTGATGTAATCGATCACAGGTCGCTTGTGGATAAGTCTTGCTTGTGCCATTTTTGTAAACTAGATCAAGTTGAATTGCCTACGAAGCAATTGCATGGGTTTCGGTTTCAATTTAGACGTTTGAGGGATAATATGGATACAGTGTTCCAATATTTAACTGTCTTAAATAACATGATATCCAACATTAAGCGGACTATAACTGGCACTTAGCACTATTGCTTATTTAACCATCCTATACATTGACTGACGATACTGAAAATGGTAGAACTCATTCGGATAAATTTTAGAGCAGTGTGACTGAAACAGAAAGCAGTATTTGATGCTAACTTCGGGCTTTTGTTTACCAAAACACTTCTTAGATGGCACTTGTTTGAGAAACTATAAATGCAGATAAATTAAACACTTCGTGACAGATTTATTATGCTCCACGAAGCAAGCTCCTCCTCCATATCGTTCGCACTTCTTCTAAGTGTACTAAAGGTGTCGCGTTATGGGAGGGTGAAGTTAGACTGTCTTGATTACTGATCCTAAAAATGTTTCAAATAGAGGTCACTATAAACAGCCATTATATATTCCTTAACATATCATTAGATAAAATGCAGAACGAGTGAGACACACACAACAAATAAGAGGGTATGTTTGATGCAGGAGAAAAAACATTTTAGCAGAACATAAATTTGATGTCCCGAGAGCGGCTGCTTAAGCAATTCAAAGGCAAAGCAACAACCTACATGAAAATTTTCTAATTATAATCCCCAAAAAATATGAAACAATTTACTTAAATCATTTGCTCAGTGCAAAATCTACTTTACGTTTGTGAATTAAATGCATCTGGAACCCTACAGTTAAAAGGACTTAAGTTTATATACCCATGAAAGTTCAAAGTTGTTGCACTCGAAGTGATCTCGTGCTTAGTGATTGAAATTTTAATTCAGTTCAATTTTACAGAACTGATCATGGGTATTAGAAAGAGAAGTGATTTTTCAGTGCTTTTATGCATGCGGAGCAATAGATAAAACCACTTATCTATGACATATTTGAAAGTACCCATTATTTAAAGGAAACGGTTTATGGAAGCCACCTATAGACAGATATAGGGGGCTACTGTTTACCCAACATATCGAAATTCGTAAGCATATTCAGATCATATCGAACGTAAATTGTTCAGTATCATGCATAAATAGTTAGTCTTTACTAATGTTAAACATTATATTTTCTATAATGGCTAAAGTATCGTTTCACCTAACGACCGAATTTAATTTGCTGATTCAGAGCTGATTCCCAACTTACGGATAACAATTTTGTTTTGACGTGTAGACATCCGTCTAGTTAATCTTTGCAATCTCTCGTTAAGTCTGGTAGAATCCTACCTCAACGCATACATATTCATATTGATATGAATATTGCATGCGGCATGTGACAATTCTCTCCGTCTGTAATTCGCTATAGAACTGCACATCAGAAAATCGCCTCTGGTTGAGTGCTTATTTGGGTTTAATTGTAACGAGGGATAATGGACGCTGTGATTTCTGCGCAGTACAACGTATCATTGCGGTACGCATAATGGCTCATATATAAATTATGCGTGTAACGCGCGTGTTGAAATACTGGCTAGACAGAAGGTAGAAATTGAATACATTGAAAAGTGATATGCAAGGCTATCCACCGCACTAGCAGAAAGAGGAAAGTTTGTCGATCATCATCAAATAAAAGCGACTTAGGCATTACCAAGCTTGTCATTCCCCGTTCAGTTTGCTGTGCTTAAAATCAAAGGATAGATACTCCTTATTTTTCTCTTAATGCACAGGTACATTGTATCATATACTATTCAGAATAATTGCACTACAGCGTAACCGGTTTTGTTTATCGACCAGAGCTAAAATACTGTTAATTTTACGCTGTCATTATACATCTTAGTGCGACTTATAGCACATCAATCTCTCACTTATAAATGAAACCATTCGTTGCTTACATATTTTGCATTACGCGCTGTGATAGATATATTTTGCGCTATTATTATCATTAGCATGCGACTTAGTATAAAAATTACACACTTGTTTCGAAGTGAAATATTTTTACATACATGAAATCAACACTGGTTGATGCGGAATAGCGATCAACAGTATCCGCTGCATTCAATGCTGATACACTCGGTTGGTTGTCAATTCGGTTGACAATATGCGGCAACTTTTAACCAGCGTATTAATTCCCCCATAGCCGCATTGGAATAACTTACTGAAACTTGCAGTATCCATTTCTTTCGATAGTGTGCACAATTCAGACATGCCAAAGGACGTTAGTGTGCTGTCCCTCAATGGTAAAATATTTACTACTGACTAGCGGTACATATCTACATGAATTCCACATGGCATAAAATGCGGTGTTTTGATATTAATTTTCACAATCAAAATTTGATTGATAGCATTACAAGTAAACGTCATCGCTTCCTGATGCATCATCTGCTTTCTGATGTTGTGCTTAAAATGCAACGAAAGAATAAGCTAAAAAAGCTATGTGCAAAACCAAATCACAGAGTACAAAATAGACAGGGAACATATCGGCAATTATTTGCACACTGTATATATAATTGCAAAAAGTTATTACTGTTCCATTTTCGTAAGCTTATCCGTTGCCATTAACCCTGACCTCTGTTTCGATAACTGAAATAGGATTTTCGCCTTAAGAATGCTTCTACAGTCATTTTCACAATATGTACAATTTGCTGGCAGCAAAATATACGTATATATATTTAAATATATACATATGTATATATATGTATATATATATATATACACCGACGATTTTATATGAGGCAGCTAGGCTACCCCTCGAGTCAAATTTGTCCGTATAAAGTTGAATGCATGATCATTGTTGCACGATTTAATCAAGGATGTATATACACCCTTGTGCACATTAATTGAAACAAACTACGATTGTGTCTCTTTTTCTATGAATATCACGTTTTTACACACGAAAGCTTCCCATTTAGCATTTAGTATTTTATTTTATTTTGGGAATAGATATTTCATCATTGTTTGTGAATCACACGATGTAATAACTGCTCATGTCTAGTCGTTACATCACCCAGGATTGCGTCAAACCTTTTATGGTCAGTAACGTTTTCTTTCAACTTCTTGTTTTTTGTGATTCAGTCATTGTTTGAGATGGACGTGACTCCCAGAAGGCGCATGAAGATCGTGACCTTGCACGAACACAAAGACAAGACCTACAAGGACATAACAAGAATAGAAGGCGTCAGTCCGGCAACCGTCAGCCGTGTGGCCAAAAAGTAAAAGGAAACGGGATGCATTTCGCCAAAACGCAAAGGGAAATGTGGTCCTAAGAGGAAACCCACTGCCTGGGATGACGCTTACCTAATACGGGAAAGTATTAAAGATCCTCGAAAGACTAGTGACGCATTAAAACGTGATTTGGAGGGGAAAGGAATAGAAATCATTTCTTCAACGGTTCGCAGCCGACTCCTGGAATTTGGTGGGAAAGCCAGACGGCCTGTGAAAAAAAAACTTCTGACAAAAGTAATGAAAGTTAAACGTTAAAATGGGGACTAAAATACAAAAACTGGACTAAAGAAGATTGGAGAAAAGTCCTATTTAACGATAAAAGCCATTTCTATGTTCCTGGTCAGAGAAGTCAGTATGTTCGGAGGTCAGAGGAAGAAAAGGTTCGTGATTCCCACATTGACCACTTTGTGAAACACGCACAAAAGCAAATGTTTCAAGGGTGCTTTAGTTATTACGGCGTCGGCGCCTTGCATCCAGTCCAGGGCATGATGCGCTCTCCACAATATATAGAAGTTCTCCAAAGAAGAGCTGTTTGGGAACTAAAAAAGACATTTCCTAATGGATCTGGCGTATTTCAACATCTAGAGTCCCTGTACCAAACTTGAATTAAAGCTTGAATAAGTTTCTCCTTTGTCGTACAGTCCATGCCACGAAGGCGTTGCTTGCAAATAGATCACATATTTCCAATGGGGTTTAAATCTGGTGAATTCCCAGGCCAGTCCAAGATGGTTATTTGATTAATATTGAAAAAAGTCTTGGAAATCTTTGATGTGTGGCATGGGGCCAGATCCCGTTGAAGAACTGATTTCTATTCCTTTCCCCTCCAAATCACGTTTTAATGCGTCACTAGTCTTTCGAGGATCTTTAACACTTTCCCGTATTAGGTAAGTGTCATCCCAGGCAGTGGGTTTCCTCTTAGGACCACATTTCCCTTTGCGTTTTGGCGAAATGCATCCCGTTTCCTTTTACTTTTTGGCCACACGGCTGACGGTTGCCGGACTGACGCCTTCTATTCTTGTTATGTCCCTGTAGGTCTTGTCTTCGTTTTCGTGCAAGGTCACGATCTACATGCGCCTTCTGGGAGTCACGTCCATCTCAAACAATGACTGAATCACAAAAAACAAGAAGTTGAAAGAAAACGTTACTGACCATAAAAGGTTTGACGCAATCCTGGGTGATGTAACGACTAGACATGAGCAGTTATTACATCGTGTGATTCACAAACAATGATGAAATATCTATTCCCAAAATAAAATAAAATACTAAATGCTAAATGGGAAGCTTTCGTGTGTAAAAACGTGATATTCATAGAAAAAGAGACACAATCGTAGTTTGTTTCAATTAATGTGCGCAAGGATGTAGGTTATTCTAGGAAAAAGATTACTGACAGACAAATAAGCAGAAAATGGTTAACATATATTTACCTCGTTAGTAGCACTGTATCAAAAAGCTACAGTTAATTTACAACGAGAAGCCGTTGGCTCAACAATAAGCATAACGTCAGAACTTGGAGCAACTGGCTACTTGGCAACCGCAGGCAGTCGGGTTAATGTTCTTGCCTCTTTTATTATTATATTTAAATATCCTATAACACCAAACGCGGCTTCAAAATTCGGGTAGGTTGTGTTGCTTTTTATGCAAAATTAGGGGTTTTATATAGTCTAAACGGTATGCTAATTCGCTGCCTGTGGAGCTAAAAGCACAATTTCTTTTTGAGTAAAATTATCCTGATAATACATGAGATGGAAAAGTTACAAAAATTAGACAAATTACATCATAGTGAACAGTCACACATTCATACTGAGACTTTCCGGATGTAAATTGTCTAAGCCTTATCAAAGCAGTATAAAACTTGATGTTGTAAGCTCATAGGTGACGAATCAATAGCTACCGGGAAGGTACTTAAAATATCAAACACTGTGTTTAGAAACACAAATCTTTGCAGCAACGTTTGCGTCTGAGTTCACATCTAAAGGCAGTTATTGTATTTCTGTGTCGTATTTGACATAGTATTCCCTGAGTCTAGCAAAAGTGACCACATAAATCTGATTTTATAATATATACATATACACATATATACATATAATTCAAGTGGATTTCCCCAGTAATGTGAGATAATCAAGCTCTGCAAACTGCGTTTAGACAATCCGAATATCTTGCATCAAATATTGAAGTGCGTTTTCGCACACTCAAACAGTGATAAACTATATCCACGTTTAGCGACTTAACTGTAGACACTTAAATTTTTATAATGACATAACAATATCTTACGTAGTCATAGCATTATTGACAATGTGTGACTTCCAGACTGTTTATTACTATACGCCTTTAACATTATCATCTAAACACCCTTAGTAGAGTACATCAAAAGTATATCTGCGACGCGTTCCTTTCAGGCGTACCAGCAAATGCAACTTCATATGAAACGGATACGGATGATGTCCGGTTGTGTGACAGGATGTTTTGCATACACAAAATTAATTTTCGATACGCACACACTCATAGTCCCCGTTTCAGTATAGGACAAATGAGCCAGTATAATCACCGATTTATGATAGGAGAAAATTAACCTATCTTGGACAATTGTGGCTGAGCATGCTTTGCTTACACTATAAAAACGAGGAATGTCGTTATCAAGCAGTATATATATATATACATATATATTTATAACCTCATCTCTATTTTGGTTACCGTATGAATCCAAGATATGAAGAATACGTTCATCCTGGAACACTGAAATAGCATAATACTTATAAAAATAAATCACAAGCCAAAGTATGGATTCAAAATTTGCTATGTTGAAATATTTGCCAATTATCTTTGAAGTGAGTACACAACGTAAAACGGTAGAACTGTGCTAATTACTTCTCTAATTCTTTATGTCGATAATGTCATTGATTAGCATGAGATAATCCATACTGCGATGAGCGGTCCTCATATACGCTAGGGATGGAATGGCAATTAAACTAAAGTGGATAGTTCAATGCAATCGATCACGTTAGTAGTTATTCAGCAAAGGATCAATGTTAGAGTGACTAATATGAATTTCTCCAAATAAGCGTAGTTCTGGCAATTAAGGAACGGTCAGCTTAGCGAGTCTCCGAAGTAATAAGCCCGATAGCTTTCAAGTGGAAGCGATTCAGTCAAAAATTCATATACATGCATTTTATCGAATTAAAATAGCGTATATAAAGAGCTTAACTTTGCATCGCCTGTTTTAAAACAAATACATTACAGGGCGGATCAGAAATAATTACTTGCTGACTATTAATCGCTATTGAGTAGCCTGACATATGTGTACATATGAATATTACGACGGGTGCACGCGTATTATCGTTATGCGCAAACAAGTTTTATTATCTGTTCAGTGAGCAAAAATGGGCATGTGCGCGTCAAGCAAGTCAATATGCAATTACTTATTTAGTTAATCTGGGTTGTTTCGATTACTGTTTGAAGCCAATGCACCAGCATCGCAGGATTACTTTGACCCTGACAATGCAGTGAAGCTTCAGCTGTGTTGCAGCGACTAGCGCATTCGCTAAAGGGCCTTTATTCCCGGGTTACAGTAGTAAGTTGCCGCATTTACCTGGAAAATATCAGTATACGACAAACTGGTCTCAGGAGTGCAATGTGGCTATCAACCAACACTGTCCTAGTGATTAGACCTTTCACATTCCACCTGAGAAAAGTAGTTGCCTACTTTAAGACTGCTTGTCACCATCCAAGCAAAAATGGGATCGTTAGGAGCGTTAACCGTTAGGGTTACAAGTATCAATTTAACAAACAGAATAAATGTGCAACAGTGGAAACAAACTTTCAAAAAACGCAGAAATCAACGGCACCACATGATTATTTACTTCCCCCTAAGCAACGAAACTGCCTCAATGTATGGTGCGAAGGGATAAACCTTAGGCGCACGGAGCTAGTCAGACTAATTTGGCCAAATTGAACGTGAAAAGCAATGAAGCGGAAACCTAATGCACGCAAATGACCTTAACATAATTATGCTTATCCGCGCTGATATTCAGGGTCATGGGACGGTGTTTTTTCACCCCATTCATACAGATTTGAAAGCCAGATAATTGGCTATATGAGAGCAAATAAGTAACAAGTGTTAGCAACAATCACCACATCAAGGTTAGCTTAGTGCTTGGATTAGTATTTTGCTCTTAGCGGAAAATCGCAACTCTGCTAGATTGTACCTGATACCATGCCGGCAAGAACTCGAAATATTGTATTAGAATTATTTCCAAAAGAAAAAGAAAAATTATTTTTTAGTTTGGACGTAAATTAGTCATATTCCTGGATTTAGTGGTAAACATTTGGGTTATCTTTAATCATCTTACCTTATAAATTATCATTTGTCATGTTGTTGAGATCCGATTCGTCTAAAAAAAATTAACATAGTGCTCTAGTTCGCTTAAGATAGAAGAATTAATGTAGTTACTCCCCGAACAATGGCGTAAAAGTTAACCTGGAAAAATTGAATGCGTCAATACTCCTTTTACCAAAACCAACAATCCTCCATACATTCATATTTTATCCGATTAAGACAGAGGTTAGAGCAATAATACTTTGTGCACATAAACGAATTTACGAATATAAGAGTATGAAGACGAATATATACTTACATTTAATAGGTACCAATGCTGTTGAGGAGAAAAATAGTCCAAGGCGAAGTTGAAAAAAACTACTACAATGTTGCAAGCAAAATAATCCAAACTCCAATCTAAATCAAGCCATCATGAATAACACACGTTACCTGAGGTTGAAAACACGCCAAGATTAATGTGCCGCAATAGAAGCAAGTAACAGACTACAAAATTACAATAAAAATGATTCCAAGCGAGAAATGTTATGTTAAATATTGCATTATGCCTTTTGTATGAAAACGCGATGGCAGGAGAAATAAAACAGTGAGAGGAGTGGACAAAATATTCACAACACAAAAGCCATTGCAACCGGCTCGTTGCCAAATCAACAACTGTGTCCAAGCAAATTTGTCAACATCATTAGAACCCCAAAAAGTCAGTAGAGATGCACCAAACGACACCAATTTCGAAGTGAGTGGCTTCCTTTCCCCAAATCGAGCCACACGAAGCACTTTAGTAAAAACCAACTTGTAGCTGTGATTTGAAGTCACTCCGTTTTTACTACATTACACACAATTTAATGTTTGACCAAATGAGGACATCTATCATGCGAGGCAAAGATATATTTTACTAGTAGCATTAATCATGAATATTCCTTGGGTTGCAAAAAGTGAGGTCATATTTTCTTCCTATACTCAAAGAGCAGATAAACCACTTTGTCTGAATCGCCACATAAATAAGAGAATCCTTGCTTTTTATCAGTAGACACCTAGAAGTCTTACACAATCCACCAAGGCAAAAGTTAATTGTGGCAATATGCAGACAGTTTTGGAAAATCATGATTCGTTTCTGGAGAACAAGCTATCCTTTTAAAATACGGTTGATTGTAATCAGCATAACAATCAGATGGACCACGGAAATCTTAATGGCCTAACGCGGAATTTCAATCATCATATTGCCTATAGGTCGTTACTTTCGGGATCTCATAACAAAATGGCAAAACCCACAAATGCAACTAGATTGAATTTAGCGAATCAATAATTTGATGACATGAACAATACATCGGATATTTTTAACTTAATCGGTTAGATTAGATGCTAACTGCATATCTCAAATATGATTACAAAACACAACTTCATTGGGGTACAAAATTACTTAAGATTTAAATAGTCCACGATTTAAATACTAACGGAACTAAGTATACTGGCAGCTTACCATACTCAGGTGGCCCGGGCATTCGATATCTTGTACCGTGAACAGCAGCCAGTGTCTCATTAGTAACTCCGAATCCGTTTATGATCCATTGCACACTTAAGTGTTTACTGTATCGGTAAGTTTGCGGTTCGCTTGTTATCCCATGCGTGTGCCGATCATGCGTGCGGCACTGAAATCGTGCTTTTTGATTGACACGGACTGTTTGATTAACAGGTCCTTTGAGAATCGTCCCGGTGGGGTTCAGCGAATTGTTTAATTCCGCCATAGTGTATAAAATGAAAAATGCTCCTAATAAAGGAACACGTTTACTGAAATAACATGAGGATCCAAGAGACTTGATGAGACTGGAGAGACTAATGCTTAAGAGGTGACGAGATTTCATCGTATCCTACGTCGAAAGTGGCACTGTCTCGCGAAAAATAACTTTTTACACATTCCTGATGCATTAATCGTGATATCAGCGTAGTCTAAGGAATTGTATCTGTTGACACAGGAATAACAATCCATCCATGCTCCCTCTGCTGAATCAGTGCAAATGCTAGCTCAGGATCCCCAATAATGTCAGAATAGACAGGAGGGTTACTAGCCAATGGGAATGACCACGAACGTTGATTGGCTATCATCCTATCAAGGTGAACGTTCACAAACCCTGGCCTAAGTCGTGTGACTGCTGCTGCTGCCCGACTATATTTTATCTGAAATTATCAGTACACACAGCTTAACCTATTTATACGTGTATGCCACTTTGGAACTGAAATATTCTTTTACTTGGGCACATGAAATTTCTTAAGGTGCTTTGCAGTTGGTTATTCAGGTACATCTCATATGGTAAATTTGCCAAATGTCAATTCAAGATAGGATGCGCAGTAGTGATTTCCATCTACAACTGGGATGTCCACAGTCCCATCCGCGGACCTAATGCGGCCCGCGTTAATATTTCAACTGGACTGTGGTCTCATTATGAAATAATAAGTCCAGTTTTCGAATTTTTCGTACATCATTTTGTTATCATCTTAATGTCAGACGGAATATGGCTCAAAACTATTTTTACCTCACGGAATGCGGCCGTCCTTGCAAGAAGTTTGGTAACCCCTGATCTAGAGATTACATAAATCCCAACAATTTCCATCCTCATCATATTGTTGAAATTCTAATTATACTTGCGAATGTGAACGCTCATCGTATGTTAAGTGAATTAGATGATAGATGGAATCACTTTCTACCATATAGTTACGTCCAACAAGCGTAAGCGAATTAAGTTAATTGAGTTCATTGAGTTGTAGAGAGCAGGACGGAAGTCCCTTGTCAGCCCCATCGATTCCGTATCATGCTGGGTTTGATATGTGTCGTTGCATTACGACGTTCCTCGAGAGTTCGTCGCAATTGCAGTGACAGCCGCAAAATTCCAGCATTCTCAGTAAATGTTTGTCTATCAGCCGCTTAATACTTTCCTCGGATGGAGCGTCTGCAATTTCTTCAGGTAGGCTGTTCCAATCATTTGCCACTCTAGTGGCTAGGGTGACGTCCATGCGAATTCTGTGTCTTCTTTGCTTAAATAGTTTCCATGTGTGACCTCGTGTGGAACAGTCAGTGTTGGGCCGGAAGAATTGCTGTAACTCACTCTCAAGTTCCCCTCGGAGAATGCGCCTAGTGTAAACGAGATCATCCCGGTGGCGGCGGAGCTCGAGGGAGAACAGATTTAGCTGCTAGAGTCGAATGGGGTAAGGGACATCACGAAGCCCCAGAACAGCTTTTGATGCACGTCTCTGAACCTTTTCCAGCAGAGCGCATTCAAACTTTGAAAGCGGATGGCTAACTGAAATGCCATATTCTAAGACTGGACGGACGTACGAACTGAACAAAGGTTGAAAAATCTCAGGAGTCATTCGAGCGAATGATCTCCTTAAGGCACCCACCAGTCTCCTTCCAGTGACCACCTTCTTCAACGTGTCCTGTGTCGTTCTAAGTTCAGGAGTCACGATAACCGTTAGATCTCTCTCGTGGGTGGTATTTCTGAGGAGAAACCCACCAATGTGGTACGGTTCAGTGCTACCAATTGGGAGAACAGCGCACTTATCACGGTTTACTGACAGTTCCAACTTGATGGACCATTCGTGCAGCTGGTCTAGAGCCCCTTGTAATCTGTCTGCATCCTTAGTGCTGGATACTGTTGACCATAGCTTGAGGTCATCGGCGTAGATCATGCAGTCAGTTTGAAGTACAGTAGGCAGATGGTTAATTTACTATTGGATGAGCTCCGGTCCAAGCACTGATCCTTGGGGAATGCCACTAGTCATAGACACTGGAGCAGAGAGGGCTTGATTAACTTGTACGCGCACTGTCCTACCTCTTAAGAAATCGGCAATCCAGGAGAGGATTTCCTGTAACGCCTATTCCCTGGAGTTTATGTAGCAGGCTACCCCGTCTTCGGATCGATTGTGAAAACATCCGATATTACTACAGATAAGTCGTTTCATATTTACCCCACTTTCTATATTCCTAATAATCGGTAAATAACTACGTGGATAAGTAGCTCCTGATCCAAATATCAGTATGAAATATCTGCTACAGGTTGAACAGCATAAATTCTATTAATTCATATGGTGGATAATTGGGAAAGTTTTCTCATCCCTTACTCGCTTTCTGTCGCACCATTTGACATATACATGTAAATTAGGAATACAAATGCGTATCAGGATTTCGCGTTGATTCCTTTGACTAAATGCTGAGGATATGGCGAGAAAGATGAATATGGTTTAGTAAATGATTATACTGTTAACTGTTATCTCTTGTAGGTACAATCACAGCACAGCAATTTTTTAACCTGCAGGTAAATTTTAAACAAAAAATATTTGGATAACGCGGATATGTTTCTAACCAAAAATCTAGTAATTTTGTAAGGGTTCAGACGCATCGCTTTGCTGGCCCCAATTCAATTTCTCTTCCAGTCATCGAAGAGGTTAAAAACAAACTATGCTAACGAAAAGAGCAGGATCTTTATTGTTATGGTTTTAAGGCACATTAGTATTGACTTCTTCCCAGCCGTAGTTGATATCATCATTATACAAACACATCAGCTAGAGGTGGGAAAACACCTCCGCTTTTGTGCCGCAATACATGATGGAAATGGCTGGTGGCATCCGGTTTCGGATTTGCATGTCACTGTGGCAAGCCACAAGACGCCTGGGCCTACAGAGCGACCATAGGTGGCTTGCGCTGCACCACGCACAGCTCCATCCACACACCCCATATCCAGTGTAAACCCGAAGGAATAAGACCGGGAAGCATGTGGATGGGAGCCACGTTTCATCAACGGAGCCTGCCCACACTCCTTCAAAGACAAGCACAAGCACACTATATTTGGGGAAATTAAGCGCACACAAGGCGTTGCCTGGACCATCGTTCGCTCCACATTGACTGCATGGAACCAGTCTTCGAGCCCAGCACGGCCACAAGGACCGTGCACCCAGTCCCCTCCAGCAACGACCAACTGTCTCCTGGAGCCAGTATGGACGAGATAGTGGGTAATAGACAGGTAGGCACCTTGTCAACATGCACATCAAGCGCAGCTACGTCGGGGATATCAAACAACAGCCTAACACTTGAGAGAGAAAGAGAGAAAGAAAAAGAGAAAACTTGATTAATGCATAAGGAAACGGTGACATAAACCTTAATTTAATGAGCATATGTAATAAGTTGTTTACAAACAAATCCTAGCTAAGTGCACGAGGTCAGAATGTATAGGTCACGGAATGCCACCAACAAAAATATGTTATGGAAATCGAATACAATTGGCTCAGGCGATGTGCGCAAGTTAATGGAATAGAGTACAGGGAGATATTTATATGAGAAAGAAATGCATTGGGACAAAATTGAAAACCCGCCACCTGAAGGAAATACATACATACATAATACATGTAATAAAATACACAAAGGAAAAATAGATACAACAGTTGCATGCCAGCTGAGTTACCAGCAACGGATAGGCATCGTTCCGGTAAGCTACCAGCCAGCCACTAGGCAAAAAGAAAAAAATTATTATGTTTTACCCTACTAAATGAGATCGTAGATCGAGGGGGAGGCTAAAACGGATGGGGAGGGACAAGGAAACTCACAGCACAAAAGCCACTGAGGTCGGCTCCTTGCCACGTCAGCAAGTGTATCCAGCCAAACGTGTTCACCGTCTTTTGGATCCCAACCAGGGAGCCGTGACGCTCCGACCGAGGCTAGCTCCGAAGTGAGGGACTTCATTCCCCTGGACCAAGTCATCGCTTGGCCACCTCTCCTCTTATGCCACCCACATCCCCGGTGAGCAAACAACGCACGTCGAGGGAGTCAGTGGGATGGCATGCGTAACACGTGGCCGAGCAATCGGAGCGTGGTGCGGGAAATAACGGTGCTGAGCGGTCCAGATCCTTTACCTGGGCCATAAAAAATGCGTCGAACACGCTCGTTACTCATGCGGTGTTCCCACCAGACGTTAGCCAAACTGCGAAGGCAACGATGATCGGACGTAACTAGCCTCTTTATTTCCGCCGGTCTTAGGGGCCAGGTTTCGCAACCGTACAGTAAGGCGAAGTACCGCTGCACTGTACACTCTACCCTTCAGGGCAAGAGTGATGTCGCGCAGCTGCCATAGGTGGGGAAGGTTAGCAAAAGCACTTCAAGCTTTTGCTATACGGTTCGTGATCTCGTCTGCGATCCCAAGGGCGCTGATAAAACTTCCCAGGTAGTTGAATTTCTGAACGACTTCTAGCTGATCCCCACCAAGTGTCAGCGCAGGAGGCGATCCCTGCCAATCTTGGAGGAACACTTTGCACTTCGATGGTGCAAAGCAAAGCCCGGAGCAGCTGATAGCCAGTGCTAATCTGTCCAGTGCGGCTTGGCACGTCTGGGAGCTGTCACAGATGAGGGCAATGTCGTCTGCATACTCCAAGTCAATAATTCATTCTCCTGGGAGTAGCTCCACACCTTCCGAGTCATGTCCTGTAAATGCAAACTCCATGGCTTCGTCAATAGCGAAATTGAAGAGGAAAGGTGACAAAGGGCATCCTTGTCTCACACCGCTGGAGATATTGAAGTGTGGCGACAGGTTGCCGTGGGCCCTCATTCTGCCCATGCTACACGCATATAATGCTTGGATAATATTTACATATTTCTCGGGCACACCTTTCCTAGTAAATAATTCCAAAGCGCACATCGAGCAACCGAATCGAAGACACCTTTGATGTCGAGGAACACGACTATGGTGGGCCGCCAATATATGTGACGGTGCTCCAACAACTGACGCAAGGTAAAGATGTGGTCGATGCAGCCACGACCATAACTAAACCTGGCTTGCTCCTCACGAATCTGGCTTTCACGAGCGCCAGTCAGTCTGTGAAGAATTATGGAGGCGAGTAATTTGGAGGCGATGGAGAGCAGACTGATTCCTCTATGGCTGCCGCATTCCGAGCGCGAGCCGCCTTTGAAGATGGGAACAATAACGGAGCGGTTCCGGTCGGTTGGGACAGTCTCCTGCTCCCACAGTTTCACCAGTAAATTATGTAAAGCATCATTAATAGCAGAGCCACCGAATTTGAAGAGGGCTAGAGGAAGATCATCTGGTCCCGCGGCTTTGTTCAACTTCAACAGTCCGATCTCACGTATCACTTCTGAGCGAGAGGTTGGATCCAAAGGGACAGCCCACGGAGCAGGGCGATCAGTGACCGGGGAATCGGGCAATTCTTGCCGATTAAATTGCTTTTCAAAATGCTCAGTCCAACGCTCCAGACGTTTTGACAAATTGTGGATAGGCTGTCAACTCTCATCATAAATTTTTTCATTAACACAAGATCTCCTGCGGCCCGTTTCCCGTATCAGATGGAATAACTTACGATGGTTGCCAAAGGCAGCGGCCACTTCCATCTCTGACGCACGATGAGATCACCAAGATTCGCGGTCTCTCTTCAGGCTAGCGCGGAGTTTTTCCCGGAGCTCTTTGCGAGTTTCATTGTGCTCGCTTCCAGCCGGAATATGCCGGCGAGCGTCGATAAGTTCCAGAGATCGAGAAGAGGCCCTATGTCCATGTTGGCGATTCGACATACCACATGAGGATTTGCCCGCTGCTAGTAAGGTCTGGCGAACTTGTGACCAGTGACCATCAATTGTGTCCAGTGAGCGATTACTCAACTCGCATGTCAGCGTAATTCGATACGCATTCAGAACAGCTGGCTTTGTCAGTTGGCTGGTGTCAATGCGCTCACAGCGTCGTCACGGGCGTCCGGCAAAATGCACCCGTATGTCAGCACATACAAGTGCATGATCGGTGTCCACACATGTGCTCCAAATCGAGCGACAATTCTGGATGCAGCTTCTCCAGCCATAACTAATAGCAGTGTGATCTATCTGAATCCAAGGCTGGTTCGAGGTTGGTGGGCGCCAAGTCACCCTCTGGCGGGTGCTGTGTCGGAAACTAGTGCTCGCAAGAAATAAGCGAGCATCCTCACACAAATGAAGTAACCACTCACCGTTATCATTACGGGTGCCTACACCGTGCTGACCGCCCAGAAGCATTTCAGCAGTGGACAACTTTCCAACTTGTGCGTTCATATCTCCCGCCAGCACAACAGTGTCCGTGCTTCTTCTGTGGGGAAGGAGCTGAGTCAGTTGTCAGTGGAAGTTGTTTTTTACCGAATGATTGTTACAGCTTGTGGGTGCGTAGGGAGCAATGATGGATAGACACCTATTAGTCCAGTGAGACTTCGCAGCTTTAAACGAGCCAGCCAATCGGCCGCACACATCCGGCTACTGATTGGAATCCAATCAACCAGAGCAGCTTCAGCCCGTGGACTCAGGGCAATGCCAACACCAGCTGGGCCGGTGCTCGAAGCTGCATCGTCACCGGATAGGCGCAATAAGAAAATACTGTGTGCGTCATCTGAAGGGGATCGCAGAGGGAGCACAGAGCTCGAGTCTTGCAGGAGGGTCTATGATAAGCAGCAGATATCAATCGAGAGGTTCTCCAATGTTCGGGCAGGTGCTGTCTGTTGACCAATTTGTAGTAGTGGGCGAACATTGAGGCATGTCAATCTGAAGGAGGATCGAGGGCTCCAAATGGAAGCCGATGAACTGGAATGGGCCGCTTGGTTTGACATGTGCTTATCGACCGGCGAGCAGTGACGCTCCGCTTTCACATGTGAGTTGAAATTATAAGATAAATGCCTAGCGAATCACGTTGGGGAGGGCCAAGAATCGGGTGGTTGAAAACTGGGGGTATATAAGTGAAGTTGGAAGGGGACGGAAGGAATGAAAAAGCGTAATAGGATGAATGAAAAGAAGAGAATTTTTGAGCAATAGCATTCAAACCCCTATCCACCGTGCTCGATGCAGCAGATACGGATCCTTTGATTATCCTCTGCGGTGGCCAGAGCATCAGCAAATTTTTAAGGTAAGATTCATAGTATTGCACGGGCAGGATACTGTCAGGTTGCCCAGGCATAGACAGGAGAATGATTAGGGTTCTCAACCAAAGTCATTGGTACAAAAACCTGACCGCAGGGCAAGGGGTTTGGCGTTGGGCTACAAGGAATCCGTTTTAAGGAATAAGGTGCCACCCTCATTCCAACCCCCAACCTGGAGGACCAGGAGGTTGAGTTTGTCTGGCCTCTAACCATTGACCAATCTGGTATAATTGGCTCTGAAGGTGCAAAAGCACCACCCAAAATAGCTCAATGGATCGCTGAGGTACGCAAACCATCGCACCGCGGTTAGGTCCAGCCTCATTGCGATGGTGTAGCTGATATAGAGCATATCAAAGATTATTCCAGGACAGAAATGGAACAAAATGTTTGACAAAATGTTAATGGCTGAGTAAAAAGAAAAATAAATACACTCGTATATTTACCGACAACCTGTACGGCGCCCCAATAGCAAACATTGTTAAATTTAGTTGATAGCAGTAGTAAAGCGAACTTATCTTGGAACGCTTTCCCTCAAATTGCGTATTCCGGGATTTCTTAAAATACGTCACCGATTTCGACTCAAACACGGTCTCGGGCAGCCTGCTCAATATTCCTCCATATGACGCTCGAAGAATTAATGGTGGAATATCTGTTTCATTTCCAGTATTAAAGGCATTGAAGGGCGCCCGCGCTTGCCGCTTTTTGCTATCTGGTGCATGCTACCACAGCATATGGAAGATAACTCGTTGCTTCATTATGAAGTATAATCGAGACGGACAAAGTGATTGGGTTCACAGCTGCATTCGCCTGTATCTGTCTTCGTATGACCATCGTGTATGAGTTTTGTAACCACATGTGGAACACTTTCAAGCCTTTGCACCCCAAAGTATATTCTTGGTGATAAGCAACTTAGTCGTACCCTAGCAATGGTCTTTTGTTGAAAATGAATGGGTTATTGATAATATTTAGGGAAAAGCGTAAGAACTGAGTTTAAGCGCGCAATGCATATGCCGTCCTTATCCATACATCCTGTTCTTGTTGTAAACGGAAGTCATCTCGCAGCTTTAGAGTACGCCTAGGCCTTTAAACGGCAAGTGTGTTATACCGTAATTGGTCAGCTGGATTGTACGTGCAACCATCACCATACCTCACCATACATCATCATGATGACTTACTTGTTTGGGTTGACTTGCAGCTCGATATCTGCAGATGAAATCTAAATAAGCGGTCAAAGGTATAACAAAGTAGATGACATTCGTTGAGAGCGCCAAATAATATACAATACTTCAGGTCGTCTACAAACAAGGCTTAAGACAATACATGTTAACGTATTCGTTGATGTGGTTGGTGAACGAAATGGTCAAAATTACTGCACATCATTGAACGACAATTGTGGAATAACACTTGTCAGTTAGGTGAATAATTTTCCCTACCCTCCATTTCCGCCGCCTCGGTGAGTTGGTGAGCTACTAGTGCTGTGATCCAATACCTTAGCAAATCCTTGACAAGTGCAAAAGGAAATCATGGTCCGTCAGATCGAATACCTTACATAAATCGATTTAGATCACGTCAACATTCATCCCTGCTCTTCACGAGCAAGTATTTGGTGCATGAGTGGCCTTACATAAAACCTTGTTGTGCGGTCGCCAAAGGCTCTTCTTCAGGATACTATCCAGAATGTTGGCCAAATCGGATGTCAATCAAAACGGCCAGTAAATATTTTGCATTCGTTGTGCCACTGTCATTCGGAATTGGATGCACTACCGATAATCTCCAGTCGCTGGCAGTGCATGTTCGGAGGGCGAATGTTGAACAAATCACTTACGGAAGACTAAACGCTGGATGCCACGAGAAACATATTTCAAACGCAACTAAATTTCTAATTTGTACTGAAATCGCCTGTTTAGCATGTGTAACGCGTGTTTTATTTGAATACCATGATAAATTTTTACAGGGAGTAAGTTAGCAGGTAGTATGTGTTTGTGAAGAGATTGCAGATTGTTCGTCATAAACAACTTATTTTTGGATGGCAGTTGATACTGCTTTTCAATCCTAACTTTACGAATCCAATTCCTTTGGAATCAGTTTATTTTGATTAATGTTTCAATTCAGCTGATGCAATCCTACTTGCATGCCAACTATTTTTGATCCCTAATAAACCCAACATCAAGATTGATAGAATATAAACCCATGTTTAATCAATATTTGCACGTTCAAATAAGTGATTTGAAGTGTTATAACATTTACCTTTTTCTTAGCTTTTCAAAGCAATCAAGGTGGAGAACCCCAAGCTAGATTATGGACTCACTGATCTGCGGTGTCTATCCAACTAGGGAACCAAATCTGTGACTCAAATGGGATAATTGTCAAGCGTACTTGAAACGCGTAACGATAGAGAGTTGAAAGCAGAGATAATCATTTATTCTCCAAGAAGAAATTTATCAATATAGCTATGTCTGCGCCGTTTGTTTTTCATAACAGAAGGCTTATTGTCAAAAATAAACTATCAGAGAATGAAGCATGGAGGAACGCTACACTTATTACTCACATAAGTCATTATAACTGCCACTTAGCTTCCATGGAACGGCTAAAGACAACGGTGACAGGGATCGCAATCCTCATTGAAACAATTCATGGTTCTATTCCCACAAAGGATAAGACCCACAAACGAGTGCATATTCTCGTCAAATATTGAAAATAAACATTTTTCGATAACCGCAACATAAATGAATGGGTTAATGATGGGGCGTTTTACCAACGATACATTTTGTCAAATCCAATATTTGTGTATGCCGCCAAAAACAGCTGATAACATCGTATGCTCGCATGACGCATGAGTATCTGTAATCGGTATTAATTATTTCATAGCAATCCAAGCTTTTGATTGCTGAACCTTAAGTACCACGTGGTCGGCTATAATCATTTTATGACCGTTCAAATATGCTTATGCAATCTTAAAGTACATGATGATATTAATGCTGTATATTTTGGTTGAGTTATCATAAGGAATCTATTTTGTTTCGCCTTCGCCAACACTAACTGTGGGGCAATGAAATTCAGTCGCTGCAGGGAAAGCTACGAAGGTGGGAATATAAGCAAAGTTCTCCTTAACTAGGAAACAGCTTAGGCGAAGCGACTCAAACTTAGAGAACAAGCAGAAAACTGGTCATGAGGGACCAGCGATGGCACGTCTGAGACAATGAGAGCAGAGATATTACTGGTCGAATTGGCCATGGAATAGCAATTGCGCTTTTGTCAATGTCCATAGGAGTAAGCAATTGCGGAGTGATACAACCAGAGTAAACGAGTCGAAGTTGATTTCCTTCAGTGAATGTTTCATTTACATGGTGTATAATATTGTCCGATTTCATAGAAAAAGGAATGATAATATCGCACTTACGATTATAATCTGTGTAATCGGATGTTTTCAGTAGTAATACTAACGTTGGCGGTGATGGCAATTTCCTAAGTTAAGCTCATAGAAGCAGTCATATTTATTTTAACCGTGTCTCTTAAACGCCCAGTTAAACAAAATATTCAACTCATAATAAAATTCTGCTTACTGCTTTTAATGATTATATGTGTACATATTGCCCACTATGACATGGCCATAAGGAATCGGCGAAACATGGAATTTAAGGAATCTTGCTGGTGTATTTTGACTTATTTTTAGAACGTGCTTTCTGCCATAAAAGATAAATTTTACTGCTAAAAGTTAAATGAATTGGCCATTCATACTTGTCCAGATAACTAACAATGTGAGTGTTAATCGTCTTTTTCAGCCGGCATAAACTACGCACTCGCTCTGGCTTGCATCTCAAGAGCAGCATATTTTTGTGGCACCAATGTGCTGTACTGGAAATGAACATACCTGAAATCCAATATCCTTGACCCTGTTTACCAAAACAAACAAGCTTAAACAAGCCAATATTCACACGAAGCTTGAACAGCGACCAAAATCGCTCAGAACAAACAGAATCACTGATTGTTTTCTTGACCTCACGTTTTGATATCTGTTGAGCGAACACTTTGACAGAACGTAGTCGCGCATGATATTAATTTTCTAGCAATGGAACAATGGAATATTACGGGTAAAAAAGCGGATGTTCAACAAGTCACGTAGGATGGCCAACATGAAAACCACATGGTGAAAGTATCTAAAGTGAAAGTGGAAAATCCTTATGGTAGACTCATCACAGTGTTCATATATTGGCCTGCAGAAAGGAACCAACCTCAGTTGGTTAACTTGGATCATGTAATGCAAAGTTCGTCAGGTTATATTGTCGATCAATATGTCTCGAAATGGTGATAGGATAGACGTATTTTAAACAGAGGTCATATGGGGATGAATCGATAATAATTTGTGATTGCATTCCATTGCTGACAGACATCAAGAGAGCAAAACTTCAGCGACATTCTAGTCCACAGTATTGTGTGTCTAACTGAGCTGATAACTCTCAAATTAGAGTTGTGGCCGAGTTACAATAGGAGACGCAAACGGGTTTGAATTCGTAAAAACCACGTAGGCCAGTATTATTTCGTCACGCAGTGATACAATAATACCGGATTTGCAGACAAACGAATGTGAAACCAATGCCACTAAAAGAAACTACGTAAAACCAACAAATTTTACTCCGCTGATGCAATACTTCATAAAACTTAGTAAAGCAAAAATACGGTGATGGTGTGCAGAGAAGACTAAACAACTATTCTGATAGAAATGTTAGTATTATGAATACATTTAGTCCGAAAAATATATCATAAACTAACAAAATGTTTTGGAAGAGCAAAACACACTTGAGGTTTGTAACAAGATTGGAATATCTGTAAATGCTCAACGCCACCTTCAACAGTAGTATTGTGAAGATACGCCGCGAAGTTTTCTATCAAGAGTAAGGTTTCCATAATTCAGAAAATTGCAGTAGAACAAGTTGCCCCGAATAAACCACTGTGTGTTTATGAATATTTCATTGTTTTTCTGAAAATACGAAGCGGTAATGTCATACGAGTACATTTCGAACACGTTAATTACTGCATTTCAGTTGTAAATGGGGCCCCAGTTTTCAAATTTTAAAAGTTATGTGTACAATAAAATAAACGGAAGGGAACGTTTCTCATATCACACATCCTGTCATGAAATTGAACGGCTTGCTTAACATTTGTTCCTACCACAAGCTGGATTAAGGGGAACTGGAATTTGGAAGTACACTACTTCTTTACGTCGCACAAAACCCATAGAAAGAACGTCAATTGGTATTAGTAAAATAGATCATATATTTTTGCTGCATACTATTTTAAGATATAATTCTGTAGACGTGATTCACTAAGTCATCAATTTCTGGATAGCCCGCGAAACCGAATCAAAACACAAGGGGGAAGTAAAAACGAAAGATTTGTTGTAACACCTTCAATATCAGTAGTCTAAATGTTGTAACCTATAAAACTTTGTAGCGTGTCACTAAGATGAATGGCTCAAATTCGTCGAAAATGGCGATGTTGATGCATGATGGTAATACATTGTGAATAGGTTCTAAGAGAATAAATATACTTTCACTATTCCGATGGCATGGTTAATTTAAATTTTGATGGTGGCCTCCGCATCGCTTGTTAGGGGTTTGATCAACGATTATTTACATGGATTATCGTTTTCTGTGAATATCTGGTTTGTAAGAATCAGATCTCCGCGGAACCGTTGGTATAAAGAGAAGGCCATTATCTTTTGGCAATATAAATAATATTCTTTCGACTCAACATTATTAATAGGATATGCCACTTACCTGCTGCTCAACATTTGCTGACCTCGGAGTTCGCTACACAAATCTTTCTATTTATCTGAACAGAAGAACTATATAACTGCTAAAACGAGATTTCCAGAAGAAGCATTTTCGAAACATATTTCTTCACATACTCTAGGATAACTACCTACAGCTCATATGCACCTCCAGTTGTAGACTATGACCATTCTTAGTTACGAATATTAAAATATACGAGTAAACCAACCTTGGAACAAAGGACAACGTTCCTATACCAAACGGTTATTAGGATTAGGTTCCTTTGCTAACCAACGACGGTGATGACTGCTGAAATTAGAACCACAATGTTTGAGAACAATTATAATCTACCTAAGCTTCCTGTTTGAATTAGATCATAATGTGCGTGTGGAAATAGATGATGCGATTTTGTCATTTTATATCGGCATCCAACCAGGAATACGTTATTTATCTTCCGCGTACTCAGAGTAAGGACAACAAAGCATTCCACATTATGTCACATAAATATATTTTATGGGATAGCCTGCCTGAACTCATTAGATGCAACAACATTAAGTATGCCTTTCGTTTCCACCTGTTCAGACACCTCACCGTTGAGGAGACATTGGGTAAATTGCGCGTAGCTACATGAGTAGACGATATTTATGAACAAGGCCCTATAGAGCTTTGTTTGTTAAGACAAACATCTACCTCATGCTAAATATATTGTGCCCAGCTTAGTTCACATGCCGTAAATTAGCCTGGTGACTTTGCTGACCTATCACTGTTCTCCTTTTTTTAAATTTTAATGTCTTTGTTCCACTTGAGCTACCGAGTTGTCTAACGTTAGCATCTTTCAACTCACCTCGGTTCACTACCACTCCTAAACATTGTGTATTATTTGCTGCTCATTTGCTTTCCTTTATTACTTATTCAATCATTCTGAATTGTCTTGTTTTTTAACAATTCATTTTATACACCAGAATTAGACGTTCCAGCATAACTAATCCTTTTATGGAAACGCAAACGAAACCCATGCTTTTATCACTCCACTCCACCACATCTTGTTCTTCATAAGCTCCTAACATTTATCAGAGTTGTACACTGGGCACCCGATAATGAAAACACTGGCAGATTAGTAGAATCAGAAGCCAGATCCTTTTTTAAAACTTATGGTCATCTTGCTCCACTCTATTTCAGATTCAAGTAACCTGGCCTGAAATTCAACCATGTGTCAGAGTAGTCCCCGTTACCTTGGTAGCCCGAACTTCCAGGTCATTTGACCATCACTTCACCTAAACTTGAGCATATTTATGAAATTCTATTGTGACTGGCCCCCGTCTCTAACATGCGCATGGTGATTTGTTGACACCAATTCTCTTTATGTTCAGCAAATCCGCTCTTCCTCCTTTATACTATTATGCGTATATGTACCCTTGCATAAAATGTCGATTTGATCAGAATAACCGCAGTTGTGATAGCAAATGAGGCGCACAAGCCTTTCTGCATGCTGTAATACTCTGGGGTGTAGTGAACATAAAGCTCTCCACCATTACTCATACCCACACACAAAACAGAAACCTAAATTGTAAGGCAAGCCGATATAAAAGTATCGATTGGAATGCTACAAACGACAAGTATGTGAGATAAAGAACCATTCATCATTTTGTAGACAGACCCTGTGGTGCGCAGCCATCCAGATACAACATATGTTTTTATCAGTTTATAATGGTATTATCTACACATCGGTAGCCTTTCGCGTGTATGCCTTATTTGTGGAAATGATCCCCTCAGCAGATACATACAATGTAGCCATGAGGTAAGTACAAACAGCTGATATTAAAAGATTCCTGATGAATGTGCCCATGTGAGCCGCAAAATTTCAGACTATTTGGACTAGCGAAGTCGCGTTATAACACCACAATTTATAACAAGATAGGCAATATATAAATTAAAATACGCAAATATACTTTTTGCTTTGCTTATGAATCTTTAAAACGAGAACAAGATGATTTATTCCAAATAATTCAAAATGCGATCTCATTGTCATGAACGATATATAAATAAGCCGCAAATTTTATAAATTTTCAGAGTAATTTCACAGTAAAAAGGCACATTAGAATGGCTGTATAATGCAGATAAACAAGGTAAGCTTAACAAACATTGCGAAAATAATATAAATACATTGTACAAAAGCGAAAAATGCGTCTGTGAACTCATCAAATTAACCATCTGAACAATATGGTATATACCTTTATCTGATTTCGTGGGGATGGAGGAGAACTATGTTATTAAGCATTTTGTCATCACTCAGTAAATAGAAATAAGAGCAAATAATTTAGTTGTTGTAAAGGGTTGCGCAGTCGTTCTGAAGTAGGTAGCATAGACGCAGAAATTTCTAAAGTCGGAAGACGGTTCCGCGCTTGACGCAATCTGAATCTATCGCCATCACATTGCGGGATAAGTTATCAGACGACCAAGACCAATGGAACTCATTGCGTATGCAGATGAGTAACAAAGCCAAGCCCATAAACTTGTTACGAATTACTCGTCATCCGAACTAGAGACACTATGGCGAACCCAGACTTATTCGAGTAACTTTAGAATCCTCCACCGACGTAGAAAAAGTTTTGCTCTCCGCAATTGCGCTAAAACACGGATCCTGGGGGATACGTATCTATCCTGATGTCCCTTGGAGCTCGCGACAACTAAAACGAAACACCGAAGAGGGGCCCCGCAAGCAAGACCGCCTAAACACATTCTTCATACATGGCGTGCTAGAACATCCTTCTAACGATGTTCAAAATACCGTAAAGCACGATTTAGAACAGTGGCGGTTCATTCGTGAAACACTATCTTTGGATAATATTGTGGCAATATCGCTCACCAGGATACCTCTCTCACTGAATTATAAAGGATGCGGTCCTAGAATCCTAAAACTTGTGGTTCAGTCAGAGCAACAAGCAAAAGATGTTTTGGATCGATGGCGGAGAAATCGGAAACATCTTCCTTCCAAAATTTGGTTAAAAGTCGCAAACAATTCGCACACTTCAAATATTAATGTAACTGAATCAGCAAGCATACCGACGAATGTATAAAAGCGTAAGTTGACTGCTGCTTTAATTGACTCTGACGTAAGTCTAAACGAAGGCTAGGACGCACCTTGGCCGAATCAAGTTGCAAACGTAGTATCATTGACCCATCAAAAAAAGAGTAACTGCCGACGTCCCATCGGTCGGCATTCTACAACACTTGAGAGCTTCACCTCTCTGCGGGCTCATAGAGACCGAGAAACTGACCTGCTTGTATACAAATGCTCAGGGACTTTCTAACAAACTGGCTGAACTGAAAGGTCGCCAAGCTTCCGGCTCGTATGATGTCATTGGTATCACCGAGACATGGTTGCACACGGGAATGACGGACGCTGAAATTTCGCTGCCGGGCATGTCGCTGATCCGGAACGATAGGCTCACAAAAGGATGGGGGTAATTCTGTACTACCGAAACAATTTACAATGCGAAGCCGTGGAGGATTTAGTTCCCCGACTCTCTTTGGTGCCGGTTGCGGTTAAAAGGCAGGGACGCTTTCCTTATTGTCTTTGTGTACCGCGCCCATAACTCAACACCCGAACCCGACTACCACCTAATGGCTGCTTTAAGGTGCAGTTTACAACAAAAGTACACTCACATTCTTATCATGGGTGATTTCAACGTACATTGTTTAGAAGCCCCTGCCACAACCGGCGAACAATTCAAAACCGATTTACAAGATCTAGTAACTACTGCTCCTCTATACAACCATATCACTTTGCCCACTCGGTTCAGAACTGGTAACAGGCTATCCGTGTTGGATCTTTTGCTTACCAACGAGGAGCATATGATTGATGCGTTGGTTTTAGACTGCCCCGATGGATCGCAGTGATAACCCAGTCATCAGTTTCAACTTCGCTGCTATGCAGAATATCGGAATGATAAAGATGAGACTGTGCGAACCATCACAAGGTAAGACCGACTCGCCCAGCTAGTCAGCGCCACAACTTGGACTTTCCTCGAAGAAGAACCCCCAGAAGTCGCCTGGCTCGAGTTCATCAACAAATTCAGTCAGCTGATTGCACAGGCTTCAGAGATAGAAGCTTACAATAAGTGCAAATCCGTTTCTTTCGTTAGAAGCAAAACCCGAAATTGGTTGACAGTACGTAATGCAGCATGACGAGTTTACAGAGAAGCCCCTGCACCAGAAACTTGGGACAACTACGTAGCCCAAAGTAACCACTGCACTCAGCTGTTAAGGGAAGACGAAGCCGCATATCAGCAGAACATCGCAAAAACCTCCAGTGCTAACCACAAGCTGCTGTACAAGCACAATAATAGCCTACGAAAGATGAGGCAGGGATTTCCTCCACTCAAGACGGCTGATGGTCCAACAAGCACGGCTATGGAAGCAGCCAACGCGCTGCAAATGCAATACGCCCGCAAGTTTCAAATAGTCTTGCCAACAAGCGATCTACCAAGCTTTGTCTTCTGCTCACCAGGACTAACCCACATCAATTTTACCGCAGAGGCTCTATTACAAAAGCTGCCTTCTCTACGCAAACACAGCTCGCCGGGTGTCGACACCATTCGTCTAGTGGTATTGGGAGCAGCAGCAAGCCAACTGGCAGGACCTGTAGCCCAGTTTCTCCAGCGCTGCTTAAATCAGAACCAACCTCCCGCCATGTGGAAGCTTGGAATAATAACCCCGATTCACAAAGGTGAAAACAGTACTGATCCCTCCAACTACCGCTCAGTATCCCTTCTTCGTATACTCTCCAAGTTCATGGAATCCATAGTTGCCGATGCACTGGTGTGCTATCTGGAAAACTGCAACCTCAACACTTCTGAACGGCACGGTTTCCGTCGACAACGGTCATGTACAACGAATTCACTAATTCCACGCGGTAGTTGGACTGAAGCAGCTGAAGCTGGAAAAGGTGTTGATGTGATCTTCCTGGATTTTGAAGGCTTTCGACCGTCTAGACCATGGGATACTACTGCAGCATTACGGGATCGGAAACCCCTTTTAAGCTGGATCGCCAACTTTCTACTTCAACGGAAATTAGTGGTCAGAGTTCGGTGCTCTTTATCGGACCCCACACAAGTTGAGTGTGGTGGGCCGCAAGGCTCAGTTCTAGGTCCACGTTTGTTTTTGGAGTTTATTAATGACCTTAAATAAATAACTAAATAAATGATATATTTCTCGACATGCGAGACACAGGCAGACTACGAGCCTGATCATGTGGTACAACAAAGTCGGGTAGTGGAGAGGGATATTCAGTTATCTATTGTGTTCACATAGGAATGATCCAATGCTAAATCACTTAAAAATAGTAAAGGAGTAAGAGTAGTAGAATTTGAGAGTAAGAATAAAAGTAGATATAAACTTTCAGTTTAATTGGAGTAATACGACCCATCATGAAACCGTCTCCCGGAGACCTGCTTCCACACTTCGCTTCCACATCTCATCTGGCCATGTGCTATTGTGGCGTTATATGTATACAGTTATGTGGGGGCCTGTGATTTATATTAAGCTCTCCCCATCGTATAGCCATCTTTTATCTGATTTGTTTCCAGTACTGTGTTGTGGGGGCCTGTGTTCAATGAAAAGCTCTCCCCATCATACAGCTATCTTTTAGCTGATTCAATTCCAGCACTGTACTGTGGGGGCCTGTGTTTCATATTAAGCTCTCCCCATTGCACAGCCATCATTTGGCTGATTGGAATCAAGCACTTGTAATATGTGCCAGTGAGTTTGTGGTAACTCATACTGCATCAGTGTGCTGCATTTTTTCGGAAGCGTTTATCCATAGCCTCGGGAGATCGGCCCAATCCTGGCCAATACTGGAAGGAGAGAAATAAGCAAATAAAAGTGGGTGGACGTACAGTAACGTGAAATGCTAGATTTTCGTCCGACGTTGTTCGATTCAGAATGTACAAGTTTCACTGGTAACTGATAACCTCAGGAATATACATGCTTTTTACAGAAAAGGAGAAGAATTTTCGGAGGAAATAGTAAGATAGCTGCAGCTGTTGTCGGAGATCAAAATTGGAAAATTGGTGATGTGAAATAATTTGGTATGGTACTGAGAAATCTTGTATGTACGCATGGTATTTTTCAGGGAGGGAGAGAAAACTGTACGCAAAGTAAAGTAAGTTAACCGTCGTTCCAACTGTTCAGCTGTGTGCGGTAAGAGGAGAAGCTGATTTCGATGAGGGAATTTGTTCAGAGTGAACGTAAGCGTGGAAGATCATGGTAGGTTTTCGGAAGGTGTTATCAACTGGATTCAGTCCAAAAGCAGAAGGATTAAATCAACATTGATTTCGCTGAGCACGTAACACAGCAGCTCGTACCTAAGGGAGGGGGCCAGGGGAACAGATAAGTAGAAGAGAATTAGCGTTGCAGAACAAATGCGAAATAATTTGCTCGAGAGGAACTCTAGGGCACATTTCCGTCTTGGTGAGTGTGAACTTCATTGCTAATCAGGATATTTTTGCCTTTAGAAAACACGTTATTGCTACTGATAAATTTGGGGAGGGCAGTAAGATCGGGCAACAGGAGAATAAAAAGATCCCCGTATATTGATACTATATCCAACTTGCTCCTATTTCGTATGGGGATTCACTTGTCAAGGTAGGTTGCAATATACCGATCGCTGTTTCGACGTTTAGAAAGGAATGTATAACGTGTCGGAACTTCATCCCTGACTGGATTGCACGTATCTCAGATGGAAGCCTGTTCCACAATATGGAGTATCGATTTAGGAAAAAGTTGTCAGACAGTTTCGTTCGTGATCTTTTCACTTTTACTTTATTGTGATCGTTATTTCGGGTGCGATTATTTGATAATTCTGCTCGTTGTACCGATGGGCGTGAAGAATGTGTTTTTGGGTAATTGTGTCAAAGAAGATGAAAAGGTTAAGTTTCATTCTTCGCAGCCACAGTGGATCAAGTTTTAAGGCAACGCAACGATCCATGTAAGATAGGGTGGTGAAATAGCCTAGAGGACGCTTAGTGAATGATCGTTGAACACGTTCCAATGCCATACGATCAATCACTCTAGAATTACAGTAGGTGATGGAGCCATATTCAAGCAGCGGGCGCGTTTTTATTCTATACTTGGTGTTAATGGATTCTTTTAAGTTAAATGTTTTGAACAAAAGCCCAATCCTTCGACGGGCTTGAGCTGCGGTGTGTCCTGCGTGTTCGGAAAAGTTAAGAGTGCTCGAGTAGTGGATCCCTAGGTCACGGATAGTGTGGCAGTGAGACAATGGTTTACCATCTATAGTTAACGAACCTGGTGTGATGTCACATCTGTAGGATACCACGTGGCATTTATCAGTAGAGAATGTCATCATCCATTTGGAACTCCATGAGTCCAGTGTACGTAAGTCATGCTTGATTTCGCTAAGCGTATCACTGACCTCAGTTGGATTAAAAGTGTAAACAATTTTGATGTCATCGGCAAACAGGAAAGGTTTGCCGGAGGCAAAGACATCAAATATATCATTTACGTAAAGTAGGACTAAGAAAGGTCCCAGAACACTACCTTGTATCACACTACTGGTGACAGGCTTTGGCGTGCTTGTTTCGTGCTCGGTCTGAACAACCTGGGTTCTATTAGTTAGGTAAGAATCAAACCATGAAAGCAGAGGGTTGTCTATGCCATATGCAGTTAGTTTGGATAAGAGATGGTTGTAAGGGATACGATCAAATGCTTTGTGCATATCGAGGCTGATGACTATCGCTGATGAACCGTCATCGAACGAAGAAGTCAGAAGACTGAGAAAGTATATCTGGCATGTTATGCAGGATCGTGTGCTTAGGAAGCCGTGTTGTGAGGTGTTGATAAGATTTCGCGACATCAGGAAGTCCACAGTTTTGCACTTTATGTGACGCTCCATCATTTTTGAGAGGATAGAAGTATGGCTTATTGGGCGGTAGTTGCTCATTTCATGCACAGAGCCTGACTTGTAGCGAGGAATGACTACAGCCGTCTTCCACTGTGTTTGCCGAAAATATCAAGATCTGGCACAGGATCCAGGCGAACGCCGACCAACATGTTTTCCAGAATGATTTAGATATGGTGTATCACTGGTCGACCCAAAACTTATTACATTTCAACGTCAGTAAATGTAAGGTGCTTTCCGTCCGAAATCAGAGCAGCTAATCATACCGACTCGGAACGGATGTACTACAACAATCATCTCTCGAACGTGACTTGGGTGTCCTGGTTCAAGATGACTTGGGTTGCTCCAGACAATCTGAAAAGGCCTCGAAGACCGGGAACCAACACGTGGGGCTGGAAAGGCGGGCGTTTGGACAAATAAACAGCTCCATATTTCGACAAATGCCCAGTGCGTAAGTTCGCCCCCATGTAGGATATGCAATTCAAGCCTAGCATCCATGGCTGAAACACGACCTTAATGCACTGGAGCAGCCACAACTCCGAGCACCTATGAAAGTAATTGGAATGCGCAATCTTTCCTACCAGGTGAGGCTGCAACGACTGAGGTTGTTCAGTGGAAGATATCGTAGACCACGAGGCGACCTGATTATGGCATACGTAATTCTGTGAGACCCACATCATGTGTGCCGCCCTTTACTGCAACTCAGCAGCAATACAAACCTGAGGGGCCACTCATTAAAACTCGCAGAACAATACAGTCGTCTGGAGTGCCGCAGAAATTTCCTCTGCATTCGTGTCTGTCACTCTTGGAATGCTTTCCTAGAATCGGTCGTCTCTGCACCAATAAAACAGTATTTAAAAGACGGTTGGACGATACACTCATCCACTTACACTTTGCTACTTAACAATACGTCTCCATCCTACACATGGAGATTATCATGGAATTATTTGTTGTTAACTGTGGGTGCTGTGAATCTAACAAGATCGCAGGACTACAACGAAACAAAAGATAAGTCCTTATTTTCATATTTAAAGTACAAACTATCTTACTATCCTTATCGTCTTTATTATTATGTTAATATCCCCACCAACTTTCCAAAGGGACTTGTAAAGCAACGTTTCTTAACGTGTATAAATTCAATGTTCATTGTTCAACCGAAACGAAAAATAATTCCGGAAGCAATCCAGACGACTATATTGGGTTACCAGTTTCAGTTTATGACCCTTCAATTATGTGCTACGGTGAGAGTCAGGACCGGGTTTTCATTATCTGAAACGCCAGGATAAGGTCACTTAGTATACGGTGATAACTTTCTCCCTACACTTACAGGGATTTCACTCACGTATGCTATGACAGGTTAACAATCCTTTCAGCATTTTCGTTGCCTTTCCCTGGACTGTCCTTGGTGAATCCAGATCGCGATCTAATCAGGTTTACCAAGCCTGGATGGCGTACTCAACATGGGGCCTCATACATGTATTGAGCATTTGCAGGAAGTTAGAGATCGAACCTCCAGAAAGCACTCCATCAACGACCGAAATGTTTATTCCCGGTTATGGACTATTTAAGGAGTACGCCGAAAGGCCGAGGTCGTCTTGCGTTACCACAACAAAGCCTTCCTCCGGTTAGGCGCTTTCCCAGCATTGCGTCTCCAAGCTTATATGCATATGAGAGATTGTGGCGAACATGCACGGTTTTGTACTTTTCCGTGTTAAACGGAAGTAGATTTGTCTTTGACATTTAGATAGTGCAGCCTAAGTCCCGTTGCGGCAAATCGTGATTTTCAAGACAGTCAATTAGCTGCCATATCTTGAGGTCAACAGTAAAAATCCAAAACATTGACTCGATGAAACTCGCAACGTCGTTAATGAAGAATAAGAATAACCACCGCCCCAACACTAAAGACCGACGAACAACGCAACTCAGCTATGATCGATTCCATCAAATTTGAGAGCACCGGGAGGAGAATTATTCGATGATAATTGGGTGGCTCTCAACGGCCAGCGCTCTTGGAAATCGTATTAACGATGCTCCGCTTCCGTATGTTAGTGCCTTGCTGTTCTTCCACGCATCTTTGGACATATCTCACTGATTGATCAGCTATTCTCGCAGCTGCCACCTGCAGTGTTTTCGGGCGAATGTTGTCACAATCGGGGAACTGTGGACGCGCGACGATAGCAGCACCCTCAAAATGGTAGCTGAACTAAACGTGACGCATGTAAATACTGGCATCTGGGCAATGGGACAGGTGTGTTACACATGCTGATATCACGTCGGAAAATTGGCGCATATTGTAGTCGTAATACGTTGGCTGAATCCTCGGCAGTTTGAGCACATTCATTCGCAGATATTAGTGGGGAACTTCACCCCTCACATTCCGGAATCTGTTAACTTGCCTGTACGTAAGTATGTAGTTGGCATAAAACTTTTCGCTCGACTCTGGTGATGTACTACATTCTCCTCACAAAATACTTGGCGCTATGGTTAGATTGCACTACAGGATAGCATCAGTTTTCAAGGCTAGTTTTCACTCTTTACACTTGTTAAGCGACGTCACTTACTGTCTTGTGTTTTCGGTTCTGCTCCGAACGAAGGAGCATATTGAACGATGGGGATTTTGCAGCTGCCAGAACTTTTCAGCAAACTGCATATAAGAATGTTAATGAAATATTTGACGGAAAATTCCGAGGTTGCACTGCACACACGATTGCCACAAGGTCCTAGTGGGAGATTATTCGAAACAAGTCACTATTTCTTGTGGATAGTCCGCATGACACAAGGGCTTTTTACTTATGCTTTCGTGGTCGTTCCGCCCAAGAACTCTCCAACCTTGACTTTACTTACGAGCTCTTCTTTCATGAGCGCTAAATCAAGCACAGATTGATTACTTCCCCCTCCGTATCTGGTGAGCGAAATGACTTAGTTGCAGAGCGGATACTTTCATTATTCTCTTGCAGCTATTGCTGCATATTTTATCTGATAATTCAACAGATTTCGCATAACTTTTCTTACTGAATTTAGGTTACAAATTTTTGTATACCCTACCAACTAGACTTGAAGGAATCTAGCTTTGATTATTTAAGGAATGCGAAATTGTTTATTGTGAGCATTTAGAAGCCGATTGGCAGTTCTTGTCACAAAACTTTTAAATTATTTGTCATGAATATCAAAAAATGACATGGAGCTCACTCGCTTGAAAGATCGTAAATTTAAAGTAAGACAATTTTCACCTCAGAACGTATATCGTCTACTAGAAATGATTGCATCTGCAGACTGTAATATATTTCTTGACAGCGATTTACCTAACTGCTGTGACCAATCAACGAGCTATCTCATATTCTCTTATGATACCTTCTGTACATTGGAAAATATTTATATCCTTACTGATCTTCTTTTAGCTGCATTTTTAAAACACCTGCGTAGGCTCAAGGAGAAAGTGTTCCTACAGAAATACCATAAAGAGGCGAAGTCTCTTTCTATTTCCATGAAATTAGAGTTGCGCAGTATAAACTATCTATATGTGCAGACCATCCGTAGTAACAATAGCTCCCGAGACGCCTGGCGGATGCATAATAGCTTGGTGGTGTCTCTTACTGAGAGTAAAATACAGACGTCGGACTTGATAATTTGAACGAAACATTTAGTTGTTTCAGTTCTAACTACAATTTTTACCTTTCCTACCCCCGAGTGAATAGCCCCACTATCTCTTCATTTGCCATTGACAAGATTACAGTACTCAATCAACTGCTAATACATGTCTACAAGATGTGCGCCGATTTCTTGTCCCAGTCTCTTGCTGACCTGTACATGCATGCATTCAGGAATGCGAAACTACCGACTGTTGGGGAAATGCTATAATTACATAAGTGCCAAAGAAAGTCTCAGATAAACACCGCCCAATTGCTTGCACCTTCGAGCAGATTATTTCCGAAAGGATGATGAAAAATTTCCTCCACATGATACGCTGCAGTTTGTTTATCGTAGACAGAGATTTACTAATGATGTACTAGCCTATCTTGTATATACAGTGCAGCTGTCACTGGACAATAATATTAAATTTATGCGCTTATGTTTTCTTGACTGAGATGATGATTTCGGTAATGTAAACAGGGAGATTCTTTTGAAAGTGCTATGCGATACCTGAATCCAATCACTGTTCACCTGCTGAGGGACTAATTCTCTGGACGTGAATAGTTCACTCGACCTGGGGATAAAATCTCAACGCTACTCACCACAGTCACCCGGACTTTTCAAGGAGCCACTTTGTTGCCATATCATTTTTCTACTTCCGTCACCTCATTGACCGCTCTTAAAGAAGCGATATCGCTGAAATATGCAGACGTGGTGGTCTTAGGTATCCAGCATCCGATCTCAGTCTCTTCAGTCAAACTGCAAGCTTAACTGGACGAATATGCATTATGGTCCAGAGGTTATTTCTTATCGCTAAATGCATTAAAATGCATTTAATACATTTAAATACATCAAAATGATCTTAACTTCTTTTTTCCCTTCAAAATGACCGTCGTTAACAGCAAGTTCTAATGGATTGCCAATAAGATCAAATAGTGGTGAGCTGTTGCACCCTCCGAGTCTGCGAAGTATATAGGTGTTACACTCAGTCGTAATCTATCATGGTCACTCAAGGTGAACGAAGTTTTCACAAAAGTGAGGAGGCTTTCCTTCTACGCCGCTCTTTTGTAATCCTCCTTTGTCCCCAGCCACCTAATACTGCAGTTCATCATAGTTAGTTTCATACCTCACTGGATATACTGCTCCTCATTGACATTCCCCGGTTTCCAAAGTAATCATTTCAAAATTCTCGGTAGGTCATTGACACAGCTTTCTTGATGTTGTTGCATTCCAAAGCTGAAATTTGTTGAGATTATTGCGTCTACTCATTCCATGCAATAGGCTTGCTACAAAAATATGCGCTGACACAAGTCACCCCCTTTATGGTGCACTGTCTGACCATATCGCAAATTTCTCAACTATACTAATGTATTGATATAGTTTTTCCTGTACAACGGCTTGGCGCTCATCCGTAAGCCGATATTTTGACCTCTCTTTGTGTAACCAGAACTCAGTCGTTACGGAGCTTGCAACCAAATGTACATCATAAAAGTATTGCTGTCTTTTCTGCTTATTACTGTATTGTGTGTTCAATTTATAATGTCGAAAGAGTATGTGTATGTGTGCTCCACCTCCTAGTGGTTAAAGCTATTTCCCGAATTAAATAAAGAAATAAACAATGGTTTTCTTCTTCGTCAGTGCGATGCACAGAAAAATTGGGGTCTTATCAACATGTACAACGTGATCGCATTATATAGTTAATTATTCGTCTTTTGATTAATGGTTCCCATATGGGTTTTTGAATTGTTTAGCAGTTTGGAAAAAGTAGAGAGATAAAGAAACTGGGAACAATAATAAATGTAGATTTGACGGAAATTTCAAGTAAAGTAATACGTTCATCCTTGGACCTGTCCCCAGGGGACTTGTTTCCATGCAGGGTATTTCCACGATGAGTTTCGCCCGCACTTCCATGCTCCAATTGGCTCTCTGCCGGTGTGGCAAAATAGCAAATAGGCCATCAGCTGGATATCAAATGTATTTCTTCATAAGGACTGTTTTATGCATATATTATTGTCGGCGAAACAGCCTGTTCCGTCATGCGGATCAAAAAATTGTGGCACCTATTTTTGTTTAAGCCAGCGAATCAGTAGCAGATCGTGCGACCCAGCTACTAAATATTTGGCGCTTTTGTCTCCTAGACGCATCGATGGACTGGTACAATATGTTAATTCACCCGCCAGAGAAAACCACATCCTTTATTTATTCCTTACACTAGGCCTATCCAATGTCTCTGCTGTTATTCTGGACGACTTCCCTGGTAGCGATCACAAGATGGTCCAAATCTCCTTTGAGAAACAAATTTCTTATCCCACTTGGACTAAACCTGCAGTCCTCTATATACCATACAATCACATACACCTGGAATCTTTTTCCGCCCTTCTGAGATCTTTTAAATAAATAAATAAATAAATGGTATATTCCTCGGTGATTCGAGTTGTAGTCCAACTATGTGGTCAGATCGATGTGTACAACAGAATCGCAAAAATAAGCAATTTGTTCACGCTTTTTACAATGGATCAATAACAGGTACTAAACTAATTGGCAGGACTAAGACATTAAAGGAATTAAAAACCAGGAACATTAACGTATGCAGATTTAAACAGATGTCCAGTTAAAGTAATACCGCCACTCGTGGAACCATCACCAGGGGACCTGCTTCCATGCAAGGTATTCCCTCGAAAGGTTTCGCCCGCACTTCCATGCAATAACTGGCAGTGTGCCGGTGTGGCATAGTAGCATATGAACCATCACCTGTTTATCATATGTTCTGTTCTTTTTAGAGCTGCTTTTATATATGTATTATGGGCCATGAAGCCTCAGCCCAGTCCGTCATGCGGATCATTATATTATGGGCCTTTTTTATACGCCAGTCAGTTGGTGGTAATTTGCCTTTCATAGGTAAAGTCTTTTATAATCTGAAAGCTATAATCCGTCACCACAGGAGATCAGCCCAATCGTGGCCAACTATGAAATAAGGAAGAATATAGAAAAGAAGAATTATGTGAAAACTATATCGTTGGTGTAAAAAATAGGCAGGTATGTTTTTTTACATCGGCGTAGAAATGGATCGAGCCGATCATACGATAAATTGTGCGGATGTGACGGCAGGAGATAGATAACTGTCGAGTTGTCCATAGGCAAAAGTCGCACAGGGAATCAGTTATTGCCATCACTGAATTCCAGTATGTTTCTGAACTGTTAACTTCAGAAAAGAAAGGGAAATGATTAGCATTGGAGAAAAATATAGCGAAAGTGATCGCAGAACGATATTACGAATTAATCAATTTGTGGGGAAAAGTGCAAAAATAGTTCCTGACGCCCCACCAGTAAAAGATTTTGCTCTCGGTTTTAAACAGAAAACAGTTGGTATGAATTAAGTTTGAAAGGAGCAAAACCGCATAGGAGGTAGCGTTAAGGAATAGCATAAGAAGCGGTTTGTAGCAGCTCATCCTAGCTGATCATGTTTTTTCTGGTGCATTCGAGTCGATGTTCTCCGGTATGATACATGATCCGGCGCTTATTCATACAGCCTTTCATTATCAAGTTGAATTTTAAGATCCATTTCGCTCTGTCCTTTGACAGATAAGCCTTTATCATGTTCTTGAACATGCATAAATGTTCAATACATCTAATCGCTTTTGGCAGCTTATTCCAAATGGAGCCATACCTAAGAATATAGAAATTTCTCCATAGGCTGCTCTTGAATTTAGGTAAATAGATTATGCATTCATTATCTCGCAGTTCATAAATGGTGTTTTCCCGAAAGTACAGTTGATAGGTTTCAACATATGCTTTCCCCCACGCGAGTTTGTGGAGCAAGCACAGATGTAATTGCATTCTTCGTAACCAGAGAGGTTCAAGGTTCAACTGCTTGCACCTATCTATGTGTGAAAGAGCGGTTGAACAGCCAAATATGCGCTACGTAAAGGCGAGTTGGACGTTTTCAATGGCTCTCAAGTCAGCCTTTCGCAAGTTACTGAAACAACACAGCAATATTAAAGCAACGGCCAGATGCTGATTTTAATAGCAGTTAGTCTGGTTTCTTTCGAAGATAGCAGGTGGCATATGATCCCGACCGACTGCTTAGCCTTTTACACGATATGATTTGTATGTTCGCTAAATTTTACCGAACTAGCATATCTTAAACCTAAGTCAGGAACAGACTGCCTGATGGGAATGAATTCGCCATGAGGCCTGAACACTTCTGTGCTATATGACATCCATACGCTGGAATGCTAAACTTCGACGTTGCAAATGTCATCTGCCACATATCAGCCCATTTCTCAATGGCTTCCAAGTCGCCTTGGATATGGTTAAGTTCAGCGGTACGCTGAAGATATGGGAACGAGTAAACCAACTTTAAATCATCAGCAAAAAAATAAGGCTTCCCAAATTGTATAACAGAAATCAGGACATTTAAATACTGTGGGAAAGTAAGGGGAAAACTTCTTCCTAACGAATGATCCGCAAGTGGATGCCGATGCTTTCTACAAAAAATATATAGAGATTTGTCTGGACGCTCTAACAACAATGAAGTATCGGCGTCTTCTCATTAAAACAAAGTCAGTCGCCGCCCCGAAAATAGTAAACGCAAACTCACACGGCTACGAAGTTGACATTTGAAAACGAACGAATTCGCCATAGTATTGCAACAGCAAACAGTCATTGCCAAACTTGGAAGACTTCGGCTATCAGGGGAATGAATGCTGTAAGATAAGCGTTCAACAGCCATTATAAAAACTTAAACACCAAACTGATGAAATGTTTTACTTAATGCATGATAACCAAATAACTAGCAATCCAACTAGAATAAGCAGCGGTTTTAATAATAACTTTTGCTCTACATTCAACGCCACTGCTGAGGTTGCCTCGCAAATCCTCCCTCTGCTTACAGATGATAAAATCTGAACATTTGCCTTTGAACTCCGTGCTACAAATCGATTTATTTCCATTACTAAATTATCATGGTATGCTGAGCCTGATAATTTACCACTAACACTGATAAAAACGGTGGATCCGTTGCCCCTGTAGTACTACTGAATCTTTTTATTTATCTATTAAAGCTGGTACGGTACCATCAAAATGGAAGAAGGCTGTCGTCATTCCTTGCTACAAGTCATGTTCTGCGTATAACTGTTCAACTACCGCCCAATAAGCCATACTTATGTACCATCTAAAATGATGGAGAGCCTCATAAAGTCCAAAACTATTGACTTCATGATGACGCGAAATCTTATCAACACCTCACAACAAGGTTTCGTATGTGCGTGATCCTACATCACATGTCAGATCGACTTACTCAATCGCCTGACTAGTGTGTTGGATGGCGGTTCATCTGCAATAGTCATCTACGTTGAAATGCAAAAGGCGGATGATCGTGTCCAGCATAACTTCATCTAATCCAAACTAACTGCACATAGCATACGTAACCTTCTGCTTTCACGGTTTGATTCGTACCTCACAAATAGAACCCATGTTGTTCAGATTCAAGACGAAACAAGCACGTCAAATCCTGTCAGCAGTGGTTTGATACAAGATAGTGTTATGGGACCCTTTTAATTCCTTCCATATATAAACGAATTTTTTGGCATCTTTTCCTCCGGCAAAACCTTTTCATGTTTGCGCTGCACACAAAATTTTTACACTTTTAATCCAACTGAAGCTAGTATTATGCCAAGCGAAATCCAGCATGACTTATGTGCGCTAGACTCATGAAGCTCCAAATGCATGATGACATTCTCTGCTGATAAATGCCACGTATTATCCTACACAAGAAAGGTGTGCATGTGTCATATCTCGTGGCTAGCTGGGCGGTACTGTCACAGCTGCCCGTAGAGGACCGAGCGCGAGCCGACTAGATGCATGGCGTTAAAACGTTCGACGGTTGGCTAGTACAACAACACAGAAGACGAAATGGGAAAGCAAAGAGCAGAGGAAATGACAAGCACTATATGGGCTACACTTGAAGACAACTTACCTGTTGACTTGTTACAGTGACACGCTGACGAGTTGCAAGATGTGACATTATACCAGTTTCGCTTACTATTGAAGGCAAAACATTGTCTCACGGTCACATTATCCGTGACCTAGGGATCCACTACTCAAACGCCGTTAACTTTGCCGAACACGTCGCAGATACTGCAGCTCAAGCCCGTCGCAGCATCAGACTTCTGTTCATAATATTCAACCGGAAGGAATCAAATAACGCAATGTATAAAATAAAAACACCTACATTGCTTGGTTATGACTCCATCATCTAGTTTACTTCTAGAGTGAGTGATAGTGCACAAAAATCATTTGTTAAGCGTCAAGTAGGCTATTCCACCACCCATTCTTATATGGATGGTTGCATTGTCTTAAAACTTGTTCCAATATGGCTGCAAAGAACAAAAGGTAGCCTTTTAATCTTCTTTGATATCATTACCCAAAAAATGCACTCCTGATACCCAACAGTACAACGAGCAAAATTGTCAATGCACCGCACTCGAAATAATAACAACAAAGTAAAAGTAGTGATCAGGAATAAAGGTGTCCGATCACTTTTTCCTAAACTGATACTCCATATGTTGGGTCAGAATTCCATCTGAGATACGTGAAATCCAGTCAGGTATAAAGTTCCGACACGCTATACATTCGTTTCTAAACGTAGACACAACGGTTGGTTTACTGCCACATATCATGACAAATGAATCCCAGTACGAAATTGGTGCAAGATGGATATAAATAAATAAATAAAGGTTTTATTCCTCAGCAGAGCGAGGCACAGACCAAATGGGTGGTCTTATCAACATGTACAACGTGATCGCTTTATATAAGTACTTATTCGTCTTTTGATTAATGGTTCCCATATGGCTTTTTGAATTGTTTAACAGTTTGGAAAAAGTAGAGAGATAAAGAAACTGGGAACAATAATAAATGTAGATTTGACGGAAAGTTCAAGTAAAGTAATACGGTCATCCATGGACCTGTCCTCAGGGGACTTGTTTCCATGCAGGGTATTTCCACGATGAGTTTCACCCGCACTTCCATGCTCCAATTGGCTCTGTACCTGTGTGGCAAGATAGTATATAGGCCATCATAACTAGGTATCAAATGTCTTTTTTAGGGCTGTTTTATGCATACATGATAGGCGATGAAGCCTCAGCCCGTTCTGTCACGCGGATCAAACAATTATATCGCTGTTTTGTTTTAAGCCAGCGATTCAGTAGTAATTTGATTTGCATGGGTATACTTTTTTATTTTGGATGCTGTAATCCGTCACTAGAAGAGATCAGCGCAGTCTTGACCAGAAGTGAAATAATGAAGAATATAAAGTATAAGGAATTATAAAGCATAATGATGAATACAAATGTTTGCCGATAGGCCAGTCGCAACTTGATGAAAAATATTGGCGAGTGACAATGTTGGTACAGATACATCAACTTGAAAGGCGTAGTGCATCTACGAACCAGTGCGTCAAATGAGAAAACAGAATTGGTTAGACGGATTGATAGGTCGTTCTCAAATATACACTCAAGAATGCAACTATATGTTGTTAATATATTATATATTTATATATATAAGTTTTCGGTTCTCTCCGCATGCCTTTCTTTCTCATATAAATGTCTAGTGGGCCATGAGCTAGGCCACTCGGGACCACTACAGAAGCGACGACGGGTCCTGCAGAGCAGTACGCCGAGACGGCGCAGGGTTTGTAGGCACGCGGAACTCGATTTACTAATCGCGTGCTTGCATGCTGTCTTTTTATTTCAGATGGTGGGTTTTCAATTTTGCCTTAATACTTTTCTTTCTCGTATAAATATCTACGTGTACTCTATTCCATTAACTTGCACACCTCGCTTAAGCCAATTGTGTTCGATTTTCGTAGCATAGTTGTGTTCCTGACATTCCGTGAACAATACTTTCTGACCTCGTGCACTCACCTAGGATTTGTTTGTAAACAACTATTTACATATGCGCATTAAATGAAGGTTTATATCACCGTTTCCTTATGCATTAATCAAGTTGTCTCTTTTTCTTTCTCTCTTTCTCTCTCAAGTGTTTGGCTGTTGTTTAATATCCCGACGTGGCTGCGCTTGATGTGCATGTTGACAAGGTGCCTACCAGTCTATTACCCACTACATCGTTCATACTGGCTCCAGGAGACAGTTGGTCTTTGCTGAAGGGGTTGGGGTGCACGGTTCTTGTGGCCGTGCTAGGCTCAATTAACGGTTCCATGCACTCAGTGTGGAGCGGACTACGGTCCAGCCACCGCCTTGTGTGCGCTTGATTCCCCAAATAGAATGTGCTTGTGTTTGCCTGTGAAGGAGTGTGCGCCGGCTCCGTTGATGAAACGTGGCTCGCATCCACATGCTTCCCGGTCTTATTCCTTCGAGTTTACACTGGATATGTGGTACGTGGTTGGAGCTGTGGGTGGTGCAGCGCAAGCCATCCATGGTCCCTCTGTAGCCGCAGGCGTCCTGTGGCTTGCCACAGTGACAGGCAAATCCGAAACCGGATGCCGCGAAACGTATATATATACATTATTGTTACGAATAGAGGATATGGTGACTTCCATATGTATCCAGGACCTTTCTCATAAAAATCATCTAGATTCATCGTTTGGATTAGTGTTGACCAGATATTTGCAGCAGTCAGGTGAATATTAATCATGCGTCTGAATTGTGGATAGGTAGTGCAGTTTCTAAAATTGGATGGAAGTTTGTGCCATATTAAAGCATATTTTACGGAAAAAATTTGAGCGGAGCTTTTGCGGGACTTTGGTATTCTCACTGAACGCTCGCTGTTTCTGAGTTCATAGCGCATTCGAGTCTGAAACTCGAGTTGTGGCTGAGCAGTGAAGCTTAACCCGAATAGCGGTATAGAAGGCACATCTTACGTTTGAGTCTGCGCAGCCATAGCGGCTCCAGATTTAGAGCCTTGCAACCCTCACCGAGTGTCATAGTATTAGGCGTGTTCAAAAACCCTTTTGTGAATGATCTTTCAATGTTTTCTAGTGATATAATATCCACTTATCTCAGATTACTATGCACTATCGTGCGGTACTCAAGCTTCGGCCTAACACATACTTTAAAGGCTTGAAGCCTGGAATCCCACAAAACAATAGTTCGGTTTATATAGGCGATCAATTTTCTGGCAGAAGCCTGCAATAATGTAACATGCTCTAAAAAATTAAACGAGACAGAATAGTTTAGAACAAGTTCTCGGACTGCGCCACACACAGGAATAGGGGTACCGTTTAATTTATGGATGTTCAGAGAAGGGCCACAGCCGTGATACAAGAGATTACCCTTGTGAGGGGCAAAGTGCAAACTCCAGGAGTTACTCCAGAGCTCCAATGCGGACAAGTCAGACTGAATATAGCCTAAGTTAGGACTACATTGGCCAGGGGCGGAACAATACACAATTTTACTAATATCAGCGAAAGGCTATGGCTTCCAGTACGAGACTTCATCAAGGAGATTTTTGCAACAAATTAAGAATAAAAGCGGGACTAGCACGCTACCTTGAATCAATCCGCTAGAGATTGTAATGACTTCAGATGTGTAGTTACCGATTTTGACTACTTGCTTTCTATCCTCGAGGTAGGAAGACAACCAATCCAGAAGCGAATTAGTGATACCGAATGAAATAAGCTTCTGCAATAATAAGTTGTGTTGGACACGGTCGAAAGGCTTTTGGATGTTAAGCGATATTACGATGATGGCACTTCCGGCGTCTCTTGCTCTAGTCACATAATCAAGGTAATCAAACTGGTAGGTAGTGCACGACCTACCTTTCAAAAAGCCGTGCTGGTGTTTACTGAGAAGGCTCATAGAACTCAAATATTCTATAATGCGTTCTTCAAATATCCTCTCCATGATTCTGGAGATAATAGATGTGTGGTGGACTGGGCGGTTAATTTTTACAACTTGCATAGATCCGCTTTTGTGTCTTGGTATTATTGTTGATTGTTTCCAGTGTATAGTATGCTCCCCATTGAGCATGGAAAGTGTAAATTCATCAAGCAAAAACAGGGGGATGTCTGGACCTCCGTGCTTTACCAGTATTGGAGGGATGTTGTCAGGGCCTGGTTAGCATGATGGCCGAACTAATCTGAGTTGGCGACATATATCGCTAATTGTAAATTCAATAGTTTGGAGTGTATTTATGCCTCTGTGTATCAGCTTGAGCTGAGGATCTTCATTCGCATTAGTGCTATAAGTAGACATGAAATAGTCATTGAAGATCGAACATATGAATACACGGTCGGTTATGGCAGTTCCATCAGAGTTTACAATAGTGTATATACAACTTGATTTGTTATTCTGCCTACGGTCCAAAAGTTTAGAGATGCAGCCTACCACGTTGGCGCCCTTCAGTGCCATTTCTTCATCAGAGCATAGCATTTTGTGGTGGTCTTTGTATAACGCAGTAAGCAATCTGGTGTGGAGCATCACCAGAGTAAAATCGTTTGTTTTCCTAAATTTTTCTTCATTTTATGAAGTTTAGTGGCTACCTATTTTGAGATGCCTGCAGGCGCTGTAGTCCTTTTCTACTTCTTGGTACGTTCTGGAGCCACAGCTTCAACACAAAGCTGAATGAGGTGGTAGAATTCATTACAAGCAATTTGTACATTATGTGCTAAGAAGAATGGATCCCAACATGAAGGTCTTATAAGATCCGAGAAAATTGACCAATTCACAGAGGAGAATGCGCGGTAATTGATCACTGATTCTACGATTTAGAAAGAATTTGGAAAAAGCAACCAACGATGTTATGATCAATATCCGTCAACTTGTCACTGATGTATGTGGACACATGCGAACATCCCATAGTAAATATTAGCTCTAGTGTGTTACCAAGCCGTGTAGGTTCTGTGACGTGCCGTACCCATCCCAGTCGACCAAGAGTAGACATAAAATGATTGTGTTTTTGTGGTTTATTGTTAAGGGACCATAGGATTCCGGGCATATTAAGATACCCAGCGATTATTTTATTAGTGTATGAGAGGTCAGCAATAAAAGAAAATGTGTCCAAAAAGTCATCGGTCAAGGTTAGTGTAGAAGATGTGGGTCTGTAAATAAAACCTACTAAGAGATTTGTTGGATTAATAGAAATTGTAATCCGCACCGAATCAGGAAGTTTCCGTAGGAGTAGTTCATTCAGAGGCAGAACGAAGTATTTGTCTTTGACGTAGATGATACAGCCACCATCTCTACCATAAAGGCGGTCATAACGAAAGATGTTATAAACCAGTATCCTGAACAATGTGTCAGACATCTCTGCTGAACACCATGTTTCTGTAATTAGCACTATATCAGGAGAAGAAAAATGAAGAATATTACACAGGAGGTGCAATTTATTTAACAGTGAATGGGAATTAATTAAAAGTAAGTGCAGTGTCTTGTTGTTCCTTGGGTTGTCTACAGGAATCCAGGTACAGGACCCCAACGAGGTGGTATTTGGAGAGAGTGGAGTGGGGGTGTTGGATACAGAGGACATATAATTTGCGAAGTTAGTGTCATTTGTGGGTGTGGCAGGTAAAACGCCACTGGACCCCCAAAAAGGTCGGAAGGGTGAAATACGGGGAAAATGGCGACCCACTGGGAGATTACAGTTTTCTGGCTGTTGCACATAGCCTACGTGCCAGTTAAGATTATTTACATGTTGAGGTAGTTTGAGAAGATTTTGGTTGGGCCAGTTTCTCTCAGCTACTTGAAGTTCACTAGCAAGTGGATCACAAGTTATGGAGCGCACAGGCCGCATATTCTAATGCTGCATGGTTGGAGATATGCCGATTGTCTCTGGTTTTCAGTGATGACAGCGTTTGGTGGAACGTTTAAAATAGCTGTGTTTTATTGTGCTTAGGACACCCATATAGATTCCACTTGAGGTTTTGCTACCAGTGTTCTTTGCAACAATGCTGTTCCTCAGTTTTAGAGGTTCGCAGCTTTTAGGAGAGGAGGTTTTCAGTTTCGTACCAGAGCGTCTATGCACCTGGTTTGTGAACGACAAAGAGTGATCAGAAATTGTCGTTTGCGCAATGGAACTTTCTTGTATGTTCGGAAACGAGTTGCGTGGTAATGCTGGACTAATGTGACACTGAATGGAGTCAGAAGCGATAGTTTTATGACAGTTGCTATTTGATTTCAATCTTAAAGCTGATTCATTTATGGTCAGAGTGTCATCTACGTCAACCAGGTAGGGAAGTTCCTGAGTTTCCGTGGGTAGCGGAACAAATAGCTCAAAGGCTGTTTGTCGGAGATAGGTTTGTTTGCACTCCCTTAGTAGTACTGTGAAATCTGGTTTCAGGACCATGGATTTGTAATGTTTCCTAAGGGATAATGCGCTGTTACTACAAATGAGTTTTTCAGCAAGTGTGTCGTTTGAAAACTTAAAAAGTACTGGATAGACCTGCTTCGGAGATTTCTTTCGCAGCCTCACGCAAGAAAACTGCAGTCCTTCAATATGACAGTCGTTAGCCACTGCAGAGGAGATAGCCTCAAGAGATAACTTTCCGGTAAAATAAATGCTATAACCTTTTTGGAGTGTTTAATGCGCTCATGCACCTCAAATGCAACATGTTGTATAAGATTCCCAACGGATCGAATGTGTTCGATTTTTGGTGTATCTGGAGTATTAAAAGTTACTTAAGCGAGTTAAATTGCTCTAGCACTTGGTACAGAGATTCAAACCTTTCCTTCAAATCCTTCAGCTGTAGTTCAAGGGCAGCAATCGTTTCCATCGCTCTAGTCGGTGATTCTGCAGTAACTGCGCTGTGCTGTATCAGAGAAACTATATGAGAACTATCATATGATTGCTATTTTATTCTTGCGCGCAATTTCGGCCTTATTTTCATCTTAGATGATAAGCCTTTAATTTTTTCCGTGCTGACGGACTAGAGATAAACAGGATGTTTTGCTAGCATTTAAATGGCTTCTTGTCTCTTCTTTGAGGTTCTTGTTGTAACTGAGGTAATGAGCATTTTTACTGATTGGTCACTCGGTTTTAGGGCTTGTAAAAACTTATGTGGACAAGGATAAGAAAATAGGGGACAAATTTCACCTTTTCTGTTAGAGTGAATAAGAGCAATCAGTTATCGACAAACCACCGAGGAAACAGACTAAGATTTTAGGGCTTAAGGCTGGCGGCATCCGGTTTCGGATTTGCCTGTCACTGTGGCAAGCCACAGGACGCCTGCGGCTACAGAGGGACCATGGATGGCTTGCGCTGCACCACCCACAGCTCCAACCACGTACCACATATCCAGTGTAAACTCGAAGGAATAAGACCGGGAAGCATGTGGATGCGAGCCACGTTTCATCAACGGAGCCGGCGCACACTCCTTCACAGGCAAACACAAGCACATTCTATTTGGGGAATCAAGCGCACACAAGGCGGTGGCTGGACCGTAGTCCGCTCCACACTGAGTGCATGGAACCGTTAATTGAGCCTAGCACGGCCACAAGAACCGTGCACCCCAACCCCTTCAGCAAAGACCAACTGTCTCCTGGAGCCAGTATGAACGATGTAGTGGGTAATAGACTGGTAGGCAACTGGTAAGCGCAACCATACAAGGGATATCAAACAACAGCCATTCACTTTAAACGACAAGCTGAAATAAACCAAATCTAATAATGTGTACAGATACGCTGGCATAACTCTTCGCTAAATTACCAAATGAAGTAATTTGGTTAGCAACAAATCCGTGATAAGTAAGAAATGTCCACAAGTTACTTAAAATGCTACAAACGCAACAAAATTACCGAAGATAAGCGCAATTAGTGTAAGCAACGTGGCCAGTTAATAGAACATTATTCGGGGAGGCAGAACAAACCAAATAAAGCGGAATGTAATTTATCCAGCTTAAAGGTCCTAGTTTAGGAATAAGTTGGTTTAACCCAACTGCGGTGATGAAACATCAAGAATGCAACATCAGCCTCAGCATGAGAATCACACGGGTACAAACAGGCCACGGTTTATAAACAATGATCGATACAAACCAACCGGTTGTAATAGTGCTGTTGTCCAAATTCCGCCGAGGGTAGATTGTCCTTCAATAATCGACCGCAACGTGCAGGTAGCCCTGAGGTCAATTCCGTGGCGCGCCGGGTCACGTTATGCCGCAGGCTCTAACAGGCGCACACACGCAAATCCGGTCAGAGAAAGAGATTTGCGTGCTTTCGAGAGAACGCGATTCACAACGCGGCGTGAGACCACTTGGTCAACCAAGGCGATGTACGAAGATAAAATTGCTCCTAGTTGCCTTATGCAGCTACCGACAAGGTTACTTTAGGTCTCTTGAAGTAGATCTAGCAATAAGCTCTCCGACAACTCCAAAAACCTTGATAAAGGCAGAAAATTGGTGCACTCGTAGGCGAACGACTGTGCCAGAATTGAAAACCGGCTTTTGACGTTGATCCGTTTATAGTACCCCCACGAAAGTCTGCTCAATGGGTAGACCTGATTGAGCCCGATTAAATGAGTGTGCCCAGGCCGAGGTGCGGAGAAATGAATTCGAAAACTTGAAAAGTCAGGAGCAACGAAAAATGCCGACCAGAACGGCGATGGAGCTACTTCTTGAATGTCTCAATACCTGGGTATATTTCCTTTCTGTTGTTTCAGACCTTGCTACCATCTCCATGTCTATAGTAAGAGAAAGGCTGTGTTCTATCTAAAAAATATATCCTGAGTACCTTGAAATTTACGCTTATCAAAACGGAAATATGTCAGAGTTCCTCTCTAGGAAACTGTTTCATATTCGTTTTGCAGTACTATTCATTTTCTACTTTATCCTGGAGCCCATCCCTTAGGCACATGCTGCAGTTTTCCCTGCTCCACGAAAACAATATAGATATTATCTCCGCTTTGGCAGAATTCATCTGAGGACCCTGTATGAAAACCTACCAGGATCATCTATGATTACAATCACTCTGAATGCTTACCTCCTTCAAAATCAACTTCTCCTCTTACCGAACGCAACTAAGCTGTTGGAACGACAGTAAACTTGATTTACATTGCATACAGTTTTCTCTACTTTGTTGGAGAAAATATTTTTGCACCTACGGCGTTTTCAGGGCGATAAAAATTGATTTAACATTACCAATCTCCCGAATTTGATCTCGTACAGCTGTTGGGGCCATCACAATTATTTCTTTTGAAAATGCTTTTAAAGGACGTACATTCCCGATGGTTTATATCTCCATTAATAATTTGTACAAACTTTATCGCACAACTTTGGACAAGAGGCTCTCATTTTTTCATTACTGTTCCTTCATCCTTATCATTTTTTTATTTCTCCTACCAGTGTTGGCCACGACTAAACCGATCGCACTAAAATGTATAAATGCTGCCAAAAATGCCGCAATTGCATGAAGGGCGTGCTGTTACGAACCCACTGGCGAATAGCAAAAGTGATAAAACTAGAATTACCCAAATGTTGACTGTATGATTGGGAGAGCTCAACACATTACAACGGTCCCCACTTAAACATATACCTATTTATGTTTGTTGTGTCACCATGATGATGACAAAATTGCATATGACAATAGCCAACAAGAAAATGAAACGCGTCAAAAAACACATTGGCTACTTGCATTAAGTTTAACACCACATGGCCAGATGAGGTGTGGTAGTGAAGTGTAGAAGCAGCTCTCCGGGAAACGGTTTCCTGAGAGGTCGTATTACTGTATTTGACCTGACGGCTATAACAGCTTTTCTTCCTGCTCTCAACTTCTCTATATTTTACTAATTTTAAATGGATGAGTAATTCAAACACTTTAATGAGAACATAACCGACCTTGAAAAACCCCGCCACTATCCGACTTTGTTGTACCAAGTGATCAGGCTGGTAATTTGCCTATGTCTCGCATGTCGAGAAATAAACCGTTTGTTTGTTTGCTTTTGGAAATGAGATGCAACGACACTTGCCCTTCGGTAGGTATTAATCGTCACCAAATGTTCACTCCATAAATGGACTCTCGCCTGACATAAGACTTGGGAATGGTCTTACAACGACAATAAAGCCATGCTCTCATCTCAGTTGCTCTCAAATACACGATCTGTAAGCTTCAGCATCCCCAAGGAGCAATTTAATCAATACAAGTCAATACAAGATGCCAGACACATTGTTCGGGATACTGGGATATAACATCTTTCGTAATGATTGCCTTTATTGTAGTGGTGGTGGCTGTATAACCTACGTCGACTACACATATTGTTCCTTCCTCTGGATGAACCACTCCTACGTTAACCACCTCTTCCGGGGCGGATTACCAATTCTATTATTTCAACAACTCTTTTAGTAGGTTTATTTACAGATACTCATCGTCTGCACTCACCGTCATCAATGACTTGATTGACAATTTTTCTCTTATTACCGACCTCCCATACAATAACAAAATAATCGCTGGGGATCTTAATATGCCCGAAATCCCATGGTCCCTTAACAATAAACCACAAAAACGATACTTTTATGTCTACCTTTGGTCGATTGGGATGGGTATAACCCGTCAAGAGAAATTGGCCCAACCAAAATCCTCTCAAACCAATCGGGCAATCATATATTTGATCTCCAATAGCCAATTTATGTTTACTTATAGCACTAACGCGAAAGAAGATCCTAAACTTAATCCGATACACAGAGACAGTAATCCACTCCAACCTGTTTAATTCACACTTAGTGACATATGCCGTCCAAGATTAGTTCGGCCCTCATGCTCACCAGGCCCTGACAACATCCCGCCAATTCATGTCAAGCACGGAGTTCCAGACATCCCCCTGCTTTTGCTCAATATATTTACACTTTCCATGCTCAATGGGGAGTTTCTCACGCAATGTAAACATTCAGCTATAATACTATGACATAAAAGCGGAACTATGCAATACGTAAAAATTACCGCCCAATCCACCACACATCTATTATCTCCAGAATCATGGAGAAGTTAGTTGCAAGACGCAAAATAGAATATTTGAGTTCTATACGGCTTCTCAGTAAATATCAGCCCGGTTTTTGAAAGGTAGGTCATGCACTACCTGTCAGTTAGATTACCTTGATTATGTGACTAGAGCAAGAGACGCCGGAAGTGCCATCACTGTAATATTGCTTAACATCCAAAAGCCTTTCTACTGTGTCCAACACAACTTATTATTGCAGAAGCTTATTTCATACGGTATCACTAATTCGCTTCTGGATTGGTTGTCTTCCTACATCGAACGTAGAAAACAAGTAGACAAATTGGTAACCATACATCTGAAGCCACTACAATCTCTAGCGGATTGATTCAAGGTAGCGTGCTAGTCCCGCTTTTACTCTTAATTTGTTGCAAAAATCTCCTTGATAAAATCTCGTACGCGAAGCTACTGCCTTCCGTTGATGTTATTAAAATTGTCTATGGTCCCTGCCCTAAGCAATGTAGTCCCAATTTAGCCTGTATTCAGTCTGACTTGTCTGTATTGGAGCACTGGATAAACCCCTGGATGTTGCAATTTGTCACTGACAATTATATTCTATTGTACTACCGCTGCGGCCTTTCTACGAACATCCTAACATTGAACGATACCCCATTCCTGTGTGTGACGTAGTCTGAGACCTTGGTCTAAGATATTCTGCCTCATTTAATTTTTGGAGCATGTTATGTTATTGCAGGCTTCTGCCAGAAAAGTGATCGCCTATATAAGTCGAAATCTTATTTTGTGGGATTCTAGGCTTTAAGCCTTTAAATTATTTGTTAGGCCGAAGGTTGGGTATTGTTTGCTAGTGCAAGGTAAGCTGAGGAAAATGGACATCATAGCACTAGAATACATTCGAAGATTATTCACAAAGATGTTTTCCAATATGCCTAATTTATGACATACCGTGAGCGGTTCGACGCACTAAAATTGGAGCCGCTATGGCTGCGCAGACTCAAAATTAATCTGTGCCTTCTATACCACTATTCGGGTTAAACTTCACTGCTCAGCCACAACTCGAGTTTCAGACTCGTACGCGCTATGAAATAAGAAACAGCGAGCGCTTATGGAAATACAAAGAAAAGGTACAAAAGCTCAGCTCAAATCTTTTCCCCGTAAAATATGCGTTAATTTGGAACAAACTTCCTTCGAGTAATAAAAACTGCACTACCTGTCTGCAATTCACACGCGTGATTAATATTCACTAGACTGTTTCAAATGTCTGGTCAACACTTAGCCAAACGTGTGCTCTAGATGATTTGTATGAGAAAGCTCATGGATATACTTGAAATTTGCCATATCTACTATTTGTCACAATACTATAATGTTGCCTAGATATAGTTGAAGTTTTCCATATGTAGCTAAAAACCATCTTACTCCTATCACTCCGTTTAACTAATCATATCTTATAATTGATACTCTTATTCTAAGATGCACTACACCTTTCAATCTGTAGTTTCTGTACCATCGACGTCACATGCCAAGAATTTTCATCAAAGTTTAATTGTCCTATCGGCAACCGATTGTATTGATTATTATGTTATTTAATTCCTCATACTATACACTCTTCCTTGTTTCATTGTTGGCCATGCCTGTGCTGCACTCACGTGGTGACGGACTACAGCTTTCAAACTAAAGAGATTAAAACTATGCAAATCTAATCGCTACTGACTGGCTGACTTAAAACAAAACAGCGATATAATTGTTTGATCCGCGTGACAGAACGGGCTAAGGCTTCATCGCCTATCATGTATGCATAAAACAACCCTAAAAAAGACATTTGATACCTAGTTATGATGGCCTATATACTATCTTGCCACACAGGCACAGAGCCAATTGGAGCATGGAAGTGCGGGCGAAACTCATCGTGGAAATACCCTGCATGGAAACAAGTCCCCTGAGGACAGGTCCATGGATGACCGCATTACTTTACTTGAACTTTCCGTCAAATCTACATTTATTATTGTTCCCAGTTTCTTTATCTCTACTTTTTCCAAAATGCTAAACAATTCAAAAACCCATATGGGAACCATTAATTAAAAGACGAATAAGTAAGTATATAATGCGATCACGTCGTACATGTTGATAAGATCACCCATTTTGTCTGTGCCTCGCTCTGCTGAGGAATAAAACCTTTATTTATTTATTTATATCCATCTTGCACCAATTTCGTACTGGGATTCATTTGTCATGATATGTAGCAGTAAACCAACCGTTGTGTCTACGTTTAGAAACGAATGTATAGCTTGTCGGAACTTTATACCTGACTGGATTTCACGTATCTCAGATGGAAGTCTGTCCCAACATATGGAGTATCAGTTTAGGAAAAAGTGATCGCACACCTTTACTCCTGATCACTGCTTTTACTTTGTTGTTATTATTTCGAGTGCGGTGCATTGACAATTTTGCTCTTTGTACTGTTGGGTATCAGGAGTGCATTTTTTGGGTAATGGTATCAACGAAGATTAAAAGGTTACCTTTTGTTCTTTGCACCCACATTGGAACAAGTTTTAAGACAATGCAAACATCCATATAAGAATGGGTGGTGGAATACCCTAGTTGACGCTTAACAAATGATTTTTGTGCACTATCACTCACTCTAGAAGTTAACTAGATGATGGAGTCATAACCAAGCAATGTACGTGCTTTTATTTTATACACTGTGTTGATTGATTCCTTCAGGTTGAATATTATGAAAAGAAGTCTAATGCTGCGACGGGCTTGAGCTGCAGTATCTGCGACGTGTTCGGCAAAGTTAAATTTGTTTGAGTAGTGGATCCCTAGGTCACGGATAATGTGGCCGTGAGACAATGTTTTGCCTTCAATAGTAAGCGAAACTGGTATGATGTCACATCTTGCAACTCGTCAGCATGTCACTGTAACAAGTCAATAGGTAAGTTGTCGTCAAGTGTAGCCCATATAGTACCTGTCATTTCCTCTGCTCTTTGCTTTCCCATTTCGTCTTCTGTGTTATTGTACTAGCCAACCGTCGACCGTTTTAACGCCATGCATCTAGTCGGCTCGCGCTCGGTCCTCTGCGAGCATCTGCGACAGTACCGCCCAGCTAGCCACGAGATATGACACATGCACACCTTTCTTGTGTAGGATAATACGTGGCATTTATCAGCAGAGAATGTCATCATGCATTTGGAGCTTCATGATTCTAGCGCACATAAGTCATGCTGGATTTCGCTTGGCATAATACTAGCTTCAGTTGGATTAAAAGTGTAAAAAATTTTGTGTCAGCGGCAAACAGGAAAGGTTTTGCCGGAGGAAAAGATGCCAAACATTTCGTTTACATATGGAAGGAATTAAAAGGGTCCCATAACACTATCTTGTATCAAACCACTGCTGACAGGATTTGACGTGCTTGTTTCGTGTTGAATCTGAACAACATGGGTTCTCTTTGTGAGGTACGAATCAAACCGTGAAAGCAGAAGGTTACGTATGCTATGTGCAGTTGGTTTGGTTTAGATGAACAATGAACAATGAATTTATACGGGTTAAGAAGCTTTGCTTTACAAGCCCCGTTGGATAGTTGGTGGGGATATCAACATAATAATTATGATGAAAAGGATAGTAAAATAGTTAACACTTTAAATACGAAAATAAGGACTTATCGTTTGCTGCGCTTCAGTACTGCGTCCACTTAGATTCACAAAACACACAGTTAACAACAAATAATTCCAGGGTAAACTCCAGGTGTAGGATGGAGACATAGTTTTAAGTAACAAAGTTTAAGTGGATGAGTGAATCGCCCAACCGTCTTTTAAATATTGTTAGTTCGTTGCAGAGACGACCGATTCTGGGAGAGCATTCCACCGGTGACAGACACGGATGGAAAAGAAATTTCTGCGGCACACCAGACGACTGTATTGTTCTGCGAGTTTTAATGAGTGGCCCCTCAGGTTTGTATTGCTGCTGAGTTGCAGTAAAGGGCGGCACACATGATGTGGGTCTCGCAGAATCAAGTATATCATAATCAGGTCGCCTCGTAGCTTGCGATAGGTTCCACTGAACAATCCTAGTCGTCGCAGCCTCTCCTGGTATGACAGATTGCGCATTCCAGTTACGTTCTTAGATGCTCGGCGTTGAGGCTGCTTCAGTGCGTTAAGGTCGTGTTTCAGCCATGGATGCCAGGCTTGAATTGCGTATTCGACTTATGGGCGAACATACGCACTGAGCATTTGTCGAAATATGGAGCTGTTTATTTGTCCAAATGCCCGCCTCAACAGCCCAACGTGTTGATTCCCGGTCTTCGAGACCTTTTCCGATTGCCTGGAGCAACCCAAGTCATCTTGAACCAGGACACCCAAGTCACGTTCGAGAGTTGATTGTTGCAGTACATCCGTTCCGAGTCGGTATGAGTAGCTGCCCTGATGTCGGATGGAAAGCACCTTGCATTTACTGACGTTGAAATGTAATAAGTTTTGGGTCGACCAGTGATACACCATATCTAAATCATTCTGGAAAACATGTTGGTCGGCGTTCGCCTGGATCCTGCGCCAGATCTTGATATCGTCGGCAAAAATCAGGAAGTTTGAAGCGATTCCCTGTGCAAGGTCATTAATAAACACCAGAAACAAACGTGGACCTAAATCCGAGCCTTGCGGCACACCACACTCGACTTGTATGGGGTCCGATAAAGAGCTCCGAACTCTGACCACTAATTGCCTTTGAAATAGAAAGTTGGCGATCCAGCTTAAAAGTGCGTCTCCGATCCCGTAATGCTGTAGCTTGGATAGTAGTATCGATGGTCTAGACGATCGAAAGTCTTGGAAAAATCCAGGTAGATCACATCAACGCCTTCTCCAGCGACGGCTGCCTCGGTCCAACTAATGCGTGCAATTAGTAAATTAGTTGTACATGACCGCTGTCGACGAAACCCGTGCTGTTCAGGAGTGATGAGGTTGCAGTTTTCCAGATAGCACACCAGCGCATCGGCAATTATAGATTCCATGACCTTGGATAGTATAGGAAGAAGGGTTACTGGGCGGTATTTGGACGGATCAGATCTGCTTCCAACTTTGTGAATCGGGCTTATTATTCCAAGCTTCCACATGGCGGGAACTTGGTTCTGGTCTAAGCAGTGCTGGAAAAACTGAGCTAAATATCCTGCCAGTTGGTTTGCTGCTACTGCCAATGCCTCAGGACGAATGGCCTCGACACCCGGCGAGCTGTGTTTGCGTAGAGAGGTCAGCTTTTGCAATACAGCATCTGCGGTAAAATTGATGTGGGTTAGTCCTGGTGAGCAGAAGACAAAGCTTGGTAGATCGCTTGGTGGCAAGACCCTTTGAAACGTGGGGGCGTATTGCATCTGCAGCGCGTTTGCAGCTTCCATAGACGTGCTTGTTGGGCCATCAGCCGTCTTGAGTGGAGGAAAACCTTGCCTCACCTTTCGTAGGCTATTAACGTGCTTGTACAGCAGTTTGTGGTTAGCACTGAAGGTTTATGCGATGTTCTGCTGATAGGCGGCTTTGTCTTCTCTTAACAGTTGAGTGCAGTGGTTACGTTGGGCTGCGTAGTTGTCCCACGTTTCTGGTGCTGGAGCTTCTCTGTACACTCGCCATGCTGCGTTGCGTACTGTCATCCCTTTTCGGGTTCTGCTCCTAACGAAAGAAACGGATTTGCACTTATTGTAAGCTTTTATCTCTGAAGCCTGTGCAATCAGCTGACTGAATTTGTTGATGAACTCGAGCCAGGCGACTTCTGGGGGTTCTTCTTCGAGGAAAGACCATGTTGTGGCGCTGACTAGCTGGGAGAGTCGGTCGTACCTTGTGATGGTTCGCACAGTCTCATCTTTGTTCTAAATCGTGCTTTCCGGTATCTTGAACATGGTTAGAAGGATGTTCTGGCACTCCATGTATGAAGACTGTGTTTAGGCGGTCTTGCTTGCTGTGCCCCTCTTCGGTGTTTCTTTTTGATTGTCGCGCGATCCAAGTGACATAAGGATAGATACGTATCGCACAGGATTCGTGTTTTAGCGCGCTTGCGGAGAGCAAAACATTTTCCGTTTCGGTTGAGGATTCTAGAGTTACTCGAATAAGTCTGGGTTCACCATAGTTTGGCGAGTTTGGATGACGAGTAATTCGTAACAAGTTTACGGGCTTCGCTTTGATACTCATCTGCATACACAGTGAGTTCCATTGGTCTTGGTCGTCTGATAACTTATCCCGCAATGTGATGGCGGTAGATTCAGGGACATTTGAGCATACAACAGTCCGGGCACTGTTGTGGATCCCTTTTTAATCGATCTACAAGGTATGGTACTCATTTGTCCTGACTTGTTGACAAGTGATTGTTTGCTGTTTTTCTCTCCATTTGCGTTAACGGTGTTTACAATGGAAGAGGACGCAACGCCGGCCTCTCGGTGGACCCTTGCAGCAATCTCTGCATATGTAACCGATGAAGCTATGCTGGACACGATCATCCGCCTTGTGCATTTCAACGTAGATGACTATTGCAGATGAACCGCCATCCAACACACTAGTCAGGCGATTGAGTAAGTCGATCTGACATGTGATGTAGGATCACGCACATACGAAACCTTGTTGTGAGGTGTTGATGAGATTTCGCGTCATCATGAAGTCAATAGTTTTGAACTTTATGAGGCTCTCTTCATTGTAGATGGTACATAAGTATGGCTTATTGGGCGGTAGTTGATCAGTCATACGCAGAACGACTTGTAGCAAGGAATGACTACAGCCTTCTTCCATTTTGATGGTACCTTACCAGCTTTAATAGATAAATAAAAAGATTCAGTAATACTACAGGGGCAACGGATCCACCGTTTTTATCAGTGTTAGTGGTAAATTATCAGGCTCAGCAAACTTTGATTATTTAGTAATGGAAATAAATCGATTTATAACATGGAGTTCAAAGACAAATGTCCAGGTTTTATCATCGGTAAGCAGAGGTAGGATTTGCGAGGTAACCTCAGCAGTGGCGTTGAATGTAGAGGAAAAGTTATTATTAAAACCGCTGCTTATTCTAGTTGGATCGCTAGTTATTTGGTTATCATGCATTAAGTAAAACATTTCATCAGTTTAGTGTTCAAGTTTTATTATGGCTATTGAACGCTTGTCTTACAGCATTCATTCCCCTGATAAGCCGAAGTCTTCCAAGTTTGGAAATGACGGTTTGCTGTTGCAATACTATGGAGAAGTAGTTCGTTTTCAAATGTCAAATTCGTAGCCGTGTGCTTTTGCGTGTACAATTTTCGAGGCGGCGACTGACTTTGTTTTAATGAGAAGACGCCCATACTTCATTGTTGTTAGAGCTTCCAGACAAATCTCTATATTTTTGTAGGAAGCATCGGCATCCTCTTGCGGATCATTCGTTAGGAAGGAATTTTGCCAATTAAAATATCTCAGAATGGCGGAAAAGTATTTCAGGTGTATGGATATGTATGGTCTATAGAGGACTGCACTTTTAGTCCAGGTGGGTTAAGAAATTTTCTTCTCAAAGGAGAGTTAAACTATCTTGTGATCGCTACCCGGGAATTCGTCTAGAATAACAGCAGAGATATTGGATAGGCCTAATGTAAGGAATAAATCAAGGATGTGGTTTCCTCTGGTGGGTGAATGAACATGTTGTGCCTGTCTATCGATGCGTCTAGGAGACAAAAGCGCCAAATATTTAGTAGCTGGGTCGCACGATCACTAGTCAATATCAGGCATATTGAAATCTTCTCCTATTACTTTGCTTTTAACGGGTGGTTCTGCTAACTAGCCAATGAAGTGTTCCAGGATCTTTAACTAATCTGTAGTGACATTCGGACGGGAGTAAATGCAACCCAAAATCATCGGGGTTTTACCCAGAGCAATATATAAAATTACGCTGTCAGTATTACTACCTTGAAAGGAAGCGCATAACAACGGTGCTTGCAAGTTATCACCGACATATATGATGCAACCTCTTCCAGGTGCCAAGGTTCGACAAAAAGAAAACAGCAATAATGGTCAAATTGTAAGCAGGACTGTGGCGTTTCGCTTGTAAACCATGCCTCTGTCTCTAAGATAATGTTCGGTTTAATAAGTGACACCAAGAAGCATTGAAAAGAAGCGATTTGGTGGATAGCGTCTGGATAGGTAGACACGCTAACTGGTTGATTTATTTGCAGTAGATATCTGGCGTTATGTCATTATAAGTTAAGGATGAAGTTTTGGGGTAATTTTTAGCAGGAATGGAAGTTGTTGATAGTGTAGGACTAATTTCCAAATTTATGTTTAAATCATTCTGAGAAATTTTAGAAAAGGCTGTAGGCTTTGAATGGGAGGGATGACACTGGGTTTTCTCCACAGATCTACAAAAATAGACAGTTTATTTAGTCTATCAATGAGATAAGATGGATTTATATTGCGGAAACAGCCTGTGGGCATAAATCGTTTACGCAGAATGAGGATTTCAGACGTTTTCGGCTGCACGGAAAAATAGGGTTGAGCAAGCAACCTACTGAAGTAAACTTTTGAAATGTGAGGGACTTCTCAATGTCATTTAGCTCGATAATAAGCCTTTCTAGCGTGGGCTGGTCTACAGAACTAAATCTGACTTGAGCTGGATAGGCTTGTATCCTTTTAGGTACCCTAATGACGCTTAACATTGGAACATTCATATTATCTACTTTACCGAAATTTGTGACGAATTCATGGAGATCAGTTGAGTCAGGTATATTGAAAGCAAGGACACTGAGGGCTAATGGCTTCTCAGAATGTATGGGGTAGTTGGTAATTTTATGCGGCCATAGTGTTTGAGCTGGCCAAATCGCTAGTACTGGAGGAGTGGTTATAAGTTTCTGTGAAATGTAGTGGTTCTGATTACCAACCGACTCGGGTTTTTGGAACGTAAGATCAGTAGAATCCACGTTCTGAGAGGGTGGATTACTGGATACGTCCGGAACTTCTGCTAGCGGCGTATCTATCGTATTTTGACTTTTGTCATAACGGAAAACAATCAGGTAGCAGGGCACTGTGGTGTTTATGTCCAAATCGACAAACTGAGTATTAATGCTGTAGCTGTCTTACGAAACTGGCCCATGTGTAAAGTCCAAAAGGATGATGTGTCCCCAAACTGGATTGCTTACATGAGGACACGGTATCTCTATTCCCTAATTATTATGCTCATTTTACATAGCTTTGCTGTGCCCCACGATCGGTTACCATATCTTTTATTTATTCCTTTCACTCCATCACTGAAATATCCTTGATGATTAAAGGTCATTCATATAATTATGTTAATGTGACACTGCCCAAATACTCGCAAACCGCCGCACGCAGTACAATTTCTGCCCTCTTGCACTACGATTGCACAACCTATTCCTAAGTTATGTACTATATTTAATATGCCTTACAGAAGGACGGTTAAAGGATACTTCATTTTATTCTTCTTCCCAGACCGTACGTTAAATCTAGGTTTATTTGTTCGTAGTTGCTTATTTAGTTTTCCTTGGACGTACTTAGTTTAGGCTTGGTATCCTTGGTTCACCCTGGTTGCGATTTCACAGGTTCGTAGCGAATGTGGCGCTTAGTTTTAAAAGTTGGTTTTAAGATGTTCGCTGCACGCAGCGTCATGGGTGGAGAGTCGGGAGCGTTTACTATATTGATGGACTGGTTATGGCTGGACAGGTAACCTTAAGGCAAGGGCGTCATTTTGAGAGTTAGGAACGAGAAAATCAAATGTAGATGCGAGCACACTTGAGGTTAGTGACTTGCGTCGTAGAGTATGGTCAGAATCTCCATGCAGGTGTAATCCTTTTAAAGGCTTTCCATCATCGACTATTCTTAGCGTCTAAATGCTTGGGTTGGCAACTATTTGGTCACTACTCTATAAATTCAGTAACAGTTAAAGTACTTTAACTGTGAACAGGATTGAACAGAAGTGGAGCTGGACTTTCTTAATGAGTTTTATGCAACTGCACTCCCTGCCGACCATGTTACCAGCTTTAAGTAGAATATCCCGCAAGGCTGCAAGCGGAATAATATCCGGGACATTAAAAACAACTGCATTGTTGGAACGATACATCCTGCCGACTAATTCTGCGCAGATCGAATCGATAATTCATCCTGTGTGCAACGTATGCTCTATTATGGGACTCAGTCTTTTGCAGTAAAGCAGTTATGGACTCTAGTGCACGGAGAACAGACAGGAATATATCGATCGGCAAACTTTGGAGTTTAAGCTGGGTAACATCGTCATGGATATTTTGTAAGTTAATAGGCCGAACTGGCAGGGCAGCTGGACATAGTTTGGTTACACTTGAAATTTCAAGTTTCGCAGTTTTAGGAGCTTTCGTAGCTTTGCTAGTCTTAACAGTCACTTTACGAGTAATGGCACGCGAACTAACTGAACATGACGCGTTAGTTTCCATATTTCTTAGGGGTTGGTCATAGGCAGGGAATTTTAAAAGTTGTTCTGTGCATTTCTCATCCTTCCTCGTACCAAGCCTAGAGTTTCTGGTTTTGACAGTGGTAAGGAAAACTTGCTGATGTAGCCCTAATTTGCAGGTCTTGTAAAGCTTATTTAAGGCAAACGAGCAGTGGACAGTGGACTAAAATGGTCGCTGCGTCAGATAAAAGATCGATACAAACCAACCAGGTGTCAGTCCCCTGATGGCCGGTAATCTGAAGGCGCACCGAGTGTCCTTTGCACACATTAGCTCTGAGGTCAGCTCTGCGCCGTGCAGCGATGCGTCGATCCTTTTGTTTATGTGCGCGCACACGTTCTATTCACCCAGACAAAGAGTAGGACGATTGACCGCCTTGACAAGTCCGCTCGGAAGTTAGACTTGGGAGACAGGCCAGGGGTTCGCTGTCGTCAGAGAAAGTAGGGTGGAAGGACGCAAGTGCTGGTGACGGTTTTGTATAGTCACATTCAATATATGCTTAGTGTTTCCGGGTCGGCCACCGGTTCGCTTTACAGTTCACTGCGGTTGTGTGAAATTACCCCGCCCCTTCTAAGGCGACGGTTTCGGGGAAGAGACGTGCCATGTATCGAGATTTGGCATTTGGTAATTTCTGAGTGCAACTAATTTTGCATGTGAAGCTTGACGTAGCCGTAATCGATTTGGAAGGTGCGCCGATCGCCAAACGACAAATGATGAGGCCTGAGGATTGTGGAAGTGGCCATTTAATCTATACAATTTCCAACTGAACTTAGGCCACAAGGGTTATCAAAATCCTCTGGGACCATTACAGGTTAATCTGTGTAAACCAAATTCAGTCGGGCGACAGTGACATGCATGCCTCCAGTTAATATGGCATGGATGCACTGACATAGTAACGTGTGCGCATGTACGGATCACAGCCCGGATTAGTTCGCGTGCATCTTGTCACCTGGGCGTTGACCGAATGATTCACGAGGGTGGGTGTAGTAACATGTTAGTGCCTGAGGTCAGCAACGGTGTGCTTGGATGAACCTGGATCATTGTAAGATAAGGAGTTTCGGCGCGACCCACAGCACTATAACAGTGCCTGTTGACGAAAATGGTTACTGGCTATTCGCATTCTGACACCACATGCAGTCCAAGTCGGTACAAGCTAGCGCGTGCTGTGGACACATGGCGTGCGCGAGTGAACAGACGCAATACGAGTGATGCATTGAGGCGCGGTGGGTCACGGCTAACTTTGGCCAAAGCGCGAATTCGCAGGTAGATATGGACACCCGTCACTGGTGTGATGACCGCGGCGCACTAGGCGTCCTGGCATCACGCGATTGTGTTGGGAGACATCAACCTGTGCTCGGAGGTTGTAATGCAGCTGAACATATGGGTGATCTGTGTGCTTTTTCCGCAGCTAACACTTATTGCGTTTTAAAGCAGCGAATGACATATATACTGAGTAACTAATTGAATGCTTGAGAAGCGCCTCGTGATAGCGTGTGAACCACAAAATCGTAAGAGGAAAGTGACCACAGTTTGGCGCATACTGATGCAGCAGTAATATCATGATGCACTTGTAGTGGAGGTACAGCCATGCGAGACGAAGTTGAGAATTGGTTGTGTACGTGGAGATCGGTTTACGGGATCCTTGTACGCCGTTGCGCGCTTCCCATGTAGCGGATCGGGAAATGCCTTCCTAGTGAAGGCGCGTGTAAGTATCGTTTAATTCACAGGTAAGCAGTCACGCCCGATCAGTGCAGCGTTTTAGAGCGTGGAGATTTCGAGTTTGATCACCTGGTTATCCATTAAAAGTCCTACAGCACTGTTACCGAGCGAATGTGACAGGAATTCAGTACCAAACGGAGGGTGGATGAACAACTTTGATGACCACCCAATACTATATGTACTGATATCGAGCACTACTAAGTCGCATGAGCCATTTGGCTCTCAACAACGCGTATTCAGCAGCGAGTTGGGCGTTCGAAGAAAAGTTTCACTGACCCTGTGCTACAAAACTCGAGCCTTTTGGGCGTCCTAAAGAGTTTGTTGCTACTCGAAGGCAGTGTTACCGGGCCATACATTTTAATGTGTACAGTACCCGACTTGCTGCTTTACGAATAAGGCCTTTGTTAACTAAGACGCGAGACGGGGTTACGTAAGTCAATCCTCGGCACTTACCTGCATAAATGAAAAGAGCTACCCGCACACACACACATGGACATGAATCTAGGTAGTCCTCCGATCGCTAACACGACACATTCAAGCTAAAACTATGGGGAGATACATGTGGTGAAGCGCCGGCCATGTCGGTGTAGGAATTATATTGAGCGCCTGCGCGCAGAAGCACTCAATTAATAATTAACTCCGCGCAAATCGATTAGACATCGACATAAGATTATCCAGGCACGAGGCAAATACTTGCAATTTGTTTGTCGTGACGGTATATGCTCACACAAATTACAGGTTGGGCTCTGCTATAGATGGTTTTCCCCGTCAACCCTGTGAGAAATTCCACAAAACGTGTCGCACGGATATCGTGGTTCTGTCCGGAGATTCAAACACAGAGATTGGTAGATTGGAAGCTGATGAACACGATACCCGCGATCTGCACGACTATGGTACTCGAAAGGACGGATTACAGAGATCGCCTTCTACAGCTCTGTGCTGCTCACGGTTTATTCCTCCAGAGCACAAATCTTCGGCCCTCCTTGCGAAGCACTTTGCCGGGACAATCGCTGACTCCGATTAATCACAGCACCATAAGTTAATGTTGGCCAGGCTGCATGACAGACAGCGAATCAAGTAAATGTAAGTACCTCTCCTCTGATTACTCGCTTCGGTGTGTGTGTGTGTTTGTGTGTTAGATTCTCTCTGCTTTTGTGGCACCAAAAAGCGTCGTCGGATACGACTTGATGTTTCCAAACCTGTCGTTCCAACTAATCAGGCAGCCTTACAGAATTCGCAAACATCCAATATAAAGAGCCCTCCACTCCCAGCTTTTGAAGCGCAATGGACATATCCGTAATACCCTGCACAAATCTACCAACGTCATCTTTGTTTTCATTAGGCAGATTATCGACGGATGGATTTCTGCTGGAAGGATTTAATTAATGGGAAGACCGCCGGACAATTCCACCTGATGTTGGGTGCAACTCTATGCAGAGCTATTAACACCCAGCTCTAATATCTCATCATGGCACATCGCGCAGGCTGGTGGACGCGGCGTATCATGAAAATGTTACAAACAGCCTTCTCAAGGGACTTGACCAGATTGTTCTCTTTTGTCTAACCAACCAAGTGTAAATAACGTGCTGTGTGAAACGAACGGTGCATCAATCCACAGTGATTAATGCTGGCTTACACCTCAGGCAATACACTTGGAACAGTTATTCCACCGGCCACAATTACCTGCGAATTTGCATTCATTTATCCATGTTGTTTCTTGGTGTATAAACACCTCTTAGATGTCTGATCATAAGGGTTGCTGCAGGCACTGGCTTCAACAGCGTCACAAAACGCTCTTCTCAGATCAGTTACCTAATACTATTTGTAACCCTGTTGACTCATTTCTTCTTTTTTAAATTACCTACACTCATTCAAGTGATTTGGGCTATGGAAGTCATCTCGTCTAATTTGAGCTTAGTGGACATCATGCTCACAAGCACGAAATGCAACCGAACAGATTGATCCAACTACCGCAAGGTCAACTATGTTTTAAGTCCAAAGAGCTGACTTTCCTGCTTTTACGGAGGCTCAGTCGAGTATAGGAACAGCACAAACTCGAAGAGCAAGCTCAATTTTGCCAAATGCTGGAGTACCTTCGAGCGTTGATTGCGAGCGCGAAAAATGTTACCGACACAACTTAATTCCGGGTTGTCAAGGTGTGGACATATTAGTTTTCTACCGTGGGGTATGCCATACCCCAGTTCGGGGAGCCCAAGGAAAACAAACGCATCCGGTTTGAAATGCAATTTGCATTTGCCCACGGCGGATATGACGCTGTACTCTCCTCCATTGCTTCCCTTCTCGCCCCGCTTGAACCTTTTGTTACTCTTGTATTGTGGTCGTGTTAATTAACTATATACCTATATATTGGTTCGGACGATTATTTTGGCAGTGATGGCAGTGTTCCTTGCATTTTACGACGCACAGCCTGCGTTCCCTGAGGCATCCAGAGCTACTGGTCTTCTTTGTTGCATCCACACGGATGTGTCGATTACACAGCAATTATTTCTACTAGACTGCACTTGGACTTCAGCACGTTTCATCGTGGCCGATTGTTATCATCCCTTGCTTCATTAGGGGTGGAAACAGCTAAGCTTTATGTGAGTTGCTTGCTAGGAGGAGTTTGATATTCCGTTGTATTCAATCAGACTGCAGAATCCACGGTCATTGAAGACATAAATGATGTGAGACGCGCCAATAAGCCGAGTTCAGATGAGTAGAAAACAAATGGTAGCTAACAAGTACGATTCCATTGGCACCCTGGGTGACTGTTATATCCACAGAAAGACCGGGCTGCGCAATATGGAACCATGGTTAACCTGCGTAGATGCAACTACCTGAGCAGTAAAAGTGTGTCGCCCAAGCGGTTGCGATTTATTTGCCACATCAAATTCTCTAAGCATCGTGGTCTGTTCGAACGCTGGTTGCAACGGAATGCTAACCATCAGGAAATCCTTTATTTTCGACCCTGGACATCGTTGCTTGTGCTTTCCTTATTGGTTCTGTTCTCCCGCATCCAACACCACTTCGTTATTTCAAGCGGCGTTAAGCCGCCTGTACTATTATGGCTGGTTTGACAAACAATCGAAGTGCCATCACACTGTAGCCATAGACGAACGCCAGCAAGAGTGCTAGGATGCTGGTATATGGGTCGCAATAGCCTTCCTTCTGATCACCGGGTCAAAGCAGAATCTGCCAAGCAAACACATGAGAACAGCCACTTAGTCGCACCACTTCCCGACAAGAGATCGGATAACCTACATCAAGGAGACAACGAAACTGGCAAACACAACTTGTACGTTAAGGATAAATAGAGGAGCGAAATGGTAATCATAAGATCATTGGATTTGACACAGTTGATTTCCTCATGGCACCAACAAAAGTTTAGTGGCTGACCTTTCGCCGGTCGACAAAACATTTAACCAAAAACACGCATCACACGATTCCTTGCTAAGAACATTCAAACTTTCCTGCATATAAACCAGAAAAAATTCTTTTGAAGAAGTTTACCAAAATGCTGCTACGTCAAGCGTCGCATGCCTGGGACCGCGTATACGTTACGCAAAATTGTTTGCGCTTAGAAATTACCAAAGCCGCATTCGCGATACATTACACGTCTCTTCTCCGAAGCGATCGCAATAGCAAGGACGGGGGTAATGTTATACAACCGCAGCGAACTGCAGTGAACTGCAGTGCGAACCGGTGGCCGATCCGGAAACGCTGATCAAAAATGCTCTCCGGTGCAGCGTGCAAATGAGACGTAACAACACTAGAATTTCACCGGTTGTTAATCGTCCCCCAATCCCCTCCCCAGCAATGGACTCTCGCCTGAGATAAGCTTTGGGATGGGTATTATGAAAACGATAAAGATATGCTGTCATCTCAGTTGAGTTCAAGATCCATCCTCTTAAAGTTTCGGCATACCCAAAGACCAATTTAAGGCGGACCTGCAAAAAGAACTCTGCTCTTCCGCCGCATCATTTCGTCCACCAAAAGTCGAGCGGGAAGTAATCAATCCGTGCTTGACATAGTGCTCACGAAAGAAGAGCACATAAGTAAAAAGTTAAGGTTGAAGAGCTCTTTAGGTCGGAACGACCAAGTAAACATAAGTAAAAAGCCCTTGTGTCATGCGGACTATCCACAAGAAATAGCGACTTGTTTTGAATAATCTCCAAATACGACATGCTGGCAGAACTTGTGTGAAGTGAAACCTCGGAATGTTCGGTAGATTTTTCCATTGACATGCTTAAGTGCAGTTTGCTGACAATTTGTGGTACCTGATAAAATCCGCATCGTTCAACACGTCGATTCGTTCCGAAAGAGCACAATGCTTCTTTCGGAGCAGAACCGAAAACACAAGACAGTAAACGACGCCGCTAAACAAGTGTAAAGAGTGAAAACTAGCCTTGAAAACTGAAGCTATCCTGTAGTGCAATCTAATCATAGCGCCAAGTTTTTTTGTGAGGAGAAAGTAGTACATCAGCAGAGTCGAGCGAAAAGTTTTATGCCAACTACATATTTCCGTATAGGCAAGTGAACAGTTTCCGGAATGTGAAGAGTGACGTTCCCCACTAATATCAGCGAATGAATGTGCTCAAACTGCCGAGGATTCAGCCAACGTATTACGACTACAGTACGCGCCAATTCTCCGACGTGATACCAGCATGTGTAACACACCTGTCCCATTGCCCAGATGTCAGTATTTACATACGTCACGTTTAGTTCAGCTACCATTTTGAGGATGCTGCTAGGGTTGCGCGTCCACAGTTCCCCGATTGTGACAACATTCGCCCGAAATCACTGCAGGTAGCAGCTGCGAGAATAGCTGATATATTAGTGAGAGTTTTCAAAAGATGCGTGGAAGAACAGCAAGGCACTAACTTGCGGAAGCGGGGTATCGTTAATACGATTTTCAAGAGCGCTTGCCGTTGAGCGTTACCCAAATATCATCGAATAATTCTCCTCCCAGTGCTCTGAAATTTGATGGAATCGATCATAGCTGAGTTGCGATGTTCCACGGGGGTCAGTGTTGGGGCGGCGGTTATTCTTATTCTTCATTAACGACGTTGCGAGTTTCATCGAGTCAATGGTATGGACTTTTACCGTTGACCTCAAGATATGGCAGCTAATCGACTGTCAGGAAAATCACGATTTGCCGCAACGGGACTTAGGCCGCACATTTTAAAGGTAAAAAGCAAATGTACTTCCGTTTAACACGGACAAGTACAAAACCGTGCATGTTGGTCACAAGCACTCTTATGCATATAAGCTTGGAGACGCAATGCTGAGAAGCCGCCTAACCGGAGAAAGGCATATTGGCGGTAACGTAAGACGATCTCGGCCTTTCGGCGTACTCCCTAAAACAGTCCTTTACCGGGAATAAACATTTCTGTCGTTGATGGACAGCTTTCTGGAGGTTTGAGCCCTCTAGCTGCCTGCTAATTCTTAATGTGCATGAGGCCCCATGTTGAGTACGCCATCCAGGCTTGGTAAACCTGGTTAGATTGCGATCTGGATTCACCAGAGTCTGTCCAGGGAAGGACGACGAAAAACCTGAAAGGATTGTTAACCTGTCATTGCATATGTGAATGAAATCCCTCGGGGTGTAGGGAGAAAGTTATCGCCGTCTGCAAACTGACCTCATCCTGGCGATTCAGATAATGAAAACCCGATCACGTTTGCGCCACCTCCTGACACTCACCGTAGCACATAATTGAAGGTTCCTAAGCTGAAACTGGTAACCCAATACAGTCGTCTGGATTTCTTCCGGAATTATTTTTCTTTTCGGTTTTGTCAAGGGTGGAACGCTATTACTTTTGGCATTTCTGCGCCTGTGCTGCCAATTAGCAGAACGACTGCGCAACGCTTTACAAAAACTACATTATTTGCACTGATTTCTATTTACTGATTGATGATAAGATGCTTAAAACATAGTTCTCCCCCATCCCCACGAAATCGGATAAAGGTATAAACCATATTGTTCTGGTGGTTAATATGATGAGTTCCCTGAAATGTTTTTCGCTTTTGCACCATGTTTTCGAACCTATATACTTTTCGTGATCTTTCCCATGGGATTTGCTATGCTTTACCTTGTTCATGCCTTTGTTAATATTGTTCCATTGTTTTCTTTTTCCCAACTTGAACTTCGGCATGAGAAGCCTTGTTTTAATACGTTCATACCTACGTATTCCTTCTGATTAACGTCCATATCTGCCGCTTTTTTCTGCGCTGGCTTCACGGATCATCTATGAATATGCTGTTATGTCATGACCCATTGCGTATTTTAACGCTCGTTCACAGCCCAGCTTCCGCTTCATTTGCCAAAGTCCACAGCACTCTTAATACTCTTGGTTCACCTTACACGTGTCTAACTGACAGGCTTAGGTGCCCCGTACATAGTGTCACATATGGAGTTTCACTAGTTCACCTCACTGAGTTGTTTTCTATTTTCTGTAACTTTACGTCGATTCTGGAACCTTGCTGCCGACTGCCGCTGGCATACTATGTGCAATTCAGGTTGAGGTCAATCACACAGCTGGTATGCGTATAGCCGATGGAGGTTGCGTGATTATAGTATCGTCTCCTTCATATAATTTGGGCTCAATGGAAGTGGCCGAAAGTCTACTTTTCGATCACCTTTTGTCAGCAACCAACTTCCAACCACCACTGTTTCGAAGTCCTTCTGCATTTTCGAAAACATTTGGAGAGTAGATGAGCTCCTGACAGTGCTCTTTCCAATCGGACTGGCGGTACTCGTTTCAGGCGTATTTGAGCAACTGGTGGTGTTGACTTTAGGGCCACAGATGGCGCATTTTTCGCTCTATCCAGTCTCCTTCCACAGTTAATTCGAATGACTTGTATTTACTATCTGTCATGCTTTGTTCAAATGAATGGTTTATGGTGTTCTCATATGTTTAATAATTATACCTAGTCTTTCGTATTTCTGATATAGTTCCTACACAATCTTTGCCATTGGGATGACAATACCTACTGAGCAGAACCACAGGGAATACGGATTACATTTATGCAGCTTTAACTGGTATATTGTGAGGTTGCAAAATTTATGATGCAGCTTGCCGAGGCAGTTGAAACACTGGATCCCAGTTCGTACACATCAATAACATGAAGTAATGTCGCAAACTACTGACAATCGGGATGCAGAAACATGGGTTTTGATTGGTCACTATAATCCATCGTGTCGATCGATGTCTTCCGAGCAAGCCCAGAGCGCTTATGGTTTCCTGCGGGTCGCGTGTACGCTGAATTGTCTGCATATTTTAGGTCATCACGTTCTGTGCGTGGCATGGGCGGGGCGGGTTTAAGCGGCTTGATCGCTCACGCGGTAAGCAGAGCGCCTGAGCGATACGGATACCAAGTGTGTAATAGCTACTTTGGTGAACGATCCACAGATATGGTTAATGATTCGCTGGATAAGACGCGAAATTGGCATTCGTTTGAGTACACAAAGATTGGTGTGTGGTTCACGATATGGAAGATTCCTCCATCGTGTTTCTGCGGGAAATGTGCAAAATCCGCAATGTATAGATTAAAGGCGATCCACACAAGCTAGACCCGGAAGATGGAATGCTCTTGATAGCAATGATAAAGCTTGGTCGGGTGAGTTCAAACAGATGTTTGTGTGACCGAATGCAGCTGAGAAACAGCGAAAATACAACATATTCACAGATGAGTGATGAGCACGCAGGTTCGTTCAACGCATTTAGCAGGATTCGTATTTTTACTTGTCTTAAATCAAATACTGAGTAGACTAGGAGAGCACGTACCTACTTTTATATATTCTTGAAAATGGTTTTTTATATTTATGAATTAATCTTTTCCAGACAAACACCATTTATTTTTACTGATAAAAATATTATCCCCATTTCTTGCCTACTTTGATACTACAGTTATTTCATTTCCTCCACGGGTCCACTATGAACTGAAATTCGTGAACATTTTCAATCGATTGATAAAGTTGGATTATAGGTCAGCGAGAGATTGAAAGAATTGCTCGTCCACTGAAGTCCCATTGCCGCCTTCTGTCCAGACTGTGGTTTTTAAGCTAGAGGGGGCATCAGTTAACGAAGCCTCCAACTATTACATTCCGCACTTCTTTCTGAACAAAGTGAATGTACGAAACTGTAATAAACATAACATTTTATACATTTCCATCACATTTACTAAGGGGATATATGAAGAATGTAATTATACATTTTGATCTTTCCCTGTTGGGATAATTTCTCGCTCTATCCAGAAATGCACGATTTATTTATTTGAGTGGAGTATAATGTGAATTTAATGGTATAGCAAGAAATTTGTCACATCTAGACTCACTCAGCGGCTGTCACACGTCCTGAAAAGCACTGTAGGCGTTTCATCCTTTCGGGAATCGTCAGCAGTGCACATTCCATCGGACTATGGTAGGGTTCGAACCCGCAAATCGACTGTTCCCAGTCCGTGGTTGAGACCACTGATCTACGGAGGACGGCATCGACCATCGTAAATAAGTTACTCGATGTGATATGGCTCCGCTCACTATCCGGTGACTTACGCGTTACTGTCATGCAGAGGACAAAGTAGCCCCTCTCACCCAGCGACGAGGTAACGAAACTTAAGCTGCCAATTAACTTATGGCACTATAAGCAGTTCGGTCTGCGTACTGATTACAGGAGAGTAGTAGGGGGGGTTGAATAGTATAGCTAGACATTCGTCACATCTAGGCTGAGAGCGTCTAGATGTGACGAAATTCTACCTAATAATTCAATTCCCCCCACTACTCCTCAATGATCTCAACCACGTACTGGGAACAGTGGAGTTGCGGGTTCGAGCCCTACCAGAGTCCAATGGAATGCGCACTGCTGACGATTACCGAAGGGATGTAACGCGTACAGTGCTTTTCCGGGCGTGTGACGGCCGTCTGAGTGAGTCTAGATGTAACGAAATTCTAGCTATACTAATTATTTATTTATTTATTTAATGCAGGTGCCTTTCATAGTCAATTCGAATATTTTAACTCCTGGTTTGGTGGTTCTTCTTTGGAGCAGCTCCAAGAGGTGAGTTCCTTGTTTTAAACATTGACAGCAACACTTAATCTTATACTCAAAGTGGGGATGAATATAGGATATAATCAGTTAGGGTACTAGATATCAATCAGATGGAAAAATGATCGCTGTAATGCTTTAATTTCAAGTTCGCCATATGTGTTACTCCCGAATTGCTTATGCTTTTTGGGAAGATGGTACCTAATACTCTTTCAGCGAATCATGTGCTGGGGATTCTGCTGCCCCAAAAGCTAGGTATTGTGGAATCTGTGGCAAAACTTCAGCAGGAGGCACATTGGAGAGATCGGGAGGAACTGGTGCACGTTGCACACTAGTAAATACGGTCCAGATGGTTTGGATGATAAGCACGGTCGCATGTCGAGTGAATAATTCCCCAGATCTTAACATCATCTGCAATATTATCTGGAAAGTAATTGATATGGACTAATAACAGTACCGGGCCGCGTCAGGACCTTCGCGGCACACCATTAAAGAAGCAACGTCTATCCGAGCTAATATCCGCGATCCTTACATTGGATGATCTGTCGATAAGTAAAATTTCTATCAATTAAACGGAACCGTTAATGCCGTAAGCACTAAGCATTCGGAGAAGAATTAAGTCCTTGACCCTATCGAATAACGATAATTAACAAAATCACCTTTAGCGGATCCCATCTTCAGCAGCCCTGTTCCATGAGTTCTGAGCAGGAAACAGATTGGCGTAACAAGATCGTCTGTATCAGTATCTATTTTAGGGTTTGGAAATGTGTTGCAGTTTTAAAATATCGCTGCACCTTTTTACAATTACCGACTCCGTCGCTTTTGCCAAGACAGGAAGGCGGATAAAGTTTGGTAGTTGACAGGGTATAACCGCTTGCTGCACTTATAGATCAGAGATATGAGTCAATTATCCCTCTCAGATAGGAGTACATTTGAGTCCTAGTGAAACTGAATTAAGGTTGCAAGATGTACTTATAAGGTGAAGCGGTTTTGAATCCTTTGGGTAGATCCTGTCGATTTATGGAGCCCTGCTATCTCGAAGATAACGTACTTTGCTTACGCCGCCAGCTTCGGTAACATAAATGCCAATATCTTAATGAGAACGCATAAATTGAGTGCAATCAATTCGAATAAACAGTGATATTTGTTTGTAAATATGCCACACTGAAGCGTAAAATGGGTGTTTGTAGTTCGAGAAGGCGGAAATAGGCGAGAATTAGGGCATTGTATGAAATTAGAATGTTTCCAGGATTTACAATTACTGGTCTATTAGATCACATTGTTTCCAAGCTTCTAATCGTCAACACACAAAGCGTTATTTATTCCCCCAAAAAGCACGAGAACAGCCGCAACATGTATTCGGTTGTTCGTACTGACTTCCTGGCCAGTCCAATCTAGTGGAAATTTGTTTCCACTCAAGCAAACAAACTTTTACACATACACTGCATATGTGTAAATTTTGAACTAGGGCTAAGTCGATATTTTGGAGTACTTTACTGCATACGACCACATAAGTGTGACTAACACTTCGTTGTTGCACAACTCCGCGTTGTTCACCTCAGCAACCAGTACTTTTCCGAACAGCTCTGATTCAATGAAACATAGTTAAGGATAGCGCTTTTAACACATTGTCGTCTTGTGTTTTGGAACAACAGGCATTCAAAGCGTCATTACTTATCTGGGTAAGTGTACACACCCGGCTCCTAGTATCGATGTTGTAACGGATTCCTTTCTTTGACAACGTTGGCAAACTAGACCGGAAAGTTCCACACAGTTAGTTTATACTGCCAGTGGGGCCACAAAGTTCAGTGGATGCATGTATCTTGTATCGTCTCATCCATGCCGATAATGACAACTAATAATTTTAATCAATCGTTTGAGAGTACAACATACGAAGGTGTTCAAAAAGGAACATCACTTTCGAAATAGCTTGCCCAACGGCAGAGGTAGCTCACTGTGTCTATTGAACGCATGTGAAGGCTTGTTTAGACAAGAAACTACCATTTGGTGCATTTCGCTCTAAATGTTAGTTGGCGAGCTACTATCGCTGAAGTGAGCACTTTCATAAGCTGGTCGTCGAATTAGGTCAAACAAACAAAAAAGTTGGAGAACCAGGCGTGTGCATGAAATGTTGCTACAAGCTTGGCGAAACTTCGCAGAGGCATTTCATTTGCTTAGCAAAGCATACTTGGTGGAGTGTGAGTCGCACACAGGGCTATAAGTAATTTAGGCATTTTAACCATGTCAGAATATCAGTCATGGAGGATTCCAAGTCTGTACGACCTTCTACATCAAAAGACTATGAAGATATCGACACAGTTCGTGCTGTGAGTCGTGGAAATCTCCGTTTAACTGCTCGAGAAGTTATTGACTAACTGAACATAAGCCTATCACAATGCCATCAAAAGGGAGGGCGTTTGAGGGGTGCTATGCGCGGGAAGAGACAGGTACTATGGGAAAACTGACTTATATGTTGACTCATGCAATGCACCGGCTCACGCAACACAGTTTGTCCGCAGCTATCTAGCCTAACATCACACTCATGTTGTGCCTCATTCCCAATATTCTCCGGACCTAGTCCCTGGATACTTTTTCTGTTTCTCATACATAAAACCACGTTGAAAGTAGGTGGTTTCCAAACCATAGAGAAGATTCAGTACAATGCGAAAAGTGGCCTGCGCGCCACCTCAAATATGTGTTCCAGGAAGCTTTGCAAAATAGAAGCACCAATGTGAACGGCTTTTTAAGTAGAAGAGACTACTTTGATGGAGAAAGTGCTTAAAATGTTGCGCAAAGAACAATAAAGCTTTTATTACAAAAGTTCTGTTTTTTTGAACACCTCTCGTAGATACAGGCAAACCAAAGCAATTGCAGGTGTTCTGATATTACCTACAGGCTGCCTGAGATTAAAAGATAACTGCTTTTGTAAGCAAAGAACGGATTTCATCCGGATTAAGGTAGTAGCCTAAACAAACCGGGGGATAAGTGATTTATTATGGGCGGCAGCATCGTGAAGGCTTTGTTGGTCTTAACCAATGACCGGAGGTGAACAATTAATGACCGATCGAAGGTTCCGGCGGCTTGCGTTAAAAAATCGTCTGACTTAGTCCTATTTGCGGCACTATCTGGTATTTAGGTTAACAAGGTGTTTTGAATCCTGCTTCGCTATAACAATTATCGGCTCCTTCAGTTTATGCAGACTGTTACCGTAAGCCACTTTACAACAGTACTTTGCGTTCAAAAGTAATTATCTATCATACACCGACAGTCCTTGAAGTTAAGACACCATTTGACGGTGTGTATTTTCTGTTTTATCCTACCAATATTTATACGTATCGACACGGATGTGACGAGAATAATTGCGCGATTTCTGAACTTCGTCTTCACAGTGTACTTTTCAGATGCTAACAGTTGTTTTGGGAGAAACAACCCCGCAGGTAGTCGAGAAATGAGTGGTGAATTATAACTGGTAAAAGACGAGGGCTTGAAAGTGCGCATAGGAACCAAAGTGAGGATTAAAAAGCACGGAAAGGAGAAATTTGAAAAAGGAAACTTCGGGTTTGTGTTGACTAACCAACTCATTCGCAAAACAATTGTGCAGGTTTTCTCAACGTTACATCACGGTGATCGCTAGTATTCGCCCTGTTTGTTTGCCTTATTTCTATTTTCGAATGAACCGGATTATATCACTATTTTAACTTTGATAATGTCGCCAAGTCGACTTTAAGGTGTCGAGAACAAAGAAGCCAGAAAGGCGTGTACATAAAGAATCGTTCCATTTTGGGAGCCACCTTAATTGGAATTATCATTGGGAATCATGTGGAAAGTAGTGCGTGACACATTTTGACCCCTTGTCTCCGCAGGTAAGTCTCGTGAATGACTTCCAATAGATGTCCACATTCGTGATTCCGTTACTATATTATTGGGTACACCTTGGTGAGTTCTCTTCATAAACGTCGACGTTCACCGATGTACAGGATAAGAACTTGTAGGCTGTGTTTGTATGTGAAGTTCCTACCCTCTAACTTGTGAAACTCAGGCGCAACTACATCGCATGTTCATCGGGGCTCCACACTTAGATCGCATATTCCATAAGACACACATATGTGCTCAATATACCCGGAAACATAGATAGTTCGAATGTGGCGGAAATCTTCGTAGGAGGACATTGTGTTGACCAGCCAGTCTAGAAGCGCGTTCTGCATGTTTCGAGGAGCCAAGTTTAGCTGCGTTGGTAATCCAAGGTCTTACTCCATGGTTGTAATTTGCAATCGATTTTCCTCACTAATCTAATTAAGGGTACGTTTATGGGTTTAAGCTAAATCCACATTTCAAATTGGTGAACTCGCGACGGTGCTCTTTTGAAAATGTCTAGGTTTGTATACCAACGCACAAGATTCTCGACGTAAGCAAACGCATTTTCGTGCTTGTCAGGGTCCTGGCAGCAAACACGCTGCTGACTCCGGAGGTCACTGCAACTGGGTTAGTCCTGCCCGGCATTATTCTCCTACAAAAGAATCAACCCAAACAAGGACGATACGAAAACTTGTATTACAGATCGGATCTGCCCGGTGATATAATCTACTTTCCATACACGATCTTTTTCGTTTCTCTTTAGCGCTATCTGCACCGCAGACGTGATGGTGTGGGTACTAGCAATAGTTTATGGCTGTTCAATGTTCAACTTTAAAATGGATCACCGCTAAGACGCTGACGTGAAACGAGTTCTGGCGCGATCAAACAGTCACGTCCTTCTAGCCGGTGACTGTAAAATACCCAAACGAATTCCCTGTTTATCTCATGGAACATGTCAGGGCGGATTTGCCAGATGTAATCGCCAAATACTCGCCATCGAACCATGCCACCACTCCCACGCGAATCCGAATGGATGACAACCAGATGTATTTAATTTGTGCTTAGCAACGTAAAAATAATGGTCCTCATCGTAAATATAGACTTACGGCATGCCGCGGCGATCTTGGGTTACATCTGCAAAGTGGAATATATCAGCGGAAATAATGAGAATTCCATGCCTTCAGATCTGCTTTCTCAGCTTGTGTGACACCCTACCGTGCGGCCGCACTTTAACTCGTCTCTCGCTTTGCCCTCTGTGCAGACTCCAAATCTCCCCACTCAATATTGTGCTTGCGTTCGTTCGAACCAGTTCGACAAGCTGTACTCATTGCTTTCCATCTCCTGGATCTAACCTGTGTGGATTAGACTCTTGCTCCAGTTCCCAGTTTTCGGCATATTCTTTGCCGAATTCCACTTGCGTAACTACATCAAACCGGTCTTTCGGAAAAGATTTTGGTCTCATTCGGAAGAAGAGGTTGTGGACTCCCTAACTACGCGGCAACCATCCCTGTAAGTTGCAGCATAACAAACAGCCTTTTTGCTCCGCTCGTCAACTGAGCAGCTCTAGGGACGCTTATCAGCGCTCCACCTGCATCGTCGCTTAAGGCGGGCCGATTAACACACGCCGCCGCTTTGTGTGGGTGTGTGTGTGCCACTGCGAGTCGATTGATCGCTGAATCCGACAGTCTGCGCGTTACGACTTCCATCTGCCTCTCCGCCTGACCTTGATTCGGTTGAAAAACTATCTATTCGTGTGCGTGTTCTGACCTGTTCCTGCGTCACCCCTAGCGCAAAGTACACTTATCAAGGTGAGCGCTTAGATAGGCTTTGCTGTAAACAACAAGATGACAACTAGCATTCCAATGGTTCAACGTCGTCTATGTTGCGCATACAACTGCAGTAAACTGCTTAAGATCAGTATTACCTGCTCTAGCTGCATTAGATCATACTGTCCGCAATGTGTAGGTAAATCTGTCCAAGAAGTGAGAGAGACAAACCAAGTTGCTGACACAATTTGGTTTTGCCCAACATGTCAAGTCATTCCAGTGGTCAACTGCTTATCTTTGCTCATGAAAAAGTGCGATAGGATGACTGAAATGATAGCGCAATTTGTAAATACTAAGATCCCTCCCCCGGAGGTAAATACGGCCACGATATTATCTCACCCGGCCAAAGTAAGCTCTGAGTCGAAACCGAAGAAAAGAGCTAGACGCTCCAACCGCACTGCAGCGTCTGTGACTCTAAATCCACTGGGTAACCTCACTCCCATAAGTGGGCAAGCCTCAAACATGCCTGCTTCCACTTCTCCAACCATAGAGGCTTCACTTGGATATTCATCCATGACGCCGACAGCTCAGAGCCGTAGAAAATCCGGTGCAGATAACAAGCAGGTAAAGTACGCATCGATTGCCTCGACAAACACACCGGGAGGGACACACACTGGTCCATTTTCACTACCGAGCACGCGTGGAGCAAAGCGGCTTTCACCGTCAACTCCAATGGTGTCCTCTAAACAACGCGAATTGCCGGCAAAAGTATAAAGCCTAAACTCGCTAGTAAAAACCACGCTGCGTTAACTCTCGTGTGCACCAATGTTCCCGAATCCAAATCTTGAACAATAAAAGGCAAGTTGCAAGACGATCGCAAGCAGTGGAGCTCCATCTGCGAGGCAATTAACCATCGGGTTCAGCCTGCAATGCTGCAACGCGTAGCGCGTCGCCCGACCTCAGTGCACTCTGGTGAACCTCGAATTCTTCGAGTAACACTAGACTCAGCAGATGAGACAGAGGCTGTCCTGCTCTCAGCAGTTCGTCTTCGCAACTCACTGAGCGGAGTGCGCATATTGCCGGATCTACCTTGGAAAGGTCGCCTAGAAGAAGCAGTTGACCAACGCAGCATTGCTAATAGAGATAGCAAGAAAACAATATTTGTTCATGGTGTTCCTGAGCTTCTGCATTCTTCTGATCACGATGCACAAACTCATGACCGAGAGCAGTGGTGCTACATCCGCGAATCACTCTCTGTATACAATGTTATTGCCAAATCCCTGAGAAGAGTTCCGTCATCACCTAACTTCAAAGGCTGCGGTCCAAGGGTAATTAAAGTAATATTACACTCCGAGGGAATGACGCAAGTTCTGTTGGATAGCTGGTTAAAGTTACGAGCTAGGCTGCCAACAGAGATCTGGCTAAAAGCAACAGGCGAACGACCAAAAGTAGGAAGCAACTCAACGGAACTTGCAAACGCAGCCAATTACTTATCTGCACAGTCCTGCGGAGAGACCAACACAACCGCGCTCACGGCACACAGGAGGACCGAGCATAGCACCAGTGAAACTTCTGTTCAGGAACGCTTAATAATGCCATGCAACACGACTGAAATACATAAACCAAAAAACGATTAATTTCGGCCACCTAACGGCCGGCTTAAAATCGAACACAAACTTGACCTCTATCAATGTACTCCTAACAACAAAAGTCCTATCTTGCATGTATACAAACGCCCAAGGCCTTCTAAGCAAATTGGCAGAACTTAGAGAACTCCATGCCTCACAACCGCGGGACCTCGTCATGATTACAGAGACATGATTAAACCTTGGGATAACCGATTCTAAGTCAATTTACCCGGTATGTCACTGCTTCGGACCGATGGAACCGGAAGGGGGGCGGTGTGATTCTATATTATAATACGAAGCTCCGATGCGAAGTTATCGATCACCCAGAAATCCGAGCTCCCGATTCGCTTTGGTGCCGCCTATGGTTGCGAAACAAGGACACATGCCTACTAGCCGTGATCTTTCGCCCACCAAACACAACATCAGAAATGGACTCCGAACTGAACCATGTTTTCCAGTTTGCTTTGAACAAGTCCTACACCCACATTCTTATCACGGGAGACTTTAACGTGCATGACCTAGAAACGCCGGCAACCGACGGCACGCAGTTTAAAGCCTGCTTGCAAAAGCTTATTGCTAGCCACCCTCTTTACAACCACGTAACCTTCCCCACCAGATTTCGAACTGCTAACAAGCCGTCGATACTGGATCTTGTGCTCACTAACGAAGAACTCATGGTTAGCGGGATAGTTACAAGCACACCACTGGGTCGTAGTGATCATGCTACTCTATTCTTTGACTATATTTGCTTTGCGGAGTACCCTGAAAAGGAGGAGGATAAAGTGCATAATGTTACACACCAAAATGTGTTGTCTAAGCTGGTTAAAGATGCATCTTGGACTTTCTTAACCTAATGCCTTCCAGATGTTGCCTGGGAAACATTTACAAGGACGTTTAGTACACTGGTAGCGCACGCATCAGAGCAGAAGTCCTTCCAATCTAAAAACAAGCGTAATTCATTTCTGAGGAGCACGACACGTAAATGTATGTCCCGGAAGGATTTGGCATGGCGACATCACCAGGACTGCCCGAATGACGAAACCTGGACTGCATACGTGACCCATCGTAACTTCTGTGTGAAATTGATGCGCGAAGACAAGGTCACTCGTCTGCAGAAGTTAATGAAGCGATCCTGCACGAACCGCAAACTCCAGTACAGGCATGTTAACGGCCTTCGAAATGTAGCACTAGTCAGCAGCAGCACTAGTCACGGCTGATGGGTGCACGCGATCAGCAATGGAGGCAGCTGATCTCCTACGGCTTCATTACTCCCGAACTTTCCAGCAGGTAAAGAGCACAAACATTTTACTCTTTTCTACTACTCCACCACCTGGTTTAGAAAACATAACCTTCACTGCGGAAGCTGTGTTGAAGAAGTTGTTATACTTGTGGATCCACAGTTCTCCCGGAACTGACAACATCGGACCAAAGGCTCTACAGGCAGTAGCTAGTGATCTAGCAGCACCGCTGGCTATTTTCTATCAACGATGTCTAGAGGAGAGCCGTATTCCACCAGTATGGAAGCGAGGGGTCATCACTCCTATACATAAAGGAGGTAGCCGCACTGATCCTGCCAACTACCGTCCAATAACACTACTTCCCGTACTATCCAAAGTGATGGAATCAATCATCGCAGATGCTCTGATGGAATACCTGAAAAGCCACAATTTAACAGCCCCAGATCAACATGGCTTTCGTCAAAAGCATTCTTGTAATACTAGCTTATTAATTGCACGTAATAGCTGGACTGAAGCTGTTGATGAAAGAGTGGGAGTCGATGTCATCTACCTGGACTTTTTAAAAGCATTTGATCGCTTAAACCATCGCATTCTCCTTCACAGGCTTCGGAATTACGATATTGGCGACCCAATCCTTAGTTGGATTGACAATTTTCTACAAGAACGACGACTAGTTGTGAGAGTCCGAGAACATTGTCTGATGCAATCGATGTGGCGTGCGGAGTACCACAAGGCTCGGTTCTTGGACCTCGTCTATTCTTGGTGTTCATTAACGATTTGGCGAGATCAATTACTTCCGATTTCTTATTTTCGCTGATGATATCAAGATATGGCGAAGGATCAGAGGACCGGAAGACCATGAACGGCTCCAGTGCGATCTTAACACAGTGTCGAACAGGTCAGTTCAAAACGCCCTACCATTCAACCTAGACAAATGTCGCGTTGTACAATTACGCCATAGACATAACTACACCTGTTTTCTTGGGACAAACGGATTGCAGACTGGCTCCCAGGAACGTGACCTTGGTGTGATCGTAAAGAACGAGCTCAGTTGTTCAAAACAAGCTGAGGTAGAGGCGAAAAGAGGCAACCAGCACGTCGGCATGCTCCGAAGGGCATTCTGGAGATTTGACCCATCAATCTTCCCAACGATGCACAATTCCTACGTGCACTCGCATGTTGAATACTCTATCCAAGCTTGGCAACCTTGGTTGAAGCGCGACCTAGAAGCGATAGAGGCACCAAAACGAAGAGCAACAAAGAAGGCTGAAGCTGCTGGGAATTTTCTGTGGACGCTATCGAAGACTGCGCGTTGATCTCATATTAGCGTATCAAATATTGAGTGACCCCAACCACGTATGCCGTTATTTGCTGAAAATTAGCCACAACACGCAGCTCAGGGGTCACTGCTTAAAGTAGAAGGAACAATATAGCCGTCTAGATTGGCGACAGAATTACTTTTCCCTTCGGGTTTGCAAACCTTGGAACGCACTACCAGACTCTTTTGTATCCTCTCCTACCTTGGATGTTTACAAAAAACGATTAGATGCTGCTCTTAGCTCCCAACATTTTGCTACCTAAACTCCCCTACTGTGAATTACGCCAAGGATGCATTTCAACAAGATTTGTGTATCAAATGCACCTAAGTGAGCGACTTTATTTTACTTTTCTCACTCTTTACCTCAGTGATCACTGCTCCCCAGTGTCTTTCTGAACGTTTACGCTCGATAATTTATTTTAATTTTACACTGATATTAGTTAGCAAACTATTCATCTCGGCAGACGTTCGATAGATGACCCAGACGTATTTAGACTTCATCATATTCACCTCAACCATCCTACGGGACTTGTCAAGCACTTGCTTTTATCTCATGATAAATCATTGTTCATTGTTTATTGGTCATCTCGTTTAAGAAACTAACGAGTTCTAGCCCGTCAACTTCCCTATGTTGACTAGAGGAATTTCCCAACCGTTTCTCTAGACTAGTGTTAATGTGTCTGAAACAAAAACAGTTCACCAGAAGAAAACAAAATATTTATACGCAACCGGACTCCTAAGCATGTTCGAGTGTTCAAACTTCAGGTGATTATTTAACTAAACTAATCTAACACATCATGTTGGTACATGGATGCAAACTCCAGCACCAAGAGTACTCAGCGATGAACAGCAGAACTAATACAAAATAAGATGGTCGCGTCAACCAGCTCAGCAGAGCAGAGTACGAAATCTCAACATTAAGTGCAGTATCTACTCCGGTGGTGACTATGCAAGAGGCGTCAAACAAGCTTTGGCTACAGTTCCTATGCAGTTTCCAGAGTGACAGGTAATCTAACCAAAGTCTGTTGCAGCTAGCATGTGGAGTGTATTAAATTACGTGGAATGAAAATCTGATTGTCTGGTATAAGATCACTTACACTGCGTATGTTTCGTAGCAGAGCTCAACGAACCGGAACGCAGAAGGATGTCATCAACCATCATCTGCTATCGTTCAGGAAGGCTTCAAATAACGCTCGGGTCAATAGTGTTTGACGTGAGTTTGGGAACATCAATCCTAACCGACCCGCCGACGCAGGGACCCGATCCCTTAAACTACAGGCATTTAACTATCCTCCGTTTGGTGGTTTCAGTACAAAATCGAATAAAAGATTGCATATACCATTTGAATCGAGTGTTGCTTTTTCTTTTGTAACACGCATGATTTTACATTTCGCTCCGACATATTTATGGAACTACGTTCCATTATGTTGAAAATTTCGTTGGCATTCGGAAGTGGAATAGCAGCAATGACTTCATCACATTTTTAATATATTTTGTTATATATATTTCCTTTAGGTATTTTTTACTGTTCAACATTTCAACGTCACTACTGCGCCACATTTGATTACGTCCACATGATGTATAGAAATAACGCTACTACTTGAAAACTTGCAAGAAGATCCTACCTTCACGTACCGTTAGTGCATGTATCAACGTGATCATTTCTAGAGAAGCGTGTACCGTTTTGTCGAGAAAACTGATCGGTTTATTTAATAACTGGATGCAACTGTGAATAAATCACCGCTTATTTAAAAATGATGAATATTTTCTCGTTGCATAATCATTGTGGTTTTTGCGGTAGCTTCTAAGGAACTGCGTGCATTCTAGTCAGGAGCAGAAGGAATGAAAAACCTCTGGTTTGGGGAACGTGGAAAGATTATCCGACAGACCAATGACTACTGCACCAAAAGTAATTGCATTGTTGCATTTAGGCTAAACAATGAAAAGTATAGCAGCTATGGATTTGTCTTGAACTATCCTTGTCCCCTGCTTTGAGTGCACTCCAAATTCTAGGTTTCCAATATCCACAATACTGCAAGCAGCTGGGATTCGTCTGCGATATCTGACAAGTAATGAAAAACTATTTTGAAAGAAGCTTGGTAGTCACATTACGAAGCAGGATCTATTGGGTTCTTTTGAAAAATACTTTGAGTAAGAGTGTCAGTTATTTCATCCTTTTAACTCGTGAATTACCTCCAACTCTAATCTACTCAACCAGAGTTACGCAATGAAATATTGCCTTGACTTACCAGTGATTAACTGGAAATAAAGTGTAAATTGACATTGGTAAGGTCCTGAAATCTGCAACTTGTTGACTTAAATCCAATGACTGCCACAACAATGCAACAGCTGATTACTGAAATAGCAAATTCTATCATTATGCTAGCCACTAAACTGCTCATCTATTTTTAGGCGGTGAGGACTAAGTAAGCATACGCACTGTAAATGTTCTGGACCGATATCATATAAAGTGGTCTATTATGAAATTTATGCCTCTCATGTGTAATCAGTGATATTAATTTTTCCTTTGACCTTTAGCAAAACTTGCACCTTGGATCTCCGTAGTGTTCCATAAAGGATCTACCAGTTGCGTAAAGGATCCAGGATTACTCTCGCGCTGTAATCTGAAGTCTGTCGACAACACAAACCGACTATACTCCCACGGACTACGCCTGCTTTGGGTAGACGCAGCTTCTGCAACTGGTTTGAAGAGATTTCCACCCGTCTGTTCTCTTCCATAAGAAGACCGGTGCTTGAGTACGGCTCACTCGCCTACGGCCTTATCACAATAGGTGAGGTGAAGAGACTGGAACGGTTCCAGCACTTAGCTTACCTGCTCATCCCTAGTTTAGTGTGTATGTAGTAGGAGGATTGATGTAGGAGAATAGGGCCATATACCCTGTCATATCATCGGCTTCCAGTTGATCTCATTATGCCGCACCGGATACTGCATATGGGCCACTTCCCTATGAAGCAGCTGCCACAAGTTTGTGCGCTAAGCAGCAAACGCGGATACTGGTACAAGCTAGTGGTTCCGGAAGTATAGTACATCCCCCGCCCTCTATACCTCGAGCCTCTAGTGGTGAAGTATTGGAACCAATTGCCGAAGACGCTAGTCGAGGCAAAAGCGAAAACAGATTTTGAGAGATTACTTGACGCCCAATTTGTGCACTATGGGTATAGGGAGATTATGATGTATTGCGGCGGCAATATTCTGCCACCACGCATAAATCAGAGACGTGATTGTGCGCATTTGTTCGATCCACCTACGATGGAGTAACACAGATTTTTCTTCTCGCTCTCTATTCTCAGTATTCACGTTCTAATTGCTATCAAGGATTACAATTTGGGTATGGAAGTAAACCAAAGTATTGCACTTTCCGTGAATCATAATCTTTTCTTAAATTCTCCTGGAAACTAGGAAAGTCATTTCATGCTAAAATTTAACTAATGGTTAGAAAAGTGCGTATCATGAACGGGAAAAGATATCGATCCATGTCGCGTCTTCTAATGATAAACTCGCTGCAGCCATGTATATTTTCGATGACTCCCTTAGCTTCACATTTCCACTAGTCAATGAATCAACATACTATATTTTTCTATGAAATAAGTAATGGTCTACTTATTTGATAGCTTTGTATAATTCAGTGCATATATTCGGCATATACTATCAAGTGTATAGCTATCATGCAATCATTTGACATTACACTTTTCAATATTAAATTTGATAGGCACAGAATAGTTAATTTGAGAAACATTTAACGTTTACCGATTGTCATGGACGCATCTCATTAATTTGACTGCTAGCACATTTTACTTTGCAAGGTAAAATTTTTAATATCTATCCAGCTCAACGCGAACGGTCCCTGCTCTACAAATTGGTCAAACGTTTACACCATTCTACTGCACTTGCAATTTAAAGAACATAACACTGATTATTTGTGGATTCTTAATACTAAAGTTTTATTTTTCTGTTTAATTGAAATACATTTGCCTATAATTTATTGTTGACATAAATAAATAAATAAATAAATGAACGTTTTATTCCTCAGCAGTGAGAGGCACAGATCAATTGGGTGGTCCTATCAACGTGTACAATATGATCGCAAAATATAGTTAATTTTTCGTCTTTTGATCAGTGGTTCCCATATGGGTTTTTGAATTGATTAGCAGTTTGTAAAAAGTAGAGAGATAAAGAAACTGAGAAAAATATAAATGTAGATTTCACGGAAAGTTCAAGTAAAGTAATACGGTCATCCATGGAACTGTCCCCAGGGGACTTGCTTTCATGCAGGGTATTTCCACGATGGGTTTCACTTGCACTTCCATGCTCCAATTGGCTCTGTGCATGTGTGGCAAGATAGTACATTTCATGGTAAAGTTCATTTAATGAAATACACATAAGGTAACTCATTCGCGAGCCACATAACCATTCCAAATATCTGATAGACTAAAACGATCTCAATGAAATGTCATTACGTAAAATTTATTAAAGCCCCCATGAACTCATTATATTTTGTGCTGAACCAACAAATAGCATTCTATTTAACTGCAAGTTCACTCGCTTCTTTGCGATCTAAAATAAAAGAATACTGACAATAAATAGAAATACATACATTTTAAAAGAATATGTTGGGTATATCTGTTTTATATACGCTTAGAGGACAATCTAGTGGTAGGTCACGTTTCATTGTGAAAGTTAACTAGGAACGATATATTTTCAATTGCGAAATTTGTGATATATCGGTACTCGTTATCGATGATTCGGATACTCCAACTGGGACTACGACTTGCTTATGCAGACTTTATTAGTAATAACAGCTCTGTTCTAAGCCATAGTAATTTGCTAATTGCGTATGTATAAACGTATGCAAAATAGACCTGGTTTTGGACAAGCTTATTTGAGACCTCGATAAGTGCCTAAGGTACAAATCAGCGATAAATGACGACTATTTTCTGGACGACAATTTTTGTCAGCGCTCAGCAAGGAGTTCAATGTGTGATGCAGCATAGGCGACTGTTACTTGACATCCACACACACACAGCTGGTGGGATAACAACAGTTTAGAACTAGAACATTATGACACAATTGAAATGAACATGTAGTAAGAGGCGAACAAATTACGAAAGTGCAGAGAATAGTACGTATTAATAAACCCAGCGTGTATTAACAAAATATACAAGACTTGGAGAACAGGTAAGCGACTGAAGAGAGAAAAATTGTGTATGGCTTAACAGGGACGGCTTAAATGGACAGGATTTAGAGGCAGTCCAACGTGCATGGCTGCAAGTTACGACAATTTATAAAAGCTTATTTAGTGAAACACTGAAAGCGTGAATGTTTAAGCTTAAATACTAATGTTCATATAAAATAAGTGTAGAATTTTTGTGCTGTTGCTAACGAAGACTTTAATTTAGCAAACACATATCAAAGGAAAATTTATTGATTAGTACTATATAATATCTGTGCGAAATACTTATACGCTGACACATTGTAAAACTGCTGAATTCATCTTTTTAAACTGGAATTCTATCCTTTGACAATTGACGACAGGACTGCATTAGAATTGTTCCTGTCGTCACGAATCGGATGGGGATAGCTCACCGGAATTGGTTGGATCACAGCGCACTCTCAACACTTTATTTCATCAGAATTATCATATCGTGATGAATAAACACTTTGTGGAACATGCTTAACCCTATTAACATGCGGTTGCGTTACCATCTCACGCTGTAACTTCGCTGCCGAAGATTTAACCAAAGGAATAGTAGAGTGAAAAATGAACTTCACTGCGTCATTGTAATTAAAAATTGGAATTGTATGTCAAACAAATATTGGTGTAGGCGTGAGACTGCCAGATGCATTGCAAGGGTTTCGCGCATTTTTGTGGGTATCCTGGTTCAATTCGGTTGAAAAGTTTGGAAACACAAAATACGGAAGCCCGTTTTGTTCTAGTAATGCCCCGATAACGGTAGCTGACGCATCCTGTAATTATGCTCGAATTTAACTTTGATGAACATTTACATAAACTAGCAGCCGTGGACAAATATTGCACCCTACCATGCAGTGTGTCCTCATGAGGTTTTGGTCAAGCAAATAATACGTTAGGCTGCAATTCAAACAGGGACGATACTATTGCAGCAAATTTGGAAGATAACTTGCGTAATACAGAAAGGACCCAATCAGTGAACGAAGTTATTCTAAATTCTTCGGAGTGGAAGATTTTGAGCACAGCGAAAAACGAGCAAATCTGAACGAAAATGACTTGCTTCAACTATATAAGCAAGATAAAAAAATTCGTAGCAAACGTGCACTTCGACGTGTTAGCTGCCAAAGTAAAGGAACAAAACCCTTCTAACCTTGACAAAATTTCAGGCAGTGAATGGATTTTTTATGCTTATGTACAAAGACGTCACTTTGGTATGCAGAAATACCGGTCAAGCCGATTTCTTAACATCTTGGTAAACAGACAGTAACACACTGAGTACAAAAAGAAATTTTTTTTTCGTGAAATAGACCAAATGGCGTATTAATGTTGGTGACAGCATTGCACTGTTCCCCAAACGGAATCTGCAACAGAGTTTTTCAAGTCTAGCTTCGAAAACATTTGGATCCTCTCAATTGTTGAAGTGTTCTCAGGCTCAGAAATAATGCAACGATTTTTCAACAGGCGCTTGTTCAGTTTGGTGCGGGAGTTACTACAAATTATGGGGTAACTTGAAAATTCCCATGCAACTCTCTAGAACGAAAGACCATCTGGTGAGCAGTTGCTTTCAATGATTCGTCATCAGACCGTTACAGTCAAATGGAGGCTAGAAAGGAAAATCGACCCAGTTAGTTCAAAACGACGAGTTACAATTTGAAAGCTTAGTTGATCAGAGGAAAGGGTTGGTCGCTAATTCGAACACGGATCTTAAACGTTCCAGATGCTATTGGTTGAGTTATTGCTACCAGTATCGCAAACTCCGCGTCCGTAATTATAGCCCGCTAACAAGAAGGCATCTAGATGCGCTGAAGGATTTAAAGCGTAATGAGGAAATCGTCCTGTGCAAACCGGACAAAGATGCTGCAATCGTGTTACTCGATAGAAAAGATTACATAGAGAAACTGACACCAATACTGAGCGATTAGACAAAGTTTGCGTGCATGGAAGGAGAAAGGGACAGAACTGAACAAGTTGAAACACAAATAACTAAGAGCTTGCAAGCACTCCGGACTAAGGGATACATTTTAGATGCTCTGTATGACAGCCTTAAACAGAGTGGCCTGAGCGTCCCAAAATGTTTACGGGTTACCAAAATTTCACAAACCCAACATCTCACTTCGTTCTATTTTATTAATGATCAACTCACCGTACCATGCCGGTGTTCAGTGGCTGGTAGAACTTCTTGAGCCTGTTCGACGACAGCTCCCTACCTACAGCCTTCGTGACAGCTTCCGTTTCGTCGAAAGCATCAAGGATGATAATATCAAGGAGAAATTAACTTTGGTTTTCATAGTCCTCTCTTTTTTATGCACGTCCCATTGGTTGAGACGATCGATTACATTTGCGAGTATATAGCCGGATCAAGAATAAAAGTGTGTATACACACGCGTGAGCTCATAGGCCTATTGTTAAGCTCCACCTACAATGTGCAGTTTCTATTCAACGGGAAATACTATCGGCAGAATAACGGCATGGCCATTGGATCACCCATCGGACCGCTATTAGCGAATATCTTCATGGTCAAGCTAGAGAGAACCGAAATGGGGGCAGCCATAAAACTTTTTGACCGATATCATCGATAAATGGACGATATATTTGTTGTGGTGGATAAACATGTTAATCTGAATGAAATTCTTGAAAATTTCAACCGAGTGCATGCTGCAGTGCAGTTTACTTAATAGGAGGAAAGCGATAATCGACTACCATATCTCGATATCTTGTTAAATAGGAGACCAGAAGGATCCATCCAGCGTCAGGTGTGCAGAAAAACAACGTGGATAGGTCAGTACACGAAGTTTTGCACTTTCGTTCCCATAAGATGCAAGCGTAACTTTGTTCAACGTCATGCGTCAAGAGCACGTCGAATCTGTACGGAAGACACTCTAGATGTGGAATTAATATTCATGCAGCATACTCAAGGTGAAAACGGTTATCCCGATAGATCTATCTTAAGGAACTTCCAGGAAACCCCAGACCAGTGCCAGTGTTAACAGCACCAAAGAAAGAGTTATTTACTCGCTTAGCATTAAAAGTGGACGCTGCTACCGAGCGTCTAACCAGAAGCATTTCGGCCGCGGCAAAGTCGACCTTTCCGGCAGCCTCACTTAAGTGCGTATTTTCAACGGAACCACTCATTCATTTACAAAACAAGGACAAGATGCCGATGCTGACAACCTCAATGGTAGTTTATCAATTCGTGGGCGCCTGTGGCGCGACGTATATTAGTCGAACGGCTCGGCCATTATCCAAACGCTTGCATAGAACATTGCCTTCCTTGGCTGCGTCAGGGGGCGCCGGGACCATTATTAGCGCCATTCTGGCCCACATTGTGGACACCGGCCATGAGTTAGATTGGAAACGCGTTTTCCAAATAGTTTACAAGGTTCCGCCGCATCGAACAAAAGGTTACTGCCTTCGTTCGCTTGCGACAGCTGAAACATTATACATTCGATTTTTCCAGCCGTCCTTATACTCACAGAAGAAGCTCTCCAGCTTTCCTGGTCAGCGAAGAGAGAAGACGCCCAGGTCGACTGCCTTCGGTCAGACGCGGTATATAACAACTACCCCTCTAAGACCTAATTCCTCTTCTCAACTATGACACGGACCTTCTCGTGTTCAAGTCGTTTTGAACTAACTGGATCGAGGTTTTTTTCTAGCCTCCATATGATTTTAATGGTCTGAGGATGAATCTTTGAAAGAAATTGCTCACCTGATGGTCTTTCGTTCTAGAGAAATTCTGGGGTTCTTGTCATCACATTTAGAGGATTAAAGATTAATTTGGCCAAAGCGGATGTATGAGCGGGCGAAATTATGCCTTTTTCAAAAATGTTTTCTATAAGTTTCATCGTAAGCTCTCTAAGGCCGAACGGAATGTTTGGACTTTGTATGAACACGAGAGTGCTCTGATAATCACGCGTGACAGGTTCAACACGCATGCCACCTGAGGCATTAGAACACTTCGTGACAAGGGAACGAAGTTTATTAATTTGTCAGAAAATATTAACAACCAAATAGTTAAATTTTTCATGCTCTGCAGACGCATGATAGATGGTCCAGATGCCATGACCAGAAAAATATATTTGATCAGATTAGACAGACCCATTAAAAGAAATAAGTCGTAACAACCAGGGATGAAAATTACATGTCAATTAATTCTTCTAACAGAAACAGTATTTGGTCTAAGTTGAACTTTGAGGATTAGACTTTTAAAGTCGAACTTTGAATAAAAGATTCCACACTCCCGGTAACTATAATGATATCATGCTGCGATGCACTGTTGACAGCAAATTGCTAATGCGGGACTACTAACGAGGAAACATACAGAAGTGTAATGGACTGAAACATAGATGAGGGTATTATTTAACTGATGCTTGTTCTAACAAATACGCTTTTGGACTGCGACAAACTGCTTGAAGATGACCAATTTCTTTGCCCTTATCACACAGAATCATGTAACTTGCAAGTCAGTCGATAATGTTTATACCCATATTATTTACCGTTATTCCATCAATTTTTACAAGAAGCAGAACTCTTCGTATATATGCCTTTGTGATTATCAAGCACTTTATATTGTTAAGTCTGTTAGTTACCAGATTGCAACTAAATGCCGGAAATGTATAAACTGAGAGTGTCTTCTCTCACGACTGATGCCACGTCCAGAAATTTCTCTCAGAATGTCCTAGCACATTAAAAAGTTAAAACAAGAATAACCAGTAAATTCTGTCGCATGTTGGAATACTTGATACTGGCAACCAAAGGATCACCAACTTGAATGTGCAACTGGTCGCTAAAATTCCAGTGAACAGCTTGAGTCTGAAGTTACAGGATATAGCTAGGAGTATCCTGATAAACTTTTCACCAAAGCGTGCGAAATTTAGCCAGTTTAGCTGCTTCATAGTTAGATAGTTGAACATGTTTCAGCAGCAGCAATTTTAGTGTATCATAAGGCATCGGAATTGGCGCGTCAGATAATGACACATTTTTCAAAAGCTATTAAACATTCTATCCGATGACAGTAAGAAACTAGGCGATTTTCATTTCATTTTCAAATTTTTGAAAGGATGCGCCAAAATTAAAAGCTCCAAGATAATCTTCGACTTCGCAAATGCAAGAATGAGCATTCACAACACCCAAATTTCATGGATCCTTAAGTATAAATGATGGACCTCGAAGTCAATTGTTTTTGTATATGAAGAAACCAAATCGAAATGGATTAGGTTGCAACCCAGGGATATCAACGAAAATGAAGTAATAAAATTTATTGCGGGCACACATAAATCCTATTCAGTGAATCCGGAATTACACTAAAGTGAAAATATGGTCCCATCTGTATGTGGAACCAGTGAAGATACGTAGCGTTGTGGTTGGTAATTTGGGCGAACGTGTTCCTCTAATCAAGTAGGTGCAAAATATGAACCGGTATGTCGTTGTTGAACAAAAGGAGTAGATCTTAGAAGCCAGTGAAATAATTGGTTATGTTTCATGTCTTACATGCCGTGGCAAACATTTTAACTTCGATCACGATTCAACTGGAAAAGATGACAAATTTACCGTCAGTTATTTTAAAGCTGGGATAAAGGAAATTCAATACATTTATAAAATTCTGGCATAATTTCTGTGCCAAAATATAACTTTACGTCAGTGAATAATATTTGGATAACAATTGTCCCTATCTATCCTGATTTTAGCCTTCGAAGTTAGCCTGTTTCCAATATTCAGTTGTTACTAACTTAGTTACTTTTATGTGGTTACCGTGCGGTAGTTTGGCACAGCAGAGAGAGAAGAAACTATCCAAAACAAATAAATTATCAATCAAAACGACGTACTTTAATTGCTTAAATACTTTACTGAGAACTTTACCCCCTAACGAACCACATGGTTTACCATTCATAAATAAAGAGAGATATAAACATAGATTTACCATTTTTCACTTTTAAATCTTCTTCTTTTGTTCAGCTTGACTAGGATTTACTTCTCGCGATATTGTAGCACTTTTACTTTAAAGATCCATGAGGCTGCGTTGAATGATAGCTATTGCGCCTTCCTTGGTCGTTGGTTATAGTCCAGCAAATTTTGTCTCCAGATTCTCTAAGTTAAATGAGGAGGACCCACTGTTTGTAGATCGGACTCTTTGTGACCAAGCTTCTAGCAACTTGCGGTTGTGTTGTTTGTACTACGAACTATGATAGTAGACACTAATTGCTTGTGTATGAGCAACCGAACAGTCTGTGCCCCCACAGCACAGTACTATCCTTTTGCAGCTGACGCATAGTTGTTCCGTTCACCGCAGAACATGGTCAACGACGTGTGTCTGGTTCAGTAAGTGGGTTGAGTAGGGGTGAATATTGTACTACCCAAGTCATGGTGTCGTATTATTTCCGATGATATACTTTACACTACCATCAGCCCGTATTCAAAACATGTTCGTAATCTTATTTTCAATCCCCAAATCACTGGCCCTCTATTAACCTAATTAAAAATTTGATGACTTCTTAATCTGTCTGACACGTTTTCGTACAGCGTAGCTTAGGTCAGCAATATGGATCATCAATCAGAAAAAAAGATCATCGGCCTCTGTTGGGGTCCTTGATCATAGCTAAGGTTGGCATACTTTAATGTGCACAATTACTGCATGTCAAGCGACAAGATGTTTCTTGTAGATTTGAGTCCACTAGATCGCTATTTGCTGTTTATTTGAAACAAGTCCTTAAGAATTAACAACTGCGCTCACACGACCATAATTTCTTGGGACAATGGTAAGCATTCCTCATTGCAGATTCCAATGATGGCCAAGTCAGTGTGGGCACTGCCCTAAGACCTCGGATGGATTGTGCTTTGATTAAGTGCATTTCATTCAGTAAACGTTTTATTGGCTACCTGGATAAAAGGTCTGAGGTCGCACACATAATAGCTATTTAACATTACTCCCTGTGCCTCCACTATCCGTAGCTACGAATCCATCAAAGTTGAATTCCTTCATAATTTGAACGTACAGTTTGTTTGAAGATATGTTGATAACGTATCACTGGCCGGCTAACCGAAAACAAAAGGTAGAAATTTGTTCAATGATGGGTTCAGATATAACCGGTTTCTGTATATTTCTGAAGACCTTCAGTTAATACCCGTGAGTGTTAAATCACGATACACACAACACCTGCCGCAAGGTTACCCGGCCGGGATAAGCAATGGGTAAAAATTGATCACACTACCTTTTATTACTCTTGTAGGGCACGCATTTAATCATAGAGTCAGATATGAATTACAACTGAGGAATCCGATATTTTAATTGAATTGGCTGAAATGCGGCTGTGGTTCGGCGTACACACGAGATGAATGTAACAGTGTATACATAATTGTGAAAAGGTGGATCTAACTTTTGGAAAAGCTATTAAATTAGGCCTGCACCTGGAGTGTGCAAACGATCACTGACCATGTTTGGTCGCTGTACGCATGTTCACGGGATGTTGCAAGCAATACTTATAACTTCATGTGATAAATCCATTTGCCAACCAAAGTGATGGGTCTCCGAAACTTCTGCTTAACTTACGACACTGGCTGACGCCTTCCAGGTGGGAGTGAATCCAACGGTACAACAAAATATTGCAGAGGATTACTGTGTGCCTGTCTGAATAGAAACCACGAAGAGCGGTGGTTTTGAAATGCAACTTAGATGGGAAAGATCGTTGCACTTCTTAACATCAGAAGACACCCCGTTTGCTGTGGGAAGCAGTCAGTAGGATATATTATATTAGCGTTACAAAATATATTGCGCGTGAATAGCTTTTCAAAGAACTGTCAAATATCCACTTAGTTTGGATGAACACGTGGAAATGTAACCAACGATTTAGGAATTAGCCTATAACTTTTCGACAAGCGATTAATTTTTTCCGGTTCTGTCCTGATTGATTTGCACCATAGATCAAATCTCAGAAATGATTTCAAAACTAGATAATGAAACGATGCTTTAGGACCAAATATACTTAATCCAAAACAATTCATGTTGGACAGCAAAAGCTCTCGTGTTGATTTACACTAAAAATCTTGACAAAAATACAATAAAAATAGTAACGACTATAGCTGCTCTGTTATATTTCCCATTTTTTGGACGTATTAGGTTCAAAACTTTTCATGGATAAAGCTTTCAATCGCACCTCTGCCGTTTCAAACGAATTGTCACTGCGTTTATTAAAACGTTGACGGGTACCCATGAAAACCAAGTGCATAAAGCTAGATCTGTTCTGCAGAATTTCAGACTGCATCGAATATATCTTCAATGTAAGTGAGTTATTGGGGCAACAATGCTTTCATCGGCGAGCATAGGTAGTGCGTTCACATACATCGAATATGATTTCGATCCAATAGACCGAGATGTTCTGTATGCATGTATGATTGAGATATATATACGTGGGAAACAGTAATGCTATGGGAGGATTTAACTGCGCAGCTAGAGCGTAGCAAGTGTTGTAGCATGTGGCCACTGCCTTGCAATTCATCAAGCAATGTAGGAAAGATGCTCGCTGTCACTTTTCCTTTTTAACCTCGCCATTGGCGAGGTCATGGGAACTGGTCTCACTGGATAAGAACAATAATATTGCGACGTACTTCTAGGTTAGCACATTATCCACTTGAAGTATACAACAATTCACAAACATGTCAAACAGGAACGGGCAGATTAACGCCGCATGTGAAACGAAACCAGTATTTTTCAAGTCATAAAATGAAAATTTTTCAGAAGCGCTCTCAGACAGACAGATGTGCTGATTCCATGTAGGGATAACTGACACCTTCCAAAAAGTATGTATCTGTTAAATTTTACAACCGTCTGTTTGCTAAAAGACAAGGTCACGAGAAGTGTAGAAAAAGCCTGGAGCTATATCGCGGACCTTTGTCGATTGCAGTACCGGCATAATAACAGGCTTAGGTTGAAGCGTAGATTCCGCAACCCTGCCTTCCATTCAACAATAATGCAAGCTTGTGAAATATGACCTATCAGAACAACACACATAAAGAGTCCATCGACATTACACCACCAGTGCTTTAGTCGTTCAGCTGGTGAGAACACTGCACATGCAATATTTGTTCACCGACTTCATCTTTACATAGGAATAGGAAGTGTACCGCTCTACAACCTTCTTTTACGCATCGGGTACCCGTGGCTAGCACAAAAGTTCCGCATACAATCGCAACGAGTTTGGAGACATTTTTCTGTGATACTGAAGTTTGCTTGAAAGAGGGTTAAAAGTGGTCAATTGATGATCGGTCAAGATAAATAAAGACTCACAACGAACTTGGCCTCCGTTAGTTCGTTCAAACTACTTTGCTTGGGTGTAGAGCCATGATTAAATACATGATTAAATACACCGTAGTTTGTGTCCTGTATCCTTCAAATGCGTCACTCATTTAGTTTCCCATTTAACCAATAATTTTCCCTATGAAATTCAATTTTGTGTCTAATATTATTGGATTATCTTTTTAAAGGCTTTAGGTTGTTTTCACTCTTAAGAGGGTGTTTGTCTACTTGTATGTGAAAATGGCTGGGTTGGTTATAATATTTTGATTAGCTACTATAACAAGACTTTGCAAACAATAGTTATTGTTTTTTAATGAACGAATTCGCTTTCACATGTAATCTTATTTGCTCATTATAATTTTATATTTACGTATCTGGTCGCAATCCTCTGCATTTAGCGCACAAGCATTAGTTGGATTCACCGGAGTTAAACGAATTGAACAATTTTTGCCTTTGAGCGTACTAAAGACTTGGAATCCAGAAATGCTGCCCGAAGCTACTTGATAAACCATACAGTTAAACTTAATGGGGTTTTATTAGTAAATGTCCAACATTTTGCATATTAAGATGCTTTAGTTAGGGTTAAATTCCTTTCGGAGCAAACATTTACCTCTTTTAGTTTAGGGAGAAATATGCCATTTTTCTCACTATTGCTTCTGTTCCAATCTCAAAACTGTTCATTCCAGGCAGTCTAGCAATTTACTCACATGATTGACAGCTGCGGACAAATGTGATTAGCTACGCAGAATCGGGTGGGTTCTGAAGAAAATTCCATCGTACTTGCAACTGTCAACCACACTGAAATTCCCTTCCAGCCGATCAATCTTTTCCGTAAAACTGTAAACCTTTTACCACTTGATTATTTGACTGAGGGAAAAATAGGTGTAGCTTAGCTGATTGAATCCGGTTTTTGTGCATTACATTTGCATGCTGCCAGGAGAAAAATCTAAGTGTAAAAATGTTAGATGCATAACTATAAATGGAGTTCTTGACAGAACATTATCTATATCACTCCTTTGGCGGATTTTCTTGCCATGGTCATACGAAACCAATATGAATTGGCAAAACTTGCCGATTTACAGAAAGAAGTTTAATGAACAATTGGTAGTTTAATGATCATAAAGTATAAAGTATACCTGTTCCAAATATCACATGTTTTTGACAATATTTCGCCATGAACCTGTGTTTACATTTTGCTTCCGTAAATTTAGCTAATGCACCTAAATTGTTAAGAGGTATGTTTAGAAACATCACTTGTAACTGGATTTTATTGAAAGCGTTTTGATCATTGATTTAAACCTAACACTTAGCCAAAGTGATTTAAAGATTAACTTACGATTTAGTAAATTTGAATGCAACGTAAAGTCAGTAACTCAAATGATAATATTTTGCTATCCAACTACCATGCTTATCGCAAGGAAGGACATCAGGCAGCTTACGAAGAAAATGCAGATATGGACAGACAGAGATACAAGGTGATCAGCATCACACGTGAACGAATATTCCCGCTTGATGATTAAATGCACTATTACCATCATTATAACAGTGCAGGTTCATGGAAGTCAGCATACCATGTGATGTTGAAATCAATATATCTGGAAAAAAAATATATATATATACCAATGTTTTAGCCTTGTGAGCAACATGTATATATGTGTATGGATGGCAAAATCAGTGCCAACCAAATATTGGTAAAAACAAGCATCGATATGCGTAAGTTGGTTTGGCTTACTGACAATAGTTCAATAGTGTACGGTGGGATAAAAAGCAATAACTTTACAAGACCCACAGGATGGCAAATGGAAGAAAACAAAAGTTTCAGGTGTGACACAAAAATATCAGTAAGTTAGACACTGCAGTTTGTCATACCGTTATATAGTGTGTATCATGTAAGTGCAAGTCCAATAGTCTTTCGAATGTCTCGATGTTTGGTGAGTTCACCACATGCGATGGCAATGCGTTCCAGTGCGGACAGACACTAAGAGAGTAAAAAAACTTTCTACAATCTAAACGGGAATATTGAGTCACAAGTTTTAGTGCATGGCCTCAGCATCGTTTGTCGGCAGATAATGTTAACAGCGACTTACATGGATGGTTCTCTTCTCTTAGTATCCGGTAAGTGAGGATCAGATCACCGCGAAGTCGTCGGTATTCTAAGGAGTACAGACCGATCGAACGAAGGCGCAGTTCATAACTAAGGCCCGATAGACCACGTGTTGCCTTTGTGGCTCTTCTTTATGGTTGCTCCAGGAGACGAATGTCCCGTTTTCACCACGGACGCCATGCCTGCACCGCATACTCGAGGTGGGGACGAATGTAGGCGTTAATCAATAATGGCACGAGTTGCCGCTCGAAGGTACCGAGCGCTCGCCTCAAAAGCCTCAAGTTTAAGTTCGCTATGTTAGCTGCCTTTGAACATTGGAGCGAATCACCCAGACCTTCTTGCACGATGACCCCTAAGTCTCTTTCGTTGCTCACTTGTTTCATAACGCGCTGCCCCAGGTGATATGTATTGCTGCAGTTACTGCGCAGCGACAACAGGTGAAACTTTTCGGGGTTCAGGGGTAGTTGGTTGTTTACTGCCCATTCGTGAATCCGGTTCAGGTCATCCTGCAGATAGACAGGGTCAGACGTTGACTGAATAGCTCGCCACATCTTAGCATGGTCGGCGAATATTTGCATAGATGATTGAATGTTGGCAGGGAGGTCGTTGATATAGACTAAAAAGATTAACGGGCCGAGAACTGATCCTTGTGTTACGCCGCTAGTGACACATAGGCTATCGGAGTGGGTGTTGGCGATCCTTACCACGATTCTTCTGTCGTATAAGTAACTTTCCAACCATGTGAGCAAGGATCCGTGGATACCATAGGCCGCAAGCTTTCGGAGAAGTGCTGGGTGATTGACTCTGTCGAATGCCTTAGAAAAGTCTAAGTAAATCACATCTACGGGAATTCCCTCGTCAGCAGCCCTGGTCCAAACCAGGCTTGCGTTCATGTCAATTTTCCTTTGATGCACTTCATCTATTTGCACGAACAGATCTCATCGCACATGTAGGGAACCTGAAGTTATGACCATTTCACTATTTCAATCATAATATTTTATTGTTTTATGTACACTTGTGTAGTTTATTGTCCAATTGAACTCGTAAACATTTTCAGCCTTGCTGTGAAGTGTTACGCGTTAATTCTTCTTTGCAATTGCTGATTCCTTTTCCAATCCATGTAGCCTGTAAAATAGCTTCGGTCAAGCTGATTCTATCCTCTCTAATGGTCCGCATACCGAAAATAGGGGATTAGACTATATGCATCCCTGTTGATCCATCGGTATAAGGCAGAGGCAAGCGGACTAAAGATAATTTCAAACCAGTCCAGGTTTAGTCGCAATAAGTTAACATTTCGCTATATGCAAACTCACTTCAGAAATTGTAATACATTACCCGTTGTCATTTTGTTTTCTCACATTCCGCAATAATGCGATGAATGACCCACATTACTTCCTCAACATAGGTTATTTTAATCCTCAAGCAACTTCAAAGTTGTTCCAACATTCAGCAGGAGGAATCACCGGTGCACACGCCAAATCGAGAGCTATTTGAATTGCTGGCCAATTTCAGAATAATAGTGCCCCCCATGGAGGGCCAGCTTGGCTTTGAAACTGGAATATCCTGGACAGGGATGCGTGCCTGCGCGGAAAGAACACACGATTTGAGTACTGACCACGATCGAAACTTCGCTGAAGCCACATCCGTGGCAAGACGCATATTGTTACAATGGTTATGGCTGTCGTTTAGCACGCTGTTTTGTCATCCATGCGTCCAAGTTAATTAGCATTGGGCGCAATGTGTCTGCCAGTGGAGCGTTGGGCAGGCCACGGCGATCCACATGTAACTGGTGGAACACGCGCTTGACGCATGGCGCTGCCGATGCACGGACCAAGTGGTATAGAAGGCTGGATACCTGTACAAGAGAATGGAACCTAGCAAAAGCATTAAATGCAAAACATCTGATAGCGGCCTGGTCCTACGGACAAAGTTAAATACGCTTGCAAGCAAAGTTAGACCGGACATAAACAAATGGCTATCTGCGACTAACGAGGGTATCAATGCATGGTTTCTGCGTAGCAGTCAATATACCGTGCGCTTTGTTAATCTGGTACGGAGCTGGTAGCAACTGCAACCAGGTATTGAAGTACAACCGGTAAGATGAATTGCTAACAGTCTAATGGTTAAAATTGCTTTGCCGACAAGGATGAGATGCAAAAAAGACGTCACATGAGTGCCTACGATCACAGAGCACACGAAGCAGTTCGGCTATGAGAAGGGAAATATAGTTAGACAGCACAGCCGCAATGAATGCGTCATGCCGCGAACGCATGACAAAGCATAGGGAACGCATGCCGTCAGCTGTGAGAATTTGACGTGAGCCGGACAAAACATAGCCACACTTAACGTGTCATGCCTCAATCGATCGGTGGACGGCATTCATGCAGGTAAAAAAACAGCAAAAGAGTTTCCTGCGAAGTGGTTACTGAAGCGCTGTGTTATCAATTCTGAAAACAGCCCGGCCATATATGATGGCCGGTCGATGGGCGTCGCATTGTTATCGCCACGAAAGCCGTTATCGTCTCATAACTGGCTTCTAACAAACCCGTAAGCTTCACTTAGGCTGCTTCACTGCTAAAGGGAATCATACTGCCGGGAGCATATTGTAAGCCTACAGTGTTGTTCGCTTTACCCTTTCGATCGCGTGCGTGTTGCTGCTGAAAATTCACCCTTCTTGGGTGCACAAAAACTATTTCTTGACTTGACTTGACGTGACAATGCTCTTAGATTTTATTCTGCTCCGAAGCACTAGTGGCACCATTAGACAACTTACCAATTTAGTCATGAATGCAACTACTGCCCTCCCATTCAGATAATTGCTAGTTGTACAACTTGATCAGGCCTTCGATGGCGCTTCTCGTGTAAATTGAAGAATATACATTTATTCATTTGTTTAGTTATATTTATATGAAGTATGTGAAATGTCCGTAAATTTCCACTAATTATTTGATCGAAATGCTCACCGTCGTTGTGATACAGATGAGCATCTGATCAATAGTTTTGGCGAGCACTTTCTGCTACATCTCCAAAAAAATCTGTCTATATTCTTTCACAATTGTATCTTTAAGTTCAGCTAGGTTTATAAGCTTTATTATGTTTGCTAGGCTCTTCATTATCATACATCCCATGGTTATGGGATTCAGATCTGGTGATGGCACAGACTATCGGTCTTCCGCGACCGATCCAACCTCCACCGAATGTTTTTTTCATTAGGCAAGAACCGATTGCGCCGAATATGCATGCGAGCCATCCTCTTACCGGCCACCGTTATTCACTATCCATTTCAACTGTTATTGTGGAATGACGCTGCTTTGCAACATTTCCATGTAAGAGGATGCGAAGAAATGTCAAACATTGGCACTGTTAAACGACAACCTACGGCATACGCTCCTGGAAAATAAAAGAGCCCAATAATTGTTCGACCAGTCAACCCAACCCAGGCCATGAGCTCCGCGTTTTGTAGCATAGTTGAAGCGCTACATGGCCATGTATTGGTCATTGCCCAAACATGTTTCGTATATACTCCATGCGGAGGTAATATCGCCTTATCGGCGAACAATGGAATGCAAGTCCAGACAGTTTATAAACAAACGGGCGAATTCCAAGCGCTTCTGCGAATCGCATGCGTCCAACATTTGCACTTCGGTGCACCGTACCGCCGGAATTCTTTTCCCTATGCACAGTATAGCGCTTGATTTCACAATTTTGTGGGAGTTGCCGAATGATGAGATGGCTGTTACTGCGCACCTCTTGCGCAACCGCGCAAGCTGCTATTTCCTCCATGACGGTGCGGGTCCGTCCGATTTGCATGATGATGTAAAAACCAAATTGGTGGATATTTGCGGACATTTCACATACTTCATATAAATATAACTAAACAAATGAATAAATGTATATTCTTCAATTTACACGAGAAGCGCCATCGAAAGCCTGATCAAGTTGTACAACTAGCAATTATCTGAATGGGAGGGCAGTAGTTGCATTCATGACTAAATTGGTAAGTTGTCTAATGGTGCCACTAGTGCTTCGGAGCAGAATAAAATCTAAGAGCATTGTCACGTCAAGTCAAGTCAAGAAATAGTTTTTGTGCACCCAAGAAGGGTGAATTTTCAGCAGCAACACGCACGCGATCGAAAGGGTAAAGCGAACAACACTGTAGGCTTACAATATGCTCCCGGCAGTATGATTCCCTTTAGCAGTGAAGCAGCCTAAGTGAAGCTTACGGGTTTGTTAGAAGCCAGTTATGAGACGATAACGGCTTTCGTGGCGATAACAATGCGACGCCCATCGACCGGCCATCATATATGGCCGGGCTGTTTTCAGAATTGATAACACAGCGCTTCAGTAACCACTTCGCAGGAAACTCTTTTGCTGTTTTTTTACCTGCATGAATGCCGTCCACCGATCGATTGAAGCATGACACGTTAAGTGTGGCTATGTTTTGTCCGGCTCACGTCAAATTCTCAGAGCCGAACTTTGTGGGTTTCGTGTGGTCTTGCATAATATGTCGATTGCGGTTGTGGTTTTTGCGAACGTTCTCTTCTCACAGCTGAACGGCTCGGTGTGCCCTTCGATCCTAGACACATGTCGCGCTGCTGTGCTCCATCTCACGGCTGCCGGCGGAGCAATTTTCGCCATTAGATAGTTGGTAATTCAGCGTACCTGGGTTGGTCAGCACCTGAGTTCAACCACTCCTAACTTTGGAAATAATTTATAAAACCCCCTTTGGCAAAATTGCCTGAGATAATGTGTGGATCTTTAAAGGAAAATGTACATTAGAACTTACTGTATACAAGAGCACAAAATGATAAAGAACTATGTTATGATCTTTCGGGAATTATCTCAGAATCCGTGAGAAATGCATATTTCGTCGTTGAAATTGAGAAGTTATGTATGCCGTGATTCCGCTTGCACGCGCGGTGCTATATTAATGGATCAGTACAGATGGATATTTGCATTATCTACTTAAATACTCAGTGTGTGTTACAGCAGAGTAGATGTGATCAGTCTAATTCAGAATACTTTTAAAGGCTAGAGGATTGGTGAATGATTCAGATACAGCGATGATCGAATTAACGCGGTAATTCGTTGAGCATATGTGAAAGAACTCTTTTGATGTTGTTTACATAGAAAAATATTACGCACGTAATATTATGCATGTATTATGGACGTGTTAGGTTGAATAAATGCTTGGAGTTTTAGTCATCATCTTAGGTTGTTAATTCCGTAGGGTAAGCCTATTTCACTTCTACGGAGAATGTTACTTAATTACGGTTTGCGCAAATTTAGCCAACTTTCCCGTTTGTAGAATGCCTATAGAATTTTCTAAATAACATTTTCTATCCAGCCTTTCTAAGGGTATCCCCCTTAAATATGAAATACATAATATCTCCCCCACCGGAATCGTTACGCGTGATGTTTCGACATGTTATCATCCAACAAATCACACATCCTGACAAGATTTGTACGCAACATCTCTTATGCATATGCACCTAGGAGATACGATGTCCTAAACCTTGCTGTGATTCATGCATAGAATTTTGGCAAGTCCACCATGGAAGCAAGTATTCTCCGCGAAATATGTATGCGGCACCAACTGGAAGGCACATAGGTCACCATCGTAGATCGCGTCATCGAATGCAACCAGCGAACAAGGAAATGAAGGGCACCTTCTCAAAGTGGAACTGTCGCTGCCCGATCAAAATTCGAAACGGGGTCACTAGCAATGTCCTCCATTATAGTGCAAAGTCGGATTACTCACCATAGACAGTAAGCATTGCAGCCATACTAAATCACGGCCCCGCTGCCCAGAATCTAACTACCAGGTTACTGATTTTAACAATTGCGTTTTGATAAAGTACCCTGTAAGCGTAAGTGACCACGCAGTTCCGCACATCAAAGCAGGAATACATCCAGTCGACTGAAGGTATCGGCAGTACCCAAAGTTCTCTCATCCACATTAGGGATTAGGATCCAGGGACCCAGTTCTTTGTTAATACAGTAATGGGAGATAGCGTCTTCTCCCATCTCCGGAGAGCCGACTAAGTCTTTGGTAAGAAAACCATGTGTCACCAAAGGCACACCAATGCAACTTATGGTTTTGGTCACTTACACGGAAATTAAATCTTCGGCTCAACTTCCGCTGGGTACTCACCGTTGTCACAGACAATTTTGACATTACCAGCATTGTCTTCCTCAGGCACCTCGACTTCTTAGACGACACGAACCGCAAGATGATAGCCGATCCTGCAATGAAACACAGTGTGTGTATGCATAAACAGCAATATCGCATTTATCTCCCCTATCTACTTCTTTCCTAGAACTGAACAGACTGCGCTGATCATTTCTCCAAATACTATACTCGCGTCCAGCCAATAAACGCGGCTTTGCTCTTGGCATCCCAAGTAGTGCACCACTTTCGGACAAATGACCAGGCAGTCTCATCTCGTGCAAGACTTCCACAGAAGAAATTTGAAGTGAACTTTAAGCACCTACTCGAAAACTAGATCGGCTGCATTAGAGACAGACATTGTTTCATCCCCCCCAGAAATCCTAAGAAATCTTATGACCGGCGCCGTTCTGGTAAATTTCGCGCACTCAATAAACTAACGGTCCCAAATAGGCACCTTATTCCACCTATGCAGAAACTCACTGCGTGTCTCTAAGATAAGAAGTATGCAAGAAATTCAACTTGAGTCGGACATGATTTCAGTTGTCGGTTCAAGAAGAGGACCTTAAAAAGGGATTTTTATTCTCCTCCGATAGCACGGATTTCCAAGAATGAGATCCAAACAGTGCAACGTTGCGCAAAATTTCCAAGCATTCATCCAGGATGTCACTGGTGGACATATTAATAGCCAGTTCATTGGCAGAACAGCAACTCGACCATCTTCTATATTCAAAAGATTAACCAAACACGATGTCAGAGTTAGACCAACTAATCGTGAACTTGGTAAGTCAGCTGTAGAATTACTAGTCAAACACATTTTCTGGTCTGATTTTCATATTCTTGTTGATAAGTTGCGGAAAATGAAAGACTTCCCAGCCCCAATCTCGTTTAAGCAATCCCGTCGATGTTGTGCATTGTTTAACCACCATTGAATTTTCACTCTTTGCTTTGCTCAGCTCATGCATCTCCAGGCTGACATCCTCAGAGGTGAAGAACGTAAGTTCTCACGAATAGACTTTTCCGAAATCAAAGTTGTTATATCCAACATAGTTCACCTCTAGCATTCCAAAACAATCGCACCCTACCAACCACTTCTGATGCCTCGGACGTTAAAGTACGAGCTGACCATTAACTAGCTGTTTATGAGCACTGGTAACCTTTCCGTTTCTTTCTACAAACACCTGAAATCAACGGAATCCAGAGGCAGCCAGTTCGACAGAGAACTACGTGCCATTCATCACTTTCGGCGCACAGTCGCAAAAAGAGCTTTTACGCTCAATGAATAATGAAAAATTACTTAGCACGGCATAAAAGCAAGTACTTGACACGTCCCGTAGGATGGTTTGTGTGAATATAATGAAATCAAAGTATATGTGGATCAACTACTGAGCGTCTGCCGAGATAAAAACTTTGATAAATAACATAAGTGAAAAAGTAAAAAATCGAACGTAAACATTCAAAAATACACCGGAGTGCAGTGGTCGTTGATATAAGGCGGGCGAAGTAAAATATGGTCGCTCACTTTAGCCGATGTGATACATATATCCTGTAGAAAAGCAGGTTTAACGTAATCCACAAGTGAGGAGTTTAGATAACAAAGTGTTTTAAGCTAAGATCAACCTCTAATCGTTTTTTGAAAACGTCCAAGTTAGGGGAGGATACAGCTGAGACTGAGAGTGCGTTCCAGGATTGCCAAACCCGAAGGGAAAAGTAATTACGTCGAGACTCTAGACGGTTATATAGTTCCTTCAATTTTAAGCAGTTACCCCTGAGCTACGTATTGTGGCTAAGTTTCAGCAAATGGCGACATACATGGTTGGGGTCACTCAATATCTGATAGGTTAATGCGAGATCGCCGCGCAGGCTTCGATAGCGTCCGCCGAAAATTCCCAGGCCCTTTACGTGCTTTGTTGCTCCTCGTTGTGGTGTCTCTAACGCCTCTAGGTCGAGCTTCAATCAAGGTACCCCAGCATGGATAGCGTATTCAACATGCGGGGGTATGTAGGAATCGGACATCATTGGGAAGATGGATGGGTCCAATCTCCCGAATGCTTTTCGCAGCATGCCGACATGCTGGTTGCCTTTTTCCGCAGCTATCTCAGCCAGTTTTGAACAGTTGAGGTCGCTCTGTACTAGCACAGGTAGGTCAGGCTCCTGGGAGATAGTCTGCAATCCGTTTGTCCCAAGCAAATAGGTGTAGTTATGTCTATGGCGTACTTGTACAACACTACATTTGCCTACGTTGAATGGTAGGGCGTTTTGAACTGACCAGTTCGACACTGTGTTAAGATCGCACTGGAGCCGTTCGTTGTCATCTTGTCCTCTGATCCTTCGCCATATCTTGATATCTTCAGCGCGAAATAGAAAATCGGAAGCAATTCATCTCGCCAAATCTTTAACGAACACTGTTAATAGATGAGTTCCAAGAACCGAGCCTTAAGGTACGCCACACATCGCATCGATTGCATCGGAAAATGATTATCCGACTATCACCGCTAGCCGTCATTCGTGTAGAAAATTGCTAATCCGACTCAGGATTGGGTCCCCAATGCCGTATTTCCGAAGTTTCTGAAGGATAACTCGATGGTCTAAGCGATCAAACGCTTTTGAAAAGCCCAGGTAAGTGACATCTACTCTTGCTCCTTCATCAATAGTTTCAGTCCAGCTATTACGTGCAAGTACTAGGTTAGTATTACACGAGTGCTTTTGACGAAAGCCATGTTGCTCTGAAGCTATTACGTTGTGGCTTTCCATATACTGCATCTGCGCATCTGCGATGATTGATTCCATCACTTTGGATAGCACAGGAAGTAGTGTCATTGGACTATAGTTGGCAGGATCAGTGCGGCTACCTCCTTTATGGATAGGAGTGATGACCCCTCGCTTCCATACTGGTGGAATATGGTTCTCTTCTAGACATCACTAACAGAAAACCGCCAGTGGTTCTGCTACATTATTAGCTACAGCCTGCAGAGCGTTTGGTCGGATGTTATCGAGTCCAGGAGAACTGTGGATACGCAACTTTAACAAATTTGCAACAAAGCTTCCGTAGTGAAAGCGATTTGGTCTAAACCCAAAGGTGAAGTAAAAGAAACTAGGAGAATTTTTGGGCTTATTGCCGGTTGGAAAGTTTGAGAGTAATGAAGCCGTAGGAGATCAGCTACTTCCATTGCTTATCGCATGCACCCATAAGCCGTAACTAGGGCTGGGATCCCCCAATTCAATTATCTAAGGCAGTTAACGTGCCTGTACAGGAGTTTGCCGTTCGTGCGAAATCGCTTCATTAACTCCTGCTGATGCGTGATCTTGTCTTCGCGGAGCAGTTTCACACAGAAGTTACGATGTGTCACGTATGCAGTCCGGGTTTCGGCATCCGAGCAGTCCTTGTGATCTTGCCATGCCAAATAATTCCGGGACATAAATTTAATTGCTCCGTGCCTCAGAAAAGATGTATGCTGTGTTTTGGGGTTGGAAGGACTTCGGTTCCGATGCGTGCGCCACCATTGTGCTAAACGTCCTTGCAAAGGTTTCCTAGGCAACATCTGGAAGGCATTAGGTTAACATTGTCCAAGATGAATCCTTAACAAAAGTAGATAACACATTATACTGCGTGACAGTATGCACTATATCGTCATACTTTTCAGGATACTCTGCATAGCATAAATAGTCAAAAGTAGAGTAACACGATAAGTACGACCCAGTGGTCTTCGTATCACTAACTCAGTCAACTATAAGTTCTTCGCTTGTGAACACAAGATCCAGTTTCGACATTTTGTTAGCAGTACGAAATCTGTTGGGAGATATTCCCTGGTTGTATAGAGGGTGGCTATAAATCAGCTCCTGCAAGCACGCTTTAAGTGCGTACCATCAGTTGCCGTCGTTTCTATGTCGTGCACGCTAACTTCTCCAGTGATAAGAATCTGGGTGTAGGACTTACTCAAAGCAAACTGATAAACGTGCTTCAGTTTGGAGTCCATTTCCGAAGTTGCTTTGGTGGGCGATAAATCACGGCTAGTAGACATGTGTCGATGCTCTGCAACCATTGACAGGACCAAAGCGAATCAGGTACCTGGAATTTCGGGTGATCGATAACATCACTTCGGAGGTTGGCATTATAATAAAGAAACACACCGCCACCCTTCCGGTTCTATCGATGGGAAACAGCGACATACCAGGTAAATTGATCTCAGCGGCAGTTACATTAGGGTTTAAACATGTCTCGGTAATCATGACGAGGTCCAACGGTGGTGATACATGGAATTCTCTAACTTCTGCCAAATTACTTAGAAGGCCTTAAAAGTTTGCGTGCTTGCAACATAGTGTTTTTGTTATTCGGAGTGTTAGTTGTAAAGCCGGCCGTTAGTTGGAGGGCCATTAATCGTTTTATGGTTTAAGAATTTCTGTCAAGTTGCATGGCGTTATTGAGCTTTCCTGAACAGATGTTTTACTAGTGCTCTGCTCTGTCCTGTTGTGTGCCGTGGGTGCTGTTGTGTCTGTCTCTCCGCAAGACTTTGTGGATAACGAATATGCAGGGTTTGCAATTTCCATGGAATGGATTACGAATTTCGGCCTTTGGCCTGCCGCTTTTAGCCGGATCTCTGTTGGCAACCTAGCTCGAAACTTTAACCAGTTATCCAACAGAACTTGCGTCAGTCCCTTGGAGTATAATATAACTTCCATTAGTCCTGAACCACGGCGCTTGTAGATAGGTGCGGACGGAACTCTTCTCAGCGATTTGCAATAACATTGTCAACAGAGAGTGCTTCGGGGATGTAGCACCACTTATCTCGGTCATGTGTTTGCGCATCGTGAGCTGAAGAATGCAGAAATTCGGAAACCCCATGAACAAATATTGTTTTCTCGCCATCCCTATTAGGAATGCCGCGTTGTTCCGCTGCTTCTCCTGGGCGATCCTTCCAAGGTAGATCAGGCAATATGCGCACTCCGCTCAGGGAGTTGCGAAGACGAACTGCTGAGAGCAGAACAGCCTCTGTCTTATCTGCCAAGTCTAGTGTTACTCGGAGCATCCGAGAGTCATCAGAGTGCGGTGAGGTCGGGCGACGCACTGCGCGTTGCAGCATTGCTGGCTAAACTCCAATACCAATCCCATCGGAGATGGAACTCCACTGGTTTTGATCGTCTTGCAACTTGCCTTTTATTGTGTCAGATTTGGATTTGGGAACATTAGAGCACACGAGAGTTAATGCAGAGTGATTTTGTCTAGAGTGTATTAGCTTTATAGTTTTGCAGGCAATTTGGGTTGTTTAGAAGGCACTATTGGAGTTGACGGTAAAAGTTTGGTTGCGCCACGCGTGCTTGGTACAGAATGTGTACCCAGGTGTGTCCCACCCGGTGTGTTTGTCGAGTCAATCGATGCGTAGTTACCTGCTTTTTATCTGCACCGGATTGCCTGCGGCTCTGAACCGTTGGTGTCATTGCTGAATCTCCAGCTGAAGTGTCTATGGTTTTATAAGTGGAAGCAGACATGTTTGAGGATTGTGCACTTATGGGAGTGAGGTGACCCAGGGCATTTAGAGTCACGGACGCTGTAGTGCGGTTGGAGCGTCAAGCTCTTTACTTCGGCTTAGATTCAGAGAATACTTTGGCTGGGTAAGGTATTAACATAGCCATATTTGCCCCGTGAGATCGAGCATAGCATTTAAAAAGAGCGCGAAAATCAGGCATTCTGTCGCATATTTTCATGAGCAAGAATAAACAGTTGACAACTGGATTGGATTGACATGTTGGGCAACCCCCAATTGTGTCAACAACTTTCTTTTCCTGGCTCACTTCTTGGACGGATGTACATATACATTGCAAAAGTACGACCTAATGCAGCGAAAACAGGTAATACTGATCTTAAGGACTTTACTGCAATTGTCTGCGTAACGCAGATGACGTCGAACCACTGGAATGCTAGTCGTCCACTTATCTTTCGCAGCAAGGCCTATCATGGCGCTCATCGTTATGCGTGTTCTTTGGCACAGGCGTGACGCACAAACACGTTGGAACAAGCTTAAGAATTGAGCGTTGTTCAACCGCAACAAGGTCAGGAGGTAGAGACAGATGGACGTCACAAAACTTAGACTTTCGGGTTCAGCGATTTATCGACTCGCAGTTGAACACACACCCACACAAAGGGGCAGCGTGTGTTGATCGGACTGCCTTAAGCGACGATGTAGGTGGAGCGATGATAAGAGTCCCTAGAGCTGTTTAGTTGAAGAACGGAGCAAAAGGAAGGTAACTTTGTTAGGCAGCAACTTACAGAGATGGTTGCCGCGTAGTTTAGCAACCCACAGCTTCTTCTTCCGGAAGAGACTAAAATATTTTTAGGAAAACTCTGGTTTGCTGTAGTTAGGCACGAAGAACTCGGCAAACAATAAGACGAAAAAAACGAACTAGATCAAGAGTATGAAACACACAGGTTAGATCCAAGTGTTAGGAAGCATTGAGTAGATCTGTTCGAACTGGTTCGAAATAGCGTACACAAAATATTGTGCAAGGAGAGTTAGAGTGGCCACACGGAGCAAAGCGAAAGCGGAGGTAAATTGCGGCCACTCAGCAAGTGTGGAGGATGTCCCATCTTTTCTTTTAACTCATTCTTTGGCAAAGACTCACTACGAGACATCAGAAAATTAGTTGCTAGCAAGCAACTAAACGCTGAGAGACCTCATGTCGAAAATACCGACGACCCCCTTGCCGGCCTCTCTCACGAGTCAGCCGCAACTTTCATTACTTATCAAGTTTTAACCTCGCCACCAGGGCATGGGCGCATTTCCAAGATAGGTAAGTGCTACGCGCTCTACAGTCCACTTCGTTGCATGTGCAACACAATCCTCTGTGACACTGGTTGTGTTAGACTCTCCTGTCCATCTCAGTGCCACTGTCTTCGACGCCACTGCTCTCACTAGCACATCCCGGCGTCCGCTCATTCTTGAAGCTGGCAACTGCAATTGTCATATGGTGATGCATGGACAAATATGTTAAAAAACTAACTAGATTTATCCTGCTTGGAGCGGAACACACCATGGCTGGTAGCTGCCTTCAATCCAGCGCCCCAAATTATATCTGCGCACCCGTACTCATTCTGTTAATTTCCCTGCCCCAGTCTCTTGCTTCTCGCCTGTTCCACTCGAACCTTTGGGTCCCTTAGGAATTTCACGAGAATTCATATGCAGTCTACATAGATACCAGATGGTTGGAAGCTGAAAACACTGTAATGGCCAAGTTGTATCGTCTTTTCCCGCATTACGGATGCACATGCAGCATCACAACTTTTCGTGGAGCGCATTTCGAAACTTTCATTTCGATACATCCTGCAAGGTTTAGGATGTCGCCGCATTCATATGACAGCGTACAACCCGGCACCCAACAGATTAGACGAATCTATTCATGGACAGGTTTAAGCATTGCTGTGCGCCTCTCTAAGCCCGATAAATAATGAAAATTTGAGATGGTGCTCCCAAATCTTCACAGCAGCTTCAGAACTAATTTGCCATAAGCATCAGCAGAATCATTTTCCGACGTGACACTTACGTTGCAGGAAGCATTCATTTTAGCTCCTACGTCATCTTGTATGCCCCGTTTAACTTTCATCTAACCCGCAACCATGCATGATTTTAATACGCCCGATTCCTCCTCTTGAATAGACCAGAGATGTACAAATGCACAGCGGACTATATGTGCACTCATATCTCCCTCTCAATTGACCCCTTGCGGCGCCTTCTCCAGCAATCCTAAGCAGGTCCCTTCAGCGTTATGCAATGGGCTCCGATTCAATCCAATTTGGACAAGGATGCCTACCGAATAATGGTGTCCATAGAGTTACAAAGTGTTCCACGGTGAAGAATTACTTCCTACTACATGTTGTTGCTTCCCCAAAGGCATCCGCACCTGCCGTGTCTTCCGAACACTGGATGCACCCAAACCCTCCATTTACCTTGACACTGCGCCTACCCCGCCTAAAACCTGGACAATAGGCCGACACGGTATGCAGATCAGACGTCCGGTCCTTTTCACAATTTTATGCACCTGTGTTAATTCCGATAACATGCGGGATTTCGCTTTTGCGGTAGTCATCCTTTTCACCCACAAGCCTTTTTCAAAATCGACAAATAAACCCGAAGCACTTTGAGAAAATTAAAATGTGTGCTTACTTTTACCCAGCATACCATGTCTTCCCTCTGACGTCCAGCCAATCACACAACATGTACCCACCCCTTACGAGTTCAAGTTTACAGAATCTCAGCAATAAGACCAGCCAAGGCAACCATCGTGTTTTACGCTAACCGGTTCACGTCCTTCTCTGACCTAAGGGACAACCAATCGACCTTCACTGCAGAAGGATACAACCAATTTGGTACTTAGAGGATTACCCGTGTGATGCGGACGAGGACTAAAGTATACGTCGTGGAACAAAGACCATTTTAGTCACGAACTGAAGTGCGTTGCGGGAGTGAAAACTCCAACATGAACCTCTCGTCTAAAACGGAAAAGGTGTTTTGTTGACATGTATGTTGGACTTGTCAGTTTTTCTACAGTCCGAAGAACCCGCTCCGACTGCCGTCCAATGACACACTCCAGTCCGTACCCTAATATGAAATAAGAAGCGGGGACGCATTTCTGGAACTCTGTGTTGAAACCCGTGCTACTCTTCTCACAAAACATCAAATCCCATCTCACCCCTGACACTTCTATTAAAGGCTTCAATCCCTTAGCTCTAAACCAGTAGGTCTTTATGGTAAAACTTCAACCTACACACTTGTTGCATTGCAAAACTACATTTGATCGTTATTCCTACCGTCGAAATATCTAATGATTTGGGTGCATACTTCCCTGTTCCTCCGAAGAACCTTACTTTGATTCCTTTCTTACTGTTGCTGGTTCGCTCTCCATTCTTTGTGCACGGTTCGGTATACTTTTGTTCCAGCTGCCTCTATCTTTTCTACTCTTTCGTAATTGGCTTCTCTCTAATGTTTCATGACCACTGTCTATTATCTGATGCGCCACGCAACACAACTTCAATGACAACGCTGATTCGAAAGGGCTTAACATGAACTTTCCATTGCCCCAAATCACTACGTATCATCAGCCCTTAACTGTAGACGCTTTCCATGCTGTAACTCACGGCGCAGGTACATCAATTTTGAGAACGACGAGGATATTATTAGTATAAATCGCAAAATTACTCCGAGGGTTCTCTCAACCGGTTGTTTAGCTAGGCAGCTATTGGAAAAACTAACTATAAGGTCAATGTCACATTGTCTGAAATACGCCTGTGATTGACCTCGCCTGAAACCCATCCGGATTAGGCGTTCGCCACGACCTGAGCGATAAATAGTGTGCAAGCGCAAGCGTTAACTTGTGCATACAAACTTCGTCTCCCCGACCACGACTGACAGTTGACAGCACCTGGATGTGACCCAGTAAACAGTGCGGTACTCAAAGCGATTAACGGCGTAGAAGTTGAACAGTCTCGAGAGTGTAAAACCGAATGTGATTGGTTTTTGCTGTACAGTATTCTGCAACTGAAGTATTTAATAGAATCCAACTTAGGTCTTGTGGCATTTTTCCTACTCAACATCCTTCCCTAACCGCCGCATGTCCATAACTATCGTTTATAATGTCGGGCAGAAAAACTCGGCAGCTGCCGATGCTCCAAAAGTGCCAAAAACCGCAAAGCCACATAGACTGAGAAAACAAAGTTATAAATATATTGATCACTTAACCGAGGAACTTACCAAATGCATCACTTACCAAAATAAGCTGGATGTAAAGGAAAGAAATTAGATTCTTTTGATTATTTGCATGTGTGGCGGAGAGAACAATTTGTCTAATCGTTTTTAATTATCACACCCATTGTTTCCCTACAACGCCTTATTATGGACAGCCCATTTCCCTGTACATGTTTCAGAACCCGGCTGATTGTATTACCTACCCCTTGAACCTTGATAAACATACGAGTTTGCTCATCTAGACCACATTCTATGGTCACTCTAACCCGCCCTACATATTTTACACCCTTCATTGTTTGATGTGCTTGTTACCGATGATCCCTCGCAGACGCCGCAGGTCGCCTCACTATGGTAGGCGGCATCCGGTTTCGGATTTGCCTGTCACTGTGGAAAGCCACAGGACGCCTGCGCCGACAGAGGGACCATGGATGGCTTGCGCTGCACGACGCACAGCTACAACCACACACCCCATATCCAGTGTAAACCCGAAGGAATAAGACCGGGAGGTATGCGGATGGGAACCACGTTTCATCAACGGAGCCGGCCCACACTCCTTCACAGGCAAACACAAGCACACTGTATTTGGGGAATCAAGCGCATACAAGGCGGTGGCTGGACCGTAGTCCGCTCCACACTGACTGCATGGAACCACTCTTCGAGCCTAACACGGACACAAGGACCGTGCATGCAGTACCCTCCAGCAACGACCAACTGTCTCCCGGAGCCAGTATGGACGAGGTAGTGGGTAATAGACAGGTAGGCACCTTGTCAACATGCACATCAAGCGCAGCCACACCGGGGATATCAAACAACAGCCAAACACTTGAAAGAGAGAAAGAAAAAGTGGAAAAACTCGATAAATGCATAAGGAAACGGTGATATAAACCTTAAGTAAATAGCATATGTAATAAGTTGTTTACAAACAAATCCTAGATAAGTGCACGAGGTCAGAAAGTATAGTTCACGGAATGCCACGAAAGCAAAAATGTTATGGAAATCAAATACATCTGGCTTAGGCGATGTGTGCAAGTTAATGAAATAGAGTACAGGGAGATATTTATATGAGAAAGAAAAGCATTAAGGTAAAACCTGTAAACCCACCACCTGAATTAAAGAGACTTAGCATGCAAGCACGCGGTTAGTAAATCGAATTCAGCGTGCCTACAAACGCTGCGCCGATGCTGCCTACGTTCACTGCGGGACCCGTCGTCGCTTCGGCAGTGGTCCCGAGTGACCTCTCTCATGGCTCACTAGGCCTGCCTGACTAAGGCACTCGCTACCGCATGTTCTACAGCACAATGCGCTCGATGTCGATGGAGTACAATTCATTGGTGCTTGCCGCTTCCGCACTTGCCGCTTCTTCTCAGCATGCATGAGGGCTTTCTCCCGCACTTCAGCAACTGCCTTCGTGATTAGATCGCGCCATGCACGCCGATCAACCGCCTTCGATTCCCATGATCTGCAATCAAGATTAGAACGTGTGAGGCTCAATTTAATCATGTCCTGGTAACGGAACTTTGGTTTTACAGCATGCCGCTTCCCAATACTCAGCTGACCGTATAAAAGTTGCTTCGGTATTCGCGTCGAATCCATATGGCTCACATTACCCAGCCATCTTAGGTGTCGCAGTAAAATATGCCGTCCACTGCATACATCCCACTTCGGCGCAACACCTTCGTGTCTGCAACTCTGGCGCCCCAACCGATCCGCAAAATTCGTTGCATACACTGCTGATGGAACCGCTCGAGATATCGCACATCCCGGCGGTACATCGTCCACGTTTCACTGCCGTATAGAAGAACGGACAGTACCATGGATTTGTACACCATCAGCTCCGTGCCAATGCTAAGCTGATGGTTGTTCCACACTCGGTACCCAAGCTTCCCTAATGCCGCTGCTGCCTTCGACACGCGATTACGCAACTCAACGTGTAGCTGTTGATCAGTCGATATCACACTCCCAAGGTAGCTAAACGGGAGGTGGTTTCCAATACTTCAGCACCAATGCTGATTCGCGGCAATATTGAAGATTGCACCACCGGTGAAGGCTGAAAGAGACAGACAGTTTTGCTCGTGTTGATGGTGCGTCCGAATTTGTCCGCTGTCGAAGCTAAAGCACTAGTCATGTGCTGCAACTCATCCGCTCTGTGTGAAAACAACGCACATTCTTCAGCAAACAGCAACATACGGATAGTTGTCTCACAGAGTAGATTTCTCGCACCGAAACGACGGATGTTCAGCAACCCACCATCAAAACGGTGCTCCACGCGAACACCGTAAGCACAAGCCGCATCAAAAGCACAAGAGAACATTGCATGAAGATATATATTAAACAGGGCAGGAGATAAGACACAGCCTTGCTTCACACCAGAGACAACTGCAAAGTCATCCGAGGTCTCTCCACTCAGCTGCACCCGCGCTCGCATACCACTGTGCAGATATCCAATTAAACTTACAAACTTACGCGGGCAACCAAACTTACCCAACACCAGCCACAATGCCTCGCGGTTCACCGTATCAAATGCCTTGGTGAAATCAACAAAAAGCGAGTACAATTGCTGGTGTCGTTCTCTGCACTTCTCTTGCAACTGACGAGCCGCAAACACCATATCTATAGTTCTGCGACCCGAACGGAATCCACACTGCTCTTCCGCCACGTTAGGTTCCACAACCTGACTCACGAGGCGATTGAGCAACATTCGGGCAATCACCTTACCCACACAACTCAACAAGTTGACGCTACGATAATTCGTGCAACATTGCTTGCTCCCTTTGCGCTTTTACAGTGGTAGCACAATGGCATCCTTCAGCTCAGCAGGCACCTCTTGCTCAATCCACACGCGTTGCACCAAGTGGTACAGCGCAGTCAACAACGCGGGTCTCCGTGTTTCAATACTTTAGGTGTGATCCCCGTCACCGGCACACTTGCCGTTTCGCAGCTGAGCAAGTGCTCTCTGCGTCTCATCACGTCTCGGCGTATCCGCCAGATCCGCCTTCACATCGTGCTGCTTCAGGCCATTCAATGTAGGCCAGTCGATCACTGAACGGTTGTTCAAGAGACAGTCAAAGTGTTTCCGCCAGACCTGCATTATGTCTGCAGTCTGGGTGCAGGTAGCGTCTGAACTACCATCGATCAGTGTCCTCAGCGGCTCCAATCTCGGTCCATACACCGCCTTCAAGGAGTCAAAGAATTCCTTGTGTTGACGGCGTTCGGCGTAGCATTCCATCTGCTTCGCCTTCTCCGTCCACCATGCACTTTTAATGCGACGGAGCTCTTGGGTCAGTCGCCGTCGAAGTTTGCGAAACTGACTACTCTTCCCCAAGTCACTGGGGTCTGCCACATGTGCAGCTAATGCTGCATTCTTCTCTGACACCAATGCGCCAATCGCCACATTGTTGTCATCAAACCAATCAGGCCGCTTACAGTTGGTGCGCCCGATGGTGTCCTCCGCAGCAGCTGTCACCTGGTCGCGAATGTGGTGCCACAGGTCGCCCACTGTGGCCATGCAGTCCACATCACCACACAGGCGTGCAGCCATCGCCTTCTCCAGCTCAGTACGTTTCGCCACAGTACCGAGGGAGAGAATGTTAAATTTACGCCGGTTCACGGCGGGAGTGCAATACATCGATTTACGAAAATATATGTACAGTTTGGTCCGAACCAATTTGTGATCAGTGCCACACTCAGCTCCACGCAGTACACGTGTCATGCGCACTTCACGCATATCACGCTGACGTACGATGACATAGTCGAGCAGGTGAGCGTGACCACTCCGTGGGTGCGTCCAGGTTGCTATATCACTCGCACTCAGTGCAAACCGAGTGTTCGTGATCGATAGGCCGTGAGTGGCACACACTGAGAGCAGCCTGTCACTGTTCGCATTCACTGAACCAATGCCATGCGCACCGATAAAATCTGTCCACGCTGATGCGTCACGCCCAACGCGCACGTTGAAATCACCCAGCAGAAATAGTCGGTCGCTCCTCGGCACAGACCGTATCACGGAGGATAGCTCAGTGTAAAACTGATCACGCGTGTCATCAGGATAACACATGGGCGGACCGTACGTGCTTATAAAAGTAGCAAACTTACCTCTTCCGAGTCGTAGGCGAACAGTCATCAGCCGCGCGCTGATGCCCGTTGGTTCACCCACCAGCTGGCCATTCAGGCGATCGGATATTGCAAATCCGACCCCATGTTCACGTGGTGCTGAGGCGGCGTTCCCAACCCAGTAGAATGTGTAGCCAGCACCTGCTTCATGTAATTTACCTTGCTCAGCGAGCCGAGCGATGTGGTAGCGCGCCAGCTTCAATGCGACCAGTGCAGTGCGTCGCTCCGGGCGCTCGTTCGAGTTCCAGTCCAGTATTGTGCGCACGTTCCAGCACCCGATGCTGAGTGCTTTGCGAGCAGGCATACGATTGCATTGGTGGGCAATCGCAAGCGAGGTGGTCGTTGTGCTCCGGAGGTTTGCTTGAGGGACTCCGTCTGGAGCCTTTGGCTCAATAGCTTGACCCACAAGGCAGTGGGTGGTTTGGAGGTTTGCTTGAGGGACTCCGCCCGGAGCCTTTGGCACAATAGCCTGACCCACAAGGCAGCGGAGAGCAGGTTCAGCTCGGGAATGTGATTGCAGGGACAGATTGGGATCTGCTTGACGGCCGTCACACGCAGCCTTTGAGGTTCTGGAACAATTATTATACGTTTTGCGACCGTAGTAGGGTACGCACCTGCGACCACGGCCAGAAGCAGGTGGGTTTTTGGTGGGTTTGCACCAATTTGACCAGGGGCTGCCTGGCTTGAGGCGGGCAGTACCAAACCATTGAACACCCGGAGGTGTCCTCCCACCGTCAAAGAAAATGCGTGGCCCTCGTGCTCTACGCCAATCGAGCTTTGAGAATATAACCCGTAAACCTGTTGTCTCCCATGGCTAGTTTTTACGGGAAGTGGGCCATCGACCACTTCCTAACCTCCGGAGGGGATGGACTAGGATACTGCCAGGGCGCCCACACCTGACAGGAGAACGACTCGGGTCCTCAGCCAAAGCCTTCGATTAAATGAACACCCGAAAGGCAGCGGGTCTAGCGCATGGTCAGTTAGCTGACTCATGCGGATTGGTGTCCTGGATCAATGCAGGGAGAAGGGCGAAACCCAGCTCCCACCCAGCCGTCGCCACGTGGGGGCGCCCAGGTTATGCGACTATGGCGCAGCAGTAGCTGCAGTGGGTAGGCCATCTGTCAGGATCTAGCCACCACCAGCCACAACGCACCATAGGCTCTCCATAAGCCTCACCATAGACTACACATTACAGACACTCCGCCTATCAGCTGTTTTGAACCTGTCTATCTGCGCTCCCAATCGATCTTCCAAGCTATGCCCTTGTTGTAATTTGCCCTATCAATAATTGCCGCATTAAGCGAGTTTGACTGCTCGGCCTATGTCTGTACGTTTAGACAGTCAATTGGTGTACTTGCCGGCTTTGAAGCGGTGCTTCTCGGTTATGGCCTCACCCACTTGCTTGCAGTCTGCGCTTGCTTTGCTCGACCTGTGGGTCAGTTTTCTGCGGTATACACGGAAGCTTTTTTGTGTTTTTATAAGGAAACCATTTGAGGTTTGGCATTTTGGAATCTATTGTTGTTATCCAAATAGCACTACATTTAGACCGGCATTGAGATTTTGACTTGTCCCGGGGATTGCGAACGCTTTCCTTTATTGAATTTGGACAACCGGCTTATGCGCGTATCGCTCAAGGTTTCTAAGCGTTTTATCGCTTACAGTATTCAATCCTTAAAACAATTCAACCTTTTACTTTGCAGCTGCAATCGACGATAACCCCAAATTGGGGTCAGTTTGAACCCATCTGCTTCTTCATTGAAGGAACTGCAGTATAAATATCTGATATAGAACAACTTTTGAAAAATGCAGTTGCATTCAAATTGCCTCATTAACTGACTGTGATTTTACTGGAGAATATCCTGCTAAGTTCAGGTAATAAGGAGGGCAGTCGGATCGACTTTGTGAGACTGCGGAAGAAAAATGCCCCTATTCTCTCAATTTCATGAGAAGTGTTCATCAAAACATGTGTGTAGATAGCAGAATGCACTATCTCTTTAAAACAATACGGCTAACGATCAATAAAATGCCTCTGTAACGGGTAGTCCAGCGAAAATCGCAATACTGCCTTCGCTTAGCCTATGAATTAAATGTTCCGGCACAGAGGGTATCAGTTTCGGTTAGTCCTTCAGTCCTGATAAACACCAGGTCTAATGATATTTTCTCTCAGTTACGTATCTGTGCAGGTGGTGTGGTCTATAAATAATTAAAAATATTTATATAAACTAGTCACATTAGATGAACTACTTCATCTCTACAACCGCTCGGACTCTGCTCCCACTGAAGAGATAACCGAAACCCCTGCCATCTTAGTTGAACCGCGTAAAAATGCTGCAAATCCACTTTAAATTACTTTAAAACACAAGAAATATGTATGGAATTGAGGACTTGTAGCTGCGGTTGTTCAGATGGCGGTGGAACTGTTCGCTGAGCTTGGCAATTTTGTTGTCAAGGTTTCGTCACAAATCAAGGAAACAAAATCAATGCATATTTGAGTGGCATGCAGTAGCGTAGAGTAGTGTAGATGAACCTTGTTCAGAGTGCATTGAGCGTGGTGTGCGTGCATGCATAGTAAAAGAAAAAAAACCAAATGTCTAATTTCCAATGTGAATACTGTCTCATCTACTCGTACATTAGAACCCATAAAACACTTCAATAACGATGCGACGGATCGGATATTGCCAGTTTACGCCAACAATCCTAGCTCCGAATATGGACAATGTACGAACCTCAACGCAACTAATCTGTGCAACTAATCTGATGGATCAGAAACTGTCCTCCCGAAAGTTAATTGTAAGTGAGAGTCACATCATCTCTGTCCGATCCGATTCGTGTGGAGTGCGGCGCGCCGCAGGGTTTGGTACTTGAGCCATTACTGTTTTTCATTTTTATTAAAAATCTAAGGAGATTTATCACTTCAAAATCTTTACTCTTTACGGATTACTTTTAGGTCTGCGGGCGATCAAGTAGCTGGACGACCAGCAAATTCACCAGCGCGACTTCGACGAGACCTGAACTTTGTCGGAGAGTAACACGCTGCCATCCATTGTGGACAAATGCCGCGTTGTCCACATCCGACATAAACACGTCAACATCTACAGGCTAAGGGTGCGCGATCTGACGATAATCTCTCACGAACGTGACATTGGTTTGTTGGTACCAGACGACCTCGGTTGTTCCAGACATTCCGAGTCCGGTTCACAAAGATGCAAATGAAATACTGGTCTCTTGGGGAAGGCACTCAAAATTTTGGATTTAAATGCTTCTTCTCTGATTCTCAGTGCCTAAATGCATTTCCATGTTGAAAACGTTATCCAGGTTCAGCAAACTTTTCAAAGGGTGATCTAGCAGCGAACGTGACCCCGTAACCTTAAGGGAACGAAAAACATCGACGGTTTTTGCCACCATAGGTACCAAGAACAATTGAGGATACTCAAAGTGTTCAGCGAAAGTCACTGGTGTATATGTGGATAACTCATCTTGCTGTACAAGTTATGAGCAACCCAAATCACTTATGTCGTCACAAATTAAACGTTTGCCCTTTCCACTATAAAGATTGGCAAATACTTGATAAAGAGTCAACAGTCATGCAGTCTATACCATTTCCGATTCATGTTAGAAAAAATTAGGAACAAATTAAGCCGTTAGAATTTCGAATTACTCTGCTGCCATTACCAATTTGGCCTATTCCACAACTCGGCCGATGTGGGGAATGGAGTCATTTGAACATGGTAATTGCGCAATTTGTAATCTTACCTGTAAAGTTGTTTCTGATATGTCCTGACATGATTAGGAAATGGAATAGATTGCAGATGCTTTCTTCTCCGTGCGAGTCTGCCGAGCATGCAGAGCCATTCCAAACCCAGTAGTTTCTTCCCCCCGCCCCACACCAGCAGTTTGCAAATAACAACTGAGTATCGCATTACGCGCTCTATACTTGTATACATGAACGTATGTTATGGGAAAGTTCAGGCTGACTTGCTTCCTACGGATTATAGCACACAGTGACGGATTTAACTGTGTGCAGACATGGGAGCAATCCGATAGTAATTTAACATAATCACTGGCGACAGAACTTTTATCACATTTACTTGATCCATCACATTTCCACCGCCATATTTAAATATGGCATCACTCTATCGAGTCACCTAGGTGCATTTTACCTTCACCAATTATGCAGTATCTACATTCGCATAGCGCTCTATTACGAGCATACCGGACATGTTTATCCTCAGATTGTTTTGCTGATAAAAACATATATCCATCTTTTCCACTGAACTCTAGAGCCCTACAGTACATTGCAGCAGTCGTCAAAAACATGTTTAACTTCATTCGAAGGAAGTTAAAGCAACACCGTCGCCAAGCATTAAAAATCAAGGCACAAGGTCTTTCAGTAATTTTATTGAGTTTTTGGGTGTTAGGTTTCCACTCTTTGCGATATAGTCATGATACCTGCAAATGCCTGCATATGGGGATCACAGTTTTGAAAACAATACCTACTGGCATGAATCCCCTACGGAACGATGGACTCAGCAGTGGAGACAGCGTTGTACTGTATTAATGATCTGATCTGCATATTGATATCATTGACGATCCAGAAATGCAAGCAGACATATCTCCTTCCTGCCGTCTGCGAAGGAAACGTGGTGATATATTTCCACTAGCAATAGTTTACCCAAATCCACCGTTCATCCTGGAAATGGATTACTGCCTAGCTTCTTCACTGATCCCAGTCTTGTCTTGATCATACATCCATGACCTAAGGCACACAGTCGAGGCCCCCGATTCTCTCAGCGAATAGTTCAAAGCTGAATAGAAAGCGGAAACCGCAGATCTGCCATTATAAATCCGTGTCATCTCGCCCACGCGATTCAGAAGGGGGTAATGAATCATCTGTTTTTAGACTGAATGCTCAAAAACAAGGATCTAAAGAACCGCAACCCTAGTCGCACCGTTTGACCGTAGCGGTCACGTGACGCTGCTATTTCGCTACATCAGCTAGACGGAATACACCTGTGAAAAGCACAAGGAAACCCACGTGGGCACTCAATAAGACATCCTGTTCAACCTCGTTCCAGAAAACAAGTGGTTTTTCCCACTTGACCAGCCTCACGATGCTGCCTGGAAGGAATTTGTTACCCAATGGTAAATGCTTCGAATCGCAAAAGGATTTCCCCCGAAACAAGCGAATTTGTATCTGGGGAGCAGTACTCAGAAATTTATGGCCTTAATGAATTCGGTCTGAGATCTATAAAACCTGTTCGAGCGTGTCTGCTTGGTGTGACTATATAACTCAACGAAACTACTGGGTCTAGTTGCTTAGTGATGCGAAACTCTAGCACCAACAGGACATAGCGACGAGATTTAGCGTTAATGCTAATGTGCTGTAAAAATTATGGCGAATGCAGCGCGGAATCATAGTTATACGTGCAGCAGATCATCATGCGCTAACTAAACAAAATGCGGCCAACGCACTACGGAAGCACCACATCCACACTTTTCAGACTGAATTGTCATCTCAAGCCCTACAGAGACAGCTGGCACCACAAGTGTCAAACCGCATACCATTCACTCTACCCAGTGTGATGCAAAGTGTACTGTTCATGCTCGTTCAAAGCTTTCCTGGTGTGGATGGCATAAATCTTTGAGTATTTAAGCCATCCACCATGGATATCAACGAGTCGTTAGCTCGGTTCTTTGAACAATGCATTCATGAAATGCAGGTACCTGAAATGTGGAGACGTAGGGTACTTACACATACTTCAAAGGGTGGGAATTGCGCTGAGTCCTAGAATTACCGTCCAAACACTATCGTTTTTGTGAAATACATGTTAATAGAAAGTATGTCATGAGAGGAACAGCAAGGAAACCTTAAGATCAACAGTATCATAGTATCACAGAAGCACAGGTTCCGTCGCATTCGGTCTTGCATTACAAACTTGATGGTCGTCTTGGCAACCTGGACGAAATAAGCGCATGTCAGAAAAAGAGTCGGTGTCGCTGACCTGTACGTTCGTAACGCTTTCGAACGCCTGGCGTAATACACTCACTTTCACAAGTTTAGAATCTGTAGAATCGTAGACGAAGCGCTTTTCACCTTCAAATTTCAAGGTGTTGCTGCAGGTGCACCATTCACTTTATGACCCCTTTGACTTTCGCTAGCGAGGAACTCAATTTGGTTGATCAATTCGCTTTCCTTGGCAACCGCATCAGCAATGATGGGCGCATAGAATCTGACGTGGGCTTACGCATTGCGAAGGCCTGAGCTGCCTCTTTGAATCTGCGGCATGTTTGCCAACAGAAGGTGATTTTCATCCTTTTGAACGTCCATGTATACAAGGCCACAATGAGGGCCGTTCTGCTCTATAGTAGTGACTATTTGCCCCATCGTTCTGAAGAGCTGAGGCGCCTTTATGTATTTGATCATCGTTGTCCGCGAAGGACTGCTGGTGTCGGATGGCACTAACGTGTCCGTAACAATGACTTGCCTAAGCGAGTGCTAGGGGGTGATAATCATGCTAGCTCCCTAGAACACCAGATAGCACTGAATAAGTTGCGTTGGTTCGGGCACGTGCTGCGTATGCCTGGTCACCGCTTCCCTAGGAGAGCTTTGCTTAGTCTGCCAGGTGTAGGGTGGCCCAATGCTCGAGGTGGACAGAAGTTGACTTGGCAGCGAGAAATGAAGTCACTGACGACCAAACTGGGTGCCGTTGTTCCGTTTCGCCTTCCGGGCTGGAGTCCACGTGACTCGCCTTGTGCTTGGCTACAGACGTTACAGGACATTGCTAGCAACCGACCCCAGTGGCGCGTCTGCTGCTGACTTTTAATTGGATTGCCTGTTTAGAGTTTGTTTGGGGCTGAAATATCTGCTTGGTAATGGCTGAGTATGACGCGTGACAGTGAAAGCCGCAAGGAAGCTGTCTCGCCGATGCCGCCTTATCTTTGCAGGATAGCGAGATGTTTGTGACGGCATTTTATCGACGCAAGGTGTAGGCGCCGTGACCCTGAATGTTAGCGTAGGGCATTAATGTCTTCAGGTAAACAATTTCTCTGCTTCTTGTTAGTATTTAGTCCATAGGTTATCATGGTTGTATAGCACCGAAGCATTAGTTCAAACGGCTGATGTACTGCTGTGGATGCTTCTTCAAAGCAGTTCGGCTAAACCAACTTACACATAAACAAGTTATTTTAAGCTGGACAAGTTGCATTCCGCTTATTTGGTTTGTTTTGCCTACCGGATTAATCATCAATTAAATGGTCACGTTTATTACGCTAACGATATTTATCTTCGTTAAATTTATTGCGTTTGTAGCATTTTTGAGTAAACTCTGGACATGTTTATTTAGCGCGGATTGGTTGCTAACAAACCTACTTCATATGCTAACATAGGGAAGAGTTATGTCTGCATAGCGGTAATCTTTAACAGATACATTTTACTTGCTAATGTCATTCCAAGAGGTTGGCTGTTGTTTGACATCCCGGTGTCGCTGCGCTGGATGTGAATGTTGACAAGCTAACTACCTGTCTCCTACCCACTATCTCGTCCATACTGGCTCTAGTAGGCAGTTGGTCTTCGCTGAATGGGACGGGGTGCAGGTTCCTTCTGGTCGTGCTAGGCTCAAAAAGTGCTTCCATACCCTCAGTGTGGAGCGGACTACGGTTCAACCACCACCTTGTGTGCGATTGATTCCCAACTACAGCGTGCTTGTTTATTTCTGTGAATGAGTGTGGGCCCGCCCTGTTGATGAAACTTGGCTCTCATTCACATGCCACCCGGTCTTATTCCTTCGGGATTACACTGCATACGTGGTGTGTGTTTGGAGCTTTGAGTGGTTTAGCGCGAGCCACCCAGGGTCCGTCTGCAGGCGCACGCGTCCTGTGGCTGGCGACAATGACAGGCAAATGCAAAACTGGATGCCGTCAGCATATATATATGTGTATGTCAATTTTTCGAAAGTTAGTTTTAGTAAAACGGCTACCTAGGAAACTTTATTCTAAAGACTTGCTTTCAGGTAATGCGCTGCAAATGTCCATCGCATCAGTTAGTAAACGCTTGGGTGGCTGCACATTTTGCCAATGAATCGGACTGTACTTTATGTATTCCTGTACAAATCACACTTGTACCTACCTTAAGTGTTTTGCTTTTAGCTGCGATTCACAAGGATGATCTGTTTAGCCGATGAAGATGTTTCTAGTCTATTAACACAACAACCGGATCTGCAACAAAAATGGAACTTTAACAAAATATGTTAAAATTGTCTGCACTAGTACTACCACAGGCAAAGAGACTACCCCTTGGTCTGAACAGATTAATTTAAATAGGAGGTATCATGGTGTAGCTTTCACATATTTTTTTGGGTATCTATGGTATGCAATTTAATTCTGGAAACGTTGAGCATTCAAATGCACAGTTTCGTCTGTAACATTTGATGCAGAGTATCACAGAGTGCGATTATTGAATTGAGAATTACATGAATTAATGTGAGATGTGTGCGCAATAATTTTTGGATACTTGCTCTGAACTTTTAAGTTTCTGCTGATTGAATATCTGGGTTAAAATATATGCCATCACGTAAAATATCTCACAATATCTATAAAAGTACAAAAGATTAGTTTTTTTCTGCGTGATTCATAAATTCTAAATAAATGCCCTTTCGATAATTTTTCAGCTTTTTTCAGTTGTGTAACTAGCCTGTCTGTTTTTGGTTTACAGTCAAATAAACGAAAAGGAAAATAAACTGAAATTCTGAAAGGATTTCGTCTATTAAATCAAAAAGTGCTTTCATTTTCGCTTTGCTTTTTTCGTAAAAGCGACCAAATAGCCGCAATTACGAAGGATAATGTGTACTGCATGCTGTCTCCACCCTTTGTTTAAAGCGGGTTTAGTATCCTGTCTTTCACATCACATTATTTGGATGCCATTTCCAAAACATCAGTTCATGATATCCGCCAACTGCATGTCATCCTGAAATCAAGATTACCCGGATGATCCTTTTGTGTTACAGCCCGAACAATGCTTCATCAGATTCCGCTCACATAAGTTTCGTACATTCGTATGAATGTACCGCACATGACAACCAGTTCAAATGGAACGTCAGCTGCGCTGTAGGAAGGACACGCCGAAGCAATACGCCTGCGCAAAATCAGCCGACACCAAATATATGTGCAGCCGAACTTGTCCGAATAGGAGTTCTCGAATAAATGCACGAAGATTCAAGGGTCATAACATCAGCTAATACCCACTATAATTATGTTACAGATCAACCAAATCTTTGCACAGGGAATATCGTAATAACCTCGAAAAAGAATTGTATTTTGCAATTTCTTTTCTCACCGAAAGAAATACTGAATAATTGACCGAAGATTAAAGTAGTTTTGGATAATTGATAAATTTTGAATCCTGCTACAACAGATTTTTAGTTTAGACCAAGTGTTTGTATGTACCGTTCTTCTCAGAAGCTATATAATATGAAATATCTAACATTATGTGAAGGAGTAAGCACGTTCATTAATTTATTATCGTTGGTTTCCCCTGTAGATCTTTGGGTCACATCCATTAGCTATATACTAGATAATTGTTTCATGAAATGAAAGTGTGAAAGCCAGGTATGATAATAATCAAAATATTACTGGATACATTCATCATCAAAAGAGGAACTGCATTGATCATTGGGCACAATTGTTATCGTGGGCAATATAAAACTACTTTGATATATTTCCTTTTGTTTCAGGCAAGGTATTGGTCTCATATGTGTGTGTTTTATGCGAATGTATTAAGCAATTTTATTGTTTGAGTATATTTCTTCAACGAAGGGCGTAAATTGTGGAATGTAACCCGTTAGTCGATTTATGTGCTGTCAGTAAATATATAGCCAATTGACATTCCCCTCAAATAGTGTCGTAACCGTGTGCAATTCGAGATGCATTCCCGGTTTGATAGGAAACGATTACAAATGAGCACCATCTGATTTTAATTGGAAGCCAATTTCACTGAGCAGTATATCTGGTTAAAATAAGTTCAACCGCAAAATTTTTAAGCATGGCAAAGTAACTACGGTCAACTCTTTATTACGTAAGTCCTTCCTGGTATATTGCGTTATACAATGCCATGAATCAGACTCTACTGCGTTATCAAGCTAGGTTTTAGTCTCAGAAGCAAAACTGGATCGAGTGATAATTGCCAGCCCTTTTCCCAATAGTTATCGGTAGAATATTGCCTAACAGGTCTTAATTCCATGACCATTTTACAAGTTATATTGCTGTTCTGGCAGATTTCCTCACTTACCGCAGATTGTGATACAGTCCTTCAGGACAGGAATAATGGGGATTTTAAACATTTCAATTGTGTCTGGGATTATGTGCACCTTTTGATTTTTGTTCACGAATAATTGTCTGACTCGAGCCATCTGGTTCTCAATCTGTTCAGAAACGTTATATGTACGAAAATATCTGATTTCTTGGTCGCGTATAAACAGTTAAACAAAAAGAGATCTTTTTAATTGTGATTGATATTTTTGGTATCAAAAATGCATCACATGAACGTTGAATTTGTGTTGAGTTGTTCAACATGCATTCGTCGCTTCATGCTTCTTGAGAAGGAATGCCACCGTAGATGAGTTGCAACATATTGTCATCGCGTCACAATCGGTGGAAAACTATTGTATAGTTGCAAATAAAAATATTAACAACTGGACTGAATGAATTGAAACTAGGCAGGAAAATTAATGGAGTGAGCATGCTTTGCTGCATAACCACCATAGTAATTGGAAGCATACAAGGAAGCTTGTAGGCAAAGGTCATTACTTGACAGCGTCCTTTCAGGTATGACCATAGTCAATCTAGAAATTAGTCTTGAACTTCAAAGGTAACAATCTTTATGAGCAATCTTTCGTAACGCATCCGATGAACGACGTTTGCATGTAAAAAAATCCAAATTAAAATTGTATTGTTTGAGCCAACGTAGTCTGATATATAGCCTAAGTAATGCAGATTTTAGATCATGCACGATCGATTGTCAAGAAAACGTTTGTGTACTTGCTCATCTATTCTACAAAAGTAGACCATATCCATTTAACTCTCGTTCTTAGCCAACTTGTAAAATATTCCGGCGTTTATAAACTCTTGGAGGATTGGTCTAATATTGTCCGTCTTGTGTTTACTTTGCCCTTGTGGAAAGAGGCGGTAAACGAGTTTTCCCACTGAGCTATGTAGCTAATAGAATAGTCAGTATTCTGGCTCAAGGGATAAGTCTTTCTGCTTTCATGATTCTAGCTTCGCTGGCAAGGATATAATGTTGATGCACCGACAAATAAATATTCCTTAATTAGCGTCAGCTTTATGCAAGAACATAGATATTTGTCCCAGCGGTATTTGTGTATTGATAAGTGGTTTCTCAATAAAATACTTGCTAGCGATACCTTTTATACAAGCGTCAGTATTCGCGAAGACGAACTGTCTAATGGAGCGAATATGAACGAGGTAGTTGGTATTAGACAGGAAGGCACATTTTTAAAGTTCACGTCAAGCGTAGCCGAACCAGAGATGTGAAACAATAGCCACCCATTTGAAATAACACTAACAAATAAAACCTAGCTGTTAAAGCATGCCGCTATGTCGACAACTCTTCGCTGGATTACCATATCAAGTGAGTTGTTCAGCAACGAATCGGTGATAAGTACCAATTGTCCACAAGTGACTCGACAAAATGTTACAAACGCAATGAAGTTAAAGATATAATTACAGTTAGCGTAAGCAACGAGTGCCAGTTTAATATATTTTTCAGGTAGGCGTAACAAACCAAGTGCAATAGAATGAAATTTTTCCAGCTTAGAATAAGCTAGTTGAAGTGTAATTTGATATATTGCATCTGGGATGATGAAGCATCGTGAATGCGGTTTCGAAATTATCAAGTTTGTTTCATACTATGGCAATTAGATTTTCCTACGCAAGATACATTAAAATATGGATGTCTGAAGATTTTCAGGTATACTCTAGATCTCCATTTGAGATGCAATACGCAACTGATAGTTCTTACATCATTCAATGTCAAGGATTGAGTGTTGGAATTGCTTAATTCCCATACACCTGACTGAATAACCTTGAGAAGTTTGAAGTATCTTTTAACAGCCGGAAAAACATGTTCATCCCGAAGGACTTGTTTATTATTTTCAAGGCAAACTTTTGATCCACTTGAGGCAATTATCTGCTAATTATCCCTAAGGCGTCTCCGAAACTATCCACAATCTCACTGTCACATTGATGCAACTCAACTGTTAACACTACTCTTTGAAGCGCATAGATAAACATTGTGATTGTAGACTGACGTGTGCTGTGTCAAGCGCACTTGGACGCGCTCAATGCTAGCCTTCGCAAGAGGAACGAAATGTTTAGCAGAAAGTTGCAATTCGAACTATTGCAGAAGTATGTGTATTTCGTTGACGCCTGGATTTGTTCCTTCAGGTGAAAAAATGTTAAGATATAGAAATAGCCGTATGCTGTTTTGTAAGAGTTATATGAATAGAAACCCCTAGCATAACAAGATTTATCAATGCGACGATTTTAGTAAAAATATGACAACATTTACTGTCAACCAGATAAGAGAATAAATCAAATTGGACATATATAATGGAATATGTACATTCGCAGATTAACTGACTAACAGTATACGGCCGTATAAGCGGGAGCGATCGGTTACTAACTACAAAAGAGAGCAGGAATTTTATAGACATTGATGAACTAGATACCGTAATCAAACTATACCCTATCGTAAGTTGCAAAAATACGCCCATAATAGAGTTGGAAAAAGTAAACCTTATTACTTTCACTTTTGGGGATTTTATTTGCAAGTAAACGACTTCAATCTCAACAATACATATATATATAACTGCTAATAGAGCTGAATAGGAAGTAACGGCTTAGCCTAGATGTTTGGATAATGGAATTAACTGAGACTGCAAGAATTCTGTTTACTTGCTGATTATTACGTGCAACTATATGTATGACTCTTCGCTGTTGTGAAAACTGGCACTTGGGGATTTTTCCAGCTTTTTCGAACAAATCACTCATGTGGCCGTTTCTGTCATATATATTCTGAATGAAACATAATTCTTCACCCATGCTGTCGTCAGCGGAATGGAGTACAGGCTGCACAGCTGAAGAAGTGAATTATGTTAAAGGGATGCTCCAGAGGAAAGTGATTGCAGAAATTAGGTTTTTGGATAGTATACCTATTTCTATCTGCTTATCGGCGGCTGGATGAAACAGTCTGCCTTTCTAAGGTGCAATATATAAACATACATCAGCGGATGGTCTATTTCTTTATTACAATCAAAGTGCATCACTGCTTTGGCTTGGTTAACACGGCCAAGCCCAATACAAGAAATATGTTATCCACGTGGGGGAAAAACAATTTATTTTTGCATACGCTTGGCTTAACGTTAGTTTCGATAGTTAAGCATCCGTCATGGATATTCCATGATTACCGATTTAATTTTTAAAGAACAAGAAAAAATTTAGCAACGTTTTTGAAACAGCTAAAAAAGATTTTGATTTTGCCAGTGCAGTACATCGGCTCACTGTGTGCTTATGAAGGAAAATATATATTTATAGTGATCAACTGACTATCCTACGCCAAATCATTTACCACTTTCGTCAAACGTGACCCGACTATTTTCCGCTTCTTTGTAAGGCAACCACTGAAACAAAGCAATTATGTGCAATGGAAACGCATAGTGAGATAAAGTGCTTTGTTTCCGTGCTTTCCACTAGCATTTCAGCTCATGAATGAATCAAACGAATTAGTCACAGAGTAGTAAGTCAAATCAAGTTTACCACTAATGGTGGTGCGTCTGCATTTTTCAGAGGAACACCGCTGCATAAGGCGGTGCTGTGATTTGCAATTTTATGCTCTGCACACGGTTAAGCGATTTGCCCAGATTCATACATCGCACGTGCAGTTTCCTGACTGGTTCCCTAAAATCATAAAACCGGCGAATGTGCTGGCAAACTTAACCCATGTAATTAGTCAAAGCTAATGTATTTCGCAGTGAATAAATCACTTCTCCTTATGGAAAACGGAAAGAGTTGAGAAATCACTTGTGCGATGCATTGCCGTGAATCAACCGTCATATGTGCAAGTTGCCGCGAAATTTGTTCATTCTTTTAATTATGAAAAACTTTCTCAGAAATGCTTTTCTCAAGTATGAATTAATGTAGGTCTATTTTCTGTATATTGCATGTCTGGTGCAAGGACGGATGAAACAAGCAATGGAAATAGTGTTCTGCATCCCTCACCAGCGGGAACTCTATTAACTCCTAGGCTCCATAGTGTTGCACGTGTGGGCGCACAGATTAGCCAGACGCAGTTACCGCGTGTATTGGCGCGCTGAGGTGTGTAATTAGCAGATAGCAATGATTTCCGGTTCCAACTGCTGAACTGTTTGAACTGACGCATAACAGGTATGCATATACGCTATGGGTTGCTCCGGATTTAAACTCCAGTAGCATTAGTAATGCTGGTAAATTTCATCGGCTGCTCCATTTACACCAATACTGAGTTCACATAAAAAGCTTCCTTGTGCATTCAAATATCACAGGTATCAGTTTAGTTTTCCCTGTGTCTTTATTTTTGTTTCTATATTAAATTCGCTGATGGATTTTTGTACAAAAATAATTATAAATGCACGTTGAATAAGCGGTTACATGAATGTTTTTTACAAGCTACATGAATGTAAGCAGCAAGCATTTCACATGAACGTTTTATGACGGTAAAATATTTCGTCAAATATTTATATAAGCTTGTTCGTGTGTTAAGGTTCATAAGACTTTAGATGTATGCAATCTCGCATGGACTTACACAGCTGAGTGTATAACAGATTTATCATCAAAAATTACAGTTTTCTTGACGCCAACGAAAATATTCTATTAGGTAAAACATTTATAGCTACAGGATTTTAGCTGGGATGTCAGAACCACGGCAAAGAATATTCTGAAACTAGGCACAAAATAACAAGGATGATAAAAACTGTATTGAAATTTAACATATACACGACAAACAGAAATAATGTTATTCGTTCTATTTTAACAATGGTATATTTGTGTATGCATTGGCAAACATCAAAGGTTTAACAATTCCTGCTGGATGGCCACAATGAGAGCAACAAAGTGGTGAAACCATAAATAGTTAGTTAAAAAAGCAACTCGTTGGACTCACTTTAGTGTTCACTCAGAAATATTTATAAAATAATCGAAATATAATGCGTCCGTTAGCGCCGACTGGGCAGATGTTGGTAGTCTTTTAAGATCTGTCCATATGATCAGGCTAAACTTCGCAATTGAGGTGTGTTATGGATAAACCAATTTGATTTATAGGCACCGATATCTTGAATAGGTAAGGACGTAATCTAATTGGGCGTTCCAAAGCTGATATACCCAGAGCGAATCGTTTCGTCGGTACTCTAGCCGACTCTACTGAGTGGCCGAATTGAGCCGGCGACTCCTCAGATTTGTTTTGCTAGTGAGTTGCGGTTGATAGCGGCATTTGAGGTTGGGGTTCCGCAGAATCTTCTGTGGAACATTAGGTCGCAACTCAAAACCTTATGTTCCTCAGCTTACTAAATCAGATAGCAGGAGCAAATTTGCCGAGTTTGGTGGCTATTAACCGTAGAGCATGAAGCGCTGCGACATTTGCTTGGGCTGGGGCTGCTATGCATTTATAGCCTATATCACATGAGGCCATGCCTAGTTGTGTGGGAACTGCGAACAGTCAGATAGATTAAACCGCCTGAATACCTTCGAAATCTTCCGGCTTGTTTTCTCCATTCTTTGGGACATTCCCTTACTGCTGATCAACCCAAAACAGCATGGACAATTAACCCAATATCGTACACTGTGTGACCTTTATCAGGCCAAGTTTCTGAAGGTTGGTATTCGGTTGATGACGAATGTGGACCAACTTACACCTGGAAGAACTAAATGGAGCAGATTGTGAAATCGTTATTAATAACAACCTCTTCTGCATCTTAAGCTTTGTACTATGTGCTCGCTTGTCAAATGTTATACAACTGCAGCTAAAATGAAGTAATCTAAGTCGATCAGGTGCGTTAGTTCTTGAATGTACTCAAGAAACTGAAGCTACAACAGCACTTGTCTTTGGAGAACACCACATTCAATTGGTCGAATAAAACAGCGATGTTACAAGAAATTCATTGTCGACACAAGAACATGCTATGGAGCCGGAAAATACGAATGCGGTGTCCAAGCGGTAGAAGGCTCTTGAGGAGTCGACGTAAATGACGTCGATCATGCAGCTACTTCCACCCAAAGCTGCGTACCATCAAGTGCTTGTTAAAGCACAAACCGTATGAGAGAAACTGTGCACTGAATGGCGAGATGATGTTGTCGGGTTTAGGTATTCACGGGTAGTGCTGAATTACAGCGAAACAAGAACATACCCATTTTGGTGATCAAGTCCAAACCACGACATTGCTGGGTTGAGAATCACTTTCAAATAAAATTATGGGAAAAAATGTTTCCATACTAAATGTTAGGTGTTGTTAGAGTCAAATCTGCAAGAAATTTAATTCCTGCGTATCACGAACCATTACCCGATAGCTCAGCGTTAGGCTTAACATGACAAGTGAAGCAAAGAGAAATGTGGTACATTAAGGCTCGGGTGGTAATAAACTGGTTAAGCAACGTTGTCTGCTGACCTTAGAAATATTAGCAGACAGGCACACACCTTATGTACACACAATTCGAGCCTTGGATCGCGTATGTTATTACTTTTATCAAAGGGTAGGTGCAGTTTGCGGAAGCCTTGTATACAAAGATCAGGTAGTGGACATATGAAGTAAGATTCACGCCAGATGGTGTGTTGCCAAAATCCGGATGTGATGTAAAAGTGCTTTTTGAACATCACACTACGATTTTGTAGAATCAGGCCGGAATACGGTCAGAGATTGGCGCCTTGTATCGCTACTATATTATTGTGCATCACAAGAGCACTTATAACAATAAATGAGAACTGAACGGGTCAACGCGGGCAACTCATCCTTCAAAGCTTTCGCAAGGAATGGCTTTTTGCAGCAAATAATTATCAATCGGGCACCGAAAAATTATTTCAGCGATGAGATTTTAGGAGCAAGGTGAAGTTATCAATAGCAGAAATGTTTTTAAATGCTAAGTGCATGTGCAGTTCTCTTTTAGGAACAATAAACTTGGTTTGCCTTTGTACAGTGCATGAAGTGGTGCCATATAATCCTTATATTTTTCAGAACTGTTGTCAGTATGTTGCCCGAATTGAGGCTCGTATTCAACTTTTCTGTCAAGGGTAGGCCTTAAATCGGATGTCATTTTCACAAGCCAGTTTGAACCGGCCCTCAGTTGGCAGCTTTCTTCCAAAGTGACTGTGAGGATTTCCATAGCCCAAGTCTCATCAGCTTTTATCGAAGCATAATATTTTCATCCCTGGAACGTACCAATTGTAGTTTTCCGACTTTGCTTGCCTTGCGATGGGAGTAGCTACAACACCCTTCAAGTGCAGGGTTTCACGAATATTGTACTGGTTGGAACATTAGAATATGAACGACTTTTTGGCTATATTTTCGCATGATTTACAGGAGCGTTTATTAACACTCACTCAATCCTATCAGGTCACCTAATTTGCTGCTGACTTTTCATCCACTGCTGGATTATGAATTGTTTGGTTGGGCTTCAACGGCAGTTGGTTGTTGAAATATCGATCTTTCTCTTGGGACCGCACACGGACTTCCGTAATCAACAAGCTGTCGATTACGGTTTATCAAACAAACACTTACGAAAACCAGGCATGTATTTATCAACTCACCTAACGCCACGAGGCAAGCAGAATTTTACCAACCGCTAGCTTCACAGCGACGTTTAGTAAGGGATCGAAGCAAACTGTCTCCTATATATGTTATGCGGCGGTCTACATGAATGACTGCGGGGTTTTTTAAGAGCCCTAGGCTGCGGTCTCCCTGTGACTAGTGATACCCAGGGGACCTGAATCACGACTTTGAATTCATCACTAGATAGGATATATTACAACTCGCTAGTAACTAATTTGCATGGCATTATCATGATCCCTCGCGATCGATTGCAAATGATCGACTATAATGGCTTGAGAAGCCAGCAGATCAAACTTGCCAAGCACTGGTATAACAACTGCAAAGCGTTCCTCATTTATGTGCTTCCAAACGTGCGAATATATTATATACATATAAATTCCTTGCCGCATTCAAGCTTTTCAGTAGGATATTTGATGACAAGCAACTGCATTTGATTACTTGATATAGTCCGCATTTGCAGAAAAACCAGATAACAGGAACCAAGATGTTTTGCACGCCGACATTGCCAAGGTCACTGGCGGGAAATTATCGGGTCATATGATATCATTGGTATCTCCGAGACGTGCTTGCACACGGGAATGACGAACGCTGATGTTCCGCTTAGGGGTATGTCGCTGATCCGAAAGGACAGGCTCGCAAAAAGACATACACAAACGACATACAGTGCGAAGCCATGGAGGATTCAGACTCGCAGTTCCCTGATCCTCTTTGGTGCCGGTTGCAGTTAAAAGGCAGGGACGTTTGCCTTATTGTCTTGGTTTACCGAGCCGCTAACTCAACACTCGAAACCGAGTACCAACTCTGGGCTGCATTAAGAGGCAGTTCATAGCAAAAGTACACTCACATTATCATGATGAGTGGTTTAAACGTATATTGTTTGGAAACTCCCGCCATGATCGGAGGGCAATTCAAAGCCGATCTACAAAAGCTAGTAAATACTGTGCCTCTTTATAATCCCACCACCTTACCCATTCGGTTCAAAACAGGTAACAGGCCATCTTTGCTGAATCTTGTGCTTACCAAAGAGGAGCATATGATTGATGTGTTGGTTTTATTCTGCCCGTTTGGTCGCAGTGATCACGCAGTGATCAGTTTCAACTTCGTCTGCTATGCAGAATATCTGAATGAGAACGATGAGACTGTGCGATCCATCTCAAGCTTCGATCGATTAGTTCAGTTCGTCAGTGCCGCAACTTGCTCGTTCCTCGAAGAAGAATCCCCCGGAAGTCGCCTGGCTTGAGTTCGTCAAAAATTCAGCCAGCTGATTGCGGAGGCTTCAGATTTTAAGTTTTGCTATAAGTGTAAAAAGGTTTTTACGTTAGAAGCAGAACTCAACTATATTGCAAAAGATGACTTCTCTAAGCGAACACAGCTAGCGGAATCGACACCATTCATTCAGCAGCACTGGAAACAATAGCAAGTCAACTGGCAGGACCAATAGCTCAGTTTTTCCAGCGCTGCTTAACACAGAACCAAGTTCCCGCCATGTGGAAGCTTGGAATATTAAGCCCGATTAACAAAGGTGGAAGCAGAACTGATCCCTCTAACTACTGCCCAGTATCCCTTCTTCCTATACTCTCCAAGGTTATAGAATCCATAGTTGCCGGTGCACTGGTGTGCTATCTGGAAAACTGCTACCTCATCACTCCTGAGCAGCAAAGTTTCCGTCGACAGAGGTCATGTGCAACGAATTTACTAATTGCACGCATTAGCTGGACCGAGCCAGCTGACGCTAGAAAAGGTGTTGATGTGATCTACCTGGATTTTTCCAAGGCTTTCGATCGTCTAGACCATCGGATACTACTATCCAAGCTGCAGCATTGAAGGATTTGCGAACCTATTTTAAGATAGACTGCCAACATTCTACTTCAAAGGTAATTAGTGGTCAGAGTTCGGAGCTGTTTTTCGAACCCCAGACAAGTTTAGTGGGAGGTGCTGCAAGGCTCAGTTCTGTGTTCACGTTTGTTTCTGGTGTTTATTAATGACCTGGCACAGGGAATCGCTTCAAACTTCCTAATGTTTGCCGACGATATCATGATCTGGAGCAGGATCCAGGCGAACGCCGACCAACATGTGCTCCAAAGTGACTTAGATACAGTGTATCAATGGTCGATCCAAAACTTATTGCATTTCAACGTCAGTAAATGCAAGGTACTTTCCATCCGACATCATGGCAGCTACTCACACCGACTCGGAACGGATGTACTGCAACAATCAACTCTCGAACGTGACTTGGGTGTCCTGGTTCAAGATGACTTTTGTTGCTCCAGGCAATCTGAAAAGGTCTCGAAGACCGGGAACCAACACGTCGGGCTGTTTCGACGGGCGTTTGGGCAAATAAACAGCTCCATATTTTGACAAATGCTCCGCGCGTTTGTTAGCCTTTATGTCGAATACGCAATTCAAGCCTGGCATCTATGGCTGAAACACGCTCTTAATCAATGGAACATCCACAACGTCGGGTATCTAAGAACTTAATTGGAATGCGAAAACCAGGAGAAGCTGCAACGATTAGGGTGTTCAGTGGAAGCTATCGCAGACTACGAAATTTACCTGATTATGGCATACTTGATTCTGCGAGACACACATCATGTGTGCCGCCATTTACTGCAACTCAGCAGCAATACAAGACTGAGGGTTAACTCATTAAAACTCGCAGATCAATACAGCTGTATGGAGTGCCGCAGAAGTTTCCCCTGCATTCGTGTCTGTCACCCTTGGAATGCTCTTCCAGAATCGGTCGTCTCTGCACCGACACTAACTTTATTTAAAAGACGGTTGGACGATGCACCCAACCATTTATAATTTCTTACTTAACCCTCAATCTCCAGCTTACACATGGAATATACCATGAAAATATTTGTTGTTACCTGTGGGTGATGTTAAATTAAGAGGATCGCTGGACTACAGCGGAATAAACGATAAGTCCTCATTTGCGTATTTAAATTATTATCCAGTTTACTATCATTATTATCATTTCTTTTATGTTGTCTTTCATACCATATATCCAACGAGACTTGTAAAGCAAATATTCTTAACCCGTATAAATTCATTGTTCAGTGCTCATTATTAAAACCTTCCCCACAGACCATAATCTCTTGGTTTTGACAAATAAAAAGTGCCTTAGTTAAATGACAACACATCCGATTCTTTCCTTAAATCATTATTCACATCGAACAAATTATTCCAAGTCTTTGGCTTTTATGTTGTTCCTTAGTTTCTTTGCATTTTCCTAATATCCAGCGAACTAAACTGCCTACGACTGGCGCCAATATATATATGCTGCGGACAGTTTTTGAGTGCTATATATTAACTTATCATAAGGGCTTGTATTCACATCTGCTCGAGATAAATATAGATAACGGTCGCATGCTTACTAAGTATAAATCAAAACCATTATGGAATAATATGCTGTGTTTTACTCTGCATATAATTAATTAACGTCTGGCATTTTTGAAAAACGAGTATAATTTTCATAACATTTTTATGTACGTGAAGTCTGTCGGGCAATACAATTAATAAAATTTTCTTAAGTATTTTCATCGGCGATTCAGTAGAACGGCAGTGAAAACCCCAAGGCTAAGCACCTTAGCAAAAATTCTTAATAAAAATCAGTTTACGTGATATCTGTTACAAAAGATATTTATTTAGTGATTATACGGTATGTATAATAATAGCCTTCCAAAAATATACTTTCCGCAGTAATACCCTTGTTTTAATGTATTGCGTTTACTAATACGAATTATTACTTCGGTTCCAGAACCCATAATTTAAAAATGAATTTTCTGATGTGACCAAAATGTTTAGTAAATTAAATCCGTCCTTGTAGCTACACATAATTGATAATGCCTCCTAGACTCGTCATGCAGTTGTTTTCAAACAAATGCGGGTTGATACTGCCACCTTATTGCGCGAACAGAAATGCTAATCAGAAACGGTTGGAAAAACTGCAATCACGCTCGACATGAAAGAAGATAAACCGGATTTAGTTACAATTTCACAGATAAGTCATTAATTTCTGTTACTTCAAACTTTTAATATGTATCGCAACCAAGAGCCTAAATAGTTTGGAAATATGCAGCTATGTTGTAGATATTTCATGTTTAACAACCATAGATCAAACGAAATCAACGGATAAATGATATAAAAAATTGCACCGTCATGTTGAAAACTAAGGTTATGAGGTACAAATATATTTATGTAGTTTTAATATCTCAGGCAGTGTAGTTATGATTGGAAAATAATGGCCAAATATTCCAAGCAAGCGGGAATAAACATTTCATCTGGGTACTCTGAATTCCGAAGCTTCGATATTCGCACCACGTTTGTACCTGCATTGAGCAGATTAATCGTTTAATTTTTGAGTGGAAACAGCGTTCAGAATAACTCAATTAATATTAAGGCGATAAAAGGACCTCAGTAAGACGATGAAGGGCTGATCATAAGGTTATTATTTGCATAAATTTGGTTCTAATCTTCCAATTACTGAAGCCTAAGCACAATGAATCAAACGAGGATTACCTTTTGCTTAATAATCCTGAATGAATCTTGGATAATAACATGTAACGCGGTGTAAGTTGCCTTCAGCAAAATAGCTGGAATAGAGATTGATATAATTTAATAACATTTATGTTGATATATTTCACCACGTATAGAGATATTTCCAATATTCTGCGAAATAGTACGTAAATAATTTAAAACCAAAATTGCAAATGATAACTTTGAAACAGCTGGATAGTTTACGTATTTTAACACTTTCCCTGTGCATTTGCCTTCCTCGATGCATAGTCGTATGATTAGCTTTCATCAAGTTTTAGCAGGCTTGGCGAATATGTGAGATGAATTGCTTTACTAGCATGGCATTATGATGCTTACTTTTGTAGAAATATAGAATTTTGCACCATCGTCTGAAACCTGAACAGGTAAAATTTACCTGACTAATGATTACATAGATTAATACGCCGCGGTTCGGGTTGAATTATTATAAATGAAGCAAAATAATTGTTGCTTGCACAAAGGATGTACAGGTCGTGCAATGCAGTGTTGCCAGAGGAAAACACTACAAATGAATTCCATGTTACACACTCATTTATTTTTCATTGAAAGCATAATTTCGATATTGCTTTCTAGTGCTTTTCTAGTCGCATTTTTTTAGTTGTTGCGCAATCTATAATGCAGAAGAAAGCGCAGTATCAGCGTTTGCATAACACTGTACCACTCACACGTCACCTCCGTTTTCGAAACACGATTCCATTACACATTTTTACGCTTTCCTCAACGAATTTAGAACGCAACCATTTTCGCATTATTGGCCGTACGTAAGTTGCCAACATGTGATTCCGATAATATATGAAATCATTAATATTTTCTCCTCGTCGGTGAAGGGAAGCTGAACAGCAGTGCAAAAAACAAAAATAAATAACCACGAAATATGAAGGAATTTCGCAGAAAATGGTGGTTCAGGTCTCCGTTCAATGTGCGCCACATCCTTAAGCTTTATTTACCAGATATGTATTTCTTCTAGGTGGATTTACACTCTATTTCATCTTCAATTTGCTCACCATCATGAAAGTAACCTTCACCGTTCCCTCCGTCATATAAATGTAGTAATTTCCAGACCAACGCCGCATGTACATTCGTCCTTTTAGCTGGAATATAGGACATGACGAGAGTATGATACAAACTTTGGGCACTGAATGCATTAAGTGAGCAGCGTCGTTAAAAAACGAGTTTTCGGAAATTATGTGTCAGTATCACTTAGATGTTCTCACATACCTGCAAATTGCTCAAGGCATATATAAGCTAACGTAAAAATAGATTACATACCAGAATCGCAAAGGGCATCTTTTGATGTCACTCGAATTCGAACAATTAAATTGACGTACTTATTTTGGCTAATATGATTATATTCTTAAAGTATCATTCGGTTGAACTTCAACATGTTGTTTACTGCCGTTGTTTACTCTTTATATTAGATAATATAATATAGCCAGGATGTTGGACCCTGCCAATCCTGAAAGCTTCCTTGTGATATTGGATAGGCTATTTAGATTTAAATGTGCAAATTGGTTATGTATTAAGGAGACCTCGTTTCGGTAGATTTCTACACAGAATGTGCAGAATCAATTATGCAGATAATGATATAATCAGTCAGTATTCGGTTTGTTGCAGAAGTTGAACTTTCTGCAAATTTCACTTATATTGTCATTATATATAAGTTATGGTTTTAGAACTCATTCCTAGCATTTGGCTATTCTGCATATTACGTGTTACCTCGGATATGAATTGACATTCTTCCATATCGCAATCGGATCGGTTAGTGTTAGACTTATAATATTATATCATTGTGCTTGGATAAGTCTCACGTTCATTGCTTCTTGTCAACCAGGCTGATTTGACCAATAGCGAACTTGCGTCAAATACTTGGCGGAAACGTAGTCTACAAGAAAGACAATTGTAACCAACTGTTTGCTGTTAAGTGGGATTGATTTCTAGATTGGCATGTTAACAAAAAACACTTTCGCATGCCGCATAGCTGCTGGAAACACCCTCAGTTCAATATTCAGTGTATTTTTCATGGCACAATTTATATGGCCACTTAATGATGGACATGAAAGCGTATATATATATATATACTGAAAATTGGTTCCAGAAAAAAACGAATGCTCAATAGACTTCGAGTGCTGTTTCAATATCACACCATCTAATTGCCGCAGACAAGATTTCTAAACAATTTGAAATGATTTAGTAGATCCTTTGGCTTGTAAAAGCTTTCTATTCCGCATAACTGGTGTACTAGGTCATGTTCATCTATGCGTTATTGTTTTGGTATGCACAGCTGGTTGGCAGTATAATTAATATAAGCGTTAAATGTGTTAAATCGCAGTGCAATCTCCGGTGGTACACTGTAAGTTGATAGTCATTTTCACTTACCTTAAAAGTCACCAAAGTTATTGCGTTTGTACGTGATGTGGGTTTATCTATAATCACAGTACAATCTTTCCACATCTGACTGGCCGGGTTAGGACGTCCGGTAGCACATTTGGTAAATGTGCGCAGTCCCGTCTGTACGCGCAGCGGTTAGGTCTGACCGTTTCTACCTCTTCGAAACAGCGGTTGTGATATCAATCAAAATCATTTGAAAGTCGCGGCATCGTCCAAACTGATACTGCAATGTGTATTACCAAACCCTTCATAAATCATATGCAATTGTTCAGTTGAATCATCCTTCATAATGCCAAATATAATGGACTTTTTGCACCACGGTAACATGGACAAAGTATAGCAAATATCAGAATTCTACTAGACATCCTCATACAAATCCAAATATACAAGTTTGCTTTATGAATATTTGCACCAATTGAACAACTTTCAATTCGTGTGCATTTTCTGAGCTATTCGTGCCTCACCCGTAACGGAAAGAATATTCATCAAGTTGGGGGCTTAGATGGGCCTTGCTTTAGACAATAAGAGGAAGGCAAGCATCCTAATGGTTCAATGTCGCCTATGTTGCGCAGACAATTACGGTAAAGCCTTTAAGATCAGTATTACCTGTTCTCGCTGCATTAGATCGTACAGTCCGCAATGTGAAAGCAAATCCATCCAAGATGTTTGACAGACAAACCAAGTTGCTGACCTAATTTGTTTCTGCCCAACTTGTCAAATCATCTCAATTATCATCTGTTTAATTTTGATCATGAAATAGTGCGATAGGTTGACTGAGATAACTGCGCATTTTGTAAATAATATGAGCAATTCCACGGAGGTAAATATGGACACGATAATACCTAACCCAGCCAAAGTAAGTTCCTAGGCTAAGCCGAAGAAGAGAGCTAGACGCTCCAACCGCACTGTAGCGTCTGACTCTAAATCCACTGGGTCACCTCCCTGTCATAAGTGGATAAGCCTCAAACATGCCTGCTTCCACTTCTCTAACCATAGACGCTTTACTTGGAGATTCAGCCGGATGCTCAGAGCCGAAGGCAATCCGGTACAGATAACAAGCAGGTAACGTACGCATCGACTGCGACGAAAAACACATCGGGAGCGGCACACATAGCTCGATCATCTGTACCGAGCACGCATGGCGCAAAGCAGCTTTCACCGTCGACTCCAGTGGTGTTTCTAAACAACCCAAATTACCAGCAAATGTATAAAGCCAACACTCGCTAGACGAAACCAATCTGCATTAACTCTCGTGTGCACTAATTTTCCCGAATCCAAAGCTAACACAATCAAAGACAAGTTGCAAGACGATCAAAACCAGTGGAGTTCAGTCTGCGATACGATTGGTGTTCGGGTTTAGCCTGTAATGCTGCAACGCGTAGCGCGTCGCCCGACATCAGTGCACTCTGGTGATCCTCGAGTTCTTCGAGTAACACTAGACTCAGCAGATGAGACAGAGGCTGTCCTGCTCTCAGCAGTTCGTCTTCACAACTCACCGAGCGGAGTGCGCATATTGCTTGATCTACCTAGGAAAGCTCGCCCAGAAGAAGCAGCGGAGCAACGCGGCATACCTAATAGGGATAGCGAGAAAACAATATTTGTTCATGGTGTTCCCGAGTTTCTGCATTCTTCAGATCACGATGCGCAAACACCTGACCGAGAGCAGTGGTGCTACATCCGCGAAGCACTCTCTGTTGCCAATGTTATTGTAAAATCGCTGAGAAGAGTTCTGTCAGCACCTATCTACAAGCGCCGTGGTTCAAGACTAATGGAATTTATATTAAACCCAAATGGAGTGACGCAAGTTCTATTGGATAGCTGGTTAAAGTTTCGAGCTAGGTTGCCAACAGATATCCGTCTAAAGGCAGCAAACGAACGGCCAAAAGTCGTAAGCAATTCGATGGAACCTGCACACGCTGCAAATTCGTTATCTGCACAGTCCTGCGGAGAGACGGACACAACAGCGCCCAAGACACACATAAGGACAGAGCAGAGCAGTAGTAAAACGTCTGTTCAGGAAAGCACAATAATGCCATGCAACTTGACAGAAATTCTTAAACCATAAAACGATTAATGCCCGGCCAACTAACGGCCGGCTTAAAAGCCAAAACTCCTAATATCAAAAGCACTACCTTACATGTACACAAACACAAAAGGCCTTCTAAGTAACTTCGCAGAAGTTAGAGAATTCCATGTATCACCGACGTAGGACCTCGTCATGATTACAGAGACTTAGCTAAAGTCTTAGATAACCGATTCTGAGATCAATTTATCTGGTATGTCGCTGTTTCCCTAAGTTTTATTCATGCACTTCTGAGCGAATGTATATCGGACCTTTGCGACCGACCGACACTTTACCCATTCTGAACAATTCAATTTCTCTCACATTACGATAAGGCATCTTACACGGCGAAGATTCTATATACTTTATTTGGAACATGTGTACTACACCGTATTCTTTACAACTCCTTGGCCGAATGGCAAAATTCCACATTCCAGTAAATATGTTAACACCAAAGTACGGCACAATTTGACTCCGGAGAAATTTCTATGCATATACTCAGAACACGTGAAAACTAATAGCATCATGCAGAGAAAGTGGAGATAGCAAATTCACCAAGGGACATTAACCCACATGCAGGCGCACACAGATCTTGGTCAACTGAACAAATTTTTATTGGCTTATTATCAGTGTTGAGCCATTGTGAAGAACGCGTTCTTCCGCACACAAATACACTCGATTCCGGTTAATAGAACCACCGGTTAATAGGACCAGCCGCTTATTCGGGCCAAATTCTGAAGAACCGAAACGAATCCTATTACGCTAGCCCAATTCTAGCCGCTTATTAGGACCGGAATTCCTCTTAATCGGACCAGACGATAGAAGGTAGCAGGTAACAGAGGTGATAAAATCAAGTTCTGTGACTGGATGTCTGGACTAAACCACAGTTCATATGTCGGGCAAGAAAGCGTATCATTCAGTTACGGTAATCCGAGTTTGCCTTTGGCTTAACTGAACTGTGGCAACCTTGAGGCACATCTATCTAATTGGCTTCAGAACCGCCCGAAATTGACTAGTTTCCAACACTTGTAGGCGGAGCGAAGACATACATGCTTGTTCACATGTCGTTAACCGCTCGATCGATGTACCGCAAGTCCATTGAGCCGAATGCCCTGAGCCCGCATTGCGGGCCTACTCACGAGCACGGCAAGTGCTCGCGGACACACAGGTCCGGCAAATCATAGGACAGCAGGTGGCTAGGTCAACCATAGAAATACCCGGGAGACAGACTCGAGTTCACCTCAGTGAACTGTGCGCGTCTTGTTGCATGTTAAGAAAAATGCCACGACGGGACTTGACGTTAGCTGAGAAGATTCGTTTCCTAGATTAGATCAAGGAACAGGGACCAACCTCTAGTCAGCGTCCAATGGTGGAAATTACCTGCTTGGCAAAATCTACAATATCGCGCCTGATAAAACAAGAGAAAGACCTGCTAGAAGAATGGGCACAATATGAAGGACGACGAGGTACTTCCCAAAAACGGAAGCGTGAAGGCAAGGATCCAGACGTCGATGAGGCCCTTAATGGTTGGTTTGCTTTTGTTATTGGACGAGCAGTGCGAGTAAGTAGCCCAATGTTAAAGTACAAAGCAGAGGAACTCGCTAAAATGCTGGGCCACGAAGATTGTGTAGCTACGGACGGCTGGATGTCTCGATGGAAATCTAGACATGATATAAAATTTAAGAAAGCACATGGTGAGAAAGAAAGTGCCAATAGCGCTCGAGATGAAGAATGGAAATCAAAAATCTACCAGAGGTTCTAGAAAAATTTCCAGCAGATGACATCTATAATGCTGATGAAACCGTGTTGTACTATAGGGCAACACCGGACGGCTCCTTAAGTTACAAACATGTTACTCTCTCTGCCTGCAAAAAAGCAATGGATCGCGTAACTGTCTCGTGCTGCTCAAACATGTCCGGGACAGACAAGAGGAAGTTGTTGATTATAAGATGATGTGCCAAGCCTCGCTGCTTTAAGGGACTCTGAATGGACAGTTTACCGGTTGTGTATTGTGCGAACAGAAATGCATGGATGAGCTCTACATTTTTTAAAGAATGGGTGAAGAATTGGGACACAGAGCTGCAACCCCAGTCGTGAAAAGTGTTATTACTTCTCGATTGTGCATCGCATTCAAATTTGGATTTCTTGAAGAATAGCCAGATGGAATTTCTGCCTCCCGAGACCACCTCTTTGATACAGGCAATGGACAGGGGCATCATAAAAAATTTGAAGACCTTTTATCGTTCAAGCTTGGTGAATTACATCCTTGAATCAATTGAGGAAGGCTTGCTGACCTCATCCTCGACGGCCGTAGAAATCAGTGCAAAGGTCAACATTTTGCAAGCCGTTACATTCATGGCCGAAAGTGAGCAGTGCGAAAAATGAGCCGTGCGCCAATTCGGAACTGTTTTGCTCACTGTGGCTTTAAGCATATTGTCTCGGAGATGGATGTGCATATGGTGATTGTAAATGAAAATGAAGGCGGGAAGGTGGAGCTGAAACAAGTTGAAAATTACGAAGAATATTTTTCAATCGACAACGAATTTCAACCCTATGATGAAAATGAAGAATGCGATGTTGCCATTGTTGCTCGAATAGCAGCGAAACACACGACAGCAACAGAAGACCATGGAAGTGATGAAGAAAACCCAAACGGGTTGATGCCAGTCACAAAAAAGGATGCAGGAAATGCATTGAAACATTGCACCGCTATTTCATGAAGGAAGGAAATGAAGGTAGTCCTATTACTGCGTTACATGTATGTGTTGATTTTGTGCGAATGCAGTTTTTTATAAGAATGCGTCAAACCACACTGGATACAGTCTTCAAAAGCTGAATGGAGTTCGGTAATCGCTTTGTATGAAACTGTACTTCGCATGCTGAATATCTTGTAGGTCGTTACGAAGAATTTGTTTGTAAATTTCTTTTTCAGTGAACAACGTTCCTTTTCAAAGCATTTCTTTTTGTGTGTTTGCTATAAATATATGTCGCCAATACTGGTCATAATAGTAGTTTCCTATGACATGTATTGCACGTCCCATCTTGTTACTGCTGGTAACTTCGGTTAATCGGACCAGCGGATTAATAGGACCAAAATGGTCTGGTCCCGATGTGGTCCGATTAACCGGAATCGACTGTACTAGTATCAAGCTGTTTGATTGTGACCGCCTCACTGTATCGCAGCACATGCATGTTGTTTGATGCGTTGATCAGCTGAACATAAGCGCGGGGTCGACACAGTGTATGTCGGTTAGGAGATGACAGATGATGGATGAGGCAGGCGTCTTTAAAGTTTGACCACTTGAGTTCCTTGGCTGCGCACGTTGGTTGGTAGACAGGGATAGGTACGAAATGTGATTCCTGACCCACACTGGGAGTTACTCCGCAATTGTCACTCCCAACTGGCCCCCTCAAATGCCAATGAATGTGGCCTTGCAATTACATTTAAATATCTAAACGATGGGTGAATGGCTGGAAAGAAGTAGCTGCCGTTTAACTGAAAGTGTGGGAGTGCGCCTCGTTATATACCAGTACGGGTTGCGTCGTGGGATATACACACGCAACCCCGAATTTCAAACGCTGTCGAAATATTTGCAAACATCATCTCCTTTATACTGTAGCTTCAGTGTAACTTTAAGATTTGGCACGGTGAACAACTTCTCTTTCTCCCTCATATTACTGAATTATACGATGAAAGTTTTTGGATACTCGTTTTCTTCTAGTTGTTTGTGAGGAATCACACTTCTTCATCTAGCGTGTCTGGCGTGCAGATTTTTCGTGCTCTGTCAAACAAGGTCTACACCAATCTCTGATTTTAGCGTTTGGGGACAAATGTATGGAATTTCAGCTACAGACCCTTACTTGTCTGCTTCCGATATACGTACCGATCCATCAGTTCGATCAATACATCAAGAAACAGCATGCTATCGTTCTGCTCTAGCTATAATGTCACCATGATGTTTTGGTGCAGTTCATTCATTCTGGTTTTCAGTTGCGTTAGTTGTTTTTCTTGATCACAAATAAGTAATATATCGGCTATGTATAGGCGAAATAACAACGGATTTGTGAATTCCTTCCTTTATTTTATTTCCAATGTGAGCAAAGAAAATATCCGCTAAGTGCGGTTCGAATGGACTACCCATTGCAAAACCATTTACTTGCCGAAACCCTTGATTTTGATAATCGAACTTCACACTCGATGTACTTAGCAGCAGGAGCCATTCTATTTCGGACACTGGAACACACAGTTCTAATTGACTCTCAATCACACGCTTGCATATGAACTGGATATTATCTTTCAATGGTACGTAGACGAATTATGAGATTATATCTATGTTCGCCATAGACTTTTCACTTATATGGACAACATCCAACAGTTCCACTAGTTCGAACGTGCCAATTAAGGTGTGATTAGTAAGCCAATAGGCAGCTGATGAATGGAAAAAGAAGTTTATGCACTTATATGTGGGTTAATATTGTTAGTAAATTTGTTATCTCAAGGTCCTTAACTCTACATGATGCTATTAATTCTCACGTGTTGAGGATATGCAGAACAGTTTGTCCAGGATTAAATTGTGCAGTGCGTTATTGTTAACCTTTTTACTGCAAATATCATAGGAAAAGAGTTGCGTCAACTAATTTACCTCCATCGCCGTGTTTGTATGGTTGTTGCAATCCGTCAAATTACCCATCGTCTTCCGATTGGCAGACACGAAATTAATTTTAATTATTATATAACAAGTAAATACTCTGCATTATTCTTTAAGCTACTCATTACTATTAATCATAAATAGTTTGCCATTGGCGCTAATTGATCGAAGTGGCGTATCACAGACTCCACCAATAACCGATTAGCCCATCTGAAAGTGATGCTAATTAGAAATAAGTTTTGGACATGAAAGGGCTGGTTTCGTTTGGTGAACTTTTACAACTTCTAAGCTAACATTGTTGCACCCATGCGAGGTATATTGCCTCTTACACATTCGCGCTGTTTAATTAAACCAGAGCAGAAGGATATTATTGGGATATACAAAACAGAAGTGCCATGCGCAAAATTGACGAACGAAAAGCAGGCTGGATGACCGGATCGCTTAAATGCTAAAAACAATCCAGATATTTATAAGCAGGTGATGATGTAATTGCTATTTTACCACAGCACTACACCGCAGGCTGAAGAATGGAAGTGCGGGTGAAAGCCTACCTAGCAATATTCTGCCTGGTTGGAGGTCCCATGGAGACGGTTCCATGGATGATCGCATAAGTTTAATCAAATGCATATTAACATGTGCTTTTGTCATTGTTCCCAGATTCTTAATAATACTAATAACTTTAAACTGCAAATCACGTAATTAAGTATAATGCGATTGAGGGTAGATTTAAAAAAAAGACCAATTATATTACGTATGAATGTACATGTTAATTTGATAAGACAAATCAGTTGTATTTTCCATTGGAATGTCGTAGAATACACCTTTTCTATGTTTCTTTAGTTAAGGCGACTGATCGCCACCACGGATGCAGCATTCTCCATATAATTTAGTCGAGGCCAACTACCGCTGACATGAAGAAAACCCTTTGCTATAGAATTTTTTATTTTGTTCCCCTATCAATGCCACATAAAGAACGGAATTCCAATTTAAGTTGGCTTGCAGCAGGAAAATACACATCAATGTACCATAATATGTGTACGCGTTGATGCGCTCCGACGTGTGATCAGGTCCACAAACAGCTCCACGCAGTGCACGAATCATACAAAGTTCACGCTGGCTTATATACTAGAGCAGAGCAGTATAAAACGCACCCTATGGGATCTGTGTGCTTTGGTTCTTCCGGCGTTCGGTTGCGCATATTTGGATCTGACGGTCCCCGTTCTCCTTGGCTAAGAGAATACCATGCAGCCTGCGTACTATGCATACGAGCAATGAAATATGCTGTGGTAAATACCGTCATTCCTTGGATGAAAATATCACGTAGTTCAATTAAGAATAAAAATGATCCGTTTCAATTTGGACAACACAGGTTGGGAATTAACATGTTAATAAATTTTAAAAGTATTCCATCAGGGCCGGTAGCAAAATGTTATCAATATTGGGCTGATGTTTGTCGGCTATTGTATGTTTTCTGATAGTGCATATGTACACCTGCCAAAGTGATGCTGTTGTGGATTTTCCTACTCTGTAGAACAAGTAGTCAGCGCTATTCTCGTGCAGGCGGCCCTGGTCAACTAAAAATGTCTCAACCTGCAAAAAAATATAAAGCCATAGAGTCCAAGTTCCATGACGACTATAGAAGTGGTAGCATGGAGCTTTACCACCTGTTCCAGCCCAACAACGTGCGGGGGTTCTAACATCAAATAATATGAGTTTTAATTGGAGGCAATATACTGCGCCGGTCACTCGCTCAGTTGGAGAATTGGGAATAGGACATGTAGATTGCAATTGTAGAGGAAATGTTATGGAGGAATGTGAATAAGAGTCCTGAGAGGCGTCAAGGGTGGATGTGCTCACCAGCCCCCTCGATGTTTGCCGCAAACAAGGCGATGCATTCCAAACATTGGGCTACGACCAAAGCGGTTTGAGTTTATTCGCATGTATATATATATCACATTTGTTTTAGGACTCATATGTACTGATAGGTCAACAGCAGATCGGGGAAAAGTTTTGTATCCTCAGCGAAGCATACCGTGATTTTACTACTGAAGATAGCATGGATTGTGTCATTAACAAATCGGCTCACACGGGTGTCGGTTGGCTATTAACTAGACTACAGCAACCCATCTTACTCCCTACGTTCGAAGCGAAAAGGCATTCAGGGTATGAGGCCAATACTGTCGCCGAATAGCGGAGATTTCATCTGTTTGGAACCCGCCACCAATAACCTTGGCATGTTAGAAAACTCCGCTTGTTTACATACTTGTATCCACGCAAAAGTATTAGTAGAAATTTTATTTACATTTAGATCGTTCGGTTGTATTTAATGTACCAATCTGCATAGACTAAAGCGGCGTTCAGAATTGAAAACTTGGAAAGTTTACTTGTTCCCCGAAACAAGGCAATCTCCTTTGCCTTACTGATTAGATAACCTGATGCATAATTCTGGACTGTGTGCATCCTAAATTATATGACAACGGCCAATCATTGGTGTCTTGCGTTGTAGGGCATTTAGTTGTAGTTATTTATTTATACTATGCAGCCCAGTGTAAAGCTTAATTTACCACCCATGTACGGTTTTTCCGGGAATTCTTGACAGTTGTTCAGAAGTTATCTGGTCAGATAAGCAGGAGATTGATGATAGGTTATTGACGATTAAAAGGTGGAAGTTTGGAATGCTCTATTCCCTCAGCAAAATAACATTTCTTCGGATACAATGGGTTTATAAATTCGGTTGGTTAGCATCACATTTACGTTACTGCTCTGTAGGCGGTATAACCGCGAAACGGTTAGGTCAAATACAATGCAGCTGTCTCGAACGCGTAATATTTAAACGGAGTTAATTCCTCTAAATTTGAAACCACTCCATCTGTGCATGATTCTTTTAGCTGCACAGAGGTTTGACTAACATTGGAATTCTCAGCAAATGTAACAAAATCCAAAACGCGAAATGTAAGTCTCTTGCCATTAGGTTGTCTTTGGTGCTATGAAGCATGCTTACATATAAAGCAGGTAGTGCCCATCTGGTTAATTGGTTTGATGCTCTACCGTTTTGGCTTCAAAATAACTCATAATGTTGGCTCCGTGTGCGGTTTTTGATGCAAAATTTATATCCGCCTGTTAACTAGCACGTAAAGAAAAATCTATTTCTGACTATTATTGGGTAATTACAGTTCATTCGCATATTTAATCTGCATATTACACGATAGTAAGGTCTAATAGATTTTGCCAAACACACCGTCCAATACTTGTGAAAGACGTATTTCATAAGCTGCTGCGGAATAGGCGCATGCATAATGGAGCCTTATGTTGAGTATGCTTGATGGTACAAAAAGGCAAGTTGAATGATTAAGCTGACAACCAAATAGCACAAAATACTAAAACGTACAAAAGTGACTTCTGCAAAAGTATGCGTTGGAAACAGTAACTGCTAATGGGGATTAACGGATAGGCACGCACAGAAAGATGTAACTGCTCTAAAGGTAGTGATTATTCCTTGAGTAGAATTTATCTTATTTATGATGTGTAAGTTTCACATGTTTGTAAATTTTAACGGTAATTTTGTACTAGCCGTTTAGCATACCTACTATATCGGCCGGCTAAATTTATGTTGTTTGCTCTAAGGAACCTAAAAGTGCGGAAGCTTAACTCATTTTCAGAGCGATACATTGCAACAGCAACGTCTCTCCCAATTGATTAAGATTTACTTTTGTATTCTTGGGGAAGTAGATTATCGAACATCGGTCCATTAATTTCCGGTCCGCTTTTCTACAACTGTGCTCCGAGGGCTGACGATTAGGTGCGCAAATTTTAATACATGACTTCTGCTTATTGCGCGACGTATTGCCAATGAACTCATAATACCTGTACTGGTGTTGCAGATTTGCTCACTCACCCGTCACTTCCCAATTGACCGAAGTACCTGTCTTTCGGATGTCCACTGGGCGATGGTAGATAAATTTTGGATGTGTGTGAGTTATGTAAACATTGTAGAAAGTAGAAGTCACGATTAAAATTCACGCACGAATGTGTGCCTCGACAGGGAATTGAACCCCGGTCCACCAAGCAAAAGTCATGTGTTAAAATGTGCGCACCAAATCATCAGAAGTTGGCTGCTCAGTGGTAGAGCAGCGTTCCGGAAATTCGTGGACTGGGGTTCGATGCCCCGTATAGGCACATTACTGCGCGTGAAATTTAATCGTGCCTTCTACTTTCTACAAAAGTTACACTACTCACAAACATTCAGAATTAAGTAGCTCATCGTTTAATTTGCATGGTTAAGTTAATATCAAGTTTAATCCAAAAGTTCTGTAATTTTCGATTTATAACAGTCAAGGTTTTCTCCATATTTGTGGGAGTAGCCTCGTTTTGTCCAATTTATCCCTGGTTGCTTATGTTACGGTTTTAAACTGCGCAAGTAATGGTGTTATTCCTATACACAATATTCAAGCAATAATTTTCATACTTTGGCATTAACCAACTGAATATTACTCAAAAGCATTCCATGTTAGTCAGACCAATTATCTCACCCTGTTTAGTGCCCTAGATGACATTACGATACATTCGGTGTTGCAAGATGCCACCATTGTTCATGTTCTCTCATTTTGTTTGCAAATCTAGAGTCAAAACTAATTTGTTTCCAAGACATCCTAATGATTCCATGTCATCTGAATCAGTGAATAAAGGCGTTTGTACGAATAAACTTGCTCGTATTGTTTCAAGCTCGCATGCATAGTTAAGGAAATCTACTATGTTGTAATAAGTTAAAGTGAAAAAGGATGACGTATGATCGATTCGAAAAGGTTTTCCTGGAAGAATCCAAAGATATTCATTTTAATTGGTAGATAAATTTTGCAATTGACTTGGTCATTGATCGCCTGTTACTATAAATAAGAAACGTAGAATCTTATTATCTATGTGTTATAACAAACCGCTTAAATGTGTGAATCATTCTAGCTTAACTTCACTTTATAGTCAAATTATAGATTAATTCTACGAAATTGAACCCCGAAAATGTAGTGCAAACAGAGCTACGTTTAAAACCTAGGTGCATAAAAATAACGGATAAACATTTGTTACATTGTCTTCAAAAAATTAATAGGCTGTGTTTGCTAAATTTCCATAAATTATAACCGAACACCGCTGCCTAACTTATAAAATAAATAGTAATGACCTAATATAAGAGAGTTAGATGAGCAATAAATTGCAAGCTGTTATAGCTAATAAACATTCTGCGTTTAAACAGTATGTAACTCGTTTCTTATTACTGGCACGACCACCTGAAGCAGGCATATGCGATGAATATCTTGCCCAGTGTGATGTTGATCGTGGCGCAGTATTACTGTCGTTGTGTTTCCGATGACGTGCTACCCCCTGATCTCTTTGTCCCAATCAAAAATGTGTGTGCTCACAACTCCGATTCTCTGACTTGAAAATACGCTGTTCTATGTGCATTTGCGAGTTTTGCATTTGTCTCATTACATTCAATCGTATACATTTTGAAATCGTTTCAACTTCCGAACACTTTTACTATCCTTACCACGCTTCATTGTATCCTTGTTCTGGCTTGTTTCACTCTCTATTACTTCGCACCGCTTTGACAATAATTTTAAAGTGTTTATTGCATAGACCCGTCTAAGCGCGAATCGTTAAGTTCCGTTGGTTTTGAACTCACACAATTACATCGTTTTTGTGGTTGGATATTATATGGAAATCATTTCGTGAATCTTATGTATGTACTATTAAACACTTAAGGTAAATTATCTAGCAGTTATTGGGTTAGTAACATTCATTATCATATATAATCGATGGATTTCCTTACAACCTTATCCCTCTTACTGCGCCAGATGACAGTTGCTTAACTTCTATTTTGTTAGCTCAACAAAACCATACATTCGACCGCTCTGGTACTGAATCTAAAAGAACCAGAAAAAAATATCACTCAAGAAACAACAACGAAATATTAGTAAGGGCATAAACAATTAGCAATCAGAAAACATTTTACTCAACTGATACTCCGTAATCTGGAACAGCCTTCCAAGTGAGAATTTCAGTTAGGAATCATTGCATTCCATTCCGATATATTTTATTCCATTCCTTTCTAAATTTTGAAGCATGCATTTGTATTTTGTGGCCAAATGAAACAAATACTATTTTTGTGAATTTTTAGCGCAAAGAATATTATTGGAATGCATGTTTTGCACTTGTCGCACGACTCGGTTTGTTCCCCCAAAGTCAGCTGTGGAATCAATTTGCTTTGACTAATAAGTAGAATTTTCCGCCCAACATCACGTCTAAGCTAACAAAGGCGTACCTTTGCTTAGTCATTTACATTTTATTGGTTTAGTTTTGTCTTGCACTAGTACGTATCTTCTATTCGTTCCAGGATGCCGATCATCACGTGTGCGCTGCAGTTCTCTGTACTTCGCGAAATGCATTTCGATTTCAAGTTCTGTTCTCTTTGTTTGATCTCACTTGCTGAAGCCACCTGACAATGTTGCAGGAGCTGCACGGTTTGCGAGTGTGTTAAACTCTCTGCCTCGAACAAACGCTGAGTGATATAGTTAATTTCTTTAAAATTTTTGATTTATTATAGGAAGTGAAAAGGAAAACTGTCAGAAAAACTATCATTCTTGAGAAGAATATACAATTTACTTAGTTTAGTGTTCCTTCAATTTCATAATTTTTATTTTTTTTCCCTATTTGTTTATGACTGCGCCGACATCCTGAATGGAAGGTTTAAAGCGTCCAAGCTAACTAATTGGGCTGCCGGATGGCGAATTGCCACAGACAATCTGAAAAGCAAAATATGTGCTGGACTGAGAAAACCTGACTACATGTTTATTACTATTGCTGATAAAATCGGCAAAAAATACAAACAGCATGATGATGGCTTGCTTTCCGTTGAGCCACAAAGCCCAGGGCCAAACGAAGCATATATATGCCGATGAAACTTCTCAAGGAATTACTCCGCAAGGGAGCATTTTCACAGCACACGGTACCACGGACGGTCGTATGAATTTATTTTACTGCTGATTATGCCTAAACGCTTTCCGTATTTCCGTATTGTTCGTTATATTTGTTAGGTTTAAAAAGCGGATTGAAAAATTAATTGGAAAGCTGGGATCTACTTTGTAAAATTAAAAATCCATTCTCTTCATCCGTTTATGTTGTACGTAATGATCAGACAACATGGTCGGTTTCTCTCGCCGTCAAGAAATAAGCATTTATTTATATATTGCCATACCATCACTCTATGTAGTTCAGACTACAACTTTCGCAAATATGCGCAGCATGCTTTTGCTCTTTGTACATTAAAAGCAAAGCCTTGTAGTGTCGATAGTTTGTGCGTGGTGCTGCTTGAAGCTATATTTGTTGGCTATTTTACTGAATTGAACTTGTTGACAAATAGTTAAGCTAAAAACACAGATCGTTGAGGTGTAGTTAATTCCTACTTTATATTCTATAATTCCACTATCCGTTTCCAGCAATACTGTTACTAAATCCGGTGGAAATTTATGAATCAAGGTTTTGAAGTGTTTGTCCGCTTACAGTTAGTATGCAAAACGGCACAGACTAGCACTGTTGTTCTCCGACTTGACCATTTCACTCAAAAAATAAGATCCAGCTATGACCATGATTACCAAATCTTAATTACATAGTTGAGGTCCATGTGTATATCATTTGAAAACATGACAAAACAACTGAAAGCCCAGTGAAAATGTATCCATTTGACACTGTTTTCGACCTCTTCCATAAAACAAATCCATCTAAATCAGCACTCCTAGACATTTCAACTTGAACAATAATGCGAATTTAAACTGCCCAGTTTGTACTTGCAAAGCAAGTGCTTACATAATTGCGGCACTAGAATTTACGTGAAATTGAGGCGGATTCTGGGCTGAATACCCGTAAAACATGGCGAGGCCGTTTTGAATTTGGAAGCCGTTGCCTGAAGCTTTGATCGCTCTACAGACGTTGACGAGTTCGGTGTATCTTAATCTCACTGGATCTATATCAATGACAACAGCCAACACGAAATTAATTCCTAAAAATGTGCAGCCCTGCATCCAATATTGTTAGACTCTTATACCAGTAGTAATTAGCAGTATTATAGTTGTAAATTGTTTAGCTATTTGTCCCAGTAGTTCACAAGCTATATAGCATATTCTAGGCCGGAAGTGCACCAGGCGCCTTTCGCCTTGTTGGGGCTAGTCAATTGTGCGCATTCCCTCTCGGTCCCCTACTGGGGATAGAAGCCATGACCGCTAAAGCAGATGCCAACCAGCCAGCATCTTAAGCCCCTGCGCAGTGGGGAACGTTGGTTGGGCTACGTGTTACAATGATCAAACCGGTCGTATTCTCTACTAAATTTAAGGGATACCATATCAACTTCTACAATAACAGCCACCATTTTGTCCAACTGTCGCTTACAAACAATTTGGGTGTAGTGCACGTTCATCATTGACAAAGACCAGGTTGCACTGGCTGATGCAACCAAAATTTGCATCCAAGTTTTGAGCATCATACTTCCATAACTGCGAAATAAAGTGAAACTTCGTTAGCCAAGTCAACGAAAATTTCATTCTCAGAGTAAATATGCATCGGTTTCAAATTTCGGGAACATATTTTCAATATGACAAGCCTATCGGAAGAGCACCAGCCGTCCAGCGAACTCCTCATCTGTGCCAGCAAGCACATTCGGGGAATATTCTAATGCCTAACTAGCTGTATTGGAATATCTGCATCGGCTTGCTTACGTATGTTGCCGTAAAGAAAATCAGATTGGATTTGGATTGTAATGCAGTGTAGCAACTAATTTTATAAGCCCGCAAAAAAATTGAAACTTTAGTTCTTTGCAGCTGATGCAGAACATTCGCTGCTAATTAAGCAGACGGTGTGATTCCATCAGAGGTGAAAAGTGAAGGAAAATCCCTTCTCAAATTGTACAATCTAGGCAAAACTTTACAAAGTAGCTTAAGTGTTAGAAGACTCATGTAGTTAATTGTTCTTGATACGGAACGTTGTGGAAACAGTTGCAGTTGACAAGTTGGAATTTCTAGCTGTTCCAGCTTGAATAAGCTTATTAGTGTCATACTGCTTATCGAAGCTTGATTTATTCTTCTGTCCCTAGCCGTTTACCCTGAGCCATGTGGCCGAGAAAGATAGAAATTGTTTACATTACCTGTACAACCTAGTTGGTGAACTTGATAAAGGAGTTGTCATACACTTTTCCGTTGAATATGGGAGAATAAATTGCGGATAGTCGCTTCAGGCATTTGAACTAAGGTAGCTGGCGCCTGTAGATACAATCCTACTGTGCACAAGGCGCAACTTACTTCTGTAGATTGGATATGTTAGGTTTGAATTATGAACGTGATAATTCATGCTATGCACTAATATATGCGCACAAACCTAGAGGAATTCGAAAGTTGATTTATTTCGGTTGGAGCCTTGGGCTTCTACATTGATCTCGCAATTGTTTTGCACACTGATTTATGCGCATTGATAGAATTAAGGAAATTTTATGCTATACCTGATGCGGGTCACGAGTGCTGATTGGACACCACACTTCATCTTTTATAGAAGAAATGACAGTTGGTTTTACCTAAGTGTCTATCGTAAGCATTAAAAACAAGTAGTGAACTAAGGGAATACGTGCTGTAAGTAGCGTTTCGAGAAAAGTTTTCGTCTACCTATAACCGTTTTCTGTTACGTCGTAAACATACTTTTTGAAAATGCCTGATTTTAACATGAAAGAGCACACTTTCCAGGTTAATAAACCTTCTCGTGGTGCCGGCGAGGTGATTCGGGTTTATCCCGTTCTGGCAGACAGTTTGGAGGCAGCACAGCAGGACGTGGTGGGTATCATATTTGAAGCGCTCTCCCAATAAAAAGGAAGAAACGTCCGTTTAACAACACGGTGACGTAACGGTTATGACCCGCCAGCAAGTAAAATCACCCATTGCTTATTCGGACAACTGCATTAGGTCCATAGGCATCAAGCATCCTATGAGATAGGCGTCTCGTGGTACGACCCACGTATTCTGTCCCACAGAAGCATGAGTAAAGATAAACAATTCACATGTGAGCACGAATCCAGAAACCGACTATCGTTCCTGGATGTTGATATCATCAGAAACGCCGATGGATCATGCAGCAGAGGGGTGTATAGAAAACCAACATGGACTGAACAGTACATCAACTTCTATAGTGCGGTACCCATACAGTACAAACGAAACCTAGTCCGCACTCTTGCGTTCCGAGCACATAGAATTCGCACCCCGGACACAATCACCAAAAAATTGCAGAGAATCGGCGACGCGTCAAGAGAGAATGGGTATCCAGATAAATTCATCCTCAAACATTTGAAAGAACGCAAGATAAAACCACCGAGGATGAACGTACCCAAAAAGGAACTAATTGTGCATATTCCTTTCAAAGGCGACAGTGCGGCCGATGCCCTGTCCAAACGCCTGAGAGACGCTGTTGAAAAGACCTACTTCGCGGCTCGGCTACGTATAGTATTTTACAACAAGCCTTTATTCGCAAAACCTTTGAAAGACAGGCTGCCTCTGGTGACTCGATCAATGCTTGTTTATCTTTACTCGTGCTCCTGTGGGGCACGATACGTGGGTAGTACCACGAGACGCCTATCTCATAGGATTCGCGAACACATCCCAAAGTGGTTTTACAAAGGCGAAACGAGGTTCAGAAACAGTTCCATCTTATCTCACCTACTAGAGCGCAGTCACGCAGGAACGGAAAATGATTTTAGAGTCATCTATACTGTTCCTGAACGTTTCACACGCAGATTCCGGACGCATCTTCTGTCTATTGCGGAAGCTATCTACATCCGCCACCTCAAGCCAGAACTGTGCGTACACAAACCGTTTGTACGTCCTTTGCTTCTAACGTGGCCTACAACTTCGGCTATGATTTCCCCTGTACACACTTCCCACTTCCAGTGACCCCGTGATTTATTGATTTGTACCCGTGCAATTAAACATTTTGTTCAATACGTAGCCCAATCCGACACATTTAGCACCTTTTCCTCATCATGTAATATTTGAGTCTGATGAGAATTACCGAAAACAATTCTTTACTCAGATTCTTCCTCCCTTGATTCACTCTAATAAATGGGAATTTTCGGATAGCTGAGGAGCAGCATTCCCCGTGATTCAGTCAAGCATCCACTTAGTACTGGCGTCACGTTGAAGCACAACTTAAGGTTTACGAAAACATTTACAGATCACATAAACACAGCTATACACACCCCTATATGCAAAGTTTGATCCATTCCTATATTAACGTATGCGACAATTTCATTTTTCCATTGTAGGTTTTATGATCACAATTTTTGAACTAATAAATGTTTGTAATTATTTAGTTCACATTTTTAATCTAACCACTACCATGCCTGTGCAATTGTGCTTTGCTTTTCGAGAGTAAACGTTTTAGGTTTCTTAATTTTATTTAACAGCATTAACTGATTAGTGCCATTTAACGAGATTAAGGTCCCGTTACCTTCACACGGTAAGCAACATATTAATTGTAAACTTATATGCGGTCGCTGTAAATGAATTTCCGAAATAAACCCAAACTTAAACAATAAATTAAGTGGCAATGATTGCGGGCTAGCTATACATAATAAAAATACATTCCTCTGATCATTGTGAAGATATGCTGCTCCGCTCTTATATAATATCAACGCACACCATTGCTAAAACGATGATGTATGGCACCACTTATTACAATATCTTAATTAATTAGTCAATGTGAAATTGCTTATTCGACGGATTTTTCTATTGAAGGCATGGTGTAAAAGGGGTGACGCGCAAAACATGCATTGAGCATGCCTGCAAGGCAACATTGAGAATAAGTCTGCTTTTTTACTGACAACAGTGAAAAAGGAGTTGCCATAATATTTAAATTGGCTTTCACGTCAAGCTGTGTCATTGACGTATTTGAATATCAAACTAACACTATCCTTTTGTATTCCGTGAAGATAGACAAAAGTGTGTTCCTTTGGAACATATGTACAAAGCACTACTTATGTTCACCGGGTATAGGGCAAAGGATGATCGCTGCTAGATAATGTAAATAACAAGGGTCGAAATCCGGACTTATAACAATCTCGGATGAAGCCAGGTCCTAAAACTCCGAAGTCATCTTTGAAAAGATCGGGAGGAAATCAGGTTTGTGGTTCCTAATACATGTCCCTATAAAGAAGAATTGATTTACCATAAATAAAATACATCTCGCCTGCATCCATCTTGGCTGTAGCAACACCACTTTGCCCAAAGGTTTCACTATATCAAGTAAGAGAATATCGTTAGTCTTGTGCACATTTTTTATACCTTTAAGTATTAACGGATATTTTGGTAAACGCTTGCATAGCAAACAGGATACATTTGTTTGGGTTGGTATGTATGCCGATCCAAATCAAATACACGGTTTCATGAAATTACAAAAACTAACACAATATTTATATCTGGCTCTATAAATGAGCCATCAATACACTTGTCAATTTTGATTTGAAATTAATTTGCAAATGTGACAAGCTGGTATGCTCCTCAAACTCAGCCGTCCCTGCTATTACTCCTACTGTTCTATTTTTACAAATTCCCACAACAATTTATACATGTAACGTGCTGGTACGTGGTTGAAGAATAGATTTTTAAACGATGTTCCATAATTATGCGTTTCATATGTTTAAATTGCTATGCTCCTGTTTGCCTATGTTGGACTGACTCAGTAATTTGTGTTACAAGCTGCTAACAGGCATACATTTTCATTGGTTCGTTTATGCTGTTAACAAATACGGAAACTGCTGAGCAGCCCACATTATCGCAGCGCGTCATAGTTAATTGAAAACAAAACTAAAGGACTGAAATACAGAAAATATATAAAATCTTTCTGCTATAAATGAGAAAATTTGTAAACGGTGCGTAGAGTGAGGCGCCATAACTGTACACCAGAGGGAAGAAATGGCTGTTGAAATATGCGCCTTTCAGAGCCACGGTTGAGTAGACATATTACTACATCTTATGTATCAGTGATTTTGAATGGTTCCGGAGATCCAAAAATTAGGTAATAGAGAAGGCTACTGAAGTTTTTATTCCCTAGAGTGGATTACTGTGACAACTCGGTGTACAACACAATGAATCCAGGAGGCAACAGAAATCTTGATGTTCTAGAAGTATTGCGTCATAATAAATGGTATTGCACAAATGTATTTTCTATATGTGAGATACTGGGTTTGTGTTAGCGACTGAATGTCTGGGGGCTATAAGATGCCCAGCTTTAACTTTAACGAACACGATCAGCTGAAGGAGTTATTAATTCTAATGATGTGCTCTGAGTGCAAGAGCAAAGTTTTAAGATTTCAAACATTATTCTAGGTGCAAACGAGCATACTTCCTTTGCATATGTACAACCTTAAGCATAAGCGATCATGCTAGGATACCAGCAATATTACTCTGATAAATTATTCAAAATTTTTAATAAAATGTCCATTATCTTTTGTATGATTAGGCATCAGGCTTTAAGCAGGGATAGCAATTTAAAAGAACCAATAGCTGACATGACAAGGACTTATAAAAACTAGGTAACAAAATGTAAATTATGGGGCTGGATTTTGACTCAAGCAAATTCATTGTAGTTAGAACTCAGTTTATCACACATGAAGCTGTAACAATGTAGGTTAGTTCTAAGTTATAGAGTCTATATGGCTCACAAGGATAGAAAAGCTGGAATAAAAGAATTTAATGAAATGTTTCCATTTTCTAAATTTCTCCTTTTCTCATATTTCCGAATATAGTCGTTATAACCTCTAGTGCCTGGTTAAAATTATCCAAGAGCTATACACTGGTGAATAATAATTCATGTTTTCAAATCTGTTTGACCTTTGGGGCCTAATCGTAGGGCTGTTTCTGAAATTTCATGCGACATTAATGCATATGCTTGCATAAGGTGATTTTGCCAGTAATAATAAAAGAGTTATAAAATGTTTAAACGCACAACGTTTATTATCTATAACTGACGGCAAATTGTTGCTCATCTAATTGGCTTACGTTATGTCATTACTAATTATTTTATAATTTGAGCAGCAGTGTTGGGTTAATAATTTATAGAAATCTATCAAATGCAGCCTACTAAGTTTATGAAGGCAATGTAACAAAAGTTCATCCGTTATTTCTACGCACTTAAGTTTCAAACGTAGCTCTGGTTGCATTAAATTATAGGGGTTCAATTTTCGCAGAATTTATCTGCTAGTTGATAATAAATTGAAGTTAAGTTGGCATGGTTTACATAATTAAACGGTGTGTTGTAACATGTAACCAAATAAGCTTCGCATTTTATCTAATTCATAGTAAGAAGCGATCAATGATTATGTCAATTGCAGCATTTATCAACCAAATTAAATAAATATCTTTGGATTCTTCCAGGAAAACCTTTTCGAATCGATCATACGTCATCCTTTTTCACTTTAACTTATTACAACATAGTAGATTTCCTTAACTATGCATGCGAGCTTTAAACAATATGAGCAAGTTTATTCGTACAAACGCCTTTAGTTACTGATTCAAATGACATGGACTCTTTAGAATATCTTGTAAATAAATTAGTTTTGAATCTTGATTTGCAAACAAAATGAGAGAACATGAACAATGATGGCATCTTGCAACACCGAATGTATCGTAATGCCATCTAGGGAACTAAACAGAGTGGGCTAATTGGTCTGACTAATATGGAATGCTTTTGAGTAATATTCAGCTGGTTAATGCCAAAGTATGAAAATTATTGCTTGAATATTGGGTATAGGAATAACACCATTACTTGCAATGTTTAAAACAGTAACAGTAAAACAGTAACAAACATGGATAAACTGTATAAAACGAAACTAATCCCACGAGAATGGAGAATGAGCTGACTGCTATAAATCGACGAATCACAGAGATTTTGGATTAAACTTGATATTAACTTAATTATTCAAATTAGACGACAACCTATTCCCACAAGCATACAAAAGTACATCTCAATCAATTGGGCGAGACATTGCTGTTGCAATGTATCGCTCTGAAAATGAGTTAAGCTTCCACACTTTTAGGTTCCTTAGAGCAAACAACATAAATTTAGCCGGCCGATATAGTAGATATGCTAAACGGCTAGTACAAAATTACCGTTAAACTATACAAACATGTGAAACTTACACATCATACATAACATAAACTCTACTCAAGAAATAATCACTGCCTTTAGAGCAGTTACATCTTTCTGTGCGTGCCTATCCGTTAATCCCCATTAGCAGTTACTATTTCCAACGCATACTTTTGCAGAAGTCACTTTTGTACGTTTTAGTATTTTGTGCTATTTGGTTGTCAGCTTAATCATTCAACTTGCCTTTGTGTACCATCAGTCATATTCAACATAAGGCTCTATTATGCATGCGCCTATTCCGCAGCAGCTTATGAAATACGTCTTTCACAAGTATTGGACGGTGTGTTTGGCAAAATCTATTAGACCTTACTATCGTTAAATATGCAGATTAAATATGCGAATGAACTGTAATTACCCAATAATAGTCAGTATTAGATTTTTCTTTACGTGCTAGTTAACAGGCGGATATAAATTTTGCATCAAAAACCGCACACGGAGCCAACATTATGAGTTATTTTGAAGCTAAAAAGGTAGAGCACCAAACCAATTAACCAGATGGGCACTACCTGCTTTATATGTAAGCATGCTTCATAGCACCAAAGACAACCTAATGGCAAGAGACTTACATTTCGCGTTTTGGATTTTGTTACATTTGCTGAGAATTCCAATGTTAGTCAAACCTCTGTGCAGCTAAAAGAATCATGCACAGATGGAGTGGTTTCAAATTTAGAGGAATTAACTCCGTTTAAATATTACGCGTTCGAGACAGCTGCATTGTATTTGACCTAACCGTTTCGCGGTTATACCGCCTACAGAGCAGTAACGTAAATGTGATGCTAACCAACCGAATTTATAAACCCATTGTATCCGAAGAAATGTTATTTTGCTGAGGGAATAGAGCATTCCAAACTTCCACCTTTTAATCGTCAATAACCTATCATCAATCTCCTGCTTATCTGACCAGATAACTTTTGAACAACTGTCAAGAATTCCCGGAAAAACCGTACATGGGTGGTAAATTAAGCTTTACACTGGGCTGCATAGTATAAATAAATAACTACAACTAAATGCCCTACAACGCAAGACACCAATGATTGGCCGTTGTCATATAATTTAGGATGCACACAGTCCAGAATTATGCATCAGGTTATCTAATCAGTAAGGCAAAGGAGATTGCCTTGTTTCGGGGAACAAGTAAACTTTCCAAGTTTTCAATTCTGAACGCCGCTTTAGTCTATGCAGATTGGTACATTAAATACAACCGAACGATCTAAATGTAAATAAAATTTCTACTAATACTTTTGCGTGGATACAAGTATGTAAACAAGCGGAGTTTTCTAACATGCCAAGGTTATTGGTGGCGGATTCCAAAGAGATGAAATCTCCGCTATTCGGCGACAGTATTGGCCTCATACCCTGAATGCCTTTTCGCTTCGAACGTAGGGAGTAAGTTGGGTTGCTTTAGTGTATTTAATAGCCAACCGACACCCGTATGAGCCGATTTGTTAATGACACAATCCATGCTATCTTCAGTAGTAAAATCACGGTATGCTTCGCTGAGGATACAAAGCTTTTCCCCGATCTGCTGTTGACCTATCAGTACATATGAGTCCTAACACAAACATGATATATATACATGCGAATAAACTCAAACCGCTTTGGTCGTAGCCCAATGTTTGGAATGCATCGCCTTGTTTGCGGCAAACATCGAGGGGGCTGGTGAGCACATCCACCCTTGACGCCTCTCAGGACTCTTATTCACATTCCTCCATAACATTTCCTCTACAATTGCAATCTACATGTCCTATTCCCAATTCTCCAACTGAGCGAGTGACCGGCGCAGTATTTTGCCTCCAATTAAAACACATATTATTTGATGTTAGAACCCCCGCACGTTGTTGGGCTGGAACAGGTGTCGAAGCTCCATGCTACCACTTCTATAGTCGTCATGGAACTTGGACCCTATGGCTTTATATTATTTTGCAGGTTGAGACATTTTTAGTTGATCTGGGCAGCCTGCACGAGAATGGCGCTGACCACTTGTTCTACAGAGTAGGAAAATCCACAACAGCATCACTTTGGCAGGTGTACATATGCACTATCAGAAAACATACAATAGCCGACAAACATCAGCCCAATATTGATAACATTTTGCTACCGGCCCTGATGGAATACTTTTAAAATTTATTAACATGTTAATTCCCAACCTGTGTTGTCCAAATTAAAAAGAATCATTTTTATTCTTAATTGAACTAAGTGATATGGTTCATCCAAGGAATGACGGTATTTACCACAGCATATTTCATTGCTCGTATGCATAGTACGCAGGCTGCATGGTATTGTCTTAGCCAAGGAGAACGGGGACCGTCAGATCCAACTATGCGCAACCGAACGCCGGAAGAACCAAAGCACACAGATCCCATAGGGTGCGTTTTATACTGCTCTGCTCTAGTATATAAGCCAGCGTGAACTTTGTATGATTCGTGCACTGCGTGGAGCTGTTTGTGGACCTGATCACACGTCGGAGCGCATCAACGCGTACACAAATTATGGTACATTGATGTGTATTTTCCTGCTGCAAGCCAACTTGAATTCGAATTCCGTTCCTTATATAGCACTGAGAAGGGGAACAAAATAAAGAATTCTATGGCAAAGGGTTTTGGCAATGTCAGCGATAGTTGGCCTCGACTGAATTATTTGGTGAATCCTGCTTTCGTGTTAGCGATCAGTCGCCTTAAACAAAGAAACATAGAAAAGGTGTATTCTACGACGTTCCAATGGAAATTGCAGTTGATTGGTCTTATCAAGTTAACGTATATATGCTCGTGTAATATAATTGTTCCTGCGTTTTAAATCCAAGTCCATACGTAATATACTTAAATACGTGATTTGCAGTTTAAAGTTATTAGTATTATTTATAAAATAGGAAAAACGACAAATGCATAGGTTAACATGCATTTGATTAAATTAATGCGGTCATCCGTGGAACCATCTCCATGGGACCGGCACCCAGGCAGAATATTGCTAGATAAGCCTTCACCTGCACTTCCATTCTTCAACCTGCGGTGTATTGCTGTGGTAAAATAGCAATTACCTCAACACCTGCTTATAAATATCAGGATTGTTTTAAGCATTCAAGCGATCCGGTCATCCAGCCTGTTTTTCGTTCGTCAATTTTGCGCACGGCACTTCTATTTTGTATATTTCAATAATAACCTTCAGCTCTGGTTCATTTAAACAGCGCGAATGTGTAAGAGGCAATATACCTCGCATAGGTGTAACAATGTTAGCTTGGAAGCTGTAATAGGTCAGCTAAAGAAATCAGCCCTTTCAGGTCCAAAAACGAAAAAATAAACCTGCAGTACACGGCGTTATTCAAATAACAACAAATCTTTATATATTTACTTACTTCTAATTAGTATCACTTTCAGATGGGCTTTTCAGATGTGCCGATATATTGCTCATTTGTGATCAAGATGAACAGCTAACGCCACAAAGCACCATATTAAATGACCTGCATCAAAACATCATGGTGACAGTAGAGCTAGAGCAGAATGATGGCATGCTCTTTCTTGACGTACTGATGCAACGCCGAACTAATGGATCGGTACGTATACCCTAAGCGGACATGGAAGGGCTTGTAGCTGAAATTCCATACATTTGTCCTAAAACGCTAAAATCAGAGATTGGTGTAGACCCAGTTTGACAGAGCACGAAAAATCTGCATACCAGACAAGCTGGATGAATGAATGCGATTCCCCACAAACATTATGGAGAAAAAAGGGTATCTAAAATCTTTCGTCGAACAATTCAGTAAGAAGATGGAGTAAAAGAAAGTGTTCACCGAGCCAATGCTAATAGTTACACAGAAGCTACAGTAAAAAGGAGATGATGTTTGCCAATTATTTCAACAGCGTTTGAAATTCGCGGTTGCGTGAGTATATCCCACGGTGCAACCCGTACTGGTATATACAAGGAGGCGCATTCCAACACTTTCGGTTAAACCGCAACTACCTCTTTCCAGCCATTCACCCATCGTTTAGAAATTTACATGTAATTGCAAGGCCACATTTATTGGCATGTGAGGGGGCCAGTTGCGAGTGACAATATCGGAGCAAATCCCAGTGTGGGTCAGAAATCACATTTCGCACCTAACCCCGTCTACCAACCAACGTGCGCAGCCAAGGAACTCAAGTGGTCAAACTTTTAGAACGCCTGCCTCATCCATCATCTGTCATCTCCTAACCGACATAACTGTGTCGACCCCGCGCTTATGTTCAGAGTGATCTACGCATTAAACAACACCCATATGCTGCGATAAACTGAGGCGGTCACAACCAAACAGCTTGACACCAGTCTTTGTGTGCAGAAGAACGCGTTCGTCATACTGGCTCAACCCTGATAATAAGCCAATAAAAATGTGATCAGTTGACCAAGATCTGTGTGCGCGTGTATGTGGGTTAATGTCTGTTGTTGAATCTGCTATCTCAACTTTCTCTTCACGATGCTATTAGTTTTCACGTGTTCTGAGAATATGCATAGAAATTTGTCGGGAATTAAATTATGCCGTGCTTTGGTGTCAACATTTTTACTAGAATGTGGAATTTTGCTATTCGGCCAAGGATTTGTAAAGAATACGGTGTAGTACACATGTTCCGTCTAAACTGCATTATAGTATTATGCGAGAAATTGTAGTTGTCAGAATGGTAAATTATAGGTCGGTCGCAAATTCCGAAATGCATTAATTCAGGAGTGCATGAATGAAAATTAGGAGAAGAAAAATGATTTGTTAAGCTAACTACAGTGGGTATAGATTTATAATGGAAATAAAACACGTGGCTAGAATAACAAGGTGGGTAAGCTATGAATACAGCTTAGGAATACATAAAATTTTGCAATCCATACTTCATGCGTTCCTGCCGTTGTGCTAACCATATTTATTACAATTTTCTTTGAGAGGTACCTCTTTGTTTCAGACTTAAACTTCGTATGTGGTTTGGTCTGTGGGGTGTAATCGGGCACTTTTTTTCCTATGTTGGATTAGTACCAAAATGAATTTATTCCTTGTCCTAGTTCAGCACAGAACTGCTACCGTTCCCTATTATATATGTGCACACTATTGACGTCAACCTTCAGATAAGTTTTGTTGAATCGGTGTAGGTAATAGATGTTTTGTATCAGCCTCAGTTACCATAAAATTTCAAGACCAATTGTTTGACATCTCATCTGAGGATTCATGGTGTTGCTGCATTGGAGTCTCAGAAGAACGAAGTCTTTTTTGCACTTGCGAGCAGTGCATGAACTGGCTAGCGTAATAAGTAGCTCTTGTGGAATGCCATGATATTAGAAGCCCCCAATTTCGCTTTTAAGCAAATTTATAAGCCAGAAATATAAAGCAGCATCAGCTGTACCTCACTGCCACTTCCGCAGAGATTGCACTGCGCCAGCTGTGAACTAGCCATACGACGGAGCCCAATTACAACATATATTCAAGCTGTCTAGTGGCATCCTAAATATAACCCCGTATTGCCAATTTTTCAATGAATTTTAAGAATTCAGGGTCTCACTAAATGTTGAGTTTGCGGAAAACCGTGCAAATTAATCAGGACATAAGCTGTTTTTGTGCCTTAGGTTATATCACCTTACTCAAAAAGCCGCCAAATCCCATTTTGCTATTGCACTGCTCTGGTTTGTAGATGCACACATACATGTTGCTGTAGGATATTTTCATTAAAGAAGTTTATCATTAAGAAAACTAAATAAAACCGCATGGTTGGTAAAGTTAACTCAAGGCAGAAGCATATTTATTTGAATTCGCGACGAAACACACTGGTCAGACATAATTTCTGCCGAGAAATGTTTGAGACTTAGGTTATACGGACTTTACTGCTGAGTTTGCTGGTTTTCTTGCCATGCAAATTCAGATGACAAAGGAATTAGTCTGAAATATGCTGACTTTAAGATTCTTTAATTTGGACAATTAAATAACCACGATATTGACATAATGTGTAAGACAGTAATGACAGCGGTTGTTGTAATGTGTGATATCTGAGAGTGTGAAGCAAAATTCCAGCTAACGTAATACAAATTAACACTATATTTGAGGAAGTAATGTTTTTCGACATCGAAATATAACTTCTCAATCGCTCTTAAATACTTAAATACTTAAATACTTAAATAAGGTCAACTGAAACTTCTGAGTACATCAATATATCACAGAGTTATATTTTCCATACCCACCTGTGCCAACTCATCGTTTGCACTTCGAACAGCATTGCCAAGTCGGAAAATCATTCAGACACAAAATATATATGTCATGGAAAGGTAAGCATGCAGAACCAACTGTTACCAAATGATATCCTTCTGTAGTTATATACAAATAAATACATGGTTTTAAATAATAAATTACATCAAACGAAATGCAGTGGGAAACAGTATTGGGGTAGATAACACTGGAAGCATAACAACCAAGCGTAACCTAATTTTGGAGGTCAATTCACCGCTTGATATTGCCAAGTGACAAGCACTTAGACTGCTCACTCCATTCACTTTGAAATTAGTACCAAGTGTTTTTAATCGATTAATGTCTACATTCACTGGCTACCAAACACTTATCGAAGCTTTCGTCTGTCAATGCGGTAGATGTCAGACCTATTTAGTTGCAAAAATTGCAAAAGGTAAATTTGCATATTTGCATTCGTATGAGGATGCCTTGTAGAATTCTGATATTTGCTATACTTTGTCAATGCTACTGCGGTTCAAAAAGTGCATTGTATTTGGCATTATGAAGGATGTTTTGAACTGATCAATTGCATATGATTTATGAAGGGTTAGGCAATACACATTGCAGTATCAGTTTGGACGATGCCGCGACTTTCAAATGATTTTGATTGATATCACAACCGCTGTTTCGAAGAGGTAAAAACGGTCAGACCTAAACGCTGCGCGGACAAAAGGGACTGCGCACATTTATCAAATGTGCTACCAGCCATCCTAACCCGGCCAGTCAGATGTGGAAAGATTGTACTGTGATTATAGATAAACCCTCATCACATACAAATGCATATGTTTGGTGACTTTTGAGGTGAGTGAATATGACTGTCACCTTACAGTGTATCACCAGAGATTACACTGCGATTTAACAAATTTAACGCTTATATCGTTTATACTGCCGACCAGCTATGCATACCAAAACAATAACGAATAGATTAACATGATCTAGTGCATCAGTTATGCGGAATAGAAAGCTTTTACAAAACAAAGCATTTACTTAATCATTTAAAATTGTTTAGAAATCTTGACTGCGGCCATTAGTGGTGTGATATTGAAACAGCGCTCGAAGTCTATTGAACATTCATTGTTTTTCGGGACTACCAATTATCAGTAAACAAGATTTACGCTTGCTTTCAATCGGTCTGTGGTCATTTAACTTGTGCCATGAAAAATCAGGGAAGGTTGAACTGAGGGTTATTCCAACAGCTATGCCGCATGGAAAGGTGTTTCGTTAACATGCCAATCTAGAAAGCAATCCCATGTAACAGTGAACAGTTGGCTACAATAATCTTTCTTTTAGACAACATTTCCGCCATGTATATGACGCAAGTTCGCTATTGGTCAAATATGCACCGCTGACAAGCATAAAGTGAACGTGAGACATACCCGAGCACAATGACATAATATTTTAAGTCCAACACTAACGAATCTGATGGCGATATGGAAGAATGTTTGATTCATATCGCAATTAACACGGAGTATGCAGAATAGCCCAGGTGACAGGAATGACTTCTAAAGCCATAACTATTAAAAACTGGCAATATAATTAACATTTGCAAAAATCTCACACATTCTGCAACAAAAGGAATCCTGACTGAGTATATCAAATCTGCATAAGTGATTGTGCTCATTCTGTGCAGAAATCTGCCGAAACGAGGTCGCCTTAATACGTAACCAATTTGAACACTCAAATCTAAATATCCTGTCCAATATCACATGAGATGCTTTCAAGATTGACATGGTCCAACCTCGTGGCCATATTGTGTTATCTAATATAAAGGGTAAATAACGGCAGTGAACAACAAGCTGAAGTTCAACCGAATATTGTTCTAAGCATATAACTGGATTAGTCAAAATAATTGCGTCAATATAAGTGTTCGAATTCGAGTGTCATCAGAAGTTGCCCTTTGAGATTCTGGTATATAATCTATTTTTACGTTAGCTTATATACGCATTGAGCAATATGCAGGTATGTGAGAACATCTGAGTGACACTGACACATAATTTCAAAAAAAACTCGTTTCTAACAACGCTGCTCACTTAATGCATTTAAGTGATCTAAGAAAATTAACCTACTGCAGTCATGTCTTATATTTCAACTAAAACGATGAATGCACAGGCGGAGTTTGTCTGGATATTACTACATTTAAATGATGGAGGCAACGGTGAAGGTTACTTTCATGATCGTGAGCGAATTGAAGATGAAATAGAGTGCAAAATCCAAGTAAAAGAAATACATATCTGGTAACTAAAGCTTGACGATCCGGCGCACATTGAACGGAGATCTGAACAACCATTTGCCGCGAAATTCCTTCATATTTCGTGATTTTTTATTTTTGGTTTTCCACTGCTGGTCAGCTTCAGTTCACCGACGGGGAGAAAATATTAATGATTTCATATATTATCGGAATAACATGTTAGCAACTTACGTACGGCCAATAATGCGAAAATGGTTGCGTCCGAAATTCATTGAGGAAAGCATAAAAATGTGAGTGGAATCGTGCCTCGCAAACAGCAGTGACTTGTGATTGGTACATTTTTAGGCAAGCGGTTATACTGCGCTTTCTCCTGCATTATAGATTGCGCAACAACTAATAAAATGCGACTAGGAATACACCAGAAAGCAATATCGAAATTATGCCTTCAATGAAATTACATGAGTGTGTAACGTGAAAGGCTTTTGTAAAGTGTTTTCCTCTGGCAACACTGACTTTTAACTTGTAATTGTAACTTCTGTAGTTGTAACTTGTAAGTTCTTTGTGCAAGCAACAATTATGCTGCTTCATTTATGATCCTTCATCCCGAACCACGGCGTATCAAGCTATGTAATCATTAGTCTGGTAAAGTTAACCTGTTCTGTTTTCAAACGGTGGTGCAAAATTCTATATTTTCACAAAAGTAAGAATCAGAATGCCATGCTAGCAAAGCAATTCATCTCACATATTCGCCAAGCCCGATACAACTATATGAAAGGTAATCATACGACTACGCATCGAGGAAGGCAAATGCACAGGGAAAGGTGTTAAAATAAGTAAACTATTCAGCTATTTCAAAATTACTATCTGCATTTTTGGTTTTAAATTCTTTGCGTAATATTTCGCAGAATATTGGAAATATCTTTATACCTGGTGAAATATATCAACCTAAATGTTATTAAATTATATCAACCTCTATTCCAGCTCTTTTGGTTAAGGCAACTTACACCGCTTTAGATGTTATTATCCAAGATTCATTCAGGATGATTAAGCAAAAGGTAATTCTCTTTTGATTAATTTTGCGTAGGCTTCAGTAATTTGACGATTAGGACCCAGTTTATGCAAATAATAACCTTATGATCAGCCCTTCCACCTCTTATTGTGGTTCTTTTGTCGCCTTACTATTAATTGAGTTATTGTGAAGGCTGTTTCCACTCACAAATTAAACGATTAATCTGCTCATTGCAGGTACAAACGTGGTGAGAATATCGAAGCTTCGGAATTCGAAGTACCCAGATGAAATGTTTATTTCCGCTAGCTTGGGATAATTGGCCATTATTTTCCAATCATAACTACACTGCCTGAGATATTGAAACTACATAAAAATGTTTGTACCTCATAACTTATTTTTCAGCATGACGGCGCAATTTTATTTACGTCATTTATCCGTTGATTGCGTTTGATATATGTGCTGTTAAAAATGAGATATTTACAAAATTATAGCTGCATATTTCCAAATTATTTAGGCTCTTGTTTGCGAAATATACTAAAAGTTTGAATTAACAGAAAGTAATGATTTGTCAATGAAATTGTAACTAAATCCGGTTTATCTTCTTTTATGTCAAGCGTGATTACAGTTTTTCCAACCGTTCCTGATTAGAGTTTCTGTTCGCTCAATAAGTGGGCAGTATCATCTCGCATTTATTTGAATACAACTGCATGACGAGTCTAGGGAGTATTAACAATTATGTGTGACACCAAGGACGGACGTAATTTGCTAAATATTTCGGTCACATCAAAAATTTATTTTTGAATTGTGGATTCTGGAACCGAGGTAACAATACCTATTAGTAAACGCCATATATTAAAACAAGAGTACTACTGCGGAAAGTATATTTTTGGAAAGCTATTGTTATACGTACCGTCTAATCTATAAATAATTCTCGTTTGAGACGGGTATCACGTAAGCTGCTTTGTATTAAACAGTTCTGCGCAAGTTTTTGTCGGTGGGCTTTTCACAGTTTTTTAAGAAATCGCCGGTGAAAATACTTATGAAAATTGTATTACTTAAATTGACCGAAAAAGTACGTAATAAGTAACAAGAACCTAACAAGTAACAAGTATCAATTACATAACAAATAACAGAAAAATTACATACATATGAGAAATAAGCTCGTTTTTCAAAAACGCCAAACGTTGATTAATTATAAGCAGAGGAAAGCCACAGCACATTATTCCATAATGGTTTTGTTTTATACTTAGTAAGCTTGTGGCCGTGATCAATATTTATCTCTGGCAGATGTGAATCCAAGCCTTTTTGGTAAGTTAATATATGGCACTCAAAATACTCTCTGCAATGTTTAAATCATAGCGCTGGTTGTAAGCATTTGACTAAGCTAGGTTTTAGGAAACCGCTACGAAAATGAGTACGGATAAAAAACCATTTATTTGGAATATTTTGTTCTATGCTGAATAGTATTTTAAAGAAATGAATCGGATGTGGTGTCGTTCAACTTAGGCACATTAACTTGTCAAAACCAGAGAGATTATGTGCTGGGGGGAAGGTTTAAATCATGAGCAATGAACAATGAATTTATACGGGTTAAGAAGCGTTGCTTTACAAGTACCGTTGGAAATTTGGTGGAGATATCATCATAACAATAATGACGATAAGGATAGTTAAGTAGATAATAATTTAAATATGCAAACGAGAACTTAACGTTTGCTCCGCTGTAATCCTGCGATCCTCTTTGTTGCACAGCACCCACAGTTAACGAAAATAATTCCATGGTATACTCAATGTGTAGGATGGAGACTTGGTGTTAAGTAACAAAGTGTAAGTGGTTGAGTGCATCGTTCAATCGTCTTTTAAATACTGTTAGAGTCAATGCAGAGATGACCAATTCTTGGAGAGCATTCTACGGGTGATCGACACCAATGGAAAAGAAAGTTCTGCGGCACTCCAGACGACTGCGTTGATATGCGTGTTTTAATGAGTGGCCCCTCAGGTTTGTATTGGTGCTGAGTCGCAGTAAAGGGCGGCACACATGATGTGTGTCTCGCAAATTCAAGGATGCTATAAAAAGGTCGTCTCGTGTTCTGCGATAGCTTCTACTGAACAATCCCAGTCTTTGTAGCTTATCCTGGTTTGAAAGATTGCGCATTCCAATTACGTTCTTAGATGCTTGGCGTTGTGGCTGCTCCAGTGCATTGAGGTCGTGTTTCAGCCATGGAAGCCAGGCTTGAATTGCGTATTCGACATGGGGGCGAACATACGCACAGAGAATTTGTCGAAATATGGAGCTGTTTATTTGTACAAACGTCCGCCTTTACAGCCCCACTTGTTGTATCCCGGTCTTCGAGGCCTTTTCAGATGGCCTGCAGGATCCCAAGTCTTCTTGAACAAGGACACCCAAGTCAAGTTCGAGAGTTGATTGTTGTAGTATATTCATTCCGACTCGGCATAAGTAGCTGCTCTAATGTCGGATGGAAAGAACCTTATATTTACTGACGTAGAAATGCAATAAATTTTGGGTCGACCATTGATACACCGCATCTAAATCATTCTGAAACACATGTTGGTCGGCGTTTGCCTGGATCCTGCGCCAGATCTTGATATCGTTGGCATATTAAAAAGTTTGAAGCGATTCCTTGTGAAAGGTCATTAATAAACAACAAAACAAACGCCGACCTAGAACTGAGCCTTGCGGCACACCACACACAACTTGTAAGGGGTCCGATGAAGAGCTCCTAACTCTGACCACTAATTGCCGTTGAAGTAGAAAGTTGCTGATCCAGCTTAAAAGGGGGTTTCCGATCCCGTAATGCTGCAGCTTAGATAGTAGTATCCTATGGTCTAGACGATCGAAAGCCTTGGAAAAATCCAGGTAGATCACGCCAACACCTTCTCCAGTGTCAGCTGCCTCGGTCCAACTACCGCGGGCAATTACTAAATTCGTTGTACATGACAGCTGTTGACGGTAACCGTGCTGTTCAGGGGTGATGCGGTTGCAGTTTTCCAGATAGCAAACCAGTGCATCGGCAACTATGGATTCCATGACATTGGAGAGAATAGGAAGAAGGGATACTGGGCGATAGTTGGATGGATCTGTTCTGCTTCCAACTTTAGGGATCGTGCTTATCATTCCAAGCTTTCTCATGGCGGGAACTTGGTTCTAATTTAAGCAGCGCTGAAAAAAAACTGGGCGAAAGTTCCTGCCAGTTGGCTTGTTGCTGCTCTCAATGCCACTTGACGAATGGTGTTGACACCCGGCGAGCTGTGTTTGCGTAGAGACATCAGATTTTGCAATAAAGCCTCTGCGGTAAAATTGATGTGGTTTAGTCCTGGCGAGCAGAAGACAAAGCTTGGTAAATCGCTTGTTGGCAAGACTCTTTGAAACGTGAGGGTGTATTGCATCTGCAGCGCATTTGCTGCTTCCACAGCCGTTCTTGTCGAACCATCAGCCGCGTTGAGTGGAAGAATTCCTTGCCTCACTTTTCTTAGGCTATTAACGTACTTGTATAGAATTTTGTGGTTAGCACTGAAGGTATTGCGATGTGCTGCAGATAGGCGGCTTTGTCTTCTTTTAACAGTTGGGTGCGCATTTATGTTGGGCTACGTATTTGTCCCAAGTTATTGTGCTGGAGCTTCTCTGTACACTCGCCATGCTGCGTTGCGTACTGTCATCCATTTTCGAATTCTGCTGCTAACGAAAGAAACTGATTTGCACTTGTTGCAAGCTTTTATCTCTGAAGCTACTGCGATCAGCTGAATGAATTTTCTGACGAACTCGAGTGTGGCAACTTCCGGGGTTTCTTCTTCGAGGAAAGACCATGTTGTGGCGCTGACAAGCTAGGCGACTGCATCGTACCTTGCGATGGTTCGTACAGTCTCATCGCTATCATTCAGATATTCTGCATAGCATACTTAGTTGAAACTGATCACGACGTGACCACGGCGACCCAACGGGCAGTCTAAAACCAACACACCAATCATATTCTCCTCGTTAGTAAGCATAAAATCCAGCAGATGGCCCGTTACCAGTTCTCAACCGAGTGGGTAATGTGGTGCGATTATTAAGAGGCACAGTATTTACTAGTTTTTGTAGATCGTCTTTGAATTGTTCTCCGATCGTGGCGGGAGTTTCTAAACAATATACATTTAAATCACTCATCATGAGAATGTGAGTGTACTTTTGTTGTAAACTGCATCTTAAAGCAGCCGCTAGGTGGTACTCGGTTTCGGATATTGAATTAGGGGCGAGTTACACGAAGACAATAAGGCAAGCTTCCCTGCCTTTTAACTGTAACTGGCACCAAATAGAGTCGGGGAACTGCGTGTCTGAATCCTTCACGACTTCGCACTGTAAGTGTTTTCGGTAATACAGGATTACCCCTCCTTCTTTTGTGAGCCTATCATTCCGGATCAGCGACATGCCGGGTAGCGAAACTTCAGCACTCGTCATTCCGGTGTGCACGCACGTCTCGGAGATAACAATGAAAACATATGATCCCATAGTGTCCCGCTAGTGACCCTGATAGTGTCGGCGTGCAAATAGCTTGGTTCCTCTTATCTCTTATTTTGGATAAGTGGACTATATCAAGTAATGCAAGTGCAGTTGCTTGTCATAAAGTATCCTATTGAAACGCATGAGTGTGACAGTGAATTTGTGTGTATAGAATAGATTCGCATGTTTGGGAGTACATAAATGGGGAGCGCTTTGCAGTTGCTATACCAGTGCTTGGCAAGTTTGAGCTGTTGGCCTCTCAAGCCATTATAGTAGATCATTTGCAATCGATCGCCAGGGATCATGATAATACCATGCAAATTAGTTACTAGCGAGTTGTAATATATCCTATCTAGTGATGAATTCAAAGTTGTGATTCATGTCCCCCGTGGCTCACTAGTCTCAAGCAGACCGCGGCCTATGGCTCTTAAACTAACCTGCAGTCATTCCTGTAGACCGCCGCATAACATATATAGGAGACAGTTTGCTTCGATCCCTTACTAAACGTCGCTGTGAAGCTTGTGGTTGGTAAAATTCTGCTTGCCTCGTGGCGTTAGGTGAGTTGATAAATACATGCCTGGTTTTCGTAAGTGTTTGTTTGATAAACCGTAATCGACAGCTTGTTGATTACGGAAGTCCGTGTGCGGTCCCAAGAGAAAGATCGATATTTCAACAACCAACTGCCGTTGAAGCCCAACCAAACAATTCATAATCCAGCAGTGGATGAACAGTCAGCAGCAAATTAGGTGACCTGATAGGATTGAGTGAGTGTTAATAAACGCTCCTGTAAATCATGCGAAAATATAGCCAAAAATTCGTTCATATTCTAATGTTCCAACCATTACAATATTCGTGAAAACCTGCACTTGAAGGATGTTGTAGCTACTCCCATCGCAAGGCAAGCAAAGTCGGAAAACTACAATTGGTACGTTTCAGGGATGAAAATATTATGCTTCGATAAAAGCTGATGAGACTTGGGCTATTGAAATCCTCGCAGTCACTTTGGAAGAAAGCTGCCAACCGAGTGCCGGTTAAATTGGCTTGCAAAAATGCCATCCGATTTGAGGCCTACCCTTGACAGAAAAGTTGAATACGAGCCTCAATTCGGGCAACATACTGATAACAGTTCTGAAAAATATAAGGATCATATGGCACCATTCTGTGACTACACTTCATGCACTGTGAAGTGTGAATTTAGAAAGTAGATACTCATAATGGCATTGAATTGACCTTCAAGCGACTCGTTGATAATACTAATATAAAATCTGTAGCTGTCTACCATGTAATCGGTGGTACTATCAATCATTGGAATCACATATCTTTCGGCTTGATGCCGAGAACCGAAAAATTATATGCACGAACCCAAATGACTAAGTACTGACCAACAAATTCGCAGAGTTTCGGCTGTGTCAAGAAACAAACGCGTGGGACCCCATCTCCGTAACTGAGACTTCGTTAAACTCTGAGATTAAGGATGCTAGGCTCGCGAATCTACTGTATCCTTCGTTCCAAAACAAACGGCACGACTTAGATGTGGCCGTAATTCCTCGCTGTCGCAATGACTTACAATGCGAACTACTGGATTTTCAAGAGAAGCGGGTCACCGATTCCCCATGGTTCCGTTTACATCATAACTTAAATGACAATTGCTTCGTAGCAGCCGTTTATCGACCTATTGTTCAGTAACGACACAGACTCGGGACTTTTGTCCAAAATCATAAAGTGAGGTTGAGAACAAAAAGCCCGGTCTAGTGACATTTGTCACGATTAGGTTTGGGACAATCATCAAGCAATGGTATCATATGAAGGGAGAATGGGTTTCCAAATAAATTTGTCTCCATGCGTCTGAGGAGGTACAAAGGCAAACCAAGATTATTATTCCTAAAATAGAACTGTACATGCACTTAGAAGTTAAAAACATTTCTGCTAATAATAGCTACTCCCGGCGCATAATATATCATCGTTGAAATAATTTTTCGGTGCCCGATTGATAATTATTTGCCACAACAAGCCATTCCTTGCGAAAACTTTGAAGGATGTGTTGCCCGCGTTGACCCGTTCAGTTCTCGTTTAATGATACCAGTGCTCTTGTGATGCACAAAACATTGGTCGCAATGCAATGCGCCAAAAGATGAACGTGTTCCGGCCTGGTTCTACAAAATTATAGTGTGATGTTCAAAAAGCACTATTACGTCACATCCGGATTTTGGCAACACACCATCTGGGGTGAATCCTACTTCATATATCCACTACCTGATCTTTGCATATAAGGCTTCCGCAAACTGCACCTACCCTTTGACAAAAATAATAACATACGCCATCCAAGGCTCGAATTGTGTGTACATAAGCGGTGTGTATGTCTGCTAATATTTCTAAGGTCAACAGACAACGTTGCCTTACCAGTTGATTAACATTCGAGCTTTAATATAACATATTTCTCCTTGCTTCACTTGTCATGTTAAGCCTAACGCTGAGCTATCAACTAACTCTTCGTGAAACACAGGATTAAATTTCTTGCCGATTTGACTCTAAGAACACCTAACCTTTAGTATGGAAACATTTTTCCCATGAGTTTATTTGAAAGTGATTCTTAACCCAGCAATGTCGTGGATTGGACTTGATCAACGAAATGGGCATGTATTTGTTTCGCTGTAATTCAGCAGTACCCGTGAATACCTAAAACTTGACAACATCATCGCGCCATTCAATGCACAGTTCCTCTCATACCGTTTGTGCGTTAACAAGCCGCTGATGGTACGCGGTTTTTGGGTGGAAGTAGCTGCATGACCGACGTCATTTACGTCGACTCTTCAAGAGCCTTCTACCGCTTGGACACCTCATTCGTATTTTCCGGCTCCATAGCATGTTCTTGTGTCGACAATGAATTTCTTGTAACATCGCTGTTTTATTCGACCAATTGAATGTGGTGTTCTCCAAAGACAAGTGCTGTTGTAGCTTCAGTTTATTGTGTACATTCAAGAACTAACGCACCTGATCGACTTAGATTACTTCATTTTAGCTGCAGTTGTATAACATTTGATAAGCGAGCACATATTACGAAGCTTATGACGCAGAAAAGTTTTTATTAATAGAGACTTCACAATCCGCTCCATTTAATTTCTTCCATGAGTAAGTTGGTGCACATTCGTCATCAACCAAATACCAAGCTTTACAAATTTGGCCTGATAAAGGTCACACAATGTACGATATTGGGGTAATCATCCACGCTGTTTTGGGTTGATCAGCAGTAAGGGAATGTTTCAAAGAATGGAGAAAACAAGCCGGTAGATTTCGAAGGTATTCAGGCGGTTTAATCTATCTGACTGTTCGCAGTTCCCACACACCTATGTGCGGCCTCATGTGATATACGCTATAAATGCATAGCAACCCCAGCCCAAGCAATTGTCGCAGCGTTTCATGCTCTACGCCTAATAGTCACCAAACACAGCAAATTTGGTCCTGCTATCTGATTTAGTCAGCTGAGGAACATAAGGTTTTAAGTTGCGACCAAATGGTCCGTAAAAGATTCTGCGCAACCCCAACCACAAATGCCGCCATCCACTTCAACTCAATAGCAAAACAAATCTGAGGGGTCACCAGCTCGATTCGGCCACTCAGTAGAGTCGGCTAGAGTACCGGCGAAACAAAACACTTTGGTATATCAGGTTTGGAATACCCTCTTTTATTACGTCCTTACCTATTCAAGATATCTGTGAATAAAAATCAAATTTACGTTGTCATACCCACCTCAATTGCGAAGTTTGGCCTGTGCATGTTGACGGATCATAACAGAGTACCAACATTACGCAGTCGGCGCTAACCGACGCATTCTATGTCGATTATTTTACAGGTATTTTTGAGAGAACACTACAGTGAGTCCAACAAATGGCTTTTTTAAATAACTATTTGTTGTTTCACCACATATTTGCTCTCATTCTGGCCTTCCAGCTGGTACTGTTAAACCTTTGATGTTTGCCAATGAATACACAATAGTCCCATTGTTATAATAGAACGGATATTATTAGTTCCCGTTTGTCTTTATTTATTGGAATTTTAATATATATTTTTTTATCATTCTTGTAATTTTTTGCCTAGTTTCACAATATTCATTTATGTGGTTCTGACAACCCAGCTGAAACGCTGTAGCTATAAATGTTTCACCTAATAGAATATTTTTGTTGACATCAAGAAGTGTAATTTTAATAAGAAATTTGTAAACCCTTAGCTTTGTAAGTCCGTATATGATTATCTACAAGTAAATTCTTATGAGCCTTAACATGCCAACAAGCTTACGTACATGTTTGATGAAATATATCACATTTCCTAAAACATTCATGTAAAATACATGCTGCTTACCTTCATGTTGCATGCAAAATACATTGATGTAACCACTTATTAAATATGCATACTATAATTATTTTTGCTTAAACATCCATCAACAAAGGTAATATAGAAACCAAGGTAGTGTGACACGGAAAAATAAATTGATACGGGTGCTATTTAAATGCACAAGGAAGCTTTTGTGTATGAACTCTGTATTGGTAAAAAATGGAACAGCCGACGAAATTTACCAGCATTACTAATGCTACTGGAGTTTAAATCCAGAGCACTCAATTGTGCATATCCAAACCTGTTATGCATCCGTTCAAATAGTCCAGCAATTGGAACCGGAAATCATTGCTATCTGCTAATTACACACCTCAGCGCGCCAATGCCCGCGGAAACTGCGTCTGGCTAATCTGTGCGCCCACACATGCAACACTATGGAGCCTAGGAGTTAATAGAGTTCCCGCTGGTGAGGGAAGCAGAACACTTTTTCCATTGCTTGTTTCATCCGTCTTTGCTCCAGACATGTAAAAGTCAGAAAATAGGCGTACATTAAGTCATACTTGAGAAAAGCTTTTCTGAGAAACGTTTTCATAATTAAAAGAATGAACAGATTTCGCGGCATCTTACACATATGACGGATGATTCTTGGCACAAGTGATTTCTCAACTCTTTCCGTTTTCCATAAGGAGAGGTGATTTCTTCACTGCGACATTCGTTAGCTTTGACTAGTTACATGGGTTAAGTTTACCAGCACATTAGCAGGTTTTATGATTTTAGGGAACCAGTCAGCAAAGTGCACGTGCGATGTATGAAACTCGGCAAATTGCTTAAATGTGTGCTGGGCATAAAAATGCAAATCAAAGCACCGCGTTATGCAACGGTGTTCCTCTGTCAAATGCAGATAACCACCACCATTGGTGGTAAACTTGGTTTCACTTTCTACGATGTGACTAATTCGTTTGATTCATTCATGCCCTGAAATGCTGGTGGAAAGCACGGAAACAATGTACTTCATCGCACTATGCATTTCCATCGCACATTATTGCTTTGTTTCAGTGGTTGCCTTACAAAGAAGCGGAAAATAGTCCGGCCACGCTTGACGATCGTGGTAAATGGTTTGGCGTAGAATATTCTGTTGATCAGACTAAATATATATTTTCCTTCATAAGCACAATATGAGCGTATGTATGGCACTAGCAAAATCAAGATCGATGTTTGGCTGTATCAAAATGATTCAACATTTTTATTTTTGTACTTTACGAATTCAATCGTAGTCATGGGATCTACCTGACGACAAACGAATTCTGATGCTTACCTACCGAAACTAATGTTAACCAAGGTGCAGGCAGAAAAAATTGTTTTTTTTCACCACGCAGATGACATATTTCCTGCGCTTGTGCTATGTCGCGTTAACCTGGCCCAAGCAGTGCTGCACTTAAATAGTAAGAAATAAATAGGCCATCCGCTAAGGTATGTTGATATGTTACATCCTATGAAGACAGACTGTTTCATCCAGTGACAGATAATTAAATAGAAATATGTATACTATCCAACAACCTAATTTCTGCAATCCCTTTCCTCTAGAACATCACTATAACCTAATGCACTTATTGTGCTCTGCAGCATGTACTCTTTTCCGCTGATGAAAAAATGGATGAAGAATTGTGCTTCATAGACGATATGTATGATGGATATGGTAACATGAGTGATTTGTTCAAATAAAGCTGAGAATCCCACACGTATTAATTTTCATAACAGCGAAGTGCCATACATATGCTTATGCTTTTCGTCATTCACCTACTCAGCAAGTAAACAGAATTGTTGCAGCCGCAGTTAATTCCATTATCCAAGTATCTAGGCTAAACCGTTGCTTCCTATTCAGCTGTATTGTCAATTATTCACAAAATGTTGAGATTGAGGTTCACTACCTGAACGTTATATACCCAACATGGAAAGTAAAAATGCCTGCGTTCTCCAACTTCATTTTGAACTTATTTTTACACTTTACGATAGGACATTTATTCATTGCGGTATCTATTTCACTCGATGTCTATAACAAACCTGCGCTCCAAAGTAGTTAGTAAATGATGGCTCCTGTTTTTGGGGCCGTATACTGCTAGACAGTAAATCCGAATTTATTTATTCGATTACATATTTCCGATTTCTTTATTCTCGTATCTGGCTGACCGTAAACGTTGTTCTATTGTTAAGAAAAACCGCATAGATACATTCTTAATTTATGTTCTGAGCTTTTATTCATATAAATCGTTTGCAAAATAGCATACAACTATTGTCATATCTTAACGCTTTTTGACCTGAAGAATTCAAATCCTCGCGTCAACGAAATGCACAAACTTCTGCATTTGTTTGAAGTGCAACTTTCTGCTAAACATTTCGTTCGTCTGACGTAGGCTGCCATTAAGTGCGTCCAATTGCCCTTCACGTAGCGTCCGTCTGTCGACAATCACTACATCTATCTAAGCGCTTCAAAGAGTAGTGTTAACAGTTTAGTTGCAGCAAGGTGACAGCCAGATTAGGGCTAGTTTCCGAGCCACCTTGGGGATAAATAGCAGATAATTGCCTCAAGTGGATCAATAGTTTGCCTTGAAAATAATAAACAAGTCATCCGGGATGGACATGTTCACCCGGCTGATATAATGTACTTCGGCCCTCTCCGAGTTATTCAGTCAGGTGTATAAGGTTTAACCAGTTAAAACACTTAATGCTTGACATTAAATGCCGTAAGAAATATCAGTTGCGTATTGCATATCAACTGGAGTTTCAGAGTATACCTGAAAACCTTCAAATATCCACATTTTAATGTATCTTGTGTAGGAAGATCTAATCGCCATATTATGGAAAATACTATGATAATTTCGAAGCCGCGTTCATGATACTTCTTCACCGCAGGGGACTAAACCAACTTACATTTAAGCTAAGTTATTTTAAGCTAGAAACAATTCATTCCACTTCATTTGTTTTGTTATGCCTACCTGAAAACTGTTCTTCGTTGCTTATGCTAATTGTATCTATTTCTTTAACTCTATTACGTTGGTAGCCTTTGGTTTTCACTTTTGGACAATTGGTACTTATCAAGGATTCGTTGCTAACCAAATGACTTGATTTGGTAATCTTGCGAAGAGTTATGTCTACATTGCCGCTTGCTTTAACAGCTATATTTTATTTGTTAGTGTTATTTCAAGTGGCTGTTGCTTGACATCATGGGGGGTTGCACTTGTTGTGCAAATTGACAAGGTGCCTAACTGTATATTTCCCACTATCGCTTCCATACTGGTTCCAGTAAGCAGTTGGTCTTCCCTGGAGGGGACGGAGTATAGGATCCTTTTTGCCGTGCTGGGCTCGAAGATTGATTCCATGCATTCAGTGTGGAGCGGACTGCAGTCCAGCCACCGCCTTGTGTTCTTTTGATTTCCTGATCCTGTGAAGCAGTGTGGGCCGGCTCCGTTGATGCAACATGGCTCCCATACACATGCATCCCAATTATTTTCCTTCGGATTTACACTGGAGATGGGATATGTGGTTGGAGCTGTGGGTGGTGCAGCGCAAGCTAACCATGGTCCCTCTGTAGGTGCTGGCAACTAGTGGATGGCTACAGTGACAGTTAATTCAAAAACCTGATGCCGCCAACCATTCGGTCTCTCATTTCTATCCTTGCTTCGACTAAATAAGACATAGGGAATATGTATAACTAAACTTTTGCTGGCCATTTGAAACGTGCTAGCATAAATTGTTGTGTGAATTTTACCTCTATGGTTCGATTTCGCATTGCGAATATGGGTATGATATATACCTGCCTTGTTGGTGTATTATCACCGATAGGTTTATTACTGATGGAAAAATGGAAGCTAGAGTATATGGAGCAAGTTTAATGTAATGTTGACAAACTCGATGCAACTTCAGTTGTTTTACGATTGGCAGACTGCAATGTAAACAAAAAAGATGAAAGTAAATTAAAATACAGTTGAGGCGATTATTGGAAAATTTAGTGAAATTATTGCGTCAAAATGTATGAAATATGGAAGCGCCAATTATGGTGTTGGCGTCTTGTGTCTTCTTGACCGGGATCTGTCAGTCGAACTTATAATGCATTATCAAGATTATCAAATCCGTAATCAAGTGAACGCATTATGGTTTAGGAGTTACGCTTATGCCGCATCCGTAAATCACATGGGCATTTCTTTCTCATCCTCCATGTTTACAAACCCCGACATGGAATGTCCATAGAAATATTGTAACCAAGTGAAAACCAATGTGTGACGCGGAGCGGTTCGCAGTTCATGCATCGGATAATTACCGCAAACACCTACTCTTGTACAGAAGATATCGGTTGCAAGTATTTTATTAAGAAACCACTTATCAATATGCAAATACCGCTGGGACAAATATCCATGTCCTTGCAGAAAGCTGACTTCATTTATGGAATATTTATTTTTCTGTGCATCAGCATTACATTCCTGCCAGTGAAGCTAGACTAATGAAAGCAGACCGACTTATCTCTTAAACAAGATTACTGACTATACTATTAGCTTTAAAGCTCAGTGGAAAACTTCATTTACCGCCGGTTACCATAAGGGTAACGTAAACACAAGACGTACAATTTTAGACGAAAATTTTGTGGGTTTATAAGTGCCGGAATATTTTACAAATTGGCTAAGAAAGAGAGTGAAATGGATGCGATCTACTATTTTAGAATAGATGAGAAAGTACACAAGTTTCCTTTACAAGCGATCGGGCATAACCTGTAATCTGCATTTCTTAGGCTATATATCAGACTATATGGACTCAAAAAATGCAATCTTAATTCGGTTTTTGTACATGCGAATGTCGTTCATCGGATGGCTGAGCACTTTGAAATGCAATGTAATCGTTCGGAATTGTTAGATTTCTTGCCGGCCACTGATCGCCTTGCTCCCTGGGTTGTCCTTTTGGATCCACTCTCTCGCTCAGAAGTCGAACGTGAGATCGGACAGTTGAAGTTGAACAAAGCCGCGGGAGCTGATGATTTTCTTTCAGCCCTCTTCAAATTCGGGGGACCTGCTCTTGTGGATGATTTACACGAGTTAATAGTCAAACTGTGGGAGCAGGAAACTGTTCCGACTGATTGCAGCCGCTCCGTCATAGTCCCAATTTTCAATGGAGGCTCACGATCAGAATGCGGCAGCCATAGATGAATCAGTCTGATCTACATCGCCTCCAAATTGCTTGCCACTGTCATCCTTCACAGACTGACTGGCACTCGTGAAGAGCAAGCCGGGTTTCGTCGAGGTCGTGGCTGCAATGACCACATCTTCACCTTGCGTAAGTTGTTTGCACACCGTCAAATATATTGGCGGCCCACCGTTTCGTTTTCCTCTATATCAAAGGTACATTAGATTCAGTGGATAGACATGCACTTTGGGACTGTCTACTCAGGAAAAGTGTACTTGAGAAATATGTGCATATTATCCGAGCATTATATGCGCGTAGCTAAGGCAGAGTGAGGGCTTACGGCAAGTTGTCGTCACCCTTTAATATATCCAGCAGCGTGAGACAAGGATGCCCGCTGTCATCTTTCCTCTTCAACTTCGCTTTTGACGAAGTCATGGAAATCACGTTCACAGGACACGACTTAGAAGGTGTGGAGCTAATCCTAGCATACTCTAAGTATGCTGATGATATTACCCTTATCTGTGAGAGCTCACAAACGTGCCAATCTGCACTGGGCAGATTAGCAATAGGTGTCCGTCACTTCGGGCTTTGCTTCGATCCCTCGAAGTGCAAAACGTACCACCATGATTGGTCTGGACCACCTGCTACGCTGACCGTTGGTGGGGATCAGCTAGAAGTTGATCAAAAATGCAACTACCTGGGAAGTTGCATCAGCGCCCGTGGAATTGAGGATGAGATCTCAAATGGTTTAGCAAAAGCTCATGGCGCTTTTTCTAACCTTCGCCACTTATGCCGCCGATGCGACATCACTCTTGCCTTGAAGGGTAGGTTGTACAGTGCATGGTACGTCCGACCCTACTGTACGGTTGTGAAACCTGGCCCCTTAAAGCAACGGACCTGAAGAGGATAGTTATGTTTGATCACCGGTGCCTTCGTACTTTAGCTCACATCTGGTGGGAACACCGCGTGAGCAACGAGCGTGTTCGACGCCTTGTTTACGGTAAGGAAAAGGATCTGAACCGCCCAGCACCGTCATTTCAAGCACCAGGCTACGATGGCTCGGCCACGTGTTACGCATGCCAGCCCTTCGACTCCGGCGACGCGCGTTGTATGCGCGCCGCGGGTGTGGATGGAAGAAGAGGATGGGTGGCCAAGCGATGACTTCGTCGAGAGGAATAAGGACCCTCACTTCTGAGCAGGCTTCGATTGGTGCTTCTCGGCTCCCTGGTTGGGGTCCAAAAGACGGTGAACACGTTTGAGTAGACACACTTCCTGATATGGCTAGGAGCCGACCTCAGTGGCTTTCTTGCTGTGAGTTTCTTTGTCCGAGCTCATCCGTCTTAGCCTTCCCCTTCAACCACGATCTTATTATTTAGCTTTATATAATTTCCCATGGTATTTTTTGTTGTTGCACAATAGCCGACTGGTAGCTTACCGGAAGGATGCCCATTCGTTACCTGTAGCTCAGCTGGTTTACACCAATTGCTTTTTTTCTCCTTTTTCTGTGTATTGCGGCACAGTAGCTGAGGTGTTCCGCCTCTAGCTAACGTGTATGATGATGATGATGTTCATCGGATGCGTCAAGAACGGCTGCTCATAACGATTGTTATCTCCGAAGTTCAAGGCTAACTACTCGAACGGCTTTGGTCATACCTGAACAGTTGCCCTAAATAATCAACATTGCCTACAATCTTTATTGCTTGCTACATACCACCATCTAGGTTATGCAGAGAAGCTTGCCCGGACCATCTTCTCCTGATTAATTTCAATTGATTCAGTCTAGTGATTAAATATGGCTTGACATTTTGTTCGCAATGATATACTAATTGTCTACTGATTGTGACGAGATGACCATGTGCTACTAATCATGCAAGGTGCTAATCATTCGCTTGAAGCATGGAGCGGCAAATGGAAGTTGAATTACTCAACACAAATTCAAGTATCATGTGTTGCCTTTTTTGATACCGAAAGCATCATTCGGACTTAAAACGAAAGCTTTTATGTTCAATGGTTTATACGCGACCACGTGAACGTAACTTTTCTGAACATAGTCATTACCAGATAGCTCGTGCCAGTCAATCCGTCTTGAACAGAAAGCAAAAGTGTATATAATCTCAAACATAATTGAAAGGTTTAAAATGTCTAGTCGTCCTATCCTGAAGGACTGTAGCACAATCTGTGGCAAATGAGGAAATCTGTCAGAACAGCAATATAAAGACTAAAGTTGTCATGAAATTAACACCTATTAGGTAATATACTATCAAGAACTATTGGGAAAGGTGCCGGCCATTACCACTAGATCCAGATTTGCTGCGGAGAATAAAACGTAGCTTGATGAAGTATTATAATCTGATTCATGGTATTGTCTAAATCAATCTACCAACACTGATATTGTACAATATTTCCAGGTGTGAACTACGTAACAAAGACTTTACCCTAATTATTCCGTAAAGCAGAAAACGTTTGCGGTTAACTTTATTTAAACAGATTTGTTGCTCTGCGAAATCGGTTCCCATTAATAATCAGATGATGTTACTGTGTAATCTTTTCCTATCAAGCTAGAGATTCACTTCAAATCGTACACCATTATGCCATTTTATTCCATGGGATGGTCCCTTGAGTATATATTTATCCTAGCCCATAAAGCGACTAATTTATTATATTCTACAATTTTCGCAGTGTAATTTTTCTAAATCATAGCAATATACTCAAATTACAAAAATGCTTATTACACTCTTAAATACGCACACATATAGGAATAACCCCTTGCGAGAAACAGAAAGTAATATGTTAACATAATTTTATATTGCCCAGGATAACAAGTTCGCAGAATGATCTATAAGGAGTAGGGGCATAGCTTCTCATTTTATGACAAATATATCTATTATTAAAAATATTATATCTGGCTTTCATCACTTTCATTTCACGAACCAACTATCTTGATTGTAGCTAATGAATGTGACCCAAAGATCTACTGTGGAAAACAACGATAGCGAATTACTGATTTCTATCACCTACGTGCTTACTCCTTCACATAATGTTAGATATTTTACATTATATAGATTCTGAAGAGAACGGGGCTTTTTGACTTCATGTCACGCGTACACTCAAACGCTGATCTAAACTAAAAAAACTGTTGTCGCAAGTTTAAATCCTTGTCAGTTCTCCAAAACTAATTTAATCTTCTGTGATTTAGTTAGTATTTCTTTCAATAAGAAACGAAATTACAAGTACCATTGCTTTTTCAAATAGAGAACTATATTTCCAATTCAAAAATTTCGATGATCTGTAAACTAATTAAAGTGGGGATAGGCTGATGTGATGATCCTTGACTCATCGTGCATTTATTCAAGAACTCCTATTTGGACTAGTTTGGTTGCACATATATTTGGTGTCGGCTGATTGCCCGAGGGCTTGCTGTATCGGCGTTTCTTTTCTACAGAGCAGATGGTCTTCCATTTGAGCTGCAGTAAAATAGGTTGTCATGGACGATACATTCATTCGAATATACGAAACATAAGTGACCAGAATATGATGAGGCATTTTTCGGACTGTAACACAAAAGTATCAGCCGGCTAATCTTGATTTCAGTGTGACATAAGTTGGCGGATATCACGAACTGATGTTTTGGAAATGGCATCCAAATAATGTGATCCGAAAGACAGGATACTAAGCCCACTATACACAGAGGTCGGGTCCAAAATGCAGTACACATTATCACTCGAAATTGTGTCTATTTGGTCTCATTTACGAAACATAGAGAAGCGAACATGAAGGCACTTTTTGATTTACTAGATGAAATTCTTTCTGAATTCCAGTTTAATTTCCATTTCGTTTATTTGACCGGAAACAAAAGTCGGACAGACTAGTTACACAAGGACTTGTGCGTTATTTTGTAACGACAAGCAGCTACATATGAATTTCAGGTAGTACTCATGAAATAAAATCCAAATTTCCCATTGATTGTGCTTGGAGGAAAAGTGAATTCTTCAAATTTGTCAGGAATATGGGATCTTCGTTCCAAAATATTAGCATCTTATCTTTGCAGCACTGTACATTTTGGAACAAAACTGGTTATATGATATGTTAAATTGAAGTATTTTAAAACCGCTATATTTTTGGTAATTCTGTAAGCGTGATTTTATCAGATTCAATAGTGTGGTCAAAATCTACAGACATTTTAACTAAGTAGCTACGTAAAACTTACCATGTAGAGTTTGTTGTCCGTAGAAAATGGTGGCAAAGTCGACCGTGCCCATTTTCCTTAATACCAGCGTTCCCACACTGTTACAAAATGGACAAGAATTAAAGCACAGTCCCCTGTTAAAACAACTCGCAATCATGAGATGTTATGCTGCAAGAGACTTGCATTTTTATACATATTGACTAAGTTATTTTGCACTATATTTGTTCCATATGCATACCTAATAACCTCTGATGCTGCCCGATTTCAACAGATACTAATTAACGTTTTTCAGTTGCTGCAGCTCAGTTTGAGGCGACGTTATTGCGGATGTCTGCAAATGACCCGACTATTACCTCTGGTTGTATTTGTGAGTTAAATTAATGTACTAAGGCATTATACAAAAAGTTTACTGCAATACATCTCGAAGTATCCCACGATGATATTGTTACTTCTGAATTCGATATCAAGAATTAAATGAATATAATCTTTTTATCCAGCGAAACCTGGCACAGCCGAGAATTACGTATACAAGTCAAACGCTAGCGTTTATATTATGATGGACCAAAAGCACAACAATAGCTTAATTAGCACATATGAAGCGACGACAATATTCATCCAACAAAACCTACTGCCAATGGTACGAAGCATTGATTTGATATCTTTACTCTACATGTTGGTATCCAAGTATCTACATATTTTGGTCATCTAGCAAGTTCTGGTGACCTTGCCTTATCGACGCAGATTGACAATTTAACTTTATTTGGTTTTATTATCCACATCCATGTCAGCTTTTTGACATAAGCGTGAAATGTTCAAATTTAAGGAGCAATTAGCTGTGAATTTTATTTATTTTAACATAAGAAAAATATTATAATGTCTATAAATTTGAAACATTCAAATAAAAGCAATGAACAATAATAATCACGGGATTTGTTATGTTAGGCAACTACCTCGCTTTTTCACTCTCCATGTTTCAAAATTGTGATATAAAGGTGGAAAGTTTTAACTGCACCTTCGTTTTGTGTAGCAGATGCCGATTTGTTTCTTGCCGTGTTAACAACTGCAGTGTCATAAACGCTCGTAACCACCTGTTCAAGTTGCATCAGTACACAGGAAGACCACCAATTTCTACTCAAACAAATAAAAGGAAATATACATAATGCTGCATTATCGACAAGGAGTGTTATGTAATGAGTTAAAACAGCCGGTATGTAACAGGCCGAATTTTATGCACTGGAGGTTAAAGCGCTTAATTCAGAAAAATTATCATTTATGAAGTAACATTTGTTATTATTGAAGCTTACAGGTTTTATGAACTAGGCTCACTAACGACATTATTTTTAAAGCAGTTAATCCACTTCGGCCAACTGAAAACCACTGAAAAGATATGGAAGGTACATTCATTTAGAATTTTCAATCAAGCAGAGACAAAAGACTAATCGTTTTGCTTTTATGGATATTTTGAGATATTTTTCGTGATATCATGCATCTTAAAGTCGACATTTGATCAGCAGAAAGTTAAAAGTTAGGAGCAGGTATTCAACAATTAATGCATACATATGTCACATTACTTCATATAATTCAATTCGCTAATCACACGCTGCGGTACTATACTTCAAACGTTACTGAAGAACCCGTGTTTTTGATTGCGTAAATTTCCCAGAATTAAAGTCCATACCAAAGATACCTGATCAAAATTTTTCAAGTTACGCCATGTTTTCCCCTATTATAAGCAATCTGCTTAGACCAAGGGGTAGTTTCTTCGCCTGAGGTTTTACTAGTGCAGACCACTATAATTTTTGTAACAGTTCCATTTTGGTGCAGATCCAGCTGTTACGTTCACAGACTGGAAACATCTTTGTCAACTAAACCGAGCAGCCTTGTGAATCACACAAAAGAACAAAATTAGGGTACGAAAAAGTGTGATTTGTACAGCAATAGCAAAATTACAGCCGGATTTCTTGGCCAAATGCTAAACCGCCTAAACGTTTATAAATGCATACCACGGATATTTGCAGCGCATCACCTGAAATCAATCATTAGAAGAATATTTCATACATGGCTGTATTATTGAATTAAACTTTTGAAAAACTTTCTCAATATATATGTATTTACAATTGCATGTTAGTGCGATTTTATTTACTTAAACACATACGCAGAAATCTTTAATGAGAACAAAATATATATTCAGGAATATGTTAGCACATTTCACGTAATACAAAATATCGTACCAACTAGTGGCTCTGTATCGCACAGTTACGAGAAATGCCGTATTTGCTTAATTGTAATTCGCTGACTCGGACTATTTTGCACCACCTAATAATCAGGAATCTCCAAAAAAATATCGTTCTTGCGAGTTCGACTCTAAAGTGTGACCTATTTATAAAATGTGTGATCCACACCAAGCAATAGCTGAAGGCCGTCACACTATATGATTGCGCTTTTTATTTACGAAATTTTCTCGCGGTCTCCATCTAAATTTGCTGTCTGATTAAAAAAAACAAGTTCTAACTCCTCTAGGATTGAAAGTAGCCTTACTTAGATCGGCCCGAGTTGAGTATTTGTAAATTCTTGTTATGAAAAAAGGACAAATTATGCAATTAGTTGCGCCCTTAAGATATTGCTGGAATTAAACGTATACGGTATTAGCTTAAGGTACCACTTAATGCCCTACTTATTTGCAATAAAACTTTATCGTTTTCGGCATGAGACGTGTAACGCGGTGCTCATGCAAAACCAAGGAACTACAATTCCGGCGGAAATAATTAAATTTTCTAAATTCTGAAAATATAAATGAAAGAAAATTGATTTTAAGTGAACGAAGCTCAGTACGAGCTCTTCCATTTCATTTCTGTTTGCGCTAAACGGCACTAGTCAAACACATAATATGTTGACCTGCCGCAGAGTCAGTATTTGTGACGAGTATTTGTAATTAATATTCCGTTCTTAATCTCATTGCTTCGGTGGAGCAACTTGTTTCTAATTCTAATAAAGTTTGTTGTACATTTGTTTTCTTGTAGCACTGGAATCATGTATCCACCAGAGCAAAGCAATACATTGTGTTCATTCGTCTTTCCCTTATGCAACTATTTGTGGACAAATGCTGGATTCATGGCGTTCCATATGTATGCTTTTAAGTACAAATGTATATATATATACATACACATATAAATATATATACATTTGTGTGCGTGTATGCCGCTAATGCCGATAAAATCCAGTAGAAATGAAGGGGCAGTTTGCTTTATTGCTTGATTGACTTGTAAGAAAAATCACATCATTTGATATGATAAAAGTCAAATGTTCGCTCCCATCTATGGGGCCGTGTACCCTATATCCGTATATGTATACATTTATTTGGTCGCAGTGCCGTGGAAAAACATAGTGCATGGGTTTATTGTTTATATTTGCCGAGCGAAAAGTCAAGAAGTTTTAAACATCCTTCAAATCCCTTGCGATATCTATCCTACTTGCGAACAGCTTTTGGCCTACAGCTGTTCAAACATATTCACACTTCATCCTGAACCCGTCACTCAAACTCATCCAATTTGCCATTACATTTACTAAGGTCCAGACACCACCTCGCTCAATTACTTTGACAAGTGTCATCATGCATAATAATTTTACATCGTTTGGTGAACCTCTCGTCGGGGTACGGAGGATAAGATTGTCAAGTATAGTTAAAGAAGAGGTATAATGAATGACTTTCGTAGAATATCTGTATATGCTAAATGTAACGGCGGCGAACAACTCGATTGTGTGGACTAGCGACAAACAGGACGCCAAGCCCGAATAATAAGTGAAATTTGACGCTAATTGTATATGACCAGAAACCAGTGCTTTTTAGCAAAATAGTTCCGAAGCAAGTTGCATGTTACTGCTGGGAACCGATTTGTGATTCCAGGGATCAAGCATTTAATGGGAAGCTGCTAAGGAAACCATATTACCTTTATGAGGAAAACCAACAGTGATAGACTAGTTGAATAAATTGAAGCTGTGCTATACTGCTCGTGTAAGATATTTCAGTAAACATCTTCCCTACTTATATTATAAACAAAAGGTGCGCCATATATCCGGTACTCTGCTATGTATATTAGTGCATGTAAGGATCGAAATTCCGCCTAGGATCGAATAGATTATTTGTCTAAGCTCTACGGGGAATAAGTATTTGGACATGATGGTTAAAACAAAGGCCACAAAGCACATCAATTACCCGATGCGCATCATCGCGCGCTCGACTCCATCGTGTCTGGACTGGTTGCTGACCGGCTACGATCAACATGTGCGTGATGTTCACGGCCGTTTCCCTGGCTGCTAGTTAACACTCGATAGTGATGGGGAGCATAGAGCTCCCACTGCCGTTTACTCATCCGGTGGAACCAGCATTCAACTATTGCAATGCGGACTTTATTTGCCTCACTCAATCCGCAAAGGGGACGGACTGGTGGCTGCAGAGAGATTCAACATTTGAAGCCTGTTTGTCTATCATAAATGTGGGATTGACATTATTAAGCGCACGATTTGTGCTCTTAACTCTCGGTGAGTTGGACCAGTCAAGCCGCACTCTTTTGACCAGGAGTATGACAAACTGGCTCAAAGGCGACACCAACCGTGGAATAAATGCATGGAACCTAGTGCAGCGAAGATTACGTGGCCCACAAGGGGAAACGAGTTGCCTGCAACAGCTCAAAAACCAGGAACCGCTGATGCTTCGAAGAACAGCTTGAAAACGCAGCAAAAACAGTTTCCAAGAGTATTTTGCATACGTGAAGCGACGCCTGCATTTAAAAGGTAATGTTCCGTATTGGAGGGCTTGGACGAACAGCCCTTAATTACCACCGCACTGACGGCGCAACTCGCTTTTCATTTTGCAAATAACCAAGTATCCTTAGCGGGTTTACCTTAACTCGCCCCCACGTAGTTGGTCAGCTTGGTTTGCGGCGTTTAGGATGTGCGCAATTTGCTCGCCCGACTTGACGGTACCAAGCCTGCCGGGTCTCATGGGTTCATCCTGCCGATGCTCAACTAAATAACGCTCATCATTTCGCTTTTGGTGACTAAGCTGTTCAACAGGTCGCTGTCCGCCTGTTCGCTGTTGAGCGACTGTAAACACTTATTAGCTAAACCGATTCTGAATGGCGGTAATCCGAGCTTGGTATACAACTACCGGCTGTGATGCCTTACCTCAGGTTTGGCTAAGACACTCAAGAATATCGTAAAACATGGTTTTCAGCAACATCTCTTGTCGAAAAGCATCTTGATGCTAGCGCAGCACGGTTTCATGAAAGGTAGGTCACGCATCACCTACCTGATGCTCTCGAGGTAAGGATAGATGCAAGCGCTAAACCAAGAACTGTCGGCTGACATCTTTTACAACGATTTCAGCAAAGATTCTGCCAAGGTAACTAACAAGATCCCCCACTAAAGCTGAAGATTTGCGGTGTTGGTGGCTCACTGTAACGGTAGATCTGTGAGTTTATTATTGGTTGGATGTAGCGAGTGCAGGTGGACCATTACGTGACCGATTGTTATGCTTCGACCGGTGTCGTCCCGCCGGGCACAGTACTTTGGCCTAAGTTGTTCCTGATCCACATCAAAGATTTGACTCAGCTTATCAGTTCAAGTTTTGGGCTATTTGTAAAGGACGTTAGTGGCAAATTGACCGCATCCTACAGTTGGGTACCTGTCTTACTGTGTTATTCATTTGAAATACCGCACATAATAATAAATTGCATAGTATGGCATGAGACATGGCTACACTATCAAACAGACGTATTTATATTAAGGGAAATGTGTACTTCGTAATTGATGTATTAATACTAATGGATTCAGCACTTAGTTGCTCGCCATAACCATATTCTTAACAAAATCATGGGTAAGGATTTCCTCATGCAGTGGTGTATTTGGCCATGAAAGCGAATGTTTCTAGAAAAATGTACTAGAAACGGAGCAACGTAGAAATTTTATGGATTGGTGTTTTATTAATTATTTTGTACAAAGAAAAGATTTCTACTCATTAAACTGTAGTCTATTCACATTTTAACTATGGTCAGACGCGACCGTTTTAAACAGTGAATGAAGCAATTCAAATTTGAATTAAAGGAACACTCTGAGTAGTTGGATTGCTACTCGCAACCACAATAGATGCCTTGGTATATTTTGAGGTAAACCTGGGTCATTCCAATCGCGAAAACCGTATCCGGAATGGACATATTTGGGTAATACTCATCCCAACACTGGCACAACAAAACCGCGGTTTTGTCTTGCTTTTACTGATCAGGTCGAGGTTGTCTGAGATGGGGTGGAATTCAGAGCCTAGTAGTTCACTACTGACACCTTGAACACCATGCTACTGAGATCCGCGAGCAACGCTTGGCACGGCGGAAAGTAATTCAAAGTTGGATTTAGAGAACACGCTGTGTGGTTGGGTTCCGACTAGCAGTCTCAAATGAGACCTTGGTTAACATTGAGGTAAACCTCGGTCATTCCGATCTCGAAGACAGCATCCGGAATTGAAATATTTGGGTGCTGCTCCTCCTAACACTGGTTGCGATTGTCTAGATTGTTCAGTTTATTCTCAGTACAAGTAAACCTTTTGGAATTCCTCATTCAGAGGCTCTAAAAGTGGGCAACTGTGTTGATTTGATTTGATCAAGATTTGCCAACTTGAGCAGAAGTAGCTTCCACTATGCGCATCGGTCGTTTTGCATTCTACCATGTTCGCGCAAGGAAATCCACTTAGGTTAGTAGCGAAAACAGTTACAATCTATCCATCAAATTTGTCTATCTTTCCCTTTGTCCTGCGCCGTCGAAGTGGGATTTCCTGTCAGAAGTAATAAGACAAACCTTAATATAAATCAACTGTATAGGTATTGCTATATTATTTTGATCAATCAGGTCTGCAAGAACAACTGAAACGTCACCATCATATTAGTGTACAGCACTATGAAACTTTGGATCTAATACTTGTTTGCCTTCTAATCAAATAAGTATGTCACAACTTTCAGTGTTTGGAGAGTATACATGTTCTAGGCACCAAACCTAATGAGAATAATATGTGTGTTGCGGAAATAATGTTTAAATCGTCAAAATTAAAAATACACTTTGATCACCACATATTGCTCATGCAGCCCAACGCTTTACTATGATGGATGTCAGAGCGCAGTACTCCTGCAATGTGCACGTGCATCATTTGCATGGCATAAAATTAAAACCTGAGAAATAAATTTGCTTTCTGATTACGCAAATGCGCCGTAGAATTTTAAACATTTGTTCAAGGCCGGCTGAACAGTGTTATGTAAATGCCACACTTGTCAATATTAGCTAGATGTTTAACAAATGGTGATGGAGATTTAGCCTTTATATAACATCAAATAAGTAAGTTTAAGTATTTACAAGTGAAATTGTTTTCAAGTTACAAGTTCTTAATGTATTATTTATGAATATTAACATAAGGTGAGAAACACGCTTCAGCTGATATACCGCAATACAAATTATGTAACGCTAACAATAACACTACAATAAATTTTAAAAGCAAGTAAAATAATGTTAAATGACATTTTGATTTCTATGAGATTAAGGAGGAGTCGGATAGCAGAGAATAACACAGCACTAGCTCAATTGGGGCCAGCTCTTCGCTATATCAGCCAGTGCGCCCCTACCAAACGTGTTCATGGTATGTTGCACCCAACCCAGGTAGTCGGAATTTACCAACAGACGCAGACGTAAAAGTGAGGGTATTCATTTCTGTTTTCCAATTTATCTCTTGGTTTCCCTTCCTACTCTTTCACAAAGAACAATGGCGGGCAAACAACCAGGTGCTTTCCGGGAGTGAATGGGCTGGAATGCGCAGCACGTGGTCCAGCTATCTTAGTCTGGTTTGTGATGCTGAACGGTTCACTCGCACTTACTGCACCAAACCACAAAGCCGAACAAATTTAATGCTCACGCGGTACTGTCAATAGACATGAAATAAACTGCGTAGGCAGCGGTGGTTGAACTTAGCTCGCATCTTTATGTCTGTAGATTTGATGGGCCAGGTTCCACAACCGTAAAGTATTGTCGAACGGTGGCGGCATTGTAAACCCTGCACTTCAGAGAGATAGGGATAGTGCATCGGCGTTATAGAAGGCTGATATTTGTTAAAGCACCTCGATATTTTGTTATAAGGTTCACGGCCTATTTTACAATCGCAAAAGTGCTAACGCAACTACATAGGTACTAGAATGATTAAATGAATTCTAGCTGATCACCAGTGAGATTTAGCGATTGGGTAGGTCCCAGAAATTCTTGAGGAAGAACTTAGTAATTCGACGGAACAAAGCATATCTTAAAACGGTGGACAGTCAGTACTAATATGAACAACGCTGCTTGTTAATTTGGGCGCTGTCACATATGAGGGCATTGTCTGCAGCACATTCAAAGCCAGAACACAATCACAAGGAAGTAGCTCCACACATTTTAAATTGTGCCCAACAAACACCGATTCCATGAATTTGTCAATGGCGAAGTTAAGGAGGAAAGGTGAACACGGACAACCTTGTTTCGCATTGTTGGAGATATTTAAGGGTAGCGAACTTTGGCCATGAACCATCACTCTGCCTGAACTATGCGCACACATCGCCATGATCACGTTTATGTATTTTACAGCCACATTTATTCTTGCAGACAGTCCCAGAGTAATACAAGCAACCGAAGCGAAGGAGCTTTAATTGTGAGATACCCGACTGCGGTGGGAAGCCAATGAATATAGGCATGTTACAACATTTGACATTAAGTAAAGTTGTAGGTGATATAGACATGATTTAACTGAAACACGGCTTGGTCTTAGCTGAACTGTCTTTCACGATTACCAGGCAGCCTATGGAGCACGCAGACTCAAGCAGTTTATTGATCTTTGCGTTAATACTGATCGCTCCGTGAAATATCAGATTCACATATTCAGTACAGAGTAGAGACTACCTTCAGGGCGTTTAAAGAGAATCAACTTTTCTGGTGCTAGGCGTGCTTAGTGGAAGCAGTAATTAGAGTAAAGCTTGGTAGGTGCATTTAACTTTGTGGCCTAGAAGAAAACGAATCAACAACTAAGGTCTAGGTTTTACTAACTATACAAAATTATGTCTTGTTATTTCTTTGGCAGCATATTCCTTAATATTGCACTTCACATGTGTATTTGCATTCAGAATGGAAGTATATTACTTTGATTAACTAAATTCGTCTGTAAATATAAAAGTGTTTATTTAAGGCAGGATGGCGAGCTTTGATACGAAAATAGAAAGGGGTCTATATATAGTGATGCGTGCAATGATTTCGCTTACCATAATCTGCCAAACGATCATCATTAAATAATTGTGTGCAATACGCGAATTATATTTTATCCTGCTTTAATATTAGTTGTAGTGACTAATACGCGTATGTTATTATATTGAGAAGGACATGAATAAACGTGGCGACCTGGATAGGGCCAAAAGTATGCCCGCATTGCAATGGCCTAGAAAAGACTGCCATACCAAATGGTACTTTTCTCGAAACAAGCAGAAATTATGTAACTTTGCTCCATATGCACATGAGTGAAAGAAAATGTTCATAATAAGTGGTGACAAAGCCGGTCTCCTAATTGACTGCCCAAATGCTTGGCGAATTAGTCAGTGCAAACTTACTTGATTACATGCACATGACACTCATCAGTATACTAAGCGAGCTGTTGCAATCATCGTCCGTTTCTACTATAAAATTTAGCGAGTAGGTCGTAAATGTACGCTTAATTAATATGCCATTTTTAATGCAATTGCGTTGCACGATTCGCTATCTATCATGTTCAAATGGAACCCTACATCCGCAATGGTGCCATTCCTCATAAAGTATGCCGTATTTATATATCCTCACAAACGACCCCATGTAGTGTGATAATTGATTCATACATTCTTGCCGTTACATGCTAAACTAACGCACACAAGAAATTTTGGATCGGTTGTCAAGCGCGGATCCAGTGCAAAACCTATGTCTAACAGATCATATCAAAAATTCCATGATATCCTGGTGGAGCGATGAGCTTTCGATGGAATGGTAAAATTGTTGTCCTTTGGTGCATTATGGCGCGCAAAACCGCTGAATCGCATTTTAATTACCCTCCTGGTTTATGATAATTATGGTGTATGAAAGCGCGTTGCTGGGTATACAGCTTGCAGATATCCGAATTTTCCGTTGTTTTATAGGTTTCTTGCATATGCCGCCGGCTTTGCCTGTTCTGCCTAAACTTCATACGTCTTCAGTTATTGATGTTAAGGGTTCCACTGATAAAAATGCGCAGAATTAGATAGGCAGTCATTTTGTTTTAAGATAAATTGCAATAAATTTATTTAGGAAAATTATTTTGGATGAGAAGTTTGCTGCTTACGTTCCCGTGGTTGCGAGTAGTTTGCCAATGCAGCTCCCTGCTCTGGAGCTCTGCAAGTTCATACATCTCATGACATTAAACATGAGTCGCGCTATATATGCACGGTTCAACGGCATAACTGCGCAAGCTCGTAAGCTAAAGGTAATACGTTCGAATTCAGCAATATTCGGCGGATAAGCGCTGCTGATGGGTCACGAAGAGTATAAATGTCATCTAGATCTTTCTTCATTTTTTGGAATGCTGCTCTGTCTAACCGCAATGAAGCTGCTCACAAGCAATGTAATTACCCCACTACCCACAAGTATCGCGCATAAGACTTCACATTGTGCGTCATTTAAATGTGCACGTTCAAGTAACCAGTGTTGTAAACCCATATTTGACGTTTACATACGGTACATTCGCTAAGCTAACTTGAATGTCAACTCATAGAGAGCAGTCGTTATATATCATTAAGCATTAGAATTTGGCGAATATGGCGACGTACGAAAGCAGTAATTCGTCAGTTAAACATACTTTAAGAAAGTTGCATGAATGTTTTTTGTCCTTATGGAGGAGGAATTACAGCTAAATCAGCCGCATTACTCTACTCCAAAATGTTAAGCTTTGCCTAACCTACGGTTTACACTTGACTCATTTTGTATCGATATTCCATCAGCTCCTCCGGTAAGTACAGATTAGACATTTTGGTGCCTTACAGAATAGATGTCATTGTTAAATAGTAAATATAGATACATTATATATATCGCAGTCAATAAATAATTAAAGTATTCATTGAAACTAAATGCATAATCGTTAATATTTTTTACCTGTGCCTCAAACAGAATTTAGAATTTGAATAAAGGCAAGAATAGCAGCATTGTCGGGAAGAAAACTCAGTCTCACTTTTAGATATCCGTGAAATAAATCATCAGATGTGACGCAGTGCTATATTTTGAGAATAAGAGCGCAAAACAGCAGAAACTACAGCAAATGAACCGGATAAAACAATTGAGCCGCCAATAAAAGTGGACTACATAATGTTGAGGTTGTCAAAAGCGAAAATAAAGGAAAACTGGCCTAAATGTTGTAAAACTTCAGTAATTCCTTTCCTATGCAATTCCTTTCAACATATCCAAACAACCATTGCTCAATCTTAAAATGCGCTTGGCGTGCCATTACTTTCATAGTACGCTTGAAAGTGGAACAGTAATTTAGGCATGTTCGTGTAAATTATGGATCAGTTATAAGATGAGACTAAGTAACGATTCAGCTGGCTTTGCCACTTGAATTCATATTAGCTTTTTATTCCTTTATAAAGCTGCAGCTATTTTTGCACGATGAGATATCGGTTAAAAATTAAACGAGAAATTTTGACAATTTACTCAACTGATATATCGAATTTAATTTTTGTCGAACATTCAGCCCATTCCACTCACTGTTTTCATGTGCAAGCTAGTTTTACCTGTGTTTATTTATAAAACCAGAACATATATATCAAGCATATTTACGAAAGCTTATTTGCAATAGCGTATTTGCATTTCACAACGTAGGCTGTTCTCTATGGCCGAGTATCTGGCGAGGTACAATTACTCGTAAACTTTTTAGTATTTTGCATTTCCGCTTTCAATACCTAAGTGGATAAAACCGCGAAAGAAAGAAGCTATTTTCTAGCAATTCACTCGAAATCTTTTGGCTAAAATGAGGTTTCTGTAGTCAGGCTGCATATATTTTAAGTAGTGTTTAATGCTCCGAATATTTATTTGATAGCGACTCTCTAAGTAGTGCACGCGATATTCGACGCTTCACCTTCCTCCGTTGTGCATAATCACTTCCTGCTACTGTAAGATATCGACATACAATTTTCCAGCAGAGGTATTACGATGAACTTAATCCTACGAATATTGTATGCATGCAACTTAAGCGACCTATTGATTTTCCCTGCATTTTACCGGACATATGCTGCTCTGCAGTTTATCTGCTCTGGATCAAGAACATTTGAAAATGAGTGCCTAAATCAACTTGTTTTACGGCGAAGCGTAAATACCTTCCCACAAAGGTATACATTGTCCTTGTCTGGTTTATATCTGTAGGATAATAGTCCTTATCTTTTGGTGCTGAATGTTGTTTGCTTGTCGTAATATTTCGAGTGATAGTACGACTGACTCTCAGTATTTCTTCTTGATCATCGTTCATACCACTTGAAATAAATGTGTACCGTTTTAACATCAGCTGAATTATGGTATTCCGTTTTTAATAGCCTTTGTTAAAAATTGAGGTTAAGGATAAGGGGATTGATTAAAGGTAGCGTGCTAGGCCCGCTTTTATTCTTAATCTATTTCAAAGATCTCCTTGATAAAATCTCGTATGGGAAGCCATTCCTTTTCGCTGATGATGTTAAAATTGTGCATTGTTCCGCCCCTGGGCAACGTAGTCCTAACTTAGGCTATGTTCAGTCTGACTTGTCCGCATTGGAGCTCTGGAGTAACTCCTGGAAGTTGCCCTTTGCCACTGACAAGGTTAATCTACTGTATCACGGCTGTGGCCCTTCTCTGAAAATCCTTACCTTAAACGATACCCCATTCCTGTGTGTGGCGCAGTCCGGGACCTTGGTCTAAGTTATTCTGAATCGCTTAATTTTCTAGAGCATGTTATACAATGAACCTTTCCTACAATACTTTCTTGATGCTCTGGCCGTCGCAGTGGATAATCAACGCCGCCCTATCTGCTGCATCGAGCAGGGTGGATAGGGGTTAGGATGCTACTGCACAGGCCTTCCCGTCTTCTTATATTCCTTCTTGCGCTTTTTCATCCTTATCGTCCCGCTGCAACTTTACTTATATCTCCCCATTTTCAATCCCCCAAATCTTGGCCCTCCCCCAGCTTACTTTAGTAGTGACTTGTCTTCTAATTTCAAATCACACACAATCGCAGGGCCTCGCTCCAATCCAGTCGACAAGTCCATGTTCAACCAAGCGGACGACGTCCGTTCATCCGTTTCCATTTGGAGTCCTCGTGTCTCGCTATGATTGGCAGGCCTCAACGTGCGCAGCTTGCTGCAGTTTGGCCAACAGGCAGCACTTGCTCGCAAACTAGTGACCCTGTCGATCGATAATTGCTGTTTATCAGAAACCCGCCTGCAAGATTCGAGCTCCGTGCTTACCCTGATATCCCGTGCAGGCGACACTGGCGGCACATTCTCATTGCGCCTGTCTGGCGATGATGCAGCTTCAAATGCCGGTCAAGATGGCGTCGGCATTGTTTTGCATCCCAGGGCTGAAGCTGCCCTGATTGACTGGATCCCAGTAAACAGTAGGATGTGTGCCGTTAGATTAGCTGGTTCGTTCCGTGCTACGGTCGCTCGGGGACAAACGGTGCCAGTTTGTCATTGGGGCTTACGCCCCTACAAACTGTAGCACTGACTCGGTAAAAGATGATTTCTATCAGCAACTGCACGAGCTCCTTCGCTACAGAATAAACACGGATAACGTGGTGTTGGCTGGTGATCTAAACGCCCAAGTCGGGAAATTGTCCTCCGATGAGCTTCATCTGTGCGGCCAACATTATGTGCTCTCCCGTAATGATAATATTGAGCGATTGCTACAGCTATGTGAAGATGCTCGCCTCTTTCTCGCGAGCACTAACTTTCGACACAGCACCCGCAGAATCGTGATTGGCGGCCAGCAGCCACGGGCCATCCATGGACGCAAATCGATCATATCGCGATCAGTTACCGCTGGAGAGGATGTGTCCAAAACTGCCGCTCGATTTGGAGCACGAGCGTGGACTCTGACCACGCACTTGTCTGCGCCGAACTCCGAGTGCGTTTCGGTGGACGTCCGCAACGTCGATGTGAACGGATTGACACCAGCCAGCTGGCGAAGCCAGATGTTCTGAATGTGTACCAAAGTGCGCTGACATCTGGGCTGAATAAGGGCCCACTAAACACCGTTGAAGATCACTGGTCGCATATTCGTCAAACGTTACTGTTAGCAGGCATGTCTTCATGTGGCAAAGCAAATTGCCAAACCGGACATTTGGTCTCTACACAGTCTCTGGAAATTATGGATGCTCGCCGACGTATTCCGGCTGGAAACGAATACAATGAAGCTCGAAAAATCACAGGGCAAAACTACGTGCTAGCCTTGGCAAGGACCACGAAACCTGGCGGTCTCATCGTGCCTCTGAGAAGGAAACAGTTGCTGCCGTTGGTAATAATCGTAGGTTATTCCGTGAGATACGGGAAACAGGCAGCAGAAGAACTGGTGTTAGCGAGACCATACGCGACGAGAGTGGGAAGCCGATCCACAGCCTGTCAAAACGCTTGGAGCGTTGGGCTGACCACTTTGCAAGGCAATTTAATCAACCTGAGTTATCACTTTCTTATTCGGGCATTGAGCGCCCTTCTGCCTGGGTCGTCTCCTTGGATCCGCCATCACCTGCAGAAGTCGAACGTGAGTTCAGGCTGTTGAAATTGCATAAGGCCGCAGGGGCAGATAGGATTCCCCCAGCACTCTTCATATTCGGGGGACCTGCTCTAATAGATTATATACACGAGTTGCTAGTAAAACTTTGGGAGCAGGAGACAGTCCCGACAGACTGGAACCGCTCCGTCATTGTCCCAATTTTCAAGGGAGGCTCTCGTTTGGAATGCAGCAATCATAGAGGGATCAGTCTGCTTCCGATTGTCTCTAAATTGCTTACCTCTGTCATTCTCCACAGACTGACTGGCACTCGTGAAAACCAGATTAGTGAAGAGCACGCCGGATTTCGTCAATGTCGCGGCTGCATCGACCACATCTTCACATTGCGCCAAGTGTTGGAGCACCGCCATGTTTATTGGCGACACACCGTTGTCGTGTTTCTTGACATAAAAGGTGCATTCGACTCAGTCGATCGATGTGCCCTTTGAGACTGTCTGTTGAGGAAAGGTTTGTCTGATAAATATGTAAATATTATCAAAGCGCTGTACGCGCATAGTTCGGGCAGGGTGAGGGTTTATGGCAAACTGTCGCCACTCTTCAGTATCACCAGCGGTGTGAGACAAGGATGCCCGCTGTCACCTTTCCTCTTCAACTTCGCTATTGATGAAGTCATGGAAGCAGCTTTCGCTGGACACGACCTAGAAGGTGTGGAGCTACTTCCTGGTGAGCGACTTCCTGACTTGAAGTATGCGGACGATATTGCCCTACTCTGGAACAGCTCCCAAACATGCCAAATAGCACTGGACCGATTAGCACTGGCTGTCAATCATTTTGGGCTACGCTTTGCTCCATCGAAATGCAAAGTACTTCTCCAAGATTGGCAGGGACCCAACCCTGCGCTAACACTTGGTGGTGATCTGCTAGAAGCCGTTCAGTATTTTAAGTACCTGGGCAGCTATATTAGCACCCGTGAGATTGAAGTTGAGGTTACGAACCGTATAGCAAAAGTTCGAGGTGCTTTTGTCAATCTCCCCCACCTGTGGCGCAGACGCGACATTACTCTCGCCATAAAGGGCAGAGTTCACAACGCAGCCGTACGTTCAGCTCTCTTACATGGCTGTGAAACCTGACCCATAAGGTCGACAGACATAAAGAGGCTCGTCACATTCGATCATCGCTGCCTGCGCAGCTTAGCTCATGTCTGGTGGGAACACCGCGTGAGAAATGAGCGTGTTCGACGTCGCGTATTTGAGCGAGTGAACCGCTCAGCACCATTATATCACACACCAGGCTCCAATGGCTGGGCCACGTGTTGCGCATGCCAGCACACCGACTCCCGCGACGTGCATTGTTTGCGCTTTGTGGGTGCGGTTGGAAGAGGAGAAGGGGAGGCTAAGTGATGACTTGGTCGAGAGGAATGAAAACCCTCACTTCGAAGTTGGCGTCGGTTGGTGCATCCCGATTGCCTGGCTGGGGTCCTAAGGATGGTGAACACGTTTGGTTGGACAAACTCGCTGATATGGCTTGGAGCCGGCCTCAATGGCGTTTATGTTGTGAGTTAATTTGTCCATTCCCCTCCTGCTTAGCATCCCCCTCCCATCATGATCTCACCTGATATGTATAATATGACTCTTTTACGGCAGGCAGCTGTTAGCTCTCCGGATGATGTCAATCCGTTACTGGGGACTCAGCGGGAGTGCCACCGTTTGTTTTCCTTTTCTTATATTTTGTATTGCGGCACAACAGCTGAGGTGTATTCTACCTCCAGCTAACGTGTAATGATGATAATGATGATGCTCAGCCACAACTCGAGTTGCAGACTCGTATGCGCTATTAACTAAGAAACATCGAGCACACGATAAAAATACCAAAGTCTCGTACAAAGCTCAGCTCAAATGTTTTCGCAAAATATGCGTAAATGTGGAACAAACCTTCACCGAGTTTTAGAAACTGCACTAGTTATACACAATTCAGACGCATGATTAACATACACCTGACTGTTGCAAAAATCTGGTAAACACTAAGCCAAACGTTGACTCTAGATGACTTGTATGAGAAAGGTCCTGGATACGTATGAAAGTCACCATATACTCTATTCATTTCAATTATATAAGATTACCTACATATAGCTGCGTTCTTGTGTATATATTTGAGAACGATCATACTCCTATCAATCCGTCTAAACAATTCTCTTTTCTCCTTTGACGCACTGGTTCGTAGATGCACTACGCCTTTCAAGCTTATGTCTCTGTACCATCTTCGTCACTCGCCAATATTTTCCATCAAATTGTGACTGGCGTATGGGCAAGCGTTTGTATTCGTCACTATGTTTTAATATTCCTCAAAATTTATCTTCTTCATTGTTCACGGTTGGTCATGACTGGGCTGATCTCTTGTGGTGACGGATTACAGCTTCCAAAATAAAATATATACCCATGCAAATCATATTACTAGTGACTCGCAGGCTTAAAACGAAATAGTGCCAAACATTATTGATCCGCATGACAGAAAGGGCTGAGGCTTCATTGCCTATAATGTATGCATAAAACAGCCCTAAAAGTATAATTAATAAATAAAATATAAAAAGACATTTGATACCTAGTTCTGATGGCCCATTTACTATCTTGCCACACAGGCACAGAGCCAATTGGAGCAGGGAATTGCGGGCGAAACCCATCGTGGAAATACACTGTATGGAAGCAAGTCCCCTGGGGACAGTTCCATGGATGACCGTATTACTTTATTTGAACTTTCCGTGAAATCTACATTTATTGTTGTTCCCAGTTTCTTTATCTCACTATGGAAAATTTGGTAACTACATCATTATTATCCATTGGGTTTGTAACAATTGCAGGAACTTCTGTTAGCATGATTAATGTGAATTATCGTATAGGAATCCGTGTTGGGCTTATTAATCATTTAATTTTAAAAAATATAAATAATGCTTTTTATTTCATTTCTCCCTATACATTTAGAAATTGATGTAGTACTAATTTAGGGAAAGTTCTGGCTTCAATCTTGGTTCCGTATTTCTGTCCAGGCCTGCGGTGAACATAAAACCTTATGCGTCCAGCCTTTTGAAACATGATATATTAAATCAAGCCCAAATGAGTTTTACGTTAATCCGTATTTTCGAGTTAAGGCTAATCGGAACAAAAGGTTTTGCTGGTAGAGATTAGGTCTTCTTAAATTCAAATCCGGCTGCAAATTGTTGTCTGTGTTTTTCAGGCAAAATCAATAGCTCTTATATTGTAGATGGTAAGCAAATCCAAATGTAGCAAAACATAGAAGCGTGGATGGAATCAAATATTTATCTAACATTGTTTGTTAAACAACGAAGGAGAAACGAACGTAGATGCCCCTTCAGCGTACGCAATTCGGGCTTTGGATGGCAAATGCAGTTCGACTTTGTAATTGGCAGGTGCTGCTTACGGAAGCCTTGCGTGAAACCTTCCGCTTTGAGTAAACGCATTTGAAGTCAACCCAGAGCCTGTCTGGCCAAAATCAGGACGAGTTGACACATTAGCGTTGTTTAAAGATTTCATTCTAGCGAATCCTCTGAGATAGGTGCCTCGTGGTGCTACCAACATTTCGTGCATCCCAAAGACACGAGTACCGATAAACGAGCATTGTACGGTTAAACGAGAGTAATTCCGTCTACTGGGGTCTTTGCAAACGAGAGCTTAGAGCAGCAAACGGTTATCACTCGGGCTGAGAAAATAATATTTTCAATAACATGTTTCAAAATTTGTGATGGGATATCAACAACAGGATATCTGCTAAATAACTAGATCGTGGACAAGTAATTTAAGGACAATGCCTCAAGGGAGATTGTGTTTATATCCCCAAATATGTTTCGAAATAATTTTGTATAATTTGCTATTTTCTTTCAAATCATTCTCCTCAAATCTTCGTTCTCGGTCTCCGGTGTACAAATACTGCTCGCCTTGAAAGCGAACGAATGGAACAAATGTCTAGTTTACAGTAAAGACTCAGCACTTTGGAAGATGGCGCACTGCCCATTTCAAGAATTTTCAGTACACTTTTCTTTTGAGATATTAATCAGTGTTACGGTGAACATCTACGTCCAGAAAATGTAATCGGTTTTCTAACTCATGCTGGCTCGTGAAGTTGAAATGCTCATACTCGTCATTAACAGCCTGCAATATCTGCGCTGCAAGCTATTCCAATTTGAAAATACCAAATAGTAATCTAGATAATCTAAAGATATTTCACTCTCATCGATGTTCATACTAAGTGCAAATTTGTTTTACAGAGAGCAACTCCAGCTGAATGCTCTCCTCGTTAATCGTACTGTTGCGTGCATTCTGCTCCTGCATACCTGCGTTCCACTGGTTGTTGCTTAGTGGGTGTTTGCTCTAGCTGAGGTAATTGGTCTTGGTAATTCCCTATTCGTCACGCATCGTACTATTTAAAACATGCGACTGGTATGTGTATTATCCCACAGATCAAAATATTTATTGTTTACAATTGGTAGTCACTTTGCGTAACTCGATATACATAGTGAAAACGTTTACTGATACGAATAGCACACTTAGGTCAGCCTAGTGAGGAGCATACAGTGTTACAGCATACTGGCCGCAATAAACTTGAAATGTAATGTTTATCATAGTATTTGGTTGTTAATAAAGATTTTGCGCCTTAATATTAAATGCACAGTGCACATATATTGGTTCAAACGATACATTTCTAGTCGAAATAATAATCCTTAGAATACGCAATTTGTACCCAACGGAAATCAAGTGTATTTATCTTGAATAAGCTAAATTCCGAAGCTCTAGTTGCGATGAACTTGCCAAAGTCAGTTTCAGCATTTCCTTTGCTACCGTAACCTTTTATTTAGATGGAGTTATACATGAGCGGTAATAGTTGTACTCGGTAGGCGAGGGGTCACAGGAGTATTTTGGTTGAGGCAGGGTTGATTAATCCGTTTCGAGCAGTTCCCGCATGGTTATTCGATCGACCTGCGGCCGACCGTTATTAGAACGAAAATTTGGCTTATTTCTGTTTACCAGTGTGGGGCATTTCTTTTGTGGTTTTTGCTGCATGTTGACGAATGTTTGACCAGAACTCTACGTTTTAATGGTTTCACCTTGGTTCAAAAACTGAAACGGATCTGACCAGCGGCAGACCCCCACAGTCACCATAACTATTTTTATGTATAATTTAAGCTTCGAATAGGGCTATGGAACATGATCCCGGTCCTGTTATGGAAAGTTTTTCTTCATTTGTCGTAATGTATCTATTTTACATCGTATGCCACAACCAAGTCGAACAAATTGTCGTTTTATTACTCAGAATTAGAGCAGACGATATTTTAAGACGATGATTTATTTTATTTTCATTCAATTCGGGCGGCACTACTTATTACGCAATTTCGACATCCCAATCACCCGACACTGTTTTAATACTGTCATATGTGATCATGCTATGTTAATAGCACGTTTCCAAATACTGTTCCGCTGATCCATATAACTAATGCACAAAAAGTTGCGTTGTGCACATCCAATGGCCTTCCAAGGCATTCTACACCGTTAAGCCTACTGTACACGTTCTCGAATATTTGAAACTACCATTTGACAATACCGTTGTTAATGGTTGCAGCACCAAATGTATTGTTTTGCCATGGGCTGTTTCTACTGCATTTCGATCAATTTTAAATTGGTACAAGAAAGTTGTGTCAATTTGTCTGTTATGTATGTTGCAAGAAATATTTTGAAATATGAGCAAACGCGCTGCTGAGCTGGACTATATCTAGTACAATATAAAAATGTAACGCAATTCAAAATAATAAAAAAGGCACAGCAACTTGTTACAAATTATGTATGAACAAAGTGACTAAATCTAAAATATTAAAACATTGAGGCTATATTTATGTTACCAGCATGATATATGAAATTAAATTGCTTGCGTTGGCCATATTTGTGGCGTATTTATCACATGTGAGTATTTTGGTTAAGAACAATAAATAGACAAAAGTGCATGTTAAGAAGAGTTGTTATTATAAAATTACTCCTATTCATAGAATCATCCGGCACCATGATCGCAGTAACGATATTACAATGTAAGGGGAATCTCTGCTAGCATCATTAGCTAATCTGGATTTACACTAAACTCCAGGGACTTTTTATATTCAGCAAATATATATATATATATATATATATTTATATGACGATTTCATCTATTTCAACAAGTTTTTCCAAATGGACTAACAACGATTGTGTGTGCACCGGTCTAATGTTATCAGGCATTTTTTAAACATTCTATATCAAATGCGATATTTTGGCTTATATCATGTTGCTTACTTTTTATTTGGTTAATGCTAGGATAAATGGCAACATTAAAAACGTACATGCATTTAACAGCTGCAATCTCTGTTTTTTACAATGATGAACTGATGGAAAATTTACCAAACTCATTACACTCTGCGTGCTGTTGTTACCGGTTGAGAGCTTAGGTTGAAGATTTCTACCAGTTTGGTGCACACGATTTACGCCGCATCATTTTTCCTCTAAAAAGCCTGACTGAAATTTTTTAGCCAAAATAAATGTAGCGAGTGAATATCAAGTCCAGTTACCTATGGTTTCGCGTTGTGGTTAAAGTATTGTTTCCATTCCAGTGGCTGGAGTGCAGGAATGATATTTATTTAAAAATGTTAAACAGTGCACTTAATCTAAGCAATACGAACAACTGCAGTTTATTCCCACTTCATTTAGACTCATATAGATACAAAATGACAACGCTGCACCGCAGTAGTAATGTTTGAAAAACTGACGTCATTGTGCTGCTGAATACAGAAAGGTGCCAATAATACGGGCCTGCGAGAGCAGAGCATTATGCCCCGGATACGCGATATGCAGTTTAGCTGTAGATGCTCTGGCAAGAAAAAGTAAACTGCAAACTATTCTGAACATTGTGCAGCGGTTTCAACCCACAGAGCAATACAGCAGCCAGGCACAGCTTAAATGCCAAAGCGGTCGCTATAAGCTAACTAAGAATGGAACCCAATTGACGTCGCGGAACAGCAATGAATTTCTAGAGAGACCGATCCGGCTCAAACAGCACTAGGCTGGTAAACGACTTCGTCCTGCGTTTGTTGATGATGCCGCTTCAAGGATTCCTGCGTTGTTATGGTTTTCGGAATTCAGGCACGACAAGCTAACCCTGAATGATGTGGCCTACGTGGTCGACTTGCGGAAGCCACCACCGCGGAATCCATTGCTAATTTAAGTGCTGTTTAATGTGGACGTTCGAGTGACTGACTTACCGCTAGGTAGTCATTAGTATCTCATCGGGACAAATCCATACCACACACCATAAGCACTTGGTTCTTTGAAAGGTTTGCACTCGCTTAATGAAGAGTAAAAGGTAGCTCGGGTGAATTAGTTCAGCATAATGCTTGCCATATTTGATGGCAGACTTTCCAATGCTGTTTGAGTGGACCAAGGTAGTCATGGGACCAGGGTGTACATTATCGACCTAGCGAACAGCCATAAGTAGTCTCAGTGGAAGACGGTTATTTGCGCGTCTTCGCATCAATTCCGGGGTGATGGAGGTATGTCCAAGCATATAGTGGTTGCTTTTATGAGCATGGCTAGTCATGCGGCTAATGCGCTGCCCTTAAACAACGAACCGTCTCCGGAGACTGGTATGCCACTCACGGTCTTCCGCAAGTTTTGGAAACTATAGCAATGCGTTGAACAAGGACTCGACCATGAAGAACACTGATGCACCAAGACAAGTCACCTGTACACAGTTCCCATGTCCTCGTAGCTTTCTTACTACAGAATGTTTCAAAGATGTTGGTCACCTACCCTACAGTAAAGATCTGGCTGCTTGTGACTTATGGTGTTCGCAAATTTCAGGCGCAAAATGCGCTGATATGCTATGGTTTTCCAGATGCTGCAGGAAAGGCATTTATTGTGCAACTTGATGAGCTACCCGTTTCGGCATGGTCTAGCTGATGCTCCAAATTGTTGGTGCTCATGTATCTGTGCATGTAAGCTGGTGCAGAGTACTATAAGAAAATGCAATTCTTATGTAGTTTTAAAAATAATACACTTTATGCATCCGGAAACTTATTGTTCTCTCCTCCTACGATTAACCTTACCAGAATGTTGATTAGGAATCTTTTTATACCTGTTTTATTCCTAGATTTGTTTTATACCTATGAAGTATTATACCTGGATTTCAGTGGGTGCATAACTGTTCACAAACGCAGATTTCGCAACACCCACCTTCGCACATGTGGCTGCTCTCTACCAGCAGCTGAGGTTCTACTCGGTAGAAAGTGAGAACAAATTGAGCCTGGCACCATATCTAGTTAAAAAATATACTATGTGGGAATGGGAGAGCCATCTATTTCATATACAGTATATTTTTCGTTCAGAAAGCGTGAATGATTAGATGATAAATTCCTGTGTAGACTTGAAGTCAAGTGTGCTGTTGCAAACAAATGGAAGGGTACATTTTCTTTGGTATTTTCCAGTGGCAAAGCCAGTGCTTATCAGGGAATATTGAGAGCGTTTGAAATGTTTAATTAATCCATGTTCTGCTACCGACTGTTGAGTTATTGACTACCCGCGACATTAGAATGCTTAAGAGGGGCGACAGTTACCAAAGCTAGATTTCGTCTAATAAACTGACTGCGGGATTGGGGGCAAAGTCATCAATCGTTGATTGCGCGTGAACTTATTTGCAGTAGTAATGTTAAATGTTTTACCTGTTATGAAATGTTATTTTTCGATCCAGTGGTTATGTAGACCCACCTACGGAATTCAACATGAGGTATAATGTTATAAAGTCAAATATATCGGATGTTTCAAAAAGGCATATGAGAGAACAATGCATTGTGGAATGTGGTATCTGTTTGCGTGAGACTAGGCGAAGGTATATGAATATTTGACTTCACACTGAGTTAAAAATATTAAATATCTTGTATAACGAATATGTATTCATGGCAGGGATGCATTTAGATTAACAAAATAATTTTGAGTCTGAGTTTACTTCAAGTAGGCGAAAGTTATTTTCTTTTGCGCCAGATATATTTAGCCGCTGATTTGACTTTTTCGGATATTCAGTGGTGGTTGCATACGCAGTTAGGTCCGCCGATGTTTCAAGGAAATGCGGGAACATCGGTTATCATGCGGTCCGTCTGTCCACCCGCACTCAAAGTTAGCATGCTTATACTGTAGTACTTAGTTGTAGGGCCCCAAATCAAAGAAAATGGCTATGCTTTTAAATCATGTGAACAGCAAATGGGTGATGCTACAAAGCCGCGCGGTTCTTCTTAGCTGGGATCGTCCCTTTTGGGTACTTCACCAATAAAGCACAGGCTAAGGAGTCTCGCCATGACATCATCTGCTTTCCGTCGCTTAGCTCACACTGAGTGTTAAATAACTGTTTTGCACTACCGGCAATTGACATGCCGCATTTCAGCGTTGATAGTTTTGTATCGTTACACAGTTTCTGTAGCTTGTGACCCACACTCGCCAAACAGAAAAATATTAAAGCATGCGCCGATCAACAGCAGGTGACGTATTTCAGGTTGGAGATAAGTAAACAACGAAGTGATTGCTCATGCTTAATACTCGAGAGAGTGATTTCATAAAAATAGGATTAGAATCACAACACTTCTAGTGCGCCACCAACCAATAGCCAGCATTTGACGTAGGGACCCAAAGCTGTAAATTGTTGAATATGTTAACTTATTCAGTCTGTGCTTAATACCTCGACGAACTCTCACGCGGTGGAATTTCGGGTGGCCTCAATTCGTTGAAGGACTGCCCCGCATGTCTCCAAATGGTAAAGCGAATTCCGTGTCACCGCCGATGAATTTGCGCGCCTCAAACGTAATTGCAAGCGCTCGCATTTGCAGTCCGGGAAAAATTGCGGATTGGAGAGCTAGACAAAGTTGCTAAATGCTGCGGTTTATACAAAGTAGCAGGTTGTGTCAGTATAAACGAGATCGGTACAAACATATAAGGCAAAATGTTCATGTTTTTCACTTTCATTTGTTCTGGCCTAAGGCATGAAAGTTTTGTAAATAACCAGCTTGGGGGTTCTGATCGGAAAGAAATTAGTTTCATTTATGCCTTGTAGTCATGTGTTATATATAGCACCGCAGATTTCGGATTCAAACATTTTCCTTAACATAGAACCTTTTGCTCAATTTAGAACATTTTACTACGCATATCACGAAGCCAGTATTTGTTCTGTAAAGCACTCTCAAACATTGCTAGCATAGTCATTAAATGATTATCATTGTTTCTGCCTGCCCTATATACTTTAGTAGACTCCAGCAGAATTGAGCTACTCGGTTTTCTACCGACTTACTAGGACGCATAATTTGCATTTGATTTCACGCTTTGAAATTGCATACCTAAATGTTTTCTTTCTTTTTCCCGACTGTGTGCATGTCCGGTGCTGTAAAATGTTTGACGAAAAAGTACAATGCTCCTATCATGTAAGTAATGCAATCCGTCTCATTGACCCCGTGGATCGATTCGAATTGACCAATCCGGTATTATGTTTAAATAGCTCTATGATCCATTCGCTGTGAATGCTAGTCATAAAAATATTTTTTCACCCAAAACAAACCCTTTTTTATGGGCTTGCAATCGGACTTCTTGTCCCGATGGTCAAGGGATTCTTTAATCAAAATCGCCCAAATAACTTGAAAAAACCGAATTTGTCTCTGTAAGCGACGAATTGGCTTGGAATCCGTGTGACGCATAAAAGCTCCGTGCTCGACCAACCGTGATGCACAAGCGTTAGCCACGGTACCGTAGAAATAGCAACATATAATATGTGCATTTCTTGACAATATAGGCTCAGTTTCAAAAAAAGCGATTTTCTCAATGCACTCGAATGAAGATAATGGAAACCTTCCACCTAACATACGGCAATTTGGAATAAACTGATATCTAATACTGCGGATTTTTAACAGACGCGCAAGTTCTTTTGATACTGCCCATTAAGTTCTGGTTCTCGTTTCTAAATAACTCAGGTACCCACTAATTGCTTCCGGCATGTAATATTAACCAATTTTTCCAAGCACTTTATTTCTTCCAAGCTGCTTAGTAACTGAACTCCCTCTTTGTGCAGCAACTACAATTGTGGTGGATCTTCCTGTCCTCCTTTATTTGCTCGGTGCACCTAATGTATTCGGGTCCAGTACAAATGCTGCAGTCTTTATTGCTTTGAAATATATTTGGCCGTACTTCATTTGTATTTAGGCTCCTTTTACTACGGTTCGCTGTTAGTATTTTTATTTGCATTCCGAGTGCTAGATATTTCATTTAGAATTTACGGGTCAGTTCTTGTCGTTATACTGCTTTCGTAACTAGTAATTTGTACAAGTGAGTTTTTGAGTTTCTCCTCGAAAATTCTTTGCACATTTCGCTGACAGATTTTCCATGCCTGATTACGATTGGGTTAGAAGAAATCCACTTTGAATTATCAGAAATGCTTATTGTTTCACTAGAATGCTAAGCACCAATTTTTAGATATAAGTACTCTAGTCCATCAAAATATTTTAATGCATCCCCAAGGAAATTTAGGTAGCAGATGGCATATACCATGTTTGCTTTCTTGTCATAATTCATGGTATCGTTCACTCAAACCTGGTTGGATCCGGAAATGTGTGGGCTATCTTCGATTCACAGCATCGACATGGCTCGTAGTCGTCATAACTGGTTCGGAGCTGTTATTCCGGTTGAAAGCTATGCTTGCGCACAAGGATAGTGAACAGGCCGTCTTGCTGCTAACTAATATATTTTGTTGTCCATTAAGGAGAAGCCATGTTTCGTTGCTAACTCTCAGCACGGTTCTCGGTATAAAATTATTATGCTGCGTATCAAGCAGGGAAATAGAGTTGGTGCGGATAATTTTGTGTTGAACAAAAAATTGACTACGTGACCGTAAGCAATAAACTGAAAATGGTAGTATTGAATGACAGGATGTGGGAAGTGAGGTTAATTAGCTGGAGACTGATCGGCTGTTTTTATACGTGCACCGATAATTTGGCAGCACGTGCAGAAATAGTATAAACGTCTGCAAAATATTCTTCCAGACGAAAATGTAAGACGATGCCGCTCGATCAATTTAACTTGGTGTCGGCCTGTCAATAGACCGAGCGTGTTACTTAATGATGATGCTAAAAGTTGGATAGTGTATAGGTTGATGACAAGGGCTAAAAGCGGAAGAACGATGTAGCAATGTGCTTATATTTGGTACTGTTTTTAACACAAATAGTTTTGATTTATTTGGAGAAGTTATCACAAATGAGTGTTAAGCAACGGTGTAGGATTTATTCAGCCTTTTCGATATGTATCGATGCACGGAAAAACTAGTGACGAAATTTAACTAGGCACAGGCATTTACTCTGTGTTCAACAAAATACTTTCGCAGTTGGACTTGAAGATAAGCCCCAAGAAAATCAGTGTCCAAAGAAGGCAAAGTACAGCGATTATTGTACGTATTTTGCCAGTTACTATCTACGTAGCTACAACGGAAAACTGGCTCGAAGCATAATGAGAAACCACTGAAGCATGCTTGGTCGTCGAATTTCGCCTGTCATATTTACACTTGGATGCATTATTACTTAAAACGCTATACATAGTACAGGTAGACTGAATAACGATCTCAAACAATGAATATCAGCTCTTCTGAATTAAATAAAATACCATGAATTCACCGGTTTGGGAAGACAATTGGCAAAAAGGTATTGTAATATTCGAGGTCAGTAAAAGAAACCATGCTAAATAAGATTGATCACTTGTCGAGCAAAGGCATGAACCAGTAACAAACAGAAAACTAGGGTTGAGGTACCTTTCGAATACTGTACAGGGTCCCTCCACTCCAGTCGAAAGGTCTGCGCCTCCGGACCCTTGCTACTGCCGAGGCGATCAGCATTCGGTTGTACCAACCACTTTTGTGTGCACAAAAGAAGCTGATCGAAGCTGTTCAGCTACCTTGGCCAGCAAAAACGGATCCTTCGGACAGCAACTGCAATTGTGCAACGGTACCTCAACCCTAGTTTTCTGTTTGTTACTGGTTCATGCCTTTGATCGACACGTGATCAATCTCATTTGAACTGATCGTTAATCCCCTTGCAATTGCCCATTGCGATTTCATCCATATGATTGTACAGGTCTGAAGATGAATCATCGAAAACAATTGTTCACCCTCAGTCTTTCGTTCTTGATAATGAAATGGGAATTTTCCACTTACATGCTAAATAATTTGGTGTTTCCAACAGCCATATCAATACGGGTGCATATATATGTTTTATTACCACCTTACATAATCTGTCCCTTTCGGTTATGCTTTGTTTCCTTAGTAAATCTAATATGGCTAAAGATCTATTGTGTGGTTGCGCCTTTTATCCCGTCATACCGCATCGTACTTTAATGTAAAAAAATAAAAAAGGATTAGAGCAAGGATTTACAAGATAGTAGAAGAACCAACCCTTCTGCGTCCAATTCAAATTACACGAAGCTATGTTACCGCATTGCACCATATTGTCTTTATACGGAGCAGCGAAGTGCATGCCTACTAAACAGATATTTGAACGGCTAACGCAACTTACAATAGGCTCAGAATATTCAAACCAAATTTTAGCACCGTTCCTTGGAAATTGCAGGGAAGTAACATGAAAAAGATGTAGCGTAAAGGTCGCTTGTTACGGTACGGCTTGTTTTACATAAAGTTGCACCCAACTGTCAAGGTAAATAATGATGATACTGATAGAAACATACTAGATATTTACACACGACCGAATTAAGGCTACCCAAATAATGAAATTGGTTGAAATCTTTCCCGCCACACAGTTCTGCTTCAACGACTAAATGTACCATCAGATAACTAACACATACACCAATGAAAATGATAGCCAATGGACTATTAGCAGAGGCCAGGTACAAAAGGCAGTGTCGGTTGTAGAGCATAAGTTTTGGATACGCTATGCAGACGATAATATTATTATGCACAAATGATCTAGACGTCTGGAACCACGGCGGCTAATGAATAATATATATGTTATTAATTAAGCAAAAGAGAATAATAACCAGTTGTTAGTCTTGGACATGTCTGTAATAAGGCCGAACATTGTCCCCATAGAAACAAAATACTCTCGGAAAGCGAAGTGTGCATCATAATTTGAAATCTTAACGAACTTTTCCGAGGGTTAACAAGCGTAGTTGCATGGGAAAGTTTTTCAGACAATTCAAAACATAACCTTACACCTTCCAACTGAGGAATTTGCTGGAGGACCATAACGTTAACAAGTTTCAGCGAAATTCCTAACATTGACTTTTATCGTACGCTACCTGCTATTATGGAAAAAGTAACAAATTTCAACCACCAGAGCAACATAAAGGAAACTGCTTACATAAGTTACACGAGGAAAATTTATGAACTGACAGCGAAGTTTCTATTGCTTAACGGGATAAATATGTACAAGAAGCAACTGAAAGCGTTGGTAGCAAACATTTCAAGGTAAATCCCAGATTAGTTAAAGGAAACATGTCACGGGTTTTAAGAGATGTTCTGCAAAATCTATGACATTAAGTGGGACAGATATAAAAGAAATGCATCACAAGAATTCATGAACGTAGTCTGGTCAGCAGCCACCATGACTCGAAATTGATAATCCGTAAATATAGATGCATAATAAAACAATTCGAAACTGAAAACTTTAAGGTACTTGAACGAGCAAGGAGCAACTGTATTCATATGGGCTTGGCATTCGTGCAGGAACTAAACCGACGCGCAGCTATAGCTAAAGATTGCATAATAAATTTTACTTATTAAATAGACAAGAGATGTAAGATCAACAGGGCAAATAAGCGATCACCTAACCTACACATATGTGCCAGTCGATGGCTGACATTTAAAGTCCTATACGACCAATAGACATTCGGATCCGGCAGTGACTTATGATCCACTGCGATTCAGCCCTTGAAAGCCGCACTGATAAATTTGCCTATCTGGGCACCGAAACTACTGAAACTGAAAAGCTCAGCTTAGAATAAAAATCAGCCCTTTCAAAACCCACGCGTTTTAAATTAAACTAATCATAGTTTACTCATTTAATTAGCAAGTGGACTGCTTTCAAAAATCTATCATCTTTTTGATGTTATAATCGTTGAGAGACTGCAATGATTTATCAAGAAGTATCTAAAATTTATGATCACATCACATGGCTAAATAAAGAAACTATCCTTATAACACTATTGGTATGGAAAACTTTGAGATTCAGACGACTACTGTGGGATAGCCAAAATGTTACATATCAGTTGAGTTAGGAGGGCAGGCACCGCACTCAAAAATGTACTGCAAATAGAAAATGTTTGATGAAATCTTACGGTGCATGTTGTAGTTTTTGACAGCACAGTTCGATCACTCTTAAGCCGGTGAGAACCAGGTTATTCACGTTGATACACGCAAGTAGTGCACATCAAGCGGGTAAATCATGAGTCAAAACCGTAATACATTGCGTCCCTGGCTGTGAGATAATGCAACAGGCATTGAAAGATAATGGTAGACTGTAATGTCTAGCAAACCAGTTATGACAAGTTGAAATTCGCGATGGAATACTATGATAAACTACATCAGTGACAACAGTTGCATGTCTTAAAGGATTTCCGTAGGCACCAATATGTAGTTCTAGTTAGAGCAAAAACCAAGTAGCAGTTAGAGAATTTCTAAAATTGAAGTCAATATTAAAGGCAGAAAAAGCAACTATACACATCTCAATAAATTCATTGCACGAGAGGAAAGTGACTAACCTACTGGTGTTCCTTCATTTCATTTAACTTTTCGTGAATCTTTTCCATACATCGTTAACTACAGCTGTTTGATATAAACCGACGAAACTCTCCAAATCTCACCAAAAATAATTTTAGTCGATTTAAATAAACTAATATAAACGGGCAACTACTTCGTACTTTTAGCGTCAACGTTTAATGCCATCTAATTGATATTCTTATATCGTAGTAACAAGTATGGCCATCAGAAGGACAAGAAGGTGCACATTAGATAGACGTCGTGGTTTAACAACGAAAAACGCAGAATGCTTCGTTAAAATTATTATTGCATTGAAAAATTAAGTTTGATGTAAATCTTACGGTAGCCGAAAAGGTGGGAAGATCTCCTACAAGCGGTTTATTGTTTCTTGCTGGTATATGATTTAGTATTAATATATTATTATTGTGGAAACCTTTTTCAGCTTTGCTTACAGTTTGCTTTCTTGAAACTTTGTAGGAAAAATGCACCTTTCCCTTCTTCTCATTATCTGTTGTATCCAAGACATTATGCTGGCAAGCAATCATAAATTCTTGGACCTTATTTCCAGTAGCTGAAAGAGAAGAAAGTCCAGTACAATAGCTATTCCTTTGTAAGATCTAAAATATTCATACATATATTAATATGTTTCTTTTATTTCACGGGCGCTGAATTAATTATGCTTTTTTAATGAAGCATAATGAATGCTTGCAATTCACCCAAACCCGCTTTACTGCACACCCGGTTTATAGCTTACCCCGATTTCTTGCCCAGTTTTGCGAAAAGCAAATTCTTTTCTCGTAAATATGTTACACTGTTTAACCGTCTAATTGTCATTTCTCGGGTCGTCCAACGCTTAACTGCCCAGCTGCGTTGGCTGTGCTTTTGTCTCTTTATCAGTTGTCTAAACTATAAGCGAAGGTTTACGTTTGTTGGCAAATGACTTGCCATGTAATGGCCATATTTCTGGACAGAGATCGAGTAGGGTCTATGCGCTTGAGATGCTGGAAACAACACAGTTGTTTAGCGTGCTCGGTATCTAAGGCATTGGCATGAACTTAACTCAGGGGGCAGATAGTTGACTTGAGAAGAACCCAATGGATACAATGGTAACACTGGAGGGATTTCTTTGGGAACTGTGCAGGATATGGTTTCCGCGTCTTCATAGTTTCACACCGCTTTGATCTGTGCTAATGAATGGAGCCTTGGGGGTTGTTTCCGTATTGACAGCTCCGCTGTAAACTGAGTTGTTTAGGCTTCTGAATATCGACCGTTTCGTTCAGACCCGATCGTGTACTGGCGCCAGTGAAACCCGGGTGAGTTTGGCAGAGCTGCTCCAGACCTGTAAGAGTTACCTACGTCCTCGAATAAACGAGCGAGCTAAATTTACAAACGGCTGCGGGCAAACACTCGGCCTTATGCAAAACTCGAAAAACTGTGCAAATTCGCGCGATCTTCCCACTCCATTTTTGTGAGTACTCTGTTAGTTTCATATAAGTAAGACCAGTAACAGAAAGGACTTGTCCTTGAGAGAAAAGTTGGACGTTTTCGAGAAAATAAAAAGGTATCCACTAAGAACCTCGCAGTACTTGTTGTCGCGTTATTTCAACTTACGCCTCATACTCTATCCAGTTTGATTGTCAGTGTGAAGGAATTCCTGCAAAATCGATCGCATACACTGCAAGCCGTCAGGAAAGGAAGCGATGGTGGAAGGATGACGAATTTGAAACTACATTGAAAGAGTGGATGATATAGATTCCTAAGCAAAACTAAATAGCTACAGGACCACTACTGATAAAAACGAAAGAATTCGGAAAATGGCTTGCAAAATCCTTTGCTGCCACAGATGGATAGTTGAAAGGTGGCAGAATATAAACCGAATTGTGTATAAACATGCGCATGATGAAAGGAGTTCCGCGGACCGAGCATTATGTGAAGTTTAGCTGAAAGATTGATTGCTTGGACTTTGAAATGCGTTTGTTGATAATAATACGTAAAATGCGGACAAAGTGGGTCTATTTTACTTAGCAACTTCAGAGGGCTCTTTTTGTTTTCTGCCGACATACTCAGCGGATCGAAAAAAGCCATGGATAAGATCACTCTCCTGTGCCTTACCAATATGTCATGCAAGGATAAAATAAATCTGCTTTTGTTTGGAAACAGAAAGGAAGCACGATGTTTAATGACGTGAAGTTAGATGCATTTCCCGAAACGTAGAGAGCTAACGAAATTGCTTGGATGACGAAAGCGCTTTTGACATAGTGGTTCCTCGAATACGACAAGGAGCTAGGCAAATGTGGTCATTATATTTTTGTGCTTTTAACTAACTACTGCTCATATTCGAATCGCGTTTTTGTAGTCAAACACCCCAAGCATTCTTCAACCCATGGACCAAGGATTATTGTGAATCTGAAAATCGGTTACAGATAGTGACATGTGGAAAGAATACTTTATCACATAGAAAGCAACGTGTTAACTGTCTCCTCCTAGGCGGAGATGTCAGCGCTATTTCTTTGCCTGATGCAGTTTAGTTCGTTCCAAAAATTTTGAGGCAGGTTACTAGTGCATTAATAAAAGCTTGCTTTCGGCATGCTGCCTTCAATCGACTGGCATTTCATGCAGGTTCTGATGGCGGCCTCATCGCTGAGGACGAGACTAGCGCTTGCATAATCCCAGTCATCAAATGCAGAAATGTTCGTCACCATTGATACAGATGTGGAATGCATTTCAGCTCTGACAATTTTTGCAGATGAAATCGTCGGTAAAATGTTAGAGAACTGGCTGGAACAGAAAAAATTCAGACTCAGTTAGTGACCTACCAGATGCTTGGTGAGTAACATAAATCAGCGCGTTTCGCATTCAAGGGCGAAGAAAAGTGTGAATGATCCATATAGCTACGCAATTTTGCTTAGGCTATACAATGATTTTTTGTCTTAATCGGGCTTCATCCATGCCAAAGTGGCTGGAGTAACATCTCTAAATAATATACACCAAAACGTTGAATTGTTTTCTCGGCAAAAATATACTGTAGCGACAGTTGCTATAGCTATCTAGGTAAGATGCTTTTTGTTCTAATTTATAAATTATTGGTCATGCATTTAGCGTTTGCGATTACAGTACATTTTATCACTTCATTTATCACTTCTGTTACCGACCATTTTTAAGCATTTGTTTAAATTCATAAATCCTGAATACAACATCTTCAACCCGCGCGAGTTTGTTGGTTCCGCTTGCTGTTTTCTGTGCTTGTGCTATCGTCACGTTTTTCACTAGTCGTATTTATGTCTTCGAATCGCTAGTCACCGTCAGACTAACGGTAACTGTAGGAAGAACTGTAATGCTTATGCTCGATTGTTCTTCAGTTATGAACCTTTGCTTAAGATCGAATTTTACCCCAGAACTAAATCCTTCTACGGTCCGGTATTCTTTAAGCTCTTGTGAATAAAACTCTTTTGTAGGCTTTAGTTACACCTACGTATTTTATCCTTCTTAGCACGTTACATCTCAGGTGATGTACTGTACAATATTTCGACGGGTTTCCCTGTTGGAAAAGGGCAATGTCGGTTATTAGTCCACCCCGATTTATGGTCCGAAGTTCCACTGTATAAAGAATTGTTTTAACGACAAAGGGTTTATTAGTGAAACAAACCGTCTAATTTGCTCTTGACAGATAGAACTACAATTATCTAACACAAACTCAAAAACATTAATGGACACAACGTACTCGATAATATACGACGATAATTTAATGCCTATCCATGCCAAGCATTCTGCAAATTTAAAGACGCATATTCGTGAGGGAACTTTAGCCCCTGTGACCGGAATTACTTTTGATGTCATACCATGACACAGAACATACGGACTTTTTTATCAATAAATGTTAAATAAATATTTCAGACCAAATTAACTGCTTGGTGAAAATATCCAAATTCTTCTTAAGACTTGGTTTACTTTGTGCACACTAGCATTCGCAAACTGTACCCTATACGAATCTTGATAGATTGCAGAACATAGTGAGACTGTAGGTGTGAAATTAAAAGTAATCATCAGTTGATTGTTTATATCTGCATTGTGTGTATATTATAACATGTTATGTTTATTGAGATTTCGGTTTACTTTCAGGTACTTTCCCGTCATTCCGAGCAACAAGGAGGTATCAGTTAAATAACGCGGCACATTACATAAATTTATGGTGTTTTTTGCTATACTGAATAATGCCTGGGGAAGTTATTGTAGGCAATAATGCCAAATTGTTTCTATTTATATGTTGTGCATACGCTTTGCTCAATGACGAAATATCAGCAGCTATTATGCTGCAGTTACTGATTGATAATTCGTATCCACTTACATAGTCGCTATACTGGAATTTTTCCAACCAAGTAAAACCACAAGTCGTTTTTATAAGCGAAATAACCTATTGGCAATCTCGTACTCCTAAATTCCACATTTTGTTTTCGGTTGCTTCAATAAAATTTAAGGCCCAGATTTGACATTCTCTGAACTCAGTGTAACCATAGTCACTCAATTTATTTGGATTGAAACCGAGTGGCGAATGTGTAGTGTATTTGATAAAGCATTTTAGCAGATGAACGCAATATACAGTAAATTAACGATCTTAGAGATAAACGCAATATATAATCAATAGGAATATAACTATCCTCACCTAAATTCCTATTTTTATGTTAATGTCTTGAAGGCTTTATTTCCTGGGGCATTGGTGTAGTAGCACTAATAGACAATAAACTATGCTTGATGTGGAGTGAAAAGTCCGTTGCTTGACAAATCTCGCAGGATGGGCTAAAACATTAATTTTCAATGATAGGTGCGCTGTGTGTTTAAGCATTTTCTAACAGATATGCTGTTAAAAATAGTATGTTAATTGGGAATTGCATGCGAACGACAGGGCAACATGGGGACAATTAAAGTTTTTGTACTTTGTGTTAAAAGTAACAACGAGAATACTCAATTCTGTACCGCCTTCTCAGGTCACATAAAAGTGTTAATCCGGTTTGGATAGATAACTTATATATTTTATTGTAGCACAGTGTAGGCAATGATGTGACGGGGGCCAAAGACAAGATCCAACGGTTTGTTTGAAAATATCCAAGGAGGTGCGCTGACAATCTAATCTGGTAGAGCGTTTCAGGGTTAGTTAACCAGAAGAAAAAAATAATTCCGCCGGCCATCCAAGCGGCTACTCCGTGTGTCCGATTTCTGGCGGTCATCTATGAGCTTCGTGTTATGGCTGTTTCGGCAAGTTACAGTATACTTTATAAGGATCACACAGTATTTAGCAGACGAATACTAAATCAACGGGCCGTCTTCGGCAGCGGCTACTGAAAAATCTCAATGAATTAAGCCTTTGATGATTGGAGGGATTTCGTTGGCCGTTGACGTTCTTCGTGATCCTACGTTGTGGTTTTTCTTGCCATTCTAAGTCGTGCTTCAACTAATTTTGCCAAGCTTGGATCGCTTATTCAACGAGTGGGCGCACGGAAGGATTGCGCATCATGAGGAAGATATATGGGCCGAATTTTCCAAATGGTGTCCGCAACAAGCCGAAGTGATTGTTTGCTCCCTTCGCAGCTGCCTCAGACTGCTTTGAACAATTAAGTTTATTTTGAATGCACACAAGTAAGTCGCGTTCTTGAGAAATTGTTTCCAACATAAGCGACTCAAACCTATACATTGGAACATGCATGTAACGTAATTGAACAATGAACAGTGATATGAACAATAATATATTACAGGTAAAAAACGATTGCTTTAAAAATCCCGTAGGGTGGCTGAAGTGAAAGTAAACACCAGTGTAAATCGTCAGTTTAAGCTTCTAGTGAATTCAAGTGCCCCTTATTCATAGAAACGCTGTAGAATATATATTAATTGTTCCTGTAGAGTAATATGGGAATTATAATGGATATGGCATATCTTAAGAAGAAGAGAAACGACCAAAGCTTACTCGTGCGTCGCTTACTTGGACTGAGGTAGATTGATGAATGCAGTTTTAATAAATCCGAAAATATATTCCACAACAGCAGTGTGTAAAGAGTGAAGAACAAAAGCTGGAAATGCGCACCGTTTTTCTTCGCGTTTGTTTGACGCGTACATCTCTGATTATATAGCGTACTGTAAGTGGATAAGCGAATCATCCAGACTTCTTTTGAATACCGTTAGCGAGGATGAAGAAACAGAGTATGCAGGAAGAGCGTTTCGGTGTTCGCATACACGAAGGGAAAATAAATTCTGGCGGCATTCCAACCGGCTGTATGATGTGGCTAGCATTAGCTGGTGTCCCCTGAGTTTTGTGTTGCTATTTAGCTTTAGTAGTTGACGACATGAATGATTTGGATTCCTCAGGATCATATAAGTCATTATCAAGTCGCCACGCAAGAGTCGATATTGTCCACTGTAGACCCCGAGGGTTTTCAGCCTCAATCGGTAAGGGAGATGAAACAGGCCCTTTACATCCTTGGTCGCCCTTCGTTGTTGCAGTTCAAGAGCGGTAAGGTCTTGCTTTTGCCATGGCTGCCAGGCGTGGATGACGTACTCAGAATGAGGCCGAATGTAGGCGTTGAGCATCTGAGAAAAGCTGGAAGGATCGAAGTGTTCGAATGCCCTCCGCAAAAGGCCAAGGTTTTGGTTAGCTTTGTTGGAGGCTTTCTTGTCCTGACGGGAAAAGCCCAGATCTTCCTGCACTACTACACCTAAATGGTATTCCGTTGTGGTGCGCTGTAATATTTGATCCCCCCTGTCTGTATTCCCAAGTGGCTTTATGGCGTATGCTCCACACCTTGCACCTTGTAGCGTTGAACTGAAGAAGGTTCTGAGTCGACCGCTTGAGGTTTTCGCACACTCCGTTAAGGTAGAGAGAAGACAGCGGTTGCGATATAACAACCTTTCGATTGTTCTCTTCAGTCGCAAAGAGAAGAAGAGAACAATCGAAATGTTGACATATCCCAACCTCTGTCTTCTCTCTGCCTTAATGAAATGACTGAGGTTGACACACTGTGTTACTTTTCTCACATTCCACTGTAGTGCATTCGGAACTATCTAGTTTGAAACTCGTTTTGAGGTCAAGCTGAAGCTTTTCGTGGTCTTCCAATCATTTGCCCACTCTTCGTAACTTGATATCATCCTCAAAGAATAAGCAACGGGAAGTAAGCTCTTGTCAGATCGTTTATGAAAAGCAAGATTTGACGGGGCTCTTGCACTGGGCCTTGTTTTATGCCGCAATCCACTGACATCTCGTCGGTCAGGTATTCTCGGACTATCTTTAACCAAAGTCCGTGCAGAAAATTGCTGATCCAAAGCAGCTGTGGGTCACCAACGCTATAGAGTTAAAGTTTATGTAGGAGCATACGGTGGACTAAGAGATCATGAGCTTTCGAGACGTCCATGAAAATGATATAAACTCCTGCTCCACCACCAACTGGTTCAGTTCATCTAATGCGTGTTATTAGCAAGTTCTTAATGCATGAGCGCTGTTGTCGGAAGCCATTTCGCTCTAGTGATTCTATCTTGTGATTTTTGAGATACTGCATGAGTGCTTCAGCGACGATAGACTTCATAAACTTGCAAAGAACAGGATAGCCTTATCGGACGGTCATTGGTTAGGTCAGGGCGACTACCATCCTTAGGATTGGGAGTGATAACATAAATCTTCTATATTGTTGGAATTTGGTTCCCCTCCATGCAGCTTTAAATAATTTTGCCATATACGTCGCCGTATCACTGGCTGCTGCCTATAAAGCATTCGGTTGAATGATATTAACACCAAGTGAGCTGTGGATACGCAGGGACAATAGTTCCTCGTCACTTCCCAATGGACCGAAGTACCTGTCCTTCAAATGTCGTGACGTGTGAGTGGGCCAATCTGCAACATCAGGACAGGTACTGTGAGCCCATTGGCAATACGTCGCGCACCAAGCGGAAGTCATGTGTTAAAATTTGCGCACCTAATCGTCAGCCCTCGTTAGCTCAGGTGGTAGAGCAGCGGACCTGAAATTCGTTGACTGGGGTTTGACTCCTTGTCGAGGCATATTATTGTGCGTAAATTTTAATCGTGACTTCTACTTTCTACAAAATTACCCTACTCACAAACTTCCAACATTAATATAAATTTAAGTACATCTTTTGCCTTCAGTTAAAGCAAAGTTTTAGCCAAGGCTGTAGTGATCAGTTGCTTTTACATCGAATTATATTTGAAACATCGTTGTTAACCTATGACTTCAACAAACGCATAGCATATCGTTCCTTCACGCCCACCGCCTTTATAAAGCATTTTTCTCTGTTTTGTAAAGTACGCAGATACGCACAGATATCTAAAGCATAACCATAGGATCTAAATGATGTAATGTCTTTTTTATTGGTGTTCAAAGGGGTTGCGATAAGAAAACCTCCAAAGCAAAGGTCTTCTTTTTGCCGATATGAAATCAACGAACATAAAAGCGCGTTTAGAGGTAAAGTAGTCCCAAGGCTACGGAGGGCAAAAGGCATTAATCAGATAACATTGGAATTAAAGTGGTGCTCAAAAATTCCGGACTATATCAGGTAATTCAACATGGTCTGTGAAACGTCTTAACTTTTGAAACTTAATGGAACAAAGATTACAACAAGTTAATACAATTTCACCAATCTGGTTACGGTCAAGTTTGTAACTACCACATTTGTAATACGAAGGGAAACCTTGATACATACTGGGCTGCGTGGTGGTCAAATCGATGCAGACGCGATACTATCTTTTATTAATCCAGATGAAATCTTAGCATTAATACAGCGCATATCGTTGGTATTGCAACAAAACGTGTTCAAGGCCAGAAGCATAATGATAGTAAAACGCAGTATAATTGCTACGAATTTAAAGGGATGAGGATAGACTCTTTTGGGTGATCAGAATGGCGGTTGAGATAATCTCGCAACAACGTTATGGACATGTTTGAAATTATTCGTGGAAACAAAACGAAATCAAAGTTGCCATTACGTGCTGTTGGGAATAATGCCTTTTCCTTTCCATATTGGCACATGCATTTTTTAACTAAATGTGTTATAGGAAAATAATTTATTATGGAGCTTGTGCAAGTAATGATAAGCTCAATATTCTGGTGCTATTTCGTTCTGTTGAGTATTAGTAAATGTAGACATCGAGTTATTTGAGCAAAGGCTAATGTGTTCAAGTTTGTTCTATTCGTCCACCTATCTGCTAATCCGCGAGATATATGTACCCACATCGAATTATAAGGAAAGTTTATTGACGGCATAATTTTTAAGTGGACGTAGCAACTAGACGAACCTCGGTGGATCCAAATTATTTTTGCTTGAAACCCGTTAATACAGGCAACAAAAGAAACAATACAGCTATATTACAAGAACTGTACGTTATCATCGAATGAAAAGTAGCTACCAAAATAGTAAATTGATTGAACAGCTTTGGCTTCAAATGTCGTTAAGGAAGTGCAATAATACTTAATAATCAACGTGTATTTATAGGCTTGTTACATGCGCACTAACGCGACAAAACCGCGTCTAGCCAAAAATGCTTACCGATTTGCCAATTATCTTGGAGATTAAAAAAGAACCCTGTGTTGCTAGTTGCTGTACTTTCTCTCCAGTAGTTTAAATAACTTACTGTTCAGCCATGACATCACTGGTGTCTTATAAACTACAAAACGTGCCATTAAATTGTCAGCGCAGTATTCATAATTAAAGCACTCAAGGAGTGAAATGCGAGCTTAAGGTAAACTTGCTCCATTGTAGCTCAAGTTTACTATCTCGTGTAACACAGCTGAATATTTTACTCGTCCTGTCCTATGAAATATTGTGGAGCAACAAGCTTCTTCTTTAAACATAAATCCAACAAAGCCGATTTTCTTGTGTCAGCTGGATAGAAATCTATGGCGCATAATATAGCCTATCAGACAGATTATTATGCATTTGAATGATTTCGTCAAGCATGCATCACAGGTCTAATTGTCCTTACTTATTTCATCTGATTAACAAAATTGAAATAGTATGAAAAGTGAACATTGCAATTTGGCGTTGAGCATTACTTCCTGATATACGCTATAAAATTGCACCGTTGGTAAGCGTAATGCTTTCGCAAGCTTCACGTGAACAGTAAATAGCTTTTCCATATACATGCAAATCTTTCCAGATTCATTTACCTAGATTGTCATACTAAGCATACAAGCAGAAAACCCTGTTATTTCTTGTAATATTTTTTAACCGAGTGATAATCAAGCGGAAATAAGCACTACAAAAAAATGTATCACCATTAAATGCCGTAGATATTTAGAACTTTCCTTAGAATACCTGCAGTACGTCTAAAGCTTATGTGCTTGGAAATACTCAAGCTAGTTTGGCAGAAATGGAAAGTTGTTTTAGAAACGTTATATTCAATGATAGTTCCATATTTTTGGTATTTTCCAGAAAAGATATACCAAATTCTGTATACAACCGGCCTTAACTGAATTTATATTATTCCACTGGATTAATTGAACTATTTCAGCAAACAGATGAAAAGCGCTGAGAATAATTGAATTATAAAATTTCAGTCGTAACCACTTGCTGCACATGTTTGGAACGCTGCTACAAACATCAAAATCCTAAGATATCGGAAAAAAACTTACTAATCTAAAGCCATCAGATGAAGTGCTAATTGGCAAACGGAGAGCTTGTGAAACGTTTCTAAATACCTGTATCTCGGTTTGACGGATGAACTTTTAATGGTTCTCCCAGCTGCGCATTGCGAATGCATATGGGAAAACAAACTAAGACTTCACCTACAACCGTTTTCCATTAAAAATTCTTACTTTATCCTAAGATTATTCGCGTGACCAAGTTTTCACTATTGCTGCTGTATCTTACATTTTTCACAAGTTAATTAGTACGTTCGGTCCATATTTTTAGTTAAGCCAAATAATTTAATTGAAAGCTAAATCATTAAATCCTGTAACACGTAAGAATTTTATGTTTCAAAATGTGATGTTAATTGACGGTCGGAATATATTTTACATTATCGCCAGGAAAATGCAATGCACCACAAAACGAGGTTATATTTGATATTCGTAACTGCTAAAATCTTTTATGCTTTAAAGAGAATTTGGTTAGGCTTGTGAGTAAGTTTGGTTAAACAAGTTGAATTGATTAGCTCACTTTCCCCGAAAAGAATAATGTTTGTCATTAGGTTTTTCGATAATTTTATCGCACCAAACACATACAGTAGGCAATAGATTTGCCAAATTTAAATCCTAACTCTGACCACAACTATTATTGACTTCAGAATTCTTGATAACTTAAGAACGGTTAACACAGACATTGGTGAGAAGTGATTGCAGTACTAATGTTATTGACTACTGAATGCTGACGGTATGAATAATGGTCAGTGATATTCTGCCTTACTCCATTTTCAGCAGAACTTCATGTGAATAACTAACATGTAAATAGCTTAATTATAGATATGTAAAACTTTAACAGATTTATGTCATCAAAACTGCGCAAGCTTCAAAGTCATCCCGAAAACCCAATATTCCCAAACGATATTGTTTGGTCCTAGTTGCAGAATATGTGGCAGGCTTATCTGTTTTAAGTACTACATACCTATCCCTGCCTAATTATTGTCGTGCTGTGCAGAGTGATATAAGCTACTATATCTCTTTTGAATTAGCATTATGTGTAACATTATTTGAAAACAAACCCATGCGGCACCAAAACGTTTAATAAATAGCGAAGTGCAGCAAATATATCAAGGAAAAATCCCCAGAGCAAAGCCTTTATTTGCAACAAAGTAACAAAATATATTTGCGTTGGTAATTTTTTTCGTTTTCCATAAAATGTAAGTATTTTTGGACGGAAATATACCAGCAAGAGGATGCATTGCAGTGTATATGGTTTATACGTTATATTCCGTCTTCATGACAAAATGCCTACTTGTAGCAAGCTTTTGTATAAGGAAAACTTAATTTCCATCGCTGTACTCTGTTGGGCATCCCTTGTTAATAAAAGTTGACTGCTTACTTACCTACCAACCAAATTGTTAGCAATTTTTTAAACCATGGAATGCATATTTTTGAATTCATAACGAAGATGAAACGTAGTATTTTTTGGTCCCCAAACTAAGCAATCGTTTTTTAGATTAAGGAAAACCTGACCATTCAGTGCACTGCAGTTGAGCGCACTACGACGGAATTGTAATGTAAAACTAGCCACAGCGTTCTGTACTTGTTTTCATCAGAAATGTGCTTTACTGTCATATACATTCTATGATATTTAGATGTATTTTATATGAAAAAGTGGCAAAAAAGAGTAAATATTTTATGCAATTACGCGCATCGGAATGTACGTTGAAGTTGAGTTTTTCCTCAAGATATATCATGACAACATGCCTATCATATAAGCTAATTCCTTCCGTGCCCAAATTAATTATTAGTAACAGCCAAGAGGATATGAATTCTGCCGAAAATATATGCTTGCTTGAGTACCCGAAAAATTGTGCTTCCGCTCTACCTATCTGGTTTGCTAGTTTACAATTTATTTTTGGCCGTAACACTTATATGGTGATACACAGTTTAATACAACGTTTATCCTTGAATCATGATCTAGGGAATTAATATCATTTAAATTAATTTTGATGCATAAATGATGTTTATTTTTAGTTATTTTGTTTTTCTGCGGGATGGAGTAGTACGTTTCCTTAAGCACTCATAAATGCAAGCTAGCAAGCCTCAGTTATCAATGATGATTAAATTTGTTAATTCAACATTTTTGGATATGTGTTTTTAAACCTATCATGTAAATATAAACTTTGATGGCATAACGTTTTCATGATTTGCTCGGTGTTGCTGATGGACCTATTTTTAGTTTTTAAGCACTAACTTAACATTTGCTTATGGCAGTCGCAAAATTGGTCTTAGTAAAGACACCTGAACAAATTTCAACAGTATATATCTGTCGGGTAATGTTTCGTTGTCGACAAATTTAAATGTTTCTTCATTTATAAGTTCTACAAATGTCAGATCAACGGATTTTGTGCATGTAGTTAATAAGCTTACTAAATATTGATACGCACTATGCTATTCTCATGTTACAATACAATAAGTACTCAAATGATTTAGCTGCAATTTACTAAAAGCAGCACGTCACCACTTTAGTATAAAAAGCATATACTTAGGCAGAAATTGAAAAAGTTTATGCATACAGTTTTCTCCAAGCACTTGCTTTTATTAAATGCGAGCAAATAAATGCAGCTCTAGAAAGGAAAATTAATTGACGTTACATGAAATGGTTTAGTTTATTTGTAAGATAATATTGAGTACCGAATAAGGAATATGTATTATAGAGAGAGTAGCAATGAATTATGTACAGCGCTTTCCAATTATGGTGAAAAAACTTATAAAGATTGTCAACCATGAATATCTTGTCTTTCTCTCGGAAAATTTACAATAACTGACTAATGAGATTTCAGAAAACACAAATGCGATACGGCATACTAAGTGTGTAACCGTTCTCTTAATAGAATGTTAGTAAAATATAAGTGCATGTAACAGACACCCATTCAGTTGTCTCACTAATAAAGCAAGACCATCGAAGTCCTTTTTCCATTATTTGGGAGATGAATCAAACGGACGTGAACACGGCAAAGATAATTGCATAACAGCCATGAGCACTGAATGGTCACTTGTTGCCATGGACTCCGGAATCCTAACGTCACGCACTCCTTGTTCGTAGCTTGTTAACATCAGGTCGAGACAGGACGGGGTTGAGCGTGTTGTTATGCGTGTTGGCTGGCTTATGTGTTACGATGCACCATTTTCAAGCACCAAATCCACGAACTTTGCTTCAAACTCACTATATCCAGGCATCAAATGCACGTCAGGCCATCGTATTTGAGGACAATTAAGATCACACAAAATTAGAAAGTGTGGACGAAGAATGGGCAGCGAATCCAAAATGGACTAAGGGGATGCGATAAACTGCATCCACAAGCAGCTCTACGCGCCTGAGGCGGCTGGAGCAGCACGGTAGCTCCCACAAACGATGGTCACTTCGGTAGGTGCGCACAAATCTCCCACGCAGGGAAGACCGGGTGTAAAGTAAGACACCACCGTGCACATACTTTAGTCTATCGCATCGGAAGCCCGAATAACCACTGAGTTCGAGTTCCTGGGTGTATAACTCTGCATCCTACCATGTCTCTGCGAGTCCCACTATGTCTGACAGCTCAGACACAATGAAACAGCAAAACTCATCGCGCCTATTCATGAAACTGTGAACGGTTATGATGGTTACTAGCAGGCCGCTGAAGGAGTTGCCGATATTGCTTAAGGTGTGAGCAGCTTGTTTATCCTGATTCGTAGATTGTTGGAAAGCACCCGAAAAATTACAGTACGAAGATTTGTTTCCCTCACCATTGCCTCTTTTTAGCTCAATAATGGCAGACTTAAGCCGCTTCCTCTCTACTGGGGCCAGGTCTGGAGGAACATGGATCTTCAAACCATTCTGTCTACTTAGACTGGAAATGATCACACTTGGACTGGCTTTGTTCAGAAAAGTGATTCTCATAGGTCGATTTTGTTGATCATCTTGCTTTCAAAGACTGGTAATTTGCCAAACTTTTACCGAGTGCTCACCAGCGTCGATGAGTCTGTCAATTAGACCCTGTAAAATATCGACATTGTGATCGTAGCGCATTTGTTGTGATACATCACTGGACAACAGCGCTTGGAAAATCACGAGATTATAACACCTCTGGTCGGACGACTTTGACCTTGCAGGGTGAGGTATACTACAAAATTCAAGTTGTTTGGCTAACCATTGTGTTACAGAAGTTAAACGCCCAATATCCCTTCGTAATTTCTTTTTACTCTTTCCACTGGTTTTCAGCACTCAAACTTTCACCTGCTGGAACACCAGTGTTCGTGCGACACAACAAAGGTAAACAATTTATGCCAGGTGCAAGTGGGCTTCTCACAAAGTTTGAACTTCGTGTCGATGATTTCGCACAGCGATGCGAGGCATAGTTTGTTTGCTTTATCCGATCTTTTATACCACACGATAGGATGTCAAAGTAAAATAGTTGTATTTTACAAAATGGGTCAGATAAACTGGTTGATGTTCAATTGTAACTGTTCTATAATAGGGCGCAAAGTAGATAGTAGAAAAAAATTAGGCAAAGCATGCATTTTTGTGTAAATTAATACGACCGACCTTCAAACCTGTTTTTACGTTGGTAAAATTTTGCACTGCGCCATTCTGAAAAACAACTGCACTTAAGTTGATTGGAGTGACATTTCCAGTTAAAATATGAAACATTAAAAGGAAACTACGTGCACCATATGTGGGATTTAAATAATATTTCTTGGAGCACTCGGGTGGTTAGTCCTTTCTAACAGTTGTTGGATGAAATATTCTTCCCGCTAAGTAAGATGACGGGGAAGTCAATTTTATACCATTAAAATAGAAAAAATATACTCCATGTTGGCACCGTTTAAAAACTGTTGTCTGGTTGCGTAGTAAATTTCACAACTGCAGTGGGGAGCTGCTAACTTTCAAACTAAATTAAATCCGATCTTTAAATAATACAGCCAATAAAAGTTAAGAAAATGAAGACAAATTTGAGCCTGTGTTAGCATAACGTTTGAATTAGTACAGTAATAATGACCGTAACCCGACTAAAATTTGTGCCGTTAGTTTTTAGACACAAAGCACCAACATTTGGACAGGAAATGTGTGCGTATTCCAAAAACGGTCTTATGTGATTTGATGATTAAAGGTTAACTAAAGATTAAATGGTCGCGCAACGTTTAACTTGCCTAATTTTTATGCAGTCTGCTTGTAAACATTGGGGTAACATGCTTGTTTATTTCCTTTTCAAATTCATATAAAAGCTTTGAATTAAATACTTGAGGCAACGTCCCTACGCTAATTTCCCATGAAAACTGTTTGCATCAATGGTCATTAAAATTACTGGCATTGACAACCCATGAGGAAGCATCAAATATATAGATTGTGATGTGTATCCCCTTTAAACAGCTGAACATCACTCAGAAACACTGCATTTCAATAGGTGTACGACTACTATGAAGTGGTTGGGGCATTGGTTAACGAAAGAAACATATCCAATTTTGAGCTAAAGTATCCGTTTAATGAACGAGCATAAATTATTGCTGATCTTGCTTTGCATCCTAAAGTTAAGTGAAAATAAATAATAATTATACGGAAGGCAATATTTAATGCTTAGGTGGAAAGTAAATAATTACCTGGATGCAGCAGCTTAAATGAATTTTATAATTTATTCTATACATGCGAAAAATCTACCTGTATTCATAACGACATGCTTTTGTTTTCTTTTTGCCACCAGATTGTTATTTAGTACATTAATTAAGTGACAATTTCAAATTGGTTTCACTGTTTCTTAAGCCGGAGTTAGCGATAATATGTATATAAATATACATATATATATATACACTTTATGGCCATTTAAAGAGTACATGCATGGCCACTTTGATTTATAAATGTATTGCATGCTTGATAAATCCTGTAGTTAATCCCGCATCAGGTAAGTGTTAAAAACGACAGTAAATAGAGCTTACTTTCTATACTTATCTTATGTAAAACCATGACAATGGTTTTTAGATAATATTAATTATTCATTTATAGGTTCATGTAATTATCCAGTTTGGATTATCGAATGTAGAGAAAGGTACTAACAGTTTTCGAGAACAGGAAGAGCTTTGGTAGGAATAACTAAATTAATGCCGGGTAATACTTATGATACATTGTCTTGTTACTAGGTATCTGGTGGTGCATTGATTATACGCTTAAGGTTAGTAAGCTGGCTCATATGCCAGCAGGTAACTTAAGATTTTGCAGTATAACCCTAGCTATAATGGTGTTATAACTTAATTAAAGATGTTCACTTGTATTGATAGTAGTTTCCTTTAATCCACCAAGACACTTTTCCTGAATTTGATGGAGCTTGCAGCTAGTTCTATTTCGATTCAGATGCTTGCATAGGTGTTTTCCTTATAAGCAATTTAAAATTCACTGTATTGTTATTTGTTGGATTTTGGCAACTATTGCGCTTGTAACTAGCGCACAACAATGAGCTAGTTGGTAGTGGTGTCGACACTGGTTTTCAAATAATAACTGACAACATATCTGCTATACAAAATTTTCCGTTTATAATGTATATTAACTAACATGTGTACACAACTCGTTCATTTTAATGCGTTAAACTTAAAAGATTTCGCCAAAAATCTGCTTTATGTGTTCAAATAATAAATATTTTTTCTCTGTTTACATGAAAGAACCGGATCAGCCATGTCACATCACCTGAAACATCGCGCAATTAAATGCCGCAATCTCCTAAATATAAACCAGCGGTTAATAAAATATATTATATGTAAACTTAAATGGGAAGGTTAAAGCTGGTAGCAATTACACACTGATTTCTTATCAGACGAGATGGTATAGAGTTTTGTAAACTAGTTCACCTTATTCGCAAACAAACTCAGTTGAGAAAAATCCCTTTTTCTCTCCTTTAACTGATGAGCAGAGGTTAACGATGATCAAAAGCAAAGGCATATATATTAAACACCAACATATCAAATTAAGATTAGTCAGCATATCTCTAAATCTGGTTTTATACTTTGATGATCCTATTGCATGCAGACAGTGATAAACAAATCAGATGTCTACCATAGTTTAGACTTAAATAAAACGAATTCATGCCGTTAAATTAGGGCATATATTAATGAATGAAGAAGTTTCTGCAATAGGTTAAAAAGAAATTTGTGACATCTAATATTTACGTTCAAAAAAGTGTATCAGCACAGTAATATCTACCAAATCAACTATGTCGAATATGTATTGAATAAGTCAGATTTGAAAGCATAACATTTTATTCCTAAAGTCTCAAAACTTTGTTGTAGGGCTATCTATATGCAAATAAGACGCGATTAAATGCATTATTTCTGCACGTGATTATATCTAAAATCGTAATTCTGATTACCTATGTAATTGACATTTTTATGGCAAATAATTCATTTTGCTGCATTCCTTGTGAAAATATATCCAGAGATAAATATTACATAGGTTATAGAAATAAAGACCGGTAAATCAGGTTGCTCAGATTGCGATTGAATATTTCAATGTGCTTGGCAACTTTTTGCAAACGTTTCGTCACCAATCGATGTGACATAAACAGTGCGTATTTGAATGGCGTGAAGTAGAAGAGCGTAGCGCTACCCTACGCTACTGCAGGCCACTCATCCACGCACTAATAATGACACCTTGATTGGTGACGAACGTCTGAACAAAATTGCCAAGCTCAATGAACAGTGCAACCGCTTAATATTTCGTTGTTTGTTTTATAAAATATTGAGTTCAGTTAGAGTTTATTTATAGAAATATTATGAAACCTCCCCCAGCAACTTAGTAGTGACGGCATACACATCGCCATTTGATTTCGCGAACTGATAGGACAACGGTATTTGCCCAATTGAAAAAGAGAATAAGATGCATTATCGAAATTCAAACAAGACATTTGCGTGTAACCACGTTCACAAATAATACTTTGTGTTTGTCCCTGTTGTTAACAAATTTTGAGTAGCAATTAAATAGTTTCTTTCAACTAACTTGTTTAACATTTAGGCAATGTGTACACGGGTTTGAAGGAAAGATTTAGTTGCCGACGAGACATTTGTACCATAATTTTGCAAACGAATAAATTATCTATTTATTTGAACTCTAATTTTTGCAGTTTGCAGTACCAAACCTAAGCGAATCATGAAAGATCTATGGATGTTAGACTGATATAATTGGTCATAAGCGGTAAACGTGTTATTAAAAAAAGACTTCCTCCATGTCCCTACAAAAGTTAACTCCATTTCGAAAAGAAGTCAAGAAACCAAACAAGCAGCTTTTGCGATCACTTGGCCATTATTCAATGTACTTAGCTATTTTAAAGTTATCTGATTATTTTACCCTTTTGCATGAAATTTTCACTTTGAATTTATCAATGATTACAGCAACATTTTTTGTAATTAACAAATGCATAGTGGTAGCAATATCTCTGTATACGTCACACATGTTCTGTTAATCTAAAATTAAGTTAATTATGGAAGCAACGCATATGCTTCCAAAATAAACAAATAAATATAAAGAAAATTTTATTTCTAGCCTTTAATTGTATGATATAACCTTTAAGGGATTCGCGATTTCTTGATTGACAGAACTCGAAAAATTACTGGTCTGATTATTTTGGAGGAGCAAGCGTCATTTGACACAGGCCGTTATTCGCACGAAGTTCATTGTATCAATAACAAGTTAATTTTTTTTTGCGCAGAATCTGCGAGGTACTATATCATTGTCCATGACATGATGGTATATACCTGTCTTGCGCTTTGGTATTTCATTGCAGCGAAGTTTGAAATTGATGAAATGGAACACAGAGCTGCACGAGTGCGTGCATCGAGAAGGATTGCGGTTGCCTAATAAGGTAGAATAAATGCCCTAGCGTTATTGTGTTGAAGCTAGTCGTTACTTCGCCAGGCTCCTCTTATATTTCTTTGAATTATTTGAACGTGACTCGAGAGAAGCTACAATTTAACATAAAGATCTATGAACAGGACAAACTATTCAAATACTTAAAAGACGATGCCGCGATATCAGTTTAGAAAAAGAGGTGATGTAGCGAAATTGTAAGGTAGCAGAAAGAAAATGAATAAAAGCATGTACGGGAGATAAGCATGTTTATATTTAATGTCGTGTTTGTAATGGTCCTTCAATCAAATAGGTCAGGCCTGTGTTCCATTTGATCAACAACGGGCTTAATAATATTTTATTATCCATAGACGAGGCAGTATTCAAATCCTGGTATAAAGAGAAGCATTACAAATAATTAATAAAAGATTTTGTTAACATACTTCAGCTGCTGACGTCCAAACAACGTGAATCAAACCTCAATCTCTCACGGATATGGGAGGTCCACTAGGTAATAGTTTTGTAGTTATGCAAATATCGTCTGACCATGAATTGAGTAGGAGAATTTGATAAGTTACAAACGCGCAGTAAAAACTGTAAGTGAAAAGTGATTGTTGAAATTGGTATTGTTTAGATCCTGGTTATATTATGGAAGCTGAAATTGATTGCTTTGTTATACTGAATGCGGAATTTGGGTTGCAATCTTCAAAAAGAAACGTTTGGATAGTTGCATCTAAATTTCCTTAGGCGCAGTGTTGGCAATCAAGTTATATATTTCATGTCATCAAGATGCTTGTCTAGCAATTACTTGATTACGTACATCGACTTGGCAGCGATTATGTGTGGTGGTAACTTTTTGCGTACAAACATTATACAACAATATAGACCAACTCATTAGGCGGACAGCTTCGAATCCGCTGCTACAATATAAACAGGTATCTTAATATGCTTTTGTGTGAGCACATGGTGCATCGGCTCCCAACGTGCGCAATCAGTCATGTACTATTCGATGATACAGGATGAGATCAGCCCGCAATCAATGATGTGATAGGGTCCAAAGCTTTTCATGTCCTTCCTAGTGAAACTAGTAAACGAAGTAGGTCATGTATGCACAAACTATGCCCGCTCAATCCTCTGCACTACGCTCCTGGTGCTAACACATTATGCGGTTGAGTCGTACAACTGCATTGGTTGTTTGCTGAAACAAAAATTTGCGACACTTTCGTTAGGCCAAGTGCAAAAGCTTCAATTTAGCGCCCTAAGCATACGAAGTACGTTTCAGTGAAGCCTATTTTTGTTGTCCATGGACTTTAGGTCGCGGTGTGATAATACAAATTGGTCCCCCACGGATGACGCGTGATGCGACGGTTGACTAACTACATTGTTTGCTAGACCTTGTTCAACCTCACCAAAACTCAGCAACGGCGATCCGACCAGGTTCATCGGAATTTTGAGCTATGCAGACTATACGGAGAGCCTGTAAATATCACGCTAAAGAATGTCGCAATTACTATTTGCGCAATCCACCCTCCACGCTTACAATTCATCAGAAAACAGTGCACAAAGCGAACAGAGATACCGTAACGCATCAATTAATGAAGCAGACACAAAGTGGCCACAGTAAAATGACTAGACGCAAGCCGCTGGTCAATGAATCCCGGTCGATCGGATTTATGACGACCTTTATACTCCACATTCGACTTTTGCCACGTGATGATAAATTGGCTGGCAAGTATTTTATACCTGTCCTGTACTCTATAAAACTGTATTAAGAACATGATTTTTACGACGACACCTAGCACAAATGCAAAAGTAATAGAGCTGTATAGGCCTGAAAGTGTAAAGTTCAAAATTGCCAAGTATTCTCTATATTTTATTATGGATAATTTAGCCAAGGAAAATATGACTAGTTTATATTATTGACTATTTCACTGAAAAGTTAAGCTAGTATAAAATCATAAAATGCGATAATATTTACCAAGAAATATATATTTTCATGCAGTGTTCAATTATTCAACATGATCCACCTTATCATGAAAAAAATAAATGGGAAACCAAATTTGAAATAAAAGCTTCATAGTTAAAAACAGTATTTCCATTATTTTCATGACAATGTAGACAACAATATGCGTTTAATCTCTAAATATCACGCTAATCCAGGGTTCTCTTTAATGAAATTAACTACTGGATATTCCCTATGCTCGTTTAAGTACCAAATCAAGTCAAGGAAGCTTACTAGAATGTGTTTTCATTTTCTTGGCAAGATGTGCTAATAGGTATATCAAATGCAGCTTATATGAGCTTTCGTGTCCGTAGTAAATGTTAGTTAAATGTTTGCCACCGCTGAACAAATAAATACCGGTTCGATGCTTAATGAACCTCGAAGTTTCTACAAAGTCATAGCATTTTGTTTCAGTTAACATCGATAGTTTGAGTTTATCTATAACAACTTTAACAACATTTACATTACTCTTACTTAGATAAACCTCATATAACCAACTTGTGGCTTAACCAATACAATAAACATGTTTGATTTTAATTGCTATGTTCTAAGCGGCTACAATAAAAATTACCCACTGATTACTTTTATGTGTGCATTGCATACTTATATTTTTATGAACACATCAGCCATTATGGAATATTAGAGTTAATTTGAACGTATACCGACCAGGGATATAATATTGTATTAAATATATAGTTTTCCTATAGATCTATCCTTCATAACGTATTAAATGTTACAGATTTGCTCTTCGCCAACCTTTACTGACTCTGGCTTGCTGGTTGACCTAATGTGTTGAATGCCTTAATTAGATTCCAAGCTTGTTTAATTTAGTTTATTTATCCGACCTTTCCATTCAGTTTTCTCCATGCTCGCTGTCTTGCATTTTCTGGGAATGGCATTTCATAGACTAAAGTTTGAAGACGCTTAGGTGATTTGCAGAAAGTGAATTATTACTCAGATATTGATGCATGAGGTTTTGGCAGATTTCGTACTAATTTCCAACCGTACACCATAATGTGGTAGAGTTACGACTCCGGATCAGGAATGTTGAGTAGATCAGTTGCTCTCGCACTAGCAAAGTTGTTTTATGGAGGCATGACGTGCTTATGAACATTTGGGTTATGCTTGTGTCATGCTACATCCTAACCACTGCGGTCATAAATAAGTGAACCGCATGAACATTGGAAAACGTTTTGGTGGACCAGCCCAGCATATTCGATGTCATACGTGTGCTGAAGTAAACCTTGACCAAAAGCTGAACATCACTTAAGAGCATTGAGAATTTTACTAGCGCTGAAAATTGGGCTTGATGTGCAGATCGTAGAATGCTAGAAAGCGCAGTTCACAATTGTCTGGACAAAGCCCGCTCAGCTTTTGATCCCAGCCTGTTCTCGGTGCTTCTTCTAGCAATTCAACTATTTCTTATTTCCAATTACCTCTTTACAGCCCACAGTCACTTGAAAGCCCATTCGCACATTATGCCTAGAACTAACTATCAGTCGTCAAGAAATAATTAACCGAAGTTGTGCTACTCATTGCGCATGCGATCGATACGGACCGTATGGTTGCTACTGTGTCCAAGCATGGAAAGCCTAACTACCTGGCGTCCACAAATTGATATTAATCATGTTAAAATTAATTGTGTTAAGAACATTTTATTGCAGTTAATTCTTCAAATATGAATATTGGATACTAAGATCATATATTCCAAACATTCACCAAATAGGCCCATTAATTTAGATAATAATATCATTGTCCATTTTGATGCCAGCAACAAATATATAATAACGTTTATTCCTCGACAGTGGGAGGCACAGACCTATTGAATGGACTGATGAACTCGGACAGCGTGATCGCATAACATAGTCAATTTTACGTGTTTTGCACTAACTTCACATAAGTTTGGAATTTTAATGGTTATTAAGAAAGTGGGAAAAATCACCTATGAATATTTAACGGAAAGTTTTAGCAAATTAATACGACTGTCCATATAACTGTCTGCGGGGGACCTGCTTCCTTGGAGTGTATTCCCTCCATGGGTTACACCCGCGCTTCTATGCTCCAACTGGCTTTGGGCCGGTGTGGTATAATAGCATTTGACATGCTTCCTCCACAAAACTGATTTTCCTTGCTCGATTTATTTATCGCCCTGCTATCAAACTCTAGCCATTGGCCACACTTTTAAAGATTTTCCACCAGCGCCAAGGCGTTTGTCATTTTGACACGGTAAAATTGCCAATTTGTGATCTTAGGGCACTCAGGGTGATGGATACTTGGAATCCGTCGCTTGATAGACAAGGTTGTAACGCCTATGGTTGAATGAGATTGATATTGCAGTTTAGAGGATATTACGAGGCTTACTTGGTTTAGCTAGCTGTTGTCTTGCTGAATTGAAAGTGTATAATATATTACATTTGAAAATGAACGCATGTTGACTAAATTATCCTTATATCCAAAGTAATGACAAAATTATACATGCTTTGCTATTATTTACATCGTTTAGCAAGTGTCAAAACCAAAGCGCCCATCATTGTTGACACGTTTTTGCTCGCCTTTTGATATACCTTAAGTTAAAAAAGTTTGGCAGTATTCCGTCGGAGTAGCTCAATTTCAAAGTAACAGTGGTTTACTTAATAATAATAATAATTTGATTGAAATTTAAGTGAAATAATTGAAGTTACTTCACTTTTAGTTGCAGAACGTTTTTCTAAATTAATCTGAAAGACCATCTTAAGCATTATCTCTAAATGAATAGAATTTAATCTGCCTTATATTTAGTACCAAACTTTTGGCCCAAATAAAAATAAAAATGAAAACCGAAATGAAGCAACCTATAATTAACCAGGATAACGGAAGTTAAAACGTTTGTTAACAATATATAAAAATACAAGTCCCATAAACTAAAAATAATTTGCATACTAATAATGCGCCAAATTTATATTGGTTTAGAATGCAGAGTAAAAACAGAGGTAATTTGAGATTGAATAATATAAATTTTCCTTCGATAAGAAAAAACATTTAAACACAGGGAATTCTTTCTGTGATTACAAGCTAAAGAACTCATGACACCAAAGAACTTATGTGTTAGAATTTAAAATTATCACAACCAATAAATATATATACAAATTTGAAATTTAGGGCAATGAAATTCATACACAGCAGGAAATTTTTCATTATATAAATAACGATAAACAATCAATCAAATTTTCTCTTTCAACTTTTTACTAGTCTAACAAAATTGGTCGCTTAGTCATCCTGCCTGCATAGAATGTAAATTAAGTAAAATTTAAAATTTACTGTTACTAAAATGATGTGAATGTTTATTTATTTGAAAGTGGCACAACTTTTTCATGTTAAATTCCTCATTTGTTACATTTAAGTTGCATCCAGGAGTATCGTTTCATCCGCATTCTGACAATAATTAGATTTTGTTGAAGGACATTAACTTGAAGTCCGCTGATTGGTATATCTAATATGCATCCATTCCTATACTTTAAAGCCAAAGCTTTTCCACTAATGTGACATTCAACGTAAATATTACTATTCACAATATTCTTATATTTGATCAGTATAACTGACATATTAGTACAGCATAGTTGTAATCATACTAAAGCTGCAAGAGAAAATGTTCAGCAATCTTCTTGAGGTAAACAGCAGTGCCGAATACGGAATCTCATACCTGGGATAAAACAAAGCTGATGAATACAGTTTGTAATAACTAAATATATATTTACAACTTACAATTTACAATTTATTTACAATTTACCTAGTTAAGTTTCTTCACTTAACTATGTCTATCAAAGGAATGCCTCTATTTATGTATTAAATCAAGAACTCCAACGAGTGTTCAGGTTTAAGAAGGTAAATTAACTAAGGTTGCGTATTTTTAGGAAATAATCCCAAGGCTATGGAACTGTGAACTCAGTTGTGCCATGTATATATAAATAAAATCTGTGTTCCTATTCAACTATACAGCTAACAAAATTATCAGAGCTAGTTATCTGCCGCGCGTTTTTAAAATTGTTTGTTGTAGGAGAAACCTACAATAATCTGGAAAACTCTGCAACAAGCTACGACGCTTGGATCATGCGTAATTTGATATTTCTTTCGTAAAAATACTTTATTATGCTTTCTCTTTTTACTTGGAGTTAAGACAGCTTTTGAGGTAATAATCCTTTATCGGTAAATAATGCAAACCCGCATCAATGAAAAATGAATTCGCTATATCATATTATTAATAAGGGTGCGTGTTGCGCTTTTATACAAAATTGATTGGCCATGCTTATAGCCAGAATTTGCTAACTAGAGTTAAGTGCTAAGAATATTGATAAACCGTGCTATATTGTACCAAAGAAAGAATATTTTGTAGTACATTTTGTTGAATTTATTAAAACGTGTGAGGTTACATTCAGAAAGCTACATTATGTATAGATATTTTATACAGTAGCAAAGTAGTGGGCGGAGTTGAATGGTATAGATAAAAATTTATCACATCCAGACATAGTGTGACAGCAGTTCCATGCCTGGAACGTAACTTTACGAGCTTTTTCATACATTAGATTATCGTCAGCAGTGGGCATTCCATGGGACCCTGGTAGGTCTCTAACCCGCAAATCTACTGTTGACGATCAGTAGTTGAGACCACTGAGATACAGACTATGGCCACCACAATTGTAAATAAGTTAGTTGATGTGATTTAGCGCTGCTCACTATCCACTGACTTACATGTTGCTGCGTGCAGAGGAAGGGGTAGCCCCACACCCCTACCTATAATATTCAGCTACACCTACTATTTTTCTATAATCACCACGCAGAACAAGCTTTATTAGCACACACACACACAATCTATTGCATTTTTAAGTCAGTAGTCCCTGAACGCTCCATGTGTTCACTTTGGATTTAATCACATGTATTCTGAAGCATACTATTTCAGCAGCGTACCACATTACTGTGCGTTATGCGCGCATAATAAACGTTTATCATCTCGAATTTTTAGGAATAGTGTGGCATTAATTTGCGCTAATGTGTTACGCTGCGAAAAGAGTGGCCACTTTCAATGTTTAGTCTAGCGTACCAACGGAAAAATGTGTTATTTTACCCCGTTATCCCAACTTTTAAAAGGATATAATATTTTGGCAACCTTATTTATGTGGTCACCAGCTTCATTTTATGGAAAGCGTTTCTGGCATTCTACTTTTCTTTACTTGCATGAAGTATACTGTTATAAAGAAAAACACAAATGATAGCATTTTACAGTGCCTCTACCAAACATTTCGTCCCATGTGAACTAGCTCGGTAACCAAAATCGTCTTTAGCAGAATTGAACCAATAATCATGCTAATTTTTGAGCTATTCGTATACCCCAACTTGAAGTCAAAGACTGTAAACAAGTAAATACAATATAGCGTAAAAGTTATAAATGTAATATTTCAACGAAATGGAAATAACCTTAATTGGTGAAGTGTGTACCTTTGGCGTAGTATTGCTGTACCCTATGAACTGTCTCATTTCTCATTTAAAACCTTTTATTCTTTGCAGCAAAATGCCCAAACTTATAGGTTTTAAGGCTTATCGCTCCCTAATACCGTACCGGAGTAATAAGAATCCTAAATCTAAAAGCTTCCGCATGTCATTTACCATCATATATTATGTAAAATATGCGAATATTAGCCGTTCTACTTTTAAGTCACGAGGAGTGGAAAATTCATTTAAGTTGCAAATATACATAAACGTAATGGTATCGGCCTTTGCTGCAAGGTGCTTGTAACCTTAGCAGCAGTCTAAGCGCAACATTTTATTGGAACGTAGAAGGTGATAAGTCCCGGTGGTATCCAGTTGCAACTGGCCGGGAAACAAAATGTTCTATCGGTCTATGGCACCGGTCTTCTTATTGCCGACAGAGTAGAATGCGTATAAACTTTGATGCAAAGTGCTACGCTGTGTACTATCCTACTTTATTTTTCCTGTATTGGGAACCTCGGCTGTTAAGCCATACACTTGTATTTTTTGTAAAGGAATTAAAGGTACGAGAGATTAATGCTGCGTTCACACATAAAACAAGTGTGACCATTTAATATATATGCATTTTTAATTTGTAAATGAAATTGAGATTGCAAATACAGCATTCCCGGTACTGCACGGAAATTGTAGGATAAAACCGATAGCCCTCGCTGTCATAAGTGTTGCTATTACTTCTTTAACCGATACTTAGAATATTAAATTGGCTGGGTGGATTTGGATTTAGACCTCCCAAGTTGCATGGATAGGGGTTGGCATTATGCTGACCAGGGCTGTAGTTTCCAATTAATTCTGAAGGATATAAACAAGTAACAAGCATGTCAGTGGTGGCAAATTAAGATAAGGGGCATGAAGATTAAGCCGTAACAAGCTGCATAGGAACGTGGCAATATTAAATGTAGTCTACTAGGCGTTTCGTTGCATTATGTATACAACGAGAACTATTAGAAGTTACTGTTACATTGAGCCAATAGCATCACACCGGCGAGCCTCCGGAGGCGGACCTATTATTTACACGTGCATACAAATCCATCGAAATGGTGGTTGATGGAGTTAATCGACTCACTGTGGCATATAACGCAAAAACTGGTCGATTTTCACTTGCGGGTGGGCGATGAATGAGCGGCCCTGCAAGAGATCACCTTGTGCAATCGTAAAGGTTCCTTTTGATTGGTATAACTTTACCAGCTCTTTTCTCCTAATTTGGTCTGCAACTGTGGCCACAATATGCAGCGGAACTAATAGGCAACATTTTGCACAGTATCGAGGTAATGGCGGAAAGCTAGTCATAAGGAAGTGAACTCATGTACAATTCTTGAATTATTCGTGCCGACAAGCGGGATAGACGGCTATTACTCTGGACGACTTCAATATGACTAATCCTCAGACCATATAGTTGAAGAATATTTGTCACATAAGGAGAACACTGCAAACCAGACTGTTACTTTTCACAGGGGCTGCAGAATTCGAACTCCTAACAAGCATCATGTTACATAAAAATGCCGAAAATAAGTTAGTCGCAATCGTAGGCAAAATTTCACTCGACAAATCACAATTAATTTTAGACAACCTAATATGACAGTCAGGGAAAATATATATCTGAGTGAGTAAATGCATTTACTACATACCTATAAAATTGGTTTTATATTTTACGGCAAGTTATGCAATTTGTTATTAATGACATTGTGTGACAATGTGTATTAGAAATCTCACTTAAAAGACCTTATAAGACCTTAATCCTTGATATGTGATTCAGGCGTAAAGCTGTTTCCAATATTTCAATATCAGCCAAAATAATTATGGAGGGTGCAAGTTTGATTATCTCAAGATCAATGAATTTCTGCCAAACCACCATATGTAAAATTGCATGGATCAGACGAATCTAAAAAGCATCTATTCAAACATCACATTTGTTTTGGTTAAACTGATCAGTGAAATCATGTATTTCAAGTATACAGTGATATAAGTCTCCGTGATTCATTGATCTCTCTTTTGCTGTAACAATGGCAATAGCTAATGGGCTAACCTAATTCTGAATTGAACATTAGTGTGTTGGCGGTTCGCAAATTGCAAATTGTGTCAAAAACCGTTCAGAAATTGGATAAAATATAATATTTTTTATGGTCTATTATTAACACTAATTTAGGCAACATTTTTTTTGCAAAGCTGCTCGATATCAGCACGACTAATCTGTCGAACTATAGTTATTTAGCATATGCATTATTTTCTTTACACCTCTGCAATTTTAGCGAAGTTTTTGTAAATCAATACTAGCTACTGGTATTTTGCTAGCATAGGTTGATGCAAAGTGCAAAGCAAATGAAATAAAAATTTACACGAGGTATTTACAAAAAATCAATGTTTAATTGAAAAAAATATAACCAGTTGCTCGTGTACGAAACACAAGTTGTAAAGACCATTTCAACACATTATTAATAGTTGGTACGTTGTTTGAGTCCGCAGAACAGTGGGTCGGAAATCTAAAGAATAGCTAAGCTTTTCTTCAGCGAATTTAGAGTGCTGCGTAAACGTTAGTTTGGAAACCATTCCAAAAGCAAGCTTCAAATATAAAACAGGTCGAAGAAATGTTAGTGCTATTATGGACGATGGTTATCCGGGATATACTGCACTAACATATCTATGAAGCAGATAGAATTTGTTGAGAAAATGGTAACTTTAATTTACTTATGAACTATAATTTCTTTTTATTTCTTCATTATAATTAATGTGGCGAGCAATAAACCATGGTAGCTTTATTTGCCGTAACACTATAACATGTAATATTTGGATAATTCTTGCATGCTTTTAAACTTAACCTCTTATTCCTAACCGACACTTTTCCTTAAACAATCTGTGTTTCTTTACCTGCCTCTCTTACATCGGCCTAATATAAGCTTTTGAATATCCCGCCGTCTAAAGTGTGTTATTTTATTTTTCAATTATGTCTCTAGGCGGTCCACCGTATTAATTTAACACGGAAGATACTGGAATGCTGGACTGGATGAATAATACCAAAGCATAAAATATTTAGTTCTTCTTAAGAAAATCACTGCGCTGATGTAATTTTTATATTGTCATCTCTTATTAAACTCATATGCATTAAACATACATATATAACATGCAAATGTTCAATTTTAAAAATGATAGCACATAAAAGGAAGCAAATTGTGATGTTGCGAATATGTAACTATGAATCGACACTGCGCTTTCACTAATAAAACGCGCATGTTTCCTGCAACTAGCAAATATCATCCGATAGAATTCCACCGGCGGGTGCAGGCAGATCGTTAAAATACAATGTTGTAGTCAAGCATTCCGCGTGACTTAACGAGTAATCTTGCTTTCTCTTGGGGTATTACTGATATAGAATTTATCACATCCTGGAATTGAGTGTGAATAACAAAAACAGGCTCAACTCATAATGCGGAAATGAAATGAGCTCTCACGGCTTTATACGTTAACATGTAACGCTTTTTGATGAATTCCACGATTACAAGCCTCTGGATTGTCATGATGTTACATCAAAAACTGCGGAGGACAAATGTTGTCCACACAAATTAGAAAAGAAGAAACAGACGGCGATATTTGTATATTTACTCCTTTGAGCAATTGTGGTGGGATAATTAGGTTTTATTTAAACCATGCACGAAAATTTTAAATAAAAGCTGTACATATTTTGTTTGCTGATCTAGACAACAGCCGAATTGTGTTGTCAAATGTCATACCGGCAATAAGTTTATAGCCCTAATGTAGTCTAATTAGTGAGGTTGTTACCGGATGATTAAGTACTTGTCGACCAGACTAGCTCGAGATTGGCTCCCTGTACTTCCTTCTTGTCTGTGTTATCGTTTTAGTTGGATCTGTGGCGTTTGCTGCTTAAATTCCTGCATCGACAGCAGCAAGCACGCAGGAAAATGCCATCCTCTACGTCAGCTTAAGCATTTAACTTTCTAACTGATCTTGCCATATTGTAATGTTTAGGAGGTAGACATTTTTATCCAGATCTACCTAACTCTTATTTCTGCCTATTTGATGACCTTGCTGTTTGTGTACTCTAATCCGTACAAGGACTATGAAATATATGTGATTATCTCTATGTATTTGTCTGAGTGCTATCATAATTTTTAAGGTTGACGCCGGCTTTTTGCGATATGATAAGTGCAATATTATTTTTATTTGCTTATATCATTCTGCTAATTAGATAATTAAATAATGAATTTTGGCTTTTTGCAATTTTGAAGTGCTTCTTCTGATTCCCGCTACATGGAAAACCACTTTAGGTAAAACAAATTGACCTGGGGTCGCTTGGATGTACCATTGTAAATCGCGAAAGCAGAAGAATCCTATGATAGCAAATTGAACGTCAACAATCCCAAGCTATTTCTTCCTTCCCATGTACTAACAATTTATCTTGCCTTATACCATTCTTTAATTTTACTGTCTCTCAGTGCGGATTGTGCGTACCAACGTTAAATTAATGACAAATAGATTTTGCTTTGTTGGAAATAATAATTCCGTCACAGTTTGACAAACTTTGCATTTTTCTGACAAAATTCAATATCTATTCACATGGGAATGCTCGACGATAATGGTAATTCATAAAGTTTTAATAAAACCCGCATGTGATATATAAATGTTGACTTGTTGTTAACAATATATATAAAGGCTTTTGACACGTACAGGGCAATATAACATTTCCAGAAGATCAAAGCCAGTCATTCAAATGTGTTTTCAAAATTAAAATAAAGACATTTGAACTATCTTTAGTTTCAAGGTATTGTTTTTAGACAACCGTTGAAATCGGTGATCGATCCTATAAAATATATACTGATTAGATGGTCTTACTATTTAGCATCAGGATATCATTTTGCCTTTTATAAATGAATTGCGAGTTTTAGTTGTGCATACCCAGAGTGTAATCTGAGAGACTTGTACTGCATCTCGTAATATTCTGCTACTTGGATGAAGGTATCAACGTATTCAGAAACATTAGCAATACGCGTGCTGGCTTGTTGCAATTGCATATATTAGAGTTGTGTAAAGAGAGATATCGTCATGTACATTAAAAAATTACAGTGGTAAAATTATTTTGTTAATTATGCGAGCGCGTCTAAGGTGTAAGACACCAAAATGTATGACCTATGCTTGCATTTTTATCTCATGGCATGAACTAGACTCAATTTTGAACTCGTAAATGAAAGATACTCAAATGAAGACAGCGTGATTTACAACGGTAATTAAATAATGGTTGTAGCATTATTTTATCGAAAACACATAAGCTATGCAACTTTAAAATATCCTAATTGTTAACAAATTCGAAGAATCATTTCAATGCGCAAACGGCCATCTGAAATGTCGTTTCGTTCTTTCTTAACGCTAGTAACAATCATTTCAACTCGACTCACAAGAAATATTAAGCCGTTTCATAAACGTATAATTATCCACCGTGTCTAGAAAACGCACGGATTTCTTTGTTATATATTCCTTCATTATTATTTTTATTAAACATTTCAGACAGCAGCAACTGGTCTGCTATATTACAGATGTTTGCTAAAGCTCAATATTTAATTTCTCCAGTGAAATAACTGAGAATATTTGAGGCACTGCTATCAAACTTCTTATTGGATGTGAGTTCAGAGTTTTTTTCCATTTGCTTTAAGGAAAGCTCAAATCTACTTGCAAATTCGGAAACATTGGAAGTAAGTCTTTGCTATAAGGCAAGGATTCGTCAAAAATTGCCTCAGATGGTATACACAAACTAATTGATACTGTGAAAATCGCTGTGTGATATACCTGCTGTTGGTTATAGGTGCGATAGATAATTATACAATTGATGTTGACAGTTGATTTCAAATAGATTCCGCTCCTTTAGGTAGACAGCAGATTTGATATCATATTCCTGCCTATATTGGGAAACGTTCCATAAGAGTTCATTTTTATAGCCTTCATAATTCTCTCTAATTTGCTACGCCTCGTGCTCTTCAACAAATATCTGGTTGCGCTATCTCAACCGAATGCAAACAAAGTCAAGTTATAAATATTCATATGTTTGCCTCTCAGTACGTTTTGCTTACCAAACCCACTGTACACACTCCTTTATCTATATAATTGTGCAAAGAATTTACACTTTAATATTCAATCATATGCCTTTGCGATTCCGTTTGCGTAAACTCTCCACTTGACGCAAGTCCAATAACAATGCGGATTTATTTATGGGACCTCAAACATTTTGCTCTAAATCATGGTGATTGCATTCTTATTATTTGATTGACCATATGTCAAATATTTCTATTCTGCAAACATCTGACCCCAATTGATGCAGTTTTATTAAAAATGATTGTACGTTTAATCATGTGAATAGTGGTAAGGTAGTCTGCACAATTTTGTTACAAATTATGGAAACATTATATCGTAATTCACGTCCACCTTTGGCTTTTGACATAAACTTACTCTTCAAATTTCACTACACTTCGACGATGATCCTCACATCATCATCATCATTATTATACATATCAGCTAGAGATGGTAAAACACCTCCGCTATTGTACCGCAATACATAAAGAAAATACATACATACATACAATATATAAAGGAAAAATAAATACGACAGTTGAATGCCAGCTGAGCTACCAGCAACGGACACGCAACGTTCCGGTAAGCTACTAGCCGGCTACTAGGCAAAAACAAAAATTTAATTACGTTTTACCCTACGAAATAAGTTCGTAGATTGAGAGGGAGGCTAAAGGGATGGGGACGGACAAAGAAACTCACAGCAGGAACGCCACTGAGGTCGGCTCCTTGCCATATCAGCAAGTGTATCCAGCCAAACGTGTTCACCGTCTTTTGGACCTCAACCAGGGAGCCGTGAAGCTCCAACTGAGGCCAGCTCCGAAGTGAGGGCCTTCATTCCTCCCGACCAAGCCATCGATTGGCCACCTCTCCTCTTCCATCCACATCCCTGGTGAGCAAACAACGCACGTCGAGGGAGTCGGTGGGCTGGCATGCGCAATACGTGGCCCAGCCACCGGAGCCTGGTGAGTGAAATGACGGTGCTTAGCGGTTCAGATTCTTTTCCTGGGCCGAAAACAAGGCGTCGAACATGCTCGTTACTCACGCGGTGTTCCCACAAGATGTGAGCTAAACTGCAATGGCACAAATGGTTGAACGTAAGTAGCCTCTTCATGTCCGCCGATCTCAGGGGCCAGGTTTCGCAACCCTACATTAAGGTCGAACGCACCGCTGCATTGTACACTCTACTCTTCAGGGCAAGAGTAATGTCGCGCCGTCGCCATAAGTGGCGAAGGTTAGCAAAAGCACTTCAAGCTTTCGCTATACGGTTCGTGATCTCGCCTTGGATTCCAAGGGCGCTGATAAATCTTCCCAGGTAATTGAATTACTGAACGACTTCTAGCTGATCCCCAACAAGGGTCAGCACATGGAGCGAACCCTGCCAATCCTGGAGGAACGCTTTGCACTTCGGTGGCGAAAAGCAAAGCCCGAAGCGACTGGCAGAAAGTGCTAATCTGTCCAGCGCGGCTTGACAAGTCTGGGAGATGTCTCAGATGAGGGCAATGTCGTCTGCATACTCTAAGTCAAGAAGTCGTTCTTCTGGGAGTAGCTCCACACCTTCCAAGTCATGTCCTGTAAATGCAATCTCCATGACTTCGTCAATAGCGAAGTTGAAGAGGAAAGGTTACAGCGGGCATCTTAGTCTCACACCACTGGAGATATTGAAGGGTGGCGACAGCCTGCTGTAAGCCCTTACTCTGCCCGTGCTACGCGCTTATAATGCTTGGTTAATATTTACACATTTCTCGGGCACACCTATCCTGAGTAGACAAATCCAAAGGGCACATCGATCAACCGAATCGAAGACACCTTTGATGTCGAGGAACACGACTACGGTAGGCCGCAAATATGTGTGACGGTGCTACAACAACTGACGCAAGGTAAAGATGTGGTCAATGCAGCCACGACGCCGACGAAACCCGGCTTGCTGCTCACGAATCTGGCTTTCACGAGCGCCAGTTAGTCTGTGGAGAATTATGGACGCGAGTAATTTGGAGGCGATGTAGATCAGACTGATTCCTCTATGGTTGCCGCATTCCAAGCGCGAGCCGCCTTTGAAGATGGGAACAATAACGGAGCGGCTCCAGTCGGTTGGAACAGTCTCCTGCTCCCACAGTTTCACTAGTAATTTATGCCAAGCATCAACAAGAGCAGAGCCACCGAATTTGAAGAAGGCTGGAGGAAGATCATCTGGTCGCGCGGCTTTGATTAACTTCAACAGTCCGAACTCACGTTCGACACCTGAGCGAGAAGGTGGATCCAAATGGACAGCCCACGGTGCGGGGCGATCAGTGACCGGCGAATCGAACAATTCTTGCCGATTAAATTGATTTTCAAAATGCTCAGCCCAACGCTCCAAACGTTTTGACAAATTGTGGATAGGCTGTCCACTCTCATCACAAATTGTTTCACTAACACCAGTTCTCCTGCTGCCCGTTTCCCGTATCAGACGGAATAACTTACGATAGATGCCAAGGGCAGCGGCCACTTCCATCTCTGACGCACGATGAGACCACCAAGATTCGCGGTCTCTCTTCAGGCTAGCGCGGAGTTTTGCCCGGAGCTCTTTGCGAGTTTCATTGTGCACGCTTCCAGCCGGAATATGCCGAGAAGAGACCCAATGTCCATGTTGTCTATTAGACATACCACATGAGGATTTGCCTGCTGCTAGTAAGGTCTGGCGAACATGTGACCAGTGACCATCAATTGTCTCCTGTGAGCGCTTGCTCAACTCGCATGTTAGCGTACTTCGATACGCATTCAGAACAGCTGGATTTGTCAGTTGGCTGTTGTCAATGCGCTCACAGCGTCGTCGTGGGCGTCCGCCAAAAAGCATCCGCATGTCAGCACATACAAGTGCATGATCGGTGTCCACACATGTGCTCTAAAGCGAGCGACAATTCTGGATGCAGCCTCTCCAGCGGTAACTTATCGCAATGTGATCGATCTGCGTCCAAGGCTGGTTCGAGGTTGGTGGGCGCCAAGTCACCCTTCGGCGGGTGCTGTGTCGGAAATTAGTGCTCGCAAGAAATAAGCGAGCATCTTCACACAAATGTAGTAACCGCTCACCGTTATCATTACGGGAGCCTACACCGTGTTGACCGCCCAGATGCAGTTCATCAGTGGACAACTTTCCAACTTGTGCGTTCATATCCCCCGCCAGCACAACAGTGTCCGTGCTTCTTCTGTGGCGAAGGAGCTGGGTCAGTTGGCGGTAGAAGTCGTTCATTACCGAATCATCGCTACAGTTTGTGGGCGCATAGGCAGCGATGATGAATAGACATCTATTAGTCCCGCGCGACTTCGAAGCTTTAAACGAGCCAGCCAATCTGACCGCACACATCCGGCTACTGATTGGAATCCAATCAACCAGAGCAGCTTCAGCCCGGGGACTCATGGCAATACCAACACCGGCTTGGCCGGTGATCGAAGCTGCATCGTCACCGGATAGGCGCAAGGAGAAAATACTGCTTGCGTCCCCTGAAGGGGATCGCAGAGTGAGCACAGTGCTCGAGTCTTGAAGGCGAGTATCTGATAAGCAGCAGATATCGATCGAGAGGTTCTCTAATGTTCGGGCAAGTGCTGCCTGTTGACCGATTTGTAGCAGTGTGTGTACATTGAGGCGTGCCAATCCAAAGGAGGATCGCGGGCTCCAAATGGAAGCCGATAAACTGGATTGGACCGCTTGGTTGGACATGGGCTTGTCGACAGGAGAGGAGTGACGCTCCGCGTTTACGTGTGAGTTGAAATTAGAAGGTAAATGCCAGGCAAAGCATGTTGGGGGAGGGCCAAGAATCCGGGGGTTGAAAACTGGGGTATAAATGTGAAGTTGGAATGGGACGGTAAGAGTAAAAAAGCGTAAGAGGGGGAATAAGAAGACGGGAAGGCTTGAGCAGTAGCATCCAAACCCCTATCCACCCTGCTCGATGCAGCAGATAGATCACCGTTTATTACCTCTGCGGTGGCCAGAGCATCAAGAAATTGTTTGAAGGAAAATGCATACTATTGCGTGGGCAGGATACTGTCAGGTTGCCCAGGCCTAGACAGGAGAACGGTTAGGGTTCTCAACCAAAGCCTTTTGTTCAAAAACTGACCGCAAGGCAGCGGGTTTGGTGTTGGGCTACAAGGAGGCCATTTTAAGGAATATGGTGCCATCCTCATTCCAACCCCCAACCTGGAGAACCAGGAGGCTGAGTTTGTCTGGCCTCTAAACATTGACCAATCTGGTATGAGTGACTCTGAAGGTGCAAAAGCACCACCCAGCGTAGCTCAATGGATCGCTGAGGCACACAAACCATCGCACCACGGTAAGATCCAGCCTCATTGCGATGGGATGATCCACACAAGAATGAATCCACCACTAACTTTGATAGGAATATTTAATACCAACCCAAGTCACAAGCGCTTGAAATATCGTGGTTCATTTAGACATAATTGTTGACAAACAAACGTAGTCCTTAACATATATAGGTTTACAACGACCACCTAAATTAAAAGTTGCTGCAATAGGCTCTACAATTCTAAATCATCTTCACTATCCTCCCTTTAATATTATTTCCAAACCGGTAAGTATAATGATTTACTCCATTTTCCTCCATCATCTCAGGTCAATCCATGTACTTTGATCGAATAAAACCTCCGTCAATGAAAATCGGTGATTACATAATAATAATAATTCGAGGATTTTAATAAATTATTGAACATTGCACTCCCTAAACACAGTGTTCTTCCGCAAGATTTCTTCCGGAAATCATTTTTTAATATTTTATAGAGCAGGCTTTGTATAGGGGATCATGGATATATTAATTTGTGCCAAATACGAAACTCACAACGCTTGCGCATCGACCAGTGACTGACTGCATAGTTATTTCGAATTGCATTTCAATAAATTGGATTGCGGCATGCAACCTCAAGGTACATCACGATTTCCATCGAAGGGAACCTTAGCCAGAATTATCACTAGGACCGTAACTGAACAGGCATGAAGATACTGGTGCTTGCCCGCACGACTACTGTAAATGTACGACATTTTATCTTGGTGTGCTAGAGTTAGATATCATAAGTAACAACCATATGGTCCTGAGTTCAAGGATTTCGGTCTCTGCCTGTTGCGCTCAGTTAGGTTCGAGACGCGTTGAGGATAGCATTTATTTCGGACAAGTAATACACAATCTGTATCAACTTCATAAATTACGGTTCAAAATATCTAATTGACCAAGGCTCAGTTCAATTGGAATCGCAATCAAAGTTGAGTCTGCGTGCAACGTGTATTACAAAATAATAAAAACCATCCGCTCAATAATCGTGCGCCCATCATTGCCTGCCGTGAATCGGTTAATGTTGAGGTCTCAAATAACTTAATATGGCCCCGTTTCTAGTCCAACAATAACTACCAGATGAGATCAAAGAATCTCGGAATTTGGCTCAAAGTGCTATTTTTAAAAGTGTCTCAAGCTATGTCTATGTCTAATACGGCTAAATTAATCATGTGAGAATGAAAACATATACACACTAAACCACTCTTTAGGTAGATGGAATTGATATATACGAGGTCATTTAGAGCCGTTTCCGAATCATGTTGGAAATATATTAGACTAAAAACTTATAGTCTCAAGACAATGTCCGCCCACAAGAAAGTTTTCGTCCTCGAATCGATATTCCTCATTCAGCCAGTTCTCTTTCATTCTGCAAACCATTTTCATCGGTGAGGCACAATTCAATGGTTACTGGCAAATGTGAAAAACCCGCATAATTTATAAAGTGAAGTTTGGTAGATATTCAGAATGTGCTATTTCTCTATATGTATTGAAATGCGCGTCATTGCTTTTTTTAGAATAATCCAATCGCTTCTGCGCCGCTTAGTGGGAAATGGCTTCCGATATCACCTGAACACATACTTATAAAATGCAAACCCTGGATATGTATCATGTACAGATTAAACATCAAGTTAAATATTGTTACAACTTATCTCTTAAGAACATTTGTAAAAGCAAATAATGGCAAATTGTGTCTTGAAGATCCTAAGGTTTTCTAGATTTAATCACTAGCCTGTTATCCTCATTGTAATAAAACAAAACCGATATATCTTAGCTGAATTTCGCTTACGCCGAAATTGGTCTGTTTCACTTGTTAGTCAACTAAATATTACGCAAAACAAAATATTTGAAAAAGGGAGCATTTTTGGAAGGCTCAAAATTACTACCACATAAACCTCTCTAATATTGCCTACGCGATAATTTGTTTAAACGGACATATTCTTAATACTTGAGTATCATTTACCACCATCGATTCTAAGGTTTAAGCAGCAATAATTTAACGACATTCACATCCGTATGTTTAGTATGCTTACGTAACACAAGATAAACTGAATGTCAACAAGCTTGTCTTATGCAATATATGCGTAAACAGCTTATTCTCTGTCTTAGAATTTTGCTTTTATACTGGGTATATTTTATTGAGTATCCTTATAATTTTACTAGGGAGAAAGCTTATTCTTTGGAAGGTTATAGTTCTGCAATTAAAGAATGCTCCTTTGTTGCCTAATTTTACTTCTACAATTGACCACCCTTACTGGCTTATAAAATTCTTATCACCAAGTAGATGGAATAGAAGGAGAGTTGCCCTAATATTCACATTAACTTGATGATGGACTTTGCTTCCTTTTCCTACTCTAACTAGATGATCCTTGAAATGTGTGCTGATACTCGCGTAGCATTGCTTACGAAGTAATGCGTTTCTTTCCTTACTATTATATATTTTTACTGGGGCATTTCCGTTTGCCCAGGGAAACAAATTTGCAATGCGACTGGACTAATGAGTACCACGAATGAGCTAAAACTTCTCCCTGATTTTATGCATGATTTCAATGTTTAATGAAATTACAAGGTGACATAATTTATCCAATGAGTACGAGCATTAACGGTGCTTAGGTTGCCACCCATCGTCTAGTTCTTTATTGCAATAATCGTCAGCAATAACAATCGATTTTTAAAATGCTTTAAAATCGGTTTAGAAAACTTACATTATACTTACTTCCCATATGGTCAAATGCATAAAATGTTATGCCACCACCTAAGTTTAAGTAGATCTTTACTGGTGCCGTCAATAACATCTTTCATTTATGATGCACCACCGTCATCCACTCCTTTTAGTTGTGCTCCTTAAGCACCTTAATGTCACTATGCATTTTTTGTTTACTATAAGTGTGTTTGAAAATAAAGCTGTACATATGACAAAATATCGTCTTTATTTCTACTCACTTTTTTGATATATTCCCACAATCATTACACTGGAAAGAAAGGACACTGCGTTTGATAAGTGCACCAAAAGTTCTAAACTGCTGTTAAAGTTACAGACCTTGGATTACGTCACAAAGTTGTTACAGGTAATCGCACTGTAAGCCTTTAAATACATTTGCAGTAATAGTAAGTAGCTTTCAGTAATTCATATTGGTCTTCTGTGAAATATACTGAAATTTCCTCTAACAAGGTGAATCAAGTTATTAAACAAGTAGAAAAATCCATTCAAATTGCATGACAACATGTACCCAGCTTTTATTTTATAATGCTTTTATGGTGTACATTAGTCACGTACTTTCAAGTCATGTTACACTGCCTGCATCCAAGTATGTGCATTATCTACTTTGCATACATCCCAGTGAATACAGTCCAATCCCTTTTTATATACAAATGGAAGAATTGCCACTAAAGACGTGTACAAGTAATACTGAATTTCTTAGTTTTGACTAGAAAACGTGATGTTATGGTAAAGTCTATTTACCGTAATTTGAATTGAGGGTGAGTAAAAGCTTAAAATTCGGGCGAAAGTAAGAACTTATATATAAAGTTTCCTTTTTTGCGGATGAATGCAGTCAATTTCGACTTTGAAATAATCTTACTAACTAATAGTGCTGCAATTGCTTAAACATACCTGAAATCTTTAGGCATTTTTCTACAGATAAAAAACTTTTAATCACTTGCAAATTCAAACACTTATGCAGTGCGGGGAAAGTATCAGGGAATAAGTAACTAATGTGGTAGTATAATTGCAGCTCCATGAAACACCTTAAAGTTTTACACGAAATTCTCAAAATCTACAGCATACGTATACATGTTTCTGATGCTGTGAAATACTTTAAAAATCCTGCATGGACCCAAAAAAAATTTGGGCTGGATATAATCAAGATGCCGGACAGTGGACGTAATTGGCATGAATGTAGTTTTCACGTATAATATAAGATTGGCATCTAAAATGCTGGCCTTTTATCGAGATGGGTGTATTATAGTGATATATCAGTACATAAAAATGCATTAAGGCTAAGATATCTAGTTAATGACTTACTCAAGTGTTAGCCTACAAAAAAGTATAGGGGAAGAATGTATAATTGAAAGAGCTTGAGAGCCAAGAAAATATCACTAGCTATTTACATCCATTTTCTTCTGATTTTTGGAAATCCTTCAACAAATAAAGAAAATACGCACGTTGTGTGGTTCACGAACTACAATGAACCATTCTACGCGGAGAATATAGGATGTTTTGAAAGCGACTAAGTAAATTGGATAAGTAAAACTGTCACGTGAACCTATGAAACAATCCGTATGGACTAATTTCATATAAAAATTTGGTTGAAAAACAGAGAATATCCCGGACTGCAGGTGGCATTTGGATAGTCAAGAGAAATAACCCACACCAGCATACAATTCTAACTAATGCAGACGCTACTTCATGCATAAGATATGACATAGCATCTATAGAAGCGCGCAAGGGATTAAAGACAAACTCACATATATCCTCAATATGGGTAAGTATAAATATTCCGCGAAACTAATGGATTTTCGTTGACATTCAATATTACAGGAGTGCAAGGAATTAGCCGATGGATATAAATTTTACATCATCTGTGGTTATTATGCTGGTCTACAAATAATGGGGATGGCACCGTAAGTGGAAGTTGTTGTATAAAGCAAACGAGTGAAAGGTTACATTATTGGCGCGTGACTTCAAAGCCACAATGCAGAAATAATTAGGTCATTAGTTTCATTGACTCTAGTCGTTTAATTTCCCTGTGGAATTTACATTGATCATATAAAGCGGCTGGGTTTAAGCTTGCCAATGAATGCACTGAAACTATGCTCGGTGGAGAGCAGCTAAACTCGGCACTGCTTTTGGTAATTTCTGCTGATCCAGTACAACGGACGCGCATTTCGGTACATATTGGATTCATCAGCCACCAGAGGTCGAACTGAAGAAGTTAACAAGTAAGGTTCAATATATAAAATTTTAGCATTTTCACTTAAATTGTTTTTTTTTTAATTTAGGGTTATCAGTCGAAAACTAGTAGCTGCAACTTTGTTCCTAATTTTCTTCGCAAGTGCTATAACCTGAGTAACGGAAAATTTTTTAATCGCAGATATAATTATTCAATAGTGTAGCCTTGGTAAAATCGAGATTTAATATAAGTTTGTGATGTTCGTAGCGAGTAAACACATCCTTATTAGAAATTCTGGGAATTTTATCCATGTAAACAGTCAGATATTCTTGTATGATAGCATCGTCATTGCAACATAACTATTTAAACCGCAGTAGCTAAACCTCAGGTGCAAAGATTTAGGATAAAACGATCCGAATTATGTTATAGAACAAGCTTTTAAATTGAAATCAAACGCTACATAGTGTTTGAGCAACATCCAGATGTAGACATTGTTTGGTATGGTAGGTTACTCAATTTGTCAAGAAAACCATTAGGAGCACGGCAACAATGCAGCTATAGTATAGTACATTTAACCTTAACACAGGAACGTTGATAAATTTACAGCCTCCGTTAGAAAATTATGCCTGTTGCAATGTTGAACATTTAGAGTGCAACAGATTGTTAGGTATTTTAAAAATTTATGCGTGCGCTAAAGTAAATGGTAGCTTATATAGCTTGCATAATTAGTCGCTAGCTAGGTTAATACTTTTTTTCCAGAATTGGTCAACACACTTGATGATATGCGCACGAGTCTTCAGCTGACCTGGGCCATGGGACCGAAGTACACGAGATAAATTAAGGTTACTGAATATAGATTCATAATCAGAATATAACATACATTAATTTAAGGCAATAAATGCTGTTTTGTTTAAGCCGTTTGATATACAAGTATCGTAGTATCAGCTACTTTGCCCAGGTAGGAAAAAGGGGACTTTGCATGTTCTCCAAAAATCAAATTTCTAGTCTGCGAACTGTCTTCCCTGTTGCTAAGTTGATATTTTCACAATCCGTTTGAAGATAATTCTAGATTGTTACAGCATAATATCAACCTTTACGAGTCGCAGCTTAAATAACTTAAACAAAATTGGCACCGAAGGATAATATTGTATGCTTGCGTCTAGTTTACTTAAACAAAACCGTCAAAGTAAAACGAGAAACGTAATTATTCCCCAGTAGATAGCGTAAACCAGTTTACCCAGGTGGCAAGATCAGCAGTCAAATTAAATGCCTCCATGAGCAGTTATAAGCTGCAAGGTGATTAAACAACTATTTATTTAGGGTTTCAATCTCACAGAACGCTTTTTTCCAATTACAAACAGTTCATTTAACAATATAAGCGGAACAAACAGACGGCTTGCATGGATTTCGATTTAAATAACTAGGTCACTTCCACAACAAAGGAAGTTTTTGCATTCGTCAGGTTCTTCCTTTCATTCAGTCAACCAAAGATCACTCTATCTTTTCCAAATACAAACACTCAGCGTACAAGCGTTTACTATGCGTTCACTTAGCTGCTTTCTTTGTTTGCGACAACTAACTGCTTGTTTCCTCATATAAGTTCGTACCATCCCACTGCTTGATTAATTCCACGGTATCCATCCCAATTTCGTTATAAGCTACATCAATTCCACCAAGGACGATGTAAGCTTTTCTATCCGCTCGTCTTCGCTGCCATTCTCTTTGGGTCCTCTCCGAGAGCAGACATGCGCTTCATATTTACCTCCTCGTATCCCGTGTCGACTCACCTGCACCTGGTTTCTTCTGCTTATATTCCCTCCAGTATTCACCATATAAATTATTATTACCACCATCGCACTAAGCAAAAGATTACTCCATCGCTCATTGTCACCTGATATTGGTTTTATACTCTATTACTCGTTTAATGATGGCTAATATAGCGCCGGGTGCCAAGGACGTAATAATGTTTCTGACCAGCCATCTTTTTCTTAAATGTCTGCAGTTTTTTGGTCAGCGATAAGACAGGGCGTAAAAAATCAAACAATTAAGGCATTATCCTTCTCGTCCCTCTGCTGTGTATATGCTGATCTTAAGAGAGAACCTTTGTTGATGATGGCGTATTGTGAAAATACACTCGTATAATAATGAATTCTCAAGAGTGGTTATAGCATAGGACAACAGTCTATTGGTTTGCTTAATCGCTGGCTCCGCTTTTTCGTTAGACCGGTCGTGATAATGGCTGAGTGTTCAATGCACAAATCCCTACAGTTTTATAGCATGCGTTTATAATATATCGGTTCCTACGGCATTTCTTTCTGGCTTACTAAAACGTAAGATTCGCTCTGACTGCTTCGTTAGGGATGACAGTGAGTGGATCGGTCTCGAAAATGTCACTGTAACAGCCCACTCTATGTGAGTAGTCATTCCCGTTGTCACAAAAGAAATCAAGTGCCCCGGTCGATCTGGAACCTCGCGCGTCATCCTTGGTACCTTGGTTTGGCCTGCCCCGTTGAACAGGCAGGCTAAAACATTTGGAATTTAATTCAAATTTGTTTTTGTTATTTCAAGTCCGAACATCCGTTCGTTACTCTACAATTACGCTGTAGTTAACACACAGAATGGCTCGATGAACTTGCATTAACAACCTTTTGAGGAGAGACGGTGATACCTAAACGCGCTTTCATTTGAACTATAATAACTAATATACAGTGAGTCTTTTCCAAAAGTTAAAAATTAGGATGTTAATTGATTTGGACATTTTTATTTTATATCAGGTTATCCCTTCAAAATGCTTCCAGCAAAGCCAAGTACGTCATGTATGTTTCCGCATGACACCTTATTTATTTCAGGCAATCTTCTGTCCCTGCCAGATTCTTAACCGGGTTTACTGTCTTGATTGCTTCCTATTGGTGATTGATTTTCGGAAGCTGAGCCCTCTACAGAGCGTCCACCATGAACATCTTTGTCCTCGAGGTATACACAATATATATGTTGTGTTTTTGGAGACGGGTATAGTTTCAATGCTGACGTCGTGGGACCTTGTAACGTTTAACTTGCTATTGATGCGAGTAGGTCAGAGGCAGTATACACAGTAGTCATCCTCCCAAATTCGTAGTTTTTGAATCGCGCCATGATCAGACTACAGAGAGCACCTCCTGTTGATCTGAGCATAGCACTTTTCCGCCACTGTAAGCGCTCGACTGCGAAAAACTAATCGTTTTCCATCTTGCATGGGAACAGGGCCTATTCCGCTCTGATTAAAGTGACATTACACCACCAAGGGCTGAGGTGGATCCAAGTAACCGAATGTTAATGCAGGGCAGGTAAGATGTTTGATGGCCCTATAGGCTATTCTGCTATTCTTCTCAGCTCCAACTTACACCCCTTTTTGTCTGCCTCAGCCTGGCCCTCATGAATTCAGTAAACCTTGGTGAGTAAGTGCTTAAATAATTCACCATGCCATTAAAAGATCAACAGCGTAGATATCTTTCTGTCTTGGTATCTCCTGCACTGCCATGATTTTCCGGGATCAACCTTTATTCCCTCGGACATAAGAACGTGCTCCAAAATAAATACGGTTTCGGGAATTCAAATGTTGCATGACTGCGCCATATTTTATTTAATGCAACGTTCCAAAAATGGGAGCGGATTTAGGTCATGTTCCTTTTCGGTAGAGCCGTAAATCAGTATAGATCCTGTTGCGACTTGGCACCATCAAGATCTTCAAGCGTTTACAATGACGGTTTTGAAAACCTGTTATAGACCTTCAAATACAATCTCAATGTTAGCCAACAAAGCTCCACCTGTGTGTGACAAATGACGTCAGGAAACTCGACTCTTCATCTAGGACCACTCGAGAGAACGTCAATGAGATATTAAACATGGCGCAGTACTTTGCTTGGAACGAATGCAGCAGAACGTTTTCTACCGGAGGCAGCGTACCGGGTTCTCTACTTCAAACATTGTTCAACGGCATGGGACTTACGCACAAATGCAAATCACCGTTTTTTAACTATTGCAACTTTACTTGTTTAAGTCTGTCACCTTACTGGTCTTAGCAAGTATTGCGTCGATTTGCTTCACTTGATGGTGAGGTAATCACGTAAAGCACACCAAACTGTTCTAGCCAGCAGCGCATTCCGCCTAATTACAGATCTATAAACGGACTAAATACGGACAGGATACCGCTACAGACGCATACTCAAAACGCTCATGGTTAAAAGGAACAGTGCAAAGTTTCTGGATATTTTCAATACTGGGAACCAGCATGATACCATCCACCATGATAAAGAAATTTTAGTTGATGTGAGGTGGTTGTATAAAATATTTTTCATTAGCTTGGAACCGTTTCACATTCACAAGGGTCCCCGATTCTTGGGCAATACTTCGGAGCTATTCCGCTGATTGTAGTACTCATACCCAACGGTAAGCGCGTAAAGTTGCCGCTTACCAACATATTTTAATAGCTTTTAATAGCTTATTGAACATTCAAAGTCGGTGGTTGTTTCACGATTCAGTGCATTCAATTTGGATTCTAGCAGCTCACAGCAAATGAATTCGTCTGCCACATTTGCTGCAAATTTGACCCAACTTATGACGTTGATTACGCACCTTCGGGTTTTGCGCAGCGCAGAATTCTCCAATTTCCTTTTTCACTCGCGACAGACTTGTTCGATAAAGGCCCTTGCTTGGTGATGTTTTCCTCATTTGCTAAACACAAATCGATTTCGGGTGAGACTTTCAGCAATAAAAATGCAAAAATCGTTGGAATGAGCCAGGATCATCATCTTCATAACAAAGTTCTTGAATGTTACCATTGGACGAGTGTTTCGAGTGCAAAAGAACGAGAGTTGATACGTCTCGTTACTTTGGCCTCAAGGAATGTTTAAATTTGCTGATGAATTTCCAGATCGGTTAAATATTTCCTAGTTACCGGATTGCATATAATCCCTCACCCGTCGTGATTTCAATCCTAAATATATAGAATTATCTCTAGGGAATGTGTATTTTATGTTTATTAAGACTCCAAAGTACGCATAATTTGGTCTGCTAGCTTTTAGAAATTCTTTAAGTGGTAACAAAGTTGTTCCATACAATGTGCAACGGATAAATATTTTGCAATGCTGACTGCCCCATTAGCAGGAAATGATGACCCTTTCGGTGATCTTGTCTTGCTTTTCTCTAAAAGCATTTCGCAAAACTCTGGCTTTCAGGGACAAGCCGTTTTTTCGACTAGCTGCCGCAGCAAACATGACAGCTCGCTTAGTTTACGATGTTCCCGAAGTAAATACCTCTGTCACTTCCATAAATATTGACCTTCCTGCATTTAGAAGCTTCCTTTTGGTATCATTCAAACAAGACGCATACTATAGCTGTCAAATACTACACAAACAGCGTATGGGCCATGCTAGGTTTCCAATCATCTGCCTCCGTCGCTTGCTTTAAGTAACACTAGCTTCATCATCCGAATTTGTACTACTCATAATAAGGTCAGTGACAACTAGTAAATAAAGAAAACAAAGACTATTTCGTACAGGTTTGTTTCTTTCCTGCTTTTAATTGATTTACTGTTTACTGGAACGTTGGTGCCTATTACCGCACACATTCCTAAACCAAATAATGCGGTTAAATTTACAAATAACTTTTGTGCAATCCCCAAATTTTCAACAAAATCTTAACTACATTCTACCATATAATTGTGCATTGCATCATTCAAATGATTGCCCGGTTGTTTTGACTGAATTATAAGGCAGCTTCATTGTTATTGTTGTGCGATACAACGCTTACACATTAAAAACAGTCAGCATAGAATATGATTACTCGTGTTTTATTAATGCCCTACTTCGTGCCAGAATGCCAAATCTTAATTTCTCAGCCGACTTAAATGCCTAAAGTTGTGGACCTGGAGAGGTTAATTCGGAAATTAAGGGTTGTTATTCGGTGAGTTTAACTGCCCGTCTTACCTAACCACGTCACTGTTCAGTTAACTAAGACGGGCAAATGTCAAACCTATGCAAGAAAACCTTCAAGATTTAATGCCAACAGACATATCGTTCGTTAACTTTATGTGTAAGTACAAATACAACATTGCGCATAAAAAGTGGGAACGCAGTAGTTGCCACCGACACGTGCTGTTAATATTCCCATAGATAGATGATTAAGCTCAACTGAATGAAATAGGGAAATGTTTTGTAAAACAACTGCAACATTCAGAAATGTTATCCATAATATTAAACTAAAAATATATGTAAGTTTAAATTATTAGTCAGATTTAGATATAACTTAACAAAACTCAATGACCAGCAAGGGGATTACCAACGAGTGTTGAAAAACAAATAATGATTTCTCTCTCAAGCGTATAAAATAAATCTTAGTAGTTTGCCTCCCCTGAACTCGTGGTAATTCCATTATAATCCTGTTCATGTTTCGTCCAAATAATTATTGTCTGTCGAAAACATTAACCATCAGAGGCTTCGAAATAGAAATGTTTCAAAATAAATTATATGATTGCTTGTGCACTTAATTGGAACTTTGCGTTTTTCTTTAATCGCACGAACTTTATTTAACTTAAGGCTCCAATCAAGCAGGTTATTTAAGATTCCTTTGTGGTGTCAACTTGAAAATTTGGTTTATTTCTGCGGTTACTGCAAAATAACCGCGCTAAGACAAGCTGATAAATCTGTCTGATTAAATTGCAGATAAGCAGCTGTTTCGAAAAAGCAAATAATATAAAATCTTATGGACTTCACTTCTAGTTTGTCGCTACAGTGATAAACGGTAAGCACATAAGCAGAAAGAGAAAACATATTTTGCTTTAGATAGTATTTTAATAGTTTGCAAAAACTAAGTAAACAAATGACACTTTATTTATCGATGACGCCAATCACCATTCCCGCACAGGGAAATATCAAGTTATTTACAGGTAATTTCATTAAACCCCCTCCACGTATTTATGAAAATGTGCATTATCTTTATGAGAATTTCGCATGTGCATGAGTTTCAGCAGAAGTGCAGGTGAATGTACTGACGTTAGTTCCTACGTTAACTGGAGCTGTAAAGTCTTCTCAGAAGTCGGAATGGTTCAGTCAGTATTCAAAATCCTGCTGATGCGCAATCTTGATTTATCCATTGATTAGTACAAGTTTAAAAGACGTATTTCAAAGCAGACAGGGTTTTTAAGCAAGGGACAAATTATGATTACTTGACAAGGAATACTCAAAACTATAGGCAGCATTTTGCAAGGAAAAAAACAATTATTTGCAAGCCAACTCTTATTTAACCAGTTATTTAAGTTTGGATGTCTAAATATGCGGAATCATGCATGCATTCATAACTGGTGTGAAACGAGCTTCAGAAAAGAAACGAAATATCTGATATCAACGGACACCGGTGCCATGTAAAATAAGAACGCAACGTGCATCACTTGATAAAGGAAAACTTGTGAACTCGACAAGGATAAAATAGGAAAAGTGAAGGTTTTGGCAAAATATAGTATTAAAATGTTTAAAGGAAGCAAAAGGTGGAATAGAAACATAGTACCCTTTAGGAAAACTTGCCTCGATGCGCAACAATTAGGCATGGAAATGTACATTTTTATATGAGCATGTATCTTAAGAATCTAGAAAACGAGCTGCAGGAATTAACGTCATGAATATATTACCTAAATTTTTTAAGAGGTTAATCACGTCTATAAATAGTACGCAAACGTTTATGGATACAGACAAGTAACTAAATTAAAGATAAGAGATAGGATCGAATTTTGGGTCTGGATGACTGAAGCACAGATGGCAATGTTCGATAAGGATGCAGTTAGGATAAGAGAGCCAACGAATGTTACCGAACCGAAACCTTCTTATTGTAGATATCGTGGTTGCTTATGTAGGTGCAAAACAGCGTTGAACATAGAAAATCATGAAAAGAAAAATATAGCTAGGCAGGGTCACGGGTTGGTTATACGTGGTGATGGCTAAACTGAACAAAATAATGTACGCGGTTGGTGCGCCTCAAAAATTATAGTTCTGTAGGCCCATCATCATAAATGTCGTATAGTAAGGTGAATACGCCATTTTTATGTAATACCTCCTCTACGGTGAAGACGTTTAAAAATTGAGCACGAAATATAAGCTTACTGTTGCTAAATCTACTGTATTCGCGCAGCTTATTTCATAATGTTTTATATCTTACGGGGAAAATTGGAGCGATACTTACTGCGCAATTTATAGAAACAAAAGATTGTTCAGTTATTTCCAGTTGGATAATGATGACAATTGCCAATATGAAGAGTATCTGATTACCTGCTAATTGAGTGAGTTAAATCAAACAGAGGATTTGTTAATGTTAATTCTTCTCAGCCATAATTGTGTTAGGAATGCGGAATACTTACTGGAGATAAAAAATAGCTGTGTTATCGAATTCCAAAGTCTAGCTTACTCAGACTATTAATCAGTTTTGGTTGAAAAAATAAGAGTTGCTCTGTTATGGTTAATTCCAGGTTTGTAATAAACCATGAGTCTCTCTCGAGAATAACAATTTTCTAATTTACGTTCCACTTTATTCCGTACTTCGCAACAAGCTTTACTTTTGGAATATATGTGGAATATAATTTTGCTTCACTGGTAAGCAAAAACTGCCAGACCTTCTTTGTGTTGACGTTATGCTTTTCCTAAACCAGCCTAATCAATCCAGCTGACTTCCCAAATGCGATCCTAAAAATAAGCATGAAATTCGAATCATAAAATTGTAAATTGCTTTTGAAAGACCACCGGTTAGTTTATCGAACCATTCTTGATGACGAATAACAACGAAAGTTTATCCGCACGTATACCTAGGCGGCTTAAGCGATTTGCTTGTTAAGCATAAAGCTTGTTCGCTTATTGCGGAGGCTAGATCTGTCTAGTGAAAAATGCTATATCCATGGCATATGAGTTTTCCAATTTTGCTAAGTGGCAAGTATAATGCCGAAATTGGGACGTCTTATTATGGCACCTACAATAAAATGAACGTCACTGCACGCCGATAATCGCTGCTCTCGGAAAGCAGCGCCGTGTATAAAACCACATCTTGCCTAAACGAGTACAATTTTGTGATTATCTGGTTGGTTCCTTACAGCAGCAGATAGCATTGAATAATATGCATTGAATTGGACATGCATAACGAACACCCGTATGCTGCTTATAGAGTAGAATACTGAATACTGAATACTGTAATTTGGAGCAAGAAGATAATAATTCTGTACAACTTCATCGGGTGATAATCAAAAAGCATTGAAAAAAAATAAACACGTCCGGTGGTTATCCTGAGACCATTCAGCAACTCCTTCTGTAGCCCACAAAATGCTTGTTCACACAGTGAGTAAAAAGTGGGTGATATCGTTTTCAAGTGGCAACCGTTCTCTGAAACGTATGTTAGCGAAGTGTAAATCCAACAAATATTTGTATTTCTGCACAGATTCGTCCTCGACGACGTGTTCTGGCAGACTGTTCCAGGCGTGCACAACCTACCGCTCGAAACACAGGGGGTGTGGGATTTTCTTCAGATCAGGTACCACAAGTTTGTACCTGTGCCCACGTGTGGTGCATGGTACTCGCAAGTGGAGTAACGACCTCAGCATGGGGAAATGACCAAGATGTAAAATACGGTAGGTCATGATAAGATCCACTCGAACAAGGCGATACGGCAAGGTGTAGAGCCCAAGTTCCATGCGCTGGTTTTCATACGATAAGCCTCTCAAGCTGGAGATCAACTTGGTGGCGACGTGTTGTACTCGTTCTATCTTTTGCGCTTCGCCGCGAGTGATCAGACAGTATGCAGGCGAGCCGTACTCTAGCATTGGTCTGACGATGGAAGAGTAGTGGCGAATGGCGACGTCCTCAGACCAAGTGCAGAAGCTGCGTTTCAGCGCCCAGAGCATGTGCAGTCCGTTTCGATAGAGTTTGTTGGTGTTGTCGACGGACTTCAAGTCGCAGCGTGAGAGTACACCTAGGTCTTTAACGGAAGGTGTGGGATGCAGTGGTTGGCCGTCTAGGGTGTACGTTCGTCCGTGAACAGCTTTCCCGAGATTCATGAATAGGGACTTTGCCGGGTTGACCGGTAGTTGGACTTCAGCAGACCATACTGCGAGGCGGTCGAGGTCTTGTTGGAGAATGTCACAGTTATCGAGAGTATTAATTTCATGCCAAATTTTGAGGTCATCCGCAAACAGTGCACACGGTGACCGTAGAAGCAGGGGCAGCTCGTTGATATGAATGAGAAACAGAGTGGGTCCCAGTACCGTACCTTGAGTTACACCACTGGTCGAGGGATACCAATCAGTTAGATGGCCGTCCACCTGTACCCTCCACTTTCTTCCAACGAGAAATTCATGGATCCATCGATGTAACGATCCTCCGACACCACATGACATTAATCTGTCTAGAAGCAATTCATGATTAACTTTGTCGAATGCTTTGCTGAAGTTAATGTAGATTACGCCGACGGACTTTCCCCGGTTCATTGCTTGCAACCATTCCTGTCTCGTCACAAGTAAGTTGGTAACACAAGAATATCCCATCCTGAATCCGTGTTGGTCCGGTGTCAGAAGTTCTCTCGATTGCAGCAGATGTACTAGACGCTCTTTTACTATCTTCTCGATCAATTTGGCAAAAACGGGTGTAAGACAAATTGGCCTGTAATTATCCACCTTACTAGGGTCGCCACCTTTCGGCATCGGCCTCACCACCGAGCGCTTCCAGCCGTTTGGCAATGAGCCCTCAGACAACGATTTGTTGAATAGATCCGTAACAGCAGGCGAGATTATGGCAGCTAGTGATTTCATAATTAGCGTATGAAGCCCGTCAGGCCCTGTAGGCTAGGTACCATCAAGGAGTACAAGTAGCAGGCGCACCTCGTCGACATCACAAACCAAACTGCAGAGTTCTACCGGAAAGTTACTCGCTGAGATGGGTATGGACGCCGCGTCGTTTGCAAACACGGAAGCGAAGTGAGCGGCCAGTGCGGACGCGCGATTGGAACTGGAAGTTAGCAGGTGTCCGTCCGCGTCTTCCAGACATGACACGTCACCTTTTGGCTTCAAACGGCGTTTCACGTAAGCAAAGATCTTCTTTGGGACCATCCTGGCGTCAGTTGCAAGTTTTTCTTCGAACTTCCGGCGCTTTATCAATTTCACTTTGTTGCAAATATTTCGCTGTCTGTTATATGCATCGTAATCAGTGGCGGAGCCAGAGAGGCAAAATGCGTCACACATTCTTCGCCGTAACCGAGCCAGCCTACTATATTCCTTGTCAAAGCATTGTGGTTTGATTGGTCCGACTTTCTGAAATTTTACGGCACAAACTGAGAACAATGCGAAGCCAATCCTCCCTTTATTACTGTCCAACCGTCCTCCACAGATGTAACATCCGTTAGAGACCAATCCATTTGGCTTGCTGCTCGATTCAGTCCATCGAAATCAGTTTTCCAGTAGTAGTAAGCTGGTTCCACCGGAGCTACACTCGGCAAGTTCAGTTCCATAGTGGCTATCAGCACGGAATGGTCGCTTTTAGCTAGGGGCTCCTGGATTCGTATGTCATGCAACCGCTGTTCGCAATTCGTCACCATCAAATCAAGGCACGATGAGTTCGAACGCGCCGTCATGCGCGTAGGTTGGTATATGTGTTGCGATGCCTCAGTTTCAAGCAGCAAATCAACAAACTTTGATGCGACTTCAGAATACCCCGGCATGTGTTGGATTTCAGGCCATTAGATGTGGGGACAATTGAAGTCACCCATAAGTAGAAAATATGGACGACTCATGTTGTTCCGAAGATGCGGTAGCTAATCTAAAGAGCGGTTCAGAGGGCTACACTAGAATGCACCTACTGTCAGCTTGCCGCGCCTGAGGTTGCTCGAGCACCATACCTGTTCACACAGTCCATCTCCACTTCGGTACACGCTTTCAAGCCTCCCACGCAGGAAAAACCGCATATAAATTAAGACACCACCACGAGGATTTGATATGCTATCACAGCGAAAGCATGAGTAGCCACTGAGATCAACTTCCTCTGCCATGACCTAAGAAGTTAGCCATGTCTCCGCCAGTCCTACGACGTCTGGTGTCTCAGAGGCAAAGAAGCGACACAGCTCATCCCATTTGTTCCTAATGTCTACAGATGTACAGATGCAGCATGGAGGTCCTAAGAGGCACCGCGGGACGTGCCTGGAGGTTGATCAACCGACAGATACGGGTTCGTGCACCCTTCTTGATCACTCAAAAATTTACGATGTGTAGATCAGTTTCGCCTTCTTCTGTAGGGCGTTTAAGCTCAAGTACCGCAGTCTTCAAGCGGTTCCTCCTTTCGGGTTCCAAGTCTGGGCGGATGTGAACCCTGGTGCCTTTAAGCCTGAAGAGACGGGACAGAATGAGTTGTGGCGTGTTGTGGTCAGCAAAAGTGATTCTTAAAGGTCGACATGATTGGTTAGTATGTTGACCAAGTCGGACTACTTGTTTAACCGTTACGCTGCCTTCACCCACATCCAACAGTTTATCAACGAGCCCCTGAAGGAACTCAACATCGTGATCATAACGTTTCTGAGGGTTTTTATCTTTCGACTCTGGTGCATGGAATACCATGATATTATAACGCCTCAGGGAGATCGGTGACCAACTTGAGGCAGCAAAAGTGGAGGGGCTTGTCGCTTTTGACGGTCGTCTATCGTTAGGGGGAGGCTGAAAGTTGTTGCGTGAACTTTTGCGTTTTTAAATGATCCATTTATCTTCAGTGTTCGGAGGTTCACAGGTATGCTCTGAAAGATTAGCGGGCTCCGACTCTGAGTCGTCAATCTGTGGGGAACATTGGTGGTGCGAATCTGTAGGGGTAGAAGATGCTGGCGGTGGTGCAGATAGTGGAGTTGCAGGGGAAGCGGAGTTCACAGAGGTACTCTCACGAGCGCGTTTGACTCCACGAGCTGAATGAGGTGGTTTCGTCTGGGAGATGGCTTTTCCCGGAGCCGATAGTTAGCTCCGTGCATTTTACTGTAGTAAACCGCGGCATTTATCACACACAACTAGGAAAAATCTATGTCGGATGTCAACAGATTTTCGGAAAACTTCCACGGATAGGCCGATACACGAAATATGAAACAGAACACCACAGCCGAAACAACCAAGTGCATGGGCCTTTTGTCCTACAACATTCGAACATGAACCACAAGTACATTGGCACGGCATCACACGTTGGAGCAAATCCAAGATGGCGGCCACAGACGGTAATGTGATTTATCAACAAGTTCTCCGAAAAAAGTGAGAGAATGCTCACCAAATTTTCACAACTTGAAGACTACACCAAAAAGAAACATTTTAGTACACAATTTTTAACAGATGAAACACAAATAACACAGTAATCCGGAAGCGAAATTAGAAACCAGAAGCAACGCTCAAAAATCCTCGGCGTTTGTGGGTACAGCTATGGGTAGAGCTATGTAATGTATGAAATCTGTGGGATTACCTTATGCTCAGGGTTAGCAACAGTTGACTTATCAGCAGGAAATTAAAACACTGACTACAAAGCTAGGTGAATTTACTCATCGCTTTCCCCGCTAGAACCTGTCACCTCCTTGCCTGGATGCCGTATAAAACTGCTCGCATTAACCAAACTTATTTTATTATATTTGGCATAGTAACGTAAATTAATTTTGGTGTTAAATTACTTATAATACAAATGCTGTGTTAATGCGAGATAGCGAAATACACAATTAGGCAGTTTTGCCAAAAATTTGTTACCGTTGGCAAGATAGACAGCGTAATTTAACTGTTTGTTGTTGTCCTTAGGTGTGCCCACTATTTAAATATTTGTTTGTGGTAACTACGATTTTATTGGTTTTGCATTGGCTTTTACCTAGTAGTTTTTACCGTTCGTATAATTATGTTTGGGCATAGAAATTATGCCATATTTCAGCCAACAGAATACTGCTGCTGCTGTTGTTGCTGATGTTTTTAATGATTACCTAATGCGGCAATGTAGGTTATATGCAAATGTGTTCTGCGAAGTACCTTCCGTTGTATTTGCTTAGTAATAATTTTATTATTATTTGCAGTACTACTACAACAAATATACGAAATGTATGCTGGTCACATTGATATAATTATTATAATATACATTGTGGGTCAGTCGTGTCCGGTAAACTAGACGCAGTAACAGTGTAACAGTGGTCTGTACAACACTAAACACTACCTAAATTATGGCGTGTTTCCTATATACCTTCGCAGGAACTTTACTAACTACTAACCGGATCCATAAACACCGGCCGGCCGTTTGCTGGAAGGACCACTATTTTACCTTAAAAACTATAGAGGAGTTAATACCGTGGCATTATTCCTAACGGTGTGAGTGTTATTGGATCCCTGACTGCGAAACTGAGGTATGCGTAAAGGCGTACTGTTGGTAACATTTAGTTAAAAACATTCTAAATTGTCCGGTCATTTTGCAGGCAAGGTCTATTATATTTGGATCAGTAAATAGCACACACAAGTGCTTCACTACATGAATCCCACAAAAACGATAATCAATACCTGCAAAGTACATGCATTCTACTTTACTACAACTGCATTTTATAACGGCGTTTTCTTGCTCTATGCTAGTAAAAGAGCAACTTCATTTTTGAGCCATTGAGGATCCGCCAAATGTCTGGATTGCGACACGCAATTTTGATTGCGATCACATATTTCGTTGAAGCTAACCTATACCAATTTGATCACTGCGGCTGTATCCTAAGTGGTAAAATTCGCAGTTGATTTCTCCCAAGACGGCTCTATGTTTTCGTGATCAATATACTGTAATGGATTGCATAAAAACAAATAGGAATCTGGCAGTGTTTATGGAATGCGCACTGAAGAACGATGCGTAAACAACGGAGATCTGCCATCGTTACCTGTCAGCTGATAAGCAACGGAGACTACAGAGTAGAAGTGAATTGGCCTATTATTAGCATGTGTTTACAATATTAGTACAAATCCTTTGAAATGTCAAATAAAATGTTTCAAATGGATGCACCACGGGGTTTTTGCCATTGTGAAAATATTCTTTACACTTTCAACATTTCAATTCTCACTTATATCATACATTTGCAGTTACAGCTGCACATATTAATTAAAAGTACATTTTATTCCCAACTAAGTGTTGCAAACTGTATTTCCCGAATTAACCTATATATGTCGTGAGAATTGTTTGTTTGTAGGTGATCATTAGGTTTAGCAGCTTATATTCTTCTCCATAAAATCCTCTGATCTAATGTAGACTTTGAAAGAGAACAGGAGATTTCTTTGCTCTCTTTTTTGTAGAAACGCTTTAATGTGCGTGCACCATGGCTTCAAGCGCATCGTTGTCAAAGGTTACTAGTAGCGTTTTACGTAAAATCCACATTGTTTTAATACATTGAATTTCTCTTGATGCTTAACTATAGTGCGTCATACCGAGAGCGACATTGTTTCACTTTGAACTCTCTTGTAATCTTATTGTCATACAATGCAGCAACGTTGCCACATTAGCATTTTCTCCACATTCCTATAACTAAAATCGGAAAGACCGCGTGTTTTGCGAATAAACATTGCACTTTGCTAGCATGATCGTAGAAAGAAACATGGTTTTAAGCACTATCATGCAATTATTTACACGCTAGTCACATATCAACCAATATAAACCAATGCATAAATTTTATGCCGCCGGCGATGTTCGTCCTTATTTATTGGGAAAACACTGTCTCCATGAAAGAACTAAACTGTTAGCAGTTAATCGCTTTATGTGAATACGTGTCAGCAACTCCCGCCGCTCAATATATGTCTTAATAAATGATTCAGTGTACTTTGTTACAGCAGCTGGACTTATTTGAAATTTTCTGTATTAATTTGACTTTAGTTTTCAAAACACTTTGAGCGGTTGATACACACTAATAAAATCACGGTGTTTTGTGTAAATTTAAAAATCTCGTACTATAAGAAACGTTTGCATAATTTTACTTCGTTTATTGCTCAGGTGCATAGTTTCTAAGAACAAGTTGGTGCTGGCTACACAGACTTTGCTGTTACGTTGTGGTATAATAGGCAGATGATACTTCTGAACCGCGTATACTTACATAGTATCAGAAATTTGCGCAGGTGGCGACCAGTTGTTTGGTGGAATACGCTTCTTTAACCAATTTTGAAAGCGTTGAAGTTGAATCGAAATTTAACGGTAGCGCATTGGGAAACTACCCATTAGTTTGTTTCGGATATTTTCGTCCCTCTCAAGGATCCTAACAGTTAAGTTGATATCAAGCTTCTCTTTTCGCGGTATTTTTTAAAAGCGAAATATCTAAAATGTGTTCAAAAGGTGAGAATAATTAAAATACTTATATGAAAAACAAGCGGTCCTGGAAACGTTTATCCTATTGAAATCCACAGCCTAACTTAATGTTCGCTGTTGAGCTCTAATCTATCTTTGGGACTTCGACCATCAGCTTTGCGACTACTGCTGTATATTGGGCGTTAGTTTATCCCGGCGACTATCCAAGCTTAGTCAGGATGGGTTTATAAACTGATTCACTTTAGGTAGCTTAGCTAATGGTTGCATTCACAAAAGATGTACACTAATTCTCTGCTTCATTACGATGGTGCAGTTGCATTTTTTGATACGGAAAAGTTAATATATGTTTTAAGAACGAATTTTAGCAAATGAGGAGGAATGATATTTTCCAGATAAAGAGAATTTACGAATTGAAGCGCTCTCTTGTTTAACATAAGATTTTGAAAAATAAAATTGCCTTTTTTAATCCAGTAACTAAGAAGAGATTTTAAAGCTTGAATATGTAGGAATTTGCTACTGGCTGGTTTAATTTAATTACTACTTCATGAATATGATGTGTTTTAAAGAGTATTATTAAAAATGCCGCAATGTTTTCTAGTGGTTTAATTGCAAAAATACATAAGGCTGGATACAACCTGGTCCGGTTGCTATCTAAGTAAAAAGGACTAATATGTATATTAAAGTGGATAACTGATGCTTAAATAAGGTGGCCGTTGATGCTTTCATGGAATTTATTTGCTTCAAGCTTCCTTATGTTTTGGTTAAACATATATGTCGAAAAATCATCTGATTCCAAAGAAATGTGAACATATGCATTACCATTTATATAAAATGATTCTTAGAATGATTTACTGTCGCGCCAGACAAGTCATCTTATTGGATAATGTATAAAAACCCAAGTAAATCTGAATCACCCAGCGGTTCCGTAGCAGCACCAAATGTACCGCATGTTTGACTAGAGGATTTTGCCATTTTTGACCTTGATGTTGATGAGAATAAATTTTATTGGTTTATGCAAGCAAAAAGCTTGCTTTGTAGTTTGGTTGAAGGAGTATTTCGGTTAAAAAAGGAATGTCGCACGTTGCTGCAGTTAATAACTTGGTGCGTTACGTGAGGTGTTAGGAGAGATAGTGCAACTTAGAGCGTACGTCGTTAATTAGTTGACCTTATTAAGGCTAGCGTATTCCAAAACATGTTGTTCACTGCCTTTCAACGGGGATCATATAATATATAATTATGCTACAAATACTCGTTTGTGTACAATAATTTTATTCTGTCCTTGCAAAATAAACTATTACTCTCTCTTCTTTTGCATTGCCTTAAGAGTTTGGCTTGCGTTCTACCAGTTTATATAGTTTAGGTACGCAGCTAACATAAGGTATTTCAAAAAGCGGAAAAGCAACAATTAATACTTGTTGCAAAATTCCAGTAGAAAAAATGCACAATTTAGAGTTGTATATAATTTGTTAACCATTATTGTTTTGCGCTTGCGCACACTTATGCCTGTTTTGCATAACCAGTAAAACAATATATTGACTTCGACGATTTTAAGCAGCAAGGCCGATGTTAATCTTTTAATAAAGTGTAGTAGAAAGTATACCAAGATGCTTGTGGTTGACAAATGGTGCCCTAGTTATTTCTGTCGGATTCTTCCAAGTAATTACTATAATAGGTCGTAAACATATTTTGCGTAGAAAGCGCTGGGTTCTTTAAACTCTTGCAGATTATAATTTAAAGATCGTAGAACTTACTAAATAATTTGTTGGTGTCAGTTTACATGTAAAGATAAATGAGATAAATGACTAGATTTCATTGTTTGCAAGTAATGTCGTTTGATCCACCACAATAGGGAGGTAAGTGTTTTACGAAATCTAAAAAATTTATACGCCAAAGCGAACTTCTAAATCCCTTTGATTGGGGAGTAGAATAATTACATTCGTTATTTTCGACAGCACTCAACCTGCCTGGCCAGATAGATTTCACACACCAATATTAGGTCCTTATCGGCCATCATGTCGCCTGTGGTGACGGATCAGTTAGACGTACCGCTGTCCGAGGGCGCATTGTCGAACAACTTGAAATGCTAGGTTGTGAAGCCTATTATAAAATGCGATGACCCACGCATTGTGGTCTATTAGCGGTTGAGTTGTCTCACTATTGGTTTGGGTATTCTTCATCTATTGGGGTAGCACGATCTTTTAACGCATGCACAACAACGCTTTCAGAACGGCTACTCGTGCGCCAGCAAACTGCTGTTGACGCAACAGCAAACGTTGCAAGGGCTAATTCAGGGGAAGTACAAGGATATAATCGACATTAATTTTCGCAACGCTCTCAATAAAATTAACTACGAGTTCCTGCTTACAAGCTAAGGATGCATGTGCGGGGGGCAATGCAACAGTGAGTCAGTGTCTTCCTAAGTGGGATAAAACAGTGGGATCAGCTAAAAGAGCAGCTTATGTAATGGTACACGTACACTAGCGGCGTACCACAAGGTAGAATATTGGGGCGCATTTTGTTAATGATCAGCGTCGACCAACTTCCTCAGCTTCTTCGGTCACTCTGCGCATTATTTGCAGACGACCAAAAATAGGATGCTTATTGATTTTTCCCATGCTTATGATGTCTTTCAACATTATTTCAACCGTCTACATTTGTTGTCTTCAAAATTTACCTACAGGTCAACTTGGCCAAGTCATCATTTTTGATCCTGCGGGGTAGTAGTGAACGTGCGTGCACCCTGGCCAGCCACCTGCTGAATCACATCAGTTCCGTTTAGGATTTAAGCGTACTCTGGTGTTGTGATCTGAATTCTCTCGACAATAGGAACATACTGTACGCAAACGGACAACACCAGCCTAAGGCACCAACGCGATTTCTGCGCCTGGTCTGAGAGGTTTACCATTCGTCTTCTCTCTTCCATAATAAGACCGGTGCTTGATTAAGGCTCACTAGCCTATTGTAAACTCACAATGGGTAAGATACAGTGAGCAGAATAGGTCCAGTTTATAGCTACCCTGGTTATTCTCAGTTTACGGGGTATGTCATACGAGGAACGATGTTGGAGGATACGTAGTTATGCCGTGTCATATCGTTGGTTTCGAGTTGATCTCATAATGACACATTGGATACTGCATCTAAAAGAGCATTTTGCAGGTACTTGATTTGTTTAGAAACCTGTATCTGCAGTATCAGACGATTTTACATAACCCAAAAATGAACCGGATAATATTTGGATGACGATAAACATGCATATGTTTATTCTGTGGCGACATACAAGTAAACATAGATTTCCCTAAATTGTGGCAGCAAGATGAGAAAACTTTATTTAGATATTGCTAATTCTAGGTTTATATACACATCTTTTATAAATATTTTATTTGTTTGTTTATATATTAGGTTAATATTATTTTTAGCTTTGTCTTTATTTTTATCTAAAATTACATTTATTGTTATCCTAGTATTTAATAATATTTTTTATTAATTAACATGTTGTTTGGTTTAATATGTTTGTTACATTTTATACCTATGTATATCTATGCGTATATTCAGTTACAAATTTTTAAACAAGTGTTCATTTAGATATGTTCTATTACTAACCTGTACAAAAATATGTATTTAAATTGTTTAAATGTTTGCACATTTAAATTTACGTATGTGCATTCTGCGGGTATCATGAAAATAGTAGCTAATCTATTAGTCGAAATTAGTCTAATTTATTGTGACTTTCCGTTGTAAAGGCAGTTTCTAAGAATGTTTTTAAATATTGGGAATTATAATTTATGTGGGTATTTTTTACTGGTGTAATGGTACTATGAACAAAACAGCTATTCACAATTCCTATACGTCTAGCATAGAAATGAAAGATTTTCATCCAAGAGCTGACGCATAATCTTGTTAGGAACCATTGAACGGATATCGCGTATTCAGGAGTAGTAACGCTTGTATTCTCATGCGCTAGGAAGCATGTATTATCTTTCAGTTACCGGGTGAATTTAGTGCATAGCTAAATTGCATGCATTACGTCATAATTTTTTATGTTAAAGTTATATTGGATATACGAATGATCTAAAGCAGCATTGCAAGAATTTCACCGAGTATTTCCGCTTTAATATCAACGACCTATTTTTGAGGCATACCATGTATGCTAGATGGAAATACATGTAAATTTTTGAGCCAGAAAAATAACATACATCCTGTAGGAAATTTGTGTCAAATAGCTAAACGAAAAACCAAACCTCTCTTGCATCCCCTTAATTATTTAGTTATTAAGCAAACAAATGAAGCTAACCAGATATATTGGGAAGAATCCTGTGATATTTAACTCGTTTATCACAGCAAGAGCTTTGGCGAATCATACTAACAACACATTTTTAATCAATCATTGAGCTGACACAAACAAAGTTAACGAAAGTCCACCGAATTTAAACATCATGCAAGCAAGTTAATTTACCAGACAGGAGCCGAAATGTGCGTGTCTGTTTGCTTGTGCAATATAGTATGGCCACAAATTACAAATGGATTTCAGAACGTGGTCGCAAATGGTGAATCTCGGATTGCAAGGTAAAAGGTGCCTTTGTCATAAACCCCATTATTAGTAACCTAGGACAAATCTTTAATAAGACAGCGGAATTCCATATACTCTCATAAGTGCGCTTACGAACATTCGGAGCACAGGCAAAGCAACCGCACTGTAACTCCATACATGTTCGCGGGTATACAAAGATACATGTTAATTTTTGAAGTCCAAAATGTTTAATTAATCCGAATACATAAATAATATAAAGAAACAGTTTTTTGTTATTCCTAATCTAATATGCCAATAAGGTTGGCATGCTAGTTACTAGTAATTGAAAACTTTCATGTGGTGGCAATACCAGAAAATAATTTCACGATGTTTATACGCGTAACTATGGTTTATTGAGCTTTTAATCATGTATACGTGCATCAAATTCCGAGTGAATAAACTACTTAAGAGAAATTTGTTTGCCCTTTGTCTATTTAAATTTTATTAATTTGCTAAAGCTACCAAATGAATGAATGGATGAACAGTCCAACCTACAACACAACAGAATTATATCCAAGTAAATGCTGGAAACAACCGTGTACCATGAGACGGCGCTGCAATGAAAATAAGTTCAATTTCATATTTATGCTGTGTTTACAAAGCTAAAATGCCCTAGTATTTATTTTATTTTCTTAATTAAATTTTACTACCTAGGCTACATATTCAGGAGGAATATAAATTGTTCCGTTGCAGACAAAAACAAAATACTCAGCATTTATATTAAACATGTCTAAAGCCTTATTAAAATTGATTATATAAGAAGTTACCTGCGTTTGTTTTATCCTATTTCTTTTAGACTAGTTCTGTGATTTAATTGCTGTGCTAACAGCTGTTGCTCTGCACAGGATTTAAGAGAACACTACTTTACCGGCAGTAATCATTATATTACTTGCAACAAATTAAGAAAAATTATTTCCCACGATAAGCAAAAATGTACTTGGTAAAAAGCGAATTATTGCCGGTCAATGCAGTTACTTTCTTTGCATTTTAATAAATCACCGTGTATCAAATTCTGTTGTCCTGGAGCGCCGGGATTAAAGTCATTATTTATAAATAATGTAATATATCAATATAATTGTTTGTCATGAAGACAGCAAACTTAAACATTTTGAAAAACGCATCTTTGATAAAACAGCTCATGGGCGTATGTTTTCAGATGGCTTTGATAAAACCCGGTCTAAAAACAAATAGGTTTACATGGAACTCATGACTTTGCGAGATAGGTGTAGGTTCAGAAAACTAAATGCGATGAAACGGTCTTCAGTTTTAAAGATACCTCACTCATTACTAACTTGCAAATGTGCTTCCCTTTGGAGATAGCAAAACACGGGTTTTTGGACAAATAACCTGGGAGAGAGGACTAAGCTTACGGTAAATCAAATAGCTTTAGGAACAAAACCGCCTTAATGTCTTATTTCACGTTCTAATTGAGAGTATATATTTGGGAACATGGACTTGTCATTGGATCTCCAATATCCCGTGTTTTAGCTGATTTGCAAATGAAAGAATTTGAAACGTGGGCGCTGACATTCTTTTGTTGCTTACCGCTACTTTTGGGGACGCTAGCAGAAGGAACAAATTGTTATCAAAAAAGGGATAAGAAAAACATGTTTTCAAACCACTTAAAAACTTTTGCGGAGACAATATCTTTTGCTACGGAATTTGAATCTGGCGCTGTAACAATACCTTCCTTGACTGACTAATTCACATTGATAAAGTTATTCTAAATACCCCAATATATCCTAAGCCGACGGGCACAGATGGTGTACTACACTGTAGTTTAGATTATCTGAAGCATGTGTATGCCGGAATCGTCGCACAAAAGTTTCACAGAGCATAGATCCTGTTCACAGAGTAGAAGATAGGAAGGCTGCCCGGAAAAAAGCAATAAACCACTTGCTTGATAGTGGAGGCCCGATGCGGTTGAAGAATACCCATATGCGGATACATGCAACCCCTCACAAACGGCTTACTACGGAGAGGATTGGGACTGTATTTATTCCTCAAAATGATGGAATGTCGGAGTAACTCCGGAGGACAGTAACTTAAGAAAACATAGGGGTGCTTTCCCAGAAAGACCAAATGTTCTTCTCTATACTAATGCAATTTAAAAAGACCCACGTTCCGAAGATAGGACAACCAATTGCGTCCACAAAATTAGTTCCAAACAGTGCGCAGAAATGTACTTCGGTTACCTGCGAGAGAGCTGCGCACAACGATAACAGAACAAAAGAGACGCTAACAAGACCACCGAAAAACGTGATCGTTTGTATTGCTCTACTAAGGAGCTCGATATTAGCGATGAACGCGAAAGATACAGGATTTGTGATCGGCATGTATAACGTCGAACTGTTAGATGGAGGTTCCATTCAAATTCCAAGAAGCTGAATGCTGTCACGGTTGCGAATAAAATTCCTACTACTTCCGTTTAGTCGAGATAATTATCCCAGTTCGTTAAAAGTGCTGTAATAATATACAAATCGTTCCCTTGGCCTGACGAAGTTTGTTTGTCTTATCGAACGGTTATCAGCAAACTATACCAAAGGACGTTTTCCAAAATTTCGAAAAGCAACAGCAGTTACCATTGCTTCGTGGCGTAACATTAGAAATGGTTATCCATATTTTAGTGTACGTGTGTTACTAATATTGCTAAATTTTCCTGCACAACAACAACTAGGAGAAACCTATATTGGTAAACTTTAATAACTGTTATTCAGCTTAGTACTCGTTGAACAACTGTTTTAATGACAAACCTTTTCAACTAAAGAACCCTAAAACAAAATTGGTTTGCTCATAATATATATAAAACAAACCTTGTGTTGACATAACATGGCATACTGACCAATACATTTTAACTACACTACATTCCATTTAACTTCTCTGAAAAGTCTAAATTTTACTGGTTCATCTCAGTCATTTTGCCGGTGTAAAATGCGCAATATATGAAAGTCGTCAGTTCTTGTATGCATATAGCAACACGAAAAAATACCGAAAGTATGGCCACTTGTAAAGGTGTGCAGCAAACAATTTGTCGTGTACAAATGAATAGGATAGCGGTGGGTTTTATAAATATATATATATATATAAATCTCAAGTACGTATAATTATGATTATATAAATATGTATTATATATATCTATCCATCTATTGCGTGTGCCAAATTATGGAATGTTGTAACCTGTTGAGGATAAGCTTTATACATTTGTGTTTTGTTCCTATCAGGATTCCGAATTTTACAAAAATAACCATTGCGTTTATTTCTGGTCACATTCATATGTAATGACCAAATTTGTGGCAGCCGTTACAGAAACTGGATTGCAAATCTCCTGAAACTCTCCAACGCAGGGCCACCCAACCTTCAGGGGCCTACTTCATCTGCCCTATCAGCATAAACTAAATTCTCTAAGCATTTGCAGCAGTCGATTTCGGTTTCTGCGACGGATTTACCAATAGTTGGTCAGTTTACAAAGAACCCGAACCACATTTGCCATCCGCTGATGGAATTCAAAAATTAAACTAACCTGGCAGGTTATCCTCTACAAATGACACAATAGGATAGCCAGCTTGAATGAAATAAACATTTCTTTTCTCTCCAAGTGAGCAAAAGTTAAAAGACGATTTGACCGTGCTATGTCGTACTTGCAATTTATTTACATTTGCTTAGCCAGTAGGCTAAAATAACCAACTACAAGTGTCTTACTAAATTCTTAACCAATGAGTTTATGAATTTATACAATTAACATGCGAACAGCTCTGCTTTACTACATAAGACTATGGTGAGTACACCACAGTTATATTCACTTTATTTGGTAATATAATTTTTGCAATAATTGCTATCCCAATTTGCATTTCAATCATTGCTTTTTACCCATATAACACCATTATTTCATTATTCTATTGTATTGGGGCTCATGGATAAATCCCTTGTAGAAAAGAGGAAAACGCTTGCACACTGATTGACATAGTGGATTTGGCCGTTAGTGGTTAGTGGATAGAAATGTTTACGCTTATTAATGGAAGCTACGCTTAGTTTAATGCCCTCTGAGGCGCTGTTTGAGTAATCACACTTGTTCGTAAAATTATGCTTTCTAGGTGTGACGAACGGCAGGAATTTTCCAGGTTGCTTTCCGTAGCCTGCATCTTTGGGCTTTTAACATCTAGCAATTACGGGATCAATTTAATCTAAATAGTTGTGAACTTGAATTTAAACTTTACACTAGTTCTACAAGTTGAATGAATAAGGCAGCACAAAATGCCGGCATTCTTTAGCTATTATTATCCGACGCTTTTCATATACATAGCATAAAGTTTTAACTTATGTATCGCACATTTGTTATTTACATATTGACCAGTTAAATTTCAACGATAGTCAACGATTTATCTTGCACATTGCTATAACAATATCTCTAGGATGATTCACCATACAATTTGACTGTTTTCATACATACGAAACGAGCTATTAGGCTCCCTATTTATTAGGCACGTTTTCGTATTCTAAAACCAGACCTCCTCTAATATGTCCATATAGTTTAAGCAAAAGAGCAAAGTCTTGTATACATGCCCTTAAAGGAAGAGACGGAGATCGCTCTACGAATAATGACCTATTTCTAAAATTAGTCTGATATGTTGCGGATTAACTGCAAAATCATCAGTAAATACTAGCTTAGTTTGATACTTAATCTTTCTTTAAGCAGTTCAATAACTATATATTACCTATTTCCCCATTAATATTGTTTGTTTGTAATCAGCACAAGGCCTTGGATTTTGTGTTAAGTTATGTATCAAGCTTTAAAAATAATCTTTTATTCTGTTTTAGATGGTTTAATTTAGGTTCTTAATCATTGATGCAAAAAGGCCTATCTCATTCATTTCGTTTGTTTGACTACTCTATTGTTTCTTTTTTCATTCTCTTCACATACATGAAAACTGTCAGGCATATGTATCTTTGCCTGTCCTACACTATTATTTCCTTATTCTCTTATTCGCAAGTTATTATTTCTTATTTATTTTAAATTCAGCATCGTGCTTCAAGTTGTATTACGTACAACACTGTAATACCTAACAGCTGAACATCAGCTGCAACCCATGGAAAAATCTGGGAAAATTTAGAAACACATAGTCTAGTGCCAACAATCATATCTATATACAGATACACGTATATATATAGTTATTCTAAATGAAGCAACTAAACCATAAATATTCAAAATTTATTTGAAGTCAGTCCTATTTTTCGTCCCACAGTAAAGGTGTATTGTCATAATGGTGTCAAAGCCTGTTCACTCACGTATCGCGACAAATGACTTCGTCTTATGTTAACCAGTCAAACTCAAATATACTTGAGCTTCCGCAAATTAAGCCTTCGCCAAAGCCTATACTGCCGATTAAATGCTTTGCCTTTCCATATATATATATGTGTATTTATCCATATATGTATATAACAGCTCACAAATCGCAACCGTTTCGCGACGAAACCAATGAACGCTGTTGTTTAATGTTTGTTCTTAACGTATTTGATAGCGGAATGCATAACTAAGATTTTGCAGAGAGAATTCGAGCAGATCGAAATATCTACTTCTAATAAATTCTTAATACATAATAATTACTTAAGTTGAATTTCTAGGATGCTTGGCATTTTGGTCCAAATGTAGCTGTGCTTAAAACGGCAGGTTAAAGAAGCACAATTTTGAAAAATACCTACAAAACGTTAATTGAACAAACGAGTAATTCGACGCACATTGCATTCATATGTCTAAGTTTTTGTGGTTATGTTACAAATAACTTATCAAACTGCACTGTATATAGGTGGTCTATAGTTTTGGTTACTTAGATTCAATAGGACAGATGTTCAAGCTGTGAAAAATCATTTAACATATTGAGGTGGTTTTGATGGTTCTGAAGTGGGCAATGTATGTGGCGCCATATGGAAGGAACTAAAATAAGTTGTTAATCATGTCGGCGATGCCACCTGGCTGCCAGAAAACCAAAGAGAAGACAAAACTGAAAAGCCAAATGGCGAATTTCATCTACAATACCAAAAATGTTGAAAACTATAGTGCAAACCGACATATAGGGTCTCACATGCCGACTTTTTAGATTTTAAATGTCCCAACAGCACTCGCGGCCACTTCTTTAGGCTTCATTACGTAAACATTTTAAACACTCACCAGGTGCGTATGCCTGTGAAATAAGAGCCCTTTAAGTACCACCAATTTCTTCAGCGTAGAATGCTCTTCCAACGTATAGGTTTTATGTGTCCCGGGCAAACCATTTCCAAAATAACAACTGGATATCATACAAAATTTGCCTTGCTTAATCCGGGAAAATTTCTTCGGTTGGATATAAAATACAAAAACCAATATGCTCACTAGAACCGGTATGCGAATTGTCACGTCTTCTGATAGTAAAACAAAGGCACATCCAGAAAATTATTGCTTAAATTGTTGGTAAATATTTTATTTTGGAGATTTTAATTTCATACAGAATATCCTTTGAAATTTGCTACACCTCAACGATTTATCCGTTTAAAATATGTGTGCGTTTCCTCCATGTAAAAGTGTTAGTTAAAAGCAAGGTAAAAATATAATATATATGTTGCGGATGCCATATCTTCAAAAAGATACTGCTGTTTAGTCAAACCATTTACAAATCTGTGCAAACACATTTTCATGGCCCAAATTATACGGTGGTACATCCGAAAATTAATGAGGGATATTGCTGAGTATATTGTTAGGTATCAGAGTATACGTAATAAGTTTGTTATGGAAGAAGGTTTTGTCTTAGTTTTTAGTTTTAAAAGTTTATGAATGTTTAAATATAAACTTGTGTAACACGGCAATATATAAGTATTGGTAGAATTTTGTGTTTCCGTGATATGGCAAAATTGAAACCTGATTGCCTGTCCACTGTCGAGGCCAAAACTCATTAGATTTATAAATTTAGCAGTATGCAGTATGTAACTATGAAAGCAAGTAACTTACTTACCATTAACTGACTATTCCTGAATGAAAACCGTTTACGACTGAAATGCTTAATATTGTTAAGTTACATAATTAATGTGTTTTAGTCTGTGAAAATGAACTTTTTGTGACTGCATTGTGCTAATTACAAACACAAGCTATGATGTCATATTTTCCTAACATCTATCCAAGAAACAACATATGCGACTATACAATGCAATTTTAGTGGAATTTTAGTGCAAGAAACCAACTTGACAGTCTGCAATAACGCTCCAGATTGCCTTTTGTAACTGCGGTAATATTCTTTTATGACGCACCTAAGCAATTTTTAATAAAGTGGTCAACCGTATGCCAAAGTGTGTTCTCGAGTGAATTTATCAAATACTTTCTAGTACCATTTTGAAAATGGAGTGGTTATGGATTGGTGACCGTTTGCGGACTATGATGAATAATACTACAAAATTCTTTCAGATGTCGAGCTTAAGTATACATAGGAAACGTCATACGTACAGTCAGATTTAAATCAATTTCGACGCGGTATCCTTGAAGTGTATTACACAAAGTTATATAGTGACCGCCGCATGCAGTACGAAAATAATTTAGGTCACCACAAAGCAATGAAAAGCAGAAGATTATGGATTGCAGACACCAGTTTAGTGTTCGTCACAAGTACAGGGCATAAAACATATGTCCCCGCATACCATTTGACTATCTCCCAAATTCCAATCAACTATTATACCCAAAAGTCCCTTGAATATTAGAATACATTACCCTGCTAAATTTAACCAAAACATAATGTATGAAAGATAGCACTATAAATTTTGAAATTTCAGTTGGAAAGAGAACCGTTACGCATGAAAATCGAGAGATATACTTCATTCACAACTATCAATGATCGTAAGTTGTCTGATATTCCTCAGATTTACTCAGATTTAAATGAAAAATCCCACTCGACGTGAAATGGGTCATGGACGTAAATCGTCAACTATTGCTTTAAGCATTATTAACACAAACTGACAGTACCGGCTGGGGTGAATTGGTTGAAGTACTTGCTTGGTAATTCTACAAAAGCTGCAGAAGGAAGACTGTGTTCCGGAATATCGCATACGCTTACACGTTTTGCTAGTGCTTGTAATAAACCGCTGCTTGATTTCGAAGCCCGCTTCCATAAAAGAATCCATCTGAATCGTTGCAAATCACGAAATATAATTTTTGCTATCTATCTGGACGCAAATTTGCAGCTGTATTTCTATTAACAGCAGGCGTACTAAAATATATGCGCCATCTTTCTGAGACACACCAATCGATCCCATTCGGAAGCTAGATTGCGCAGTTAGCATTTGTGCAACTTCTTTCGGACGGTTAATTAGACGGTCAAGAAAGAACACTATCCGATTCCACAGACAGACGAAATTCACACAACCTGTCTTGGAAACAAAGCTTGTTATTCTTGAATTAAGAAAAGCGCGCTATGGTGAAGCTGCTCGTGACTCATAAAAGAAGTCAGAAGTTTAGACCGAAACATGCAAGAATTTATTTAGGCCGATTATAGCTAAGACTATATATGCGCAGGCAATATATTTCAAAGAAATGTAGACAGCTTGATAAGAAGCAAATTTGGAGTTAGTGCTTATACAATGTTACGTTGGCTATTAGTCGTATATAATAAAACCTGTGAAAGTAATTATTAAAGATATAATTCACATCAAAGGGAGCTAATTTAAGCCAAATGCAATCAAATTTTTAGTAGTATTAGCAGAGAGCAGATTAATGTAGTCTTCAGCACCCACGACTTAAATCCACTGCGGGAAAACTTAACTTGTTCTAGATCAGCAGATGCTCTACCCAGCGACATCAAATAGTATATAATTTTGGGGCTGCGATAAACAAATATTTTATTTCCAATTTGGACTCTCCTTATCATAAAACTGCATGCTTAACTAAAGAACTATTACGAAATAAATGAAAAAGTCTTATGCTGACCAGCAGGTCAAAGGTAGGACTAATTGTTTTCCTCAGGTTTTTCCAAATCACTCACTATGTGTCACAAATTGGTAATCTTTGGTATGTCCAGGTAGCTGTATAGAGCAAAGTAAAACTTCGCACAGTCAGAAAAGAAGGAGTTGGTTGCTAAAAGTTGAAGACAGTGTTTACCAGCATTTATTTTAGAACAATATTCAAAATACATATAGACAACAAATCTCGATTTAAACTAACTGGTGAGAAGAAAGCGATTTACATTTCGGTCTCCACGTGTGCACCAATTAAAATCTGCTACTTTCCTGTTAAGCCAATAACGTCACGAAAGGTCTGACAAGCTTGCCGCTGAATTCTTGCAGGCTTGAGTATTACATCTTGGGAAAATTGCCTCCTCGCTGCAAACTTTTATAGTGACACACAAAAATATGCTCGCCGAATTCAAGCACTTATTTCAAAGGCAAATATTATTGCCAACAATATAACTGTCAAATAACGATCTTAATCAACTAAAGTAAACAGTGTTGTTCTCCAGTGGCATGGCAATTCTATCATGGCAATCACATTCCACAGAAAAAGTGGCTATAAAATTCGACTAACCGATTTCAGCGTCTGATTAACAGCTGTATTGATCGTAGAAAAGTTTAATGAAATCGGACTGCTCCGTTTAGAATACGAAATGACATCGAAAGCATTCGATATGTACTTGTAACTAAACACATAAACACGTGCAAGCCTAAGTTGTGTAGAATTGTGGCACTTCGAATATGATAACATCTGGGAATCATAAGCATTTACATTATGCTCAGCTTACATACTCCCGACAGGACACCACAGTGGACGAAATATCACTTTTCAGTTGACATAAAATTGCGACGTGTTTCTTTGAATTTGGTAAAATTTGGGATGTTGACATATAAAGCTTTTTTGATTCCGTTGCAATAATTTCTAATTTAACCAGCTTCATTTGGACTGTGTTCAATGCGCTATGACAATAGTTCTTTTATTTATTCAAACCTAACAAACAGCAGTAGCACATGCTACAACAAGTTACAATGTCGTTAAAATACTTGCAAAATTCACTTGTTTATCATCAAAAACATTCACTTTTCCCTTTTGTTATTAATGCCCAGTTACCTGAGATTATGGAGGTAATGGAACATGAATACGTACATACCATCAGTTACTGATGCATTCTTACGCCAAGCAGCGGAAGTTTGCACTACAAAATCCCTCTAACTTATTGTGCGGAAATTATTCATGTGGGTTAAGAAAACATATGATTTTTATGTGATGGATCGAGCAATTTTGAAGTAGGAGGATTTTCAAAAGGAGGTTACTATATTCAAGTCACAGAAACCAATAGGTTAACAGGTCTGTAGTGACGAACATTCACAATGATGAATATTAACATGATTGGATCTCACATGTTGTTAAGTTGTCCATTCTTGAAAAACACGCGCTACATTTTGCACCCATTGAATGCCATTAATTGGCCTGAAAAGCGATTTACCTGACATACATAACATTGGTAATAGGTCGCGCACCAAGCAGAAGTCATATATTAATATTTCGCACCTAGTCCTCAGCCCTCGGTAGCTCAGTGGTCGAGCAGCGGACCGGGGTTCGATTCCCCGTCGAGGCACATTATTGTGCGTGAATTTTAATCGTGACATCTACTTTCTACAAAATTTAAACTACTCACGAACATCCAAAAATTAAATATGACAGTGTTTGATATTTTACAATTTGGAAGATTTACACTGAATGTGATTAAGTTCATATAACAAGAATTCAGTTAAATAGATTAGATATATTCTGGCAGCGTTCTTAACATAACACATTTGTAAATTGCGTTGCTCACTGAAGCAATAATCTAAAATAAAATAATAAATAGGGTGTAGTTAAAGAACACAGATTTTTGTTCCAATTTGCCGAGCGATTAGGTATGAACAGATTTTCGATATTTCTATTTTTAAATCTGCAATTAATGGTGAACAGTGCCGTCATGCCTTAGGTAGCAGGAAACCTGAATATAATACTAGTTTTGTCATATGCCTCTAGCCGCTTTCCAAGTGTGCAAGGTAATTTGCTGTAGGTTGAAATATTTGATTAAAGTTGACAGTGAAATTAAGCTTTGTAAATGAAGAAAATTTCTGGATATTTTCTCCATGGTCTTTGTTTAAACTGTAGTGTATTCCAAAGCATGGCACATTATAACAAATATGCATTTAAAGGGAAAATTTACAGCAATATTTTAAAAATGGTTTGTCACAAAATATGAATGGGATATGTGGAGCCATTTGTAAATTGACAGTGGTGCTAGTTAACTCATCGCAATGAGGCTGGACCTTACCGTGGTGCGATGGTTTGTGTGCCTCAGCGATCCATTGAGCTATGCTGGGTGGTGCTTTTGCACCTTCAGAGTGACTCATACCAGACTGATCAATGGTTAGAGGTCAGACAAACTCAAACTTGTGTGAAGATGCTTGCTTATTTCTTGCGAGCACTAATTTCCGACACAGCACCCGCCGGAGGGTGACTAGGCGCCCACCAGCCTCGAACCAGCCTTGCACGCAGATCGATCACATTGCGATAAGTTACCGATGGAGAGGATGCATCCAGAATTGTCGCTCGATTTGGAGCACATGTGTGGACACTGATCATGCACTTGTATGTGCTGACATGCGGATGCGCTTTGGAGGACGCCCACGACAACGCTGTGAGCGCATTGACACCAGCCAACTGACAAAGCCAGCTGTTCTGAATGCGTATCGATGTACGCTGACATGCGAGTTGAGTACTCGCTCACTGGAGACAATTGATGGTCAATGGTCACATGTTCGCCAGACCTTACTAGCAGCGGGCAAATCCTCATGTTGTATGTCTAAAAGCCCACATGGAGATTGGGTCGCTTCTCGGTCTCTGGAACTTATCGACGCTCGCCGGCATATCCCGGCTGGAAGCGAACACAATGAAACTCGCAAAGAGCTGCGGGCAAAACTCCGTGCTAGCCTGAAGAGAGACCGCGAATCTTGGTGGTCTCATCGTGCGTCAGAGATGGAAGCGGCCGCTGCCCTTGGCAACCATCGTAAATTATTCCGTCTGATACGGGAAACGGGCAGCGGGAGACCTGGTGTTAGTGAAACAATTTGTGATGAGAGTGGACAGCCTATCCACAATTTGTCAAAACGTTTGGAGAGTTGGGCTGAGCATTTTGAATTGTTCGATTCGCCGGTCAATGATCGCCCTGCACCGTGGGTTTTCCCTTTGGATCCACCTTCTCGCTCAGGTGTCGAACGTGAGATCCGACTGTTGAAGTTGAACAAAGCCGCGGGATAAAAAGATCTTCCTCCAGCCCTATTCAAATTCGGAGGCCATGCTCTTGTGTATGTTTTGCATAAATTACTAGTGAAACTGTGGGAGCAGGAGACTGTCCCAACCGACTGGAGCCGCTCCGTACTTGTTCCCATCTTCAAAGGCGGCTCGCGCTTGTAATGTGGCAACCATAGAGGAATCAGTCTGATCTCCATCGCCTCCAAATTACTCGCCTCCATATTTCTTCACAGACTGACTGGCGCTGGTGAAAGCCAGATTCGTGAAGAGCAAGCCGGGTTTCGTCGTGGTCGTGGCTGAATTGACCACATCTTCACTTTGCGTTTGTTGTTGAAGCACCGTCACATATATTGGCGGCTTACCCTAGTCGTGTTCCTCGACATCAAAGGTACCTTCGATTCGGTTTTTGATGTGCCCTTTGGAATTGTCTACTCAGGAAAGGTGTGCCCGAGAAATATGTAAATATTATCCAAGCATTATAAGCGCGTAGCACGGGCAGAGTGAGAGCTTACGGCAAGCTGTCGCCACCCTTCAATATCTCTAGCGGTGTGAGACAAGGATGCCCGCTGTAACCTTTCCTCTTCAACTTCGCTATTGACGAAGTCATGGAGTTTGCATTTACAGGACATGACTTGGAAGGTGTGGAGCTACTCCCAGGAGAACGACTTCTTGACTTGGAGTATGCTGACGACATTGCTCTCATCTGTGACAGCTCCCAGACGTGCGAAGCCGCGCTAGACAGATTAGCGCTGGCTGTCAGCCGCTTCGGGCTTTGCTTTGCACCATCGAAGTGCAAAGCGCTCCTCCAAGATTGACAGCGATCGCCTCCTGCGCTGACCCTTGGTGGGGATTAGCTAGAAGTCGTTCAGAAATTCAATTATCTGGGAAGTTGTATCAGCGCCCTTGGGATCGAAGACGAGATCACGAACCGTATAGCGAAAGCTCGAAGTGCTGTTGCTAAACTTCGCCACCTTTGGCGGCGGCGCGACATCACTATCGCCCTGAAGGGTAGAGTGTACAATGCAGCGGTACGTTCGACCTTACTGTACGGGTGGGAAACCTGGCCCATATGATCGGCGGACATGAAGAGGCGAGTTAGGTTCGACCATCGGTGCCTTCGCAGTTTGGCTCACATCTTGTGGGAACACCGCGTGAGTAACGAGCGTGTTCGACGCCTTGCTTACGGCCCAGAAAAAGAATCTGAACCGCTCAGCACCGTTATTTCCCGCACCAGGCTCCGATGGCTCGGCCAGGTGTTACGCATGCCAGCCCACCGACTCCCTCGACGTGCGTTGTTTGCTCACCGGGGATGTGGGTGGAAGAACAGGAGAGGTGGCCAAGCGATGACTTGGTCCAGGGGAATGAAGTCCCTCACCTCGGAGCTAGTCTCGGTTAGAGCTTCAAGGCTCCCTGGTTGGGGTCCAAAAGACGGTGAACACGTTTGTCTGGATACACTTGCTGACATTGCAAGGAGCCGACCTCAGTGGCGTTCATGCAGTGAGTTTCTTTGTCCCTCCCCATCCCTTTAGCCTCCCCATCCATCTACAATCTCATTTCCTAGGGTAAATCATAATATTTTTTTCTTTTTGCCTAGTAACTAGCTGGAAGCTTACCGGTACGATGCCTATCCGTTGCTGGTAGCTCAGCTGGCATGCAACTGTTGTATCTACTTCTCCTTTGTGTATTGTATTGTAGGTATGAGTGTATTTCCTTCATGTATTGCGGCACAATAGCGGAGGTGTTTTTCCCACCCCTAGCTTATGTGTATAATGATGATGAAGATGGTGCTAGTTAAGTAATCCCCGTTAGGTTAGCCAAAATGCCAGAGTGCTTCGTGCCGGAGGCGGGAAAATATTTCAAATATGTCTACCAATGTGAACCTTCCGTGAGCATCGTTTTACATAATCGCCGGAAATTTTCCTAAAAAATCCTTTATATTTTGATGTGTGACTGTTAATGATGGTGCAGCAAACTACAATCGGTCGCACTACTTTAGATGATTCCAAGGGTGTTGTATATAGTTAAATTGAATTAACAAAGTAGCGCTTTTGTTTTGTTTCTCTGTTTGATTTGGGATATGTTCGGGGAAGTTGTAGCTGCTGGAATGTCGAAATTCCGGTTATCAAACTGAAAACGCCGTTGGAATAGGCGTACCATAAAAAGGAATGGATATTTCTGGTGTGGATAAATTTAAACGGAATATCTTGGAATTTTCAGCCGGAAATGTTATGGAAATCCGTTTGCACATTTTGTGTAATCAAGCAAATGTAATAAAAAATTAATTATAGGCATTGGCGGATAATGTATGTTTTATTCCTGCTACACACACACAGAAAGAAGCAGAGTAGTGTGTTGTCTTTCCTAAAAAACCATACGTGGCATCCCATTCAGATATGTAGTTAAGAGAAATATGAAAAATGAGGCAATTGGTTGCTTAGTAGGGTAAAATAAATGATATTTAATAGAACAGATATGAGTAGTACCAGAAATATATATATATATATATATATAAAGTTATAGTGAAATTCAGATACACATACACGTGCTTCAATTAATCACACGAATAGCTGGTCTTTAGCACAAAGGACTCCCCTTTTATTTATATAAATGCATTTCACAAAACTTTCGGGTAAAGAATAATTTTGGGTAAACTCTCAGAAAATCCACAAGTTTAGCAGTGCTAATATTGGATAAAGAGTCTACTATGGTAACGATTGAATTTTGTGATTTGTTAAAGTGTCAAAAGAGAAAACTTGAGATAGGGATACAGATGCTAAAACAAGTGCACTAAATAAAAATGCATACACAAAACTCAGTAGTCCGAATTTATTAAGTAGGTAAGCTAAAACCAACCTAACTAAGTAACAATGTCGGTTAGCCAAGATAGTAGCATGTGCCGCTTTTGTACACTTAATTCAAGCTTCATATTTTGAAGGTAGATAGCTTTGGTAATGGATTAGGGTTGTCTGCGTAATCCATGAGCGAAGTGTTCGGGTATTGAATATATGACCTTTAGTTCATTCTCGGTATATTTCTGGCTCCATTCCAGAAGGCGAGACATGATTAAGCCATCTAAGGTCCTTAATTTTCCCTTGTACTTCCATGCCGAAATTTGCTCACCTACTCTCTGCATTAGGAGTCTCGGTGTTCAACCAGGTTATTGTGCATGACAGGAGCATGAGTACTAAGAAATTTCATTGAACAACTCACCGATGGCACTCTATCTATCCAGGTTATGTAAAATACGTTTTTGACGAACACTACTCAGGCGAGTCGCGAAACACGTTTTCACAACAGAACATTTCATGTTTCAGGATAAAAATTCGGCTTCATTTTCTCGATTAAATGACACTTGTATAAAAAGCCCTTTCTTAGGAGCATTGTTTTTAGGTTGCTTACGATTGCAGTCATTCTAATGCTTTACGTCAAATTTGTCAGAATAACCTTTTTCCCTCAGGGCCACGCTGGTTCCCTGTGGTTTTTCGTTGACCATATTCGGTGTACAAATTACTAGCGCCCTGCAGGCGAGAGAATTGATTAAACTCCTCATGTGCTTTGGATTTACTACGCTGTGAAATTTAGTGTACTGCTCAGCCCATGTGTGTTTCTTTGTACCTTTCTGCTGCATGATTGGTCGGAATTACGAAAAACTTGTAAATCCAGCAAAGCTTACCAATTTTCAAATTCGTGTGCACAGGTGAACTGGCGATCCTCCGGTCCGACCTTGGAAGCATTTAGAAACTGTTCCACATGCTTTGCCGATTTGCAAAGTACAAAATTGTCGTCAACATACAGCACGTACATTTCGGTTCAACCAATGTGCATTGTACGTGGACCATATTCCAATTTTGCCATGAAAGTATCAGCCAGCAGCGGCCAGAAGGTAGATCACATTGCCGCTAAACTATCTTACGGTACATATAATTCTTAATGGTGCAATGAACATTCAACTTGAAACGAAACACTACAGTATTAGCAAATTCTCCGGAAAAAGTTCCGTATATGGGCTTTTGCCCAATAAACTCTCATACGTACTCACAGGTTCCGAGCAATGTACTGTTTGTGAACAGCTTCTGGGTATCGAGTTATAACATCTTTCGGTTATCATAGCAATCGTTCTCTTGTGGTGGACAATATATGGAATGCACAGTGGTGATCCTATCTCAGAGGGTTATTGAGCACATTACGACATGGATTTATCCAAGGAAAATTGAGGACCTCAGAGAGATCAAATATGTCTCAACTTCTGAAATGGAGCCTGGAATCTTCCGAGAATGACTTCAAAGTCATCTATTCAATACTAACACACTTCGCTCAAGGATTACGCAAGAAACCTTTATCCATCACCAAAGCTATCTACATTCACCATATGAAGCTTGAATTAGTTGTTCAAAAGCGGTACATAACACTGTCTTGGTCATCCGACATTGTTACTTAGTTAGGTTGGCTTTAGCTTACCTAATTATACACTTCGGACTACTGAGATTTGTGCATTCATGTTTATTTAGTGCACTTGTTTCACCAATTTATCTATATCTCTAGTTAGCTATTTTGAAACTGCAATAAGCCAGAATTTTTATTGTGGCTCTAGTAGATGATTCCTTCAAAATAAGTGCTAATTAAACGTTTGGGTTTTATGAGCGTTTACCGAAAATTTTCATTACCCTGAAGTGATTTCTGAGATTTATTCGTATATTTACATTTATAAATATGTACAGACGTGCATTCTACATTTTTCGGGAAGCTGTATGTGGCCAGATTATTACAAGCGACATGTTGCACAAGATATTTTCTTATTTATCCGGATAAATTCAATATATTTAGATGAATTTATTTATACTGATTTACTTTGAATACCTAGAAACCAATCTTGTCTCTTAATAGTATGGGAGGTTCACAGCTAAATGTTTGTATTAAAAGACTCGTGATAAAGATGGCATTCAAGTAAAAATTTATAAACACCATAGACCCAAACTCGTTAAATAGTGTCCTCTGAATTGAGCAGCCATGTGGTCCGGCATGAAGGATAGGCGTGAATTTCCACCATTGCATTTTCTGTTCTAACTTAACTAGCATAAATGTATTACTGTGTAACGTAGTGTCTATTTCCAGTTCATCCGAATCCTAAGTTCTTTTCCCTCCTACACGTAATTACCCTATATTCAGCAACATTATAATGACATTGATTCTCTTAATTTGGCCTATTTTTTGACCAGCACAGCTTGTAAAGCTTGGTATACTAATCCCAGCCTCAGTACTTTTCTATTGGTGGACGCATACATATTACCATTAGCTCATTTAGATTTTTATCATAATCCCTAAGGGTTCCACATTGATTCCACTGTATTCTTTCCTACGCCTTAACTCACGGGTCGCTCGTGCAACTGATCGCGGATTGTTAACATAATTTTGCAACCGTTTAGGTGATGTCCATTTTGTTTCGTGGTCTCCGTACAAATACACGGTAATATCACGTCAGTACTTGGTTTTGTGTTAAATATTCCTGTGGGCTATGCTGGGTTTGAGCTTCCAAATGTTTTGTAGCGTAACATTGGTTAACCAACGCTGAATTTGTAGCAAGTGGTCAACCTTCTTTTTCTTTGAAAATATCTGCTCCGTCTACTTGCAAATGGCAACGAATAAAAAACCCACTAAGGCTGCCTACGAAAACATGATTGATTCCTGGCAGGTTGATAACTTTCCCCTCCTTGATGAAATGATTTATTGCTCTTACATTCGTTTTATCTTGATCTTACATTCGTTTTAGGACTAATGCGCCTGCAGCTTTAAGGCTGGCGGAACTTAGGTACAACAGCGTGAAACTGAGTTAAAGGTAGCTAAGGTACGGCTAAGAATGAAAGTGTCCTGGTTGCCCCATTCACTTCCCTGCATGCAGTTAGATATTTAATGTAAGGATGGATTTAAGGAGTCGGTTTTTGAATGATGTTACAGAGGCCGCGCCATTGGTAATTAATTCTGCCGTATCGCCAACCGTTACAAGGAGGTTGTCCTACGTCATTAAATGTGCCAAATGTTGAGTTACATTTTTTATGGTAATCAGGAAGCTTACTGGAAGTTCATGAAGTTGTTTGAATATGTTGTCGGGGGCTACGTGAGAGTATGTGCTCTAGCTTGTTTAGTATTGCAGGGGTCATGCAAATGTTGATATAAGCAAATGTGTAATACTGCCCGATGAACAGGCCTAATTCAAGGCTAGATCCGTTCTCTACGATTTGTTTGCCGGTGCCAGGTTGTTCGCCGATAGTTTATTGAAGGTTTCTTGACTGGTCTCACACAACTAGATGGGGGTCAAGATACTTGATTATGAATCTCTTTAAAACTATACAATCATTACGTGGCCCTGTCACAGATGAACTTTACTGCCTATTTGCAATTATTGGCTACGATCGAGCGAATATTCCGTTTTCTCATCAAATGAACTGCAAACCAGGTGTTCAGGTAGACATGATCCAATTGTTCGAAACGAACGGAAATCTGCTTATAAATCATGGCAGAGTTCTTCGACACTGAATCTCGTGTTGTTGGTAGTAGGTTTGGGCAGCTAACAATTTCAATAACGCCGTGACGGCTGAATGAGACTCGACAGAGACGGTTATTTGAGGACACAGAATATGCTCACAATTTGGCCCTGTACACACCGTTAGAAACGTCCAAGGAACCATGTTTGGCTTGAAGCGACAAACATAACTCATCGTGACCTAACTTCTATCGCTGGATGTATCTTGGCACTGAAATCTTGTTATATACAAAGGTAGCTGTTACATTTGTCTGGAGACTAGTCACCTCCGTACCAGCTGCCAGGTGAGCAAGGATTGTAACCTATCACTTGCAAAAAGTAGAATCACTCGATTTTACATAATTAGTCAATGAAAAAGTTTAACATAAAAGAACCGAGCAAGTGCCATAATACTTACAGCACTCTAGGAAATCTCCCGCTCGGGTTGGTACTTGTGCTCTTGATAGACCCCTTGCGATCCATTGAAAAATGTACTATAGTAACTAATGCTTCCTATGTAAGCTTGGTACATGAAGATATTCTACAGCAGGGTGGAGTAAATATCGCGTTCATATCCTTAAAATCCTTAATAGGAATCGCCTGTACTTTTTTACACGTTGGTCTCTCTAGTTTCAGATCGTCTTGTATGAGCGGCTCTGATATTATTGATGCAGACCATGCACAGTGAGTATGTCAATGACCGATGCAACCCGCGACAGTGCCTATCAGTCAGTTAGCTCGGCGGTCGCTATTTTGATAGACATCAACTTAGATTATTTGGAAATATGCCAGGGTCGGGATAACACTGGATGCCAGCGTTCCCTAAATGCACTGATAGGGATACTGAAACTGATTAGAAGCAGCGAGTAAAGCATACTCTGTGTAGCTGCATCAATTGTCGCTCTTGGACATTAACTTATTAATTATCGTTCCGCTCTATATATTTTGCCTCTGCAAAATGGTTGTCTAGAAGCTTCTTAAATTCGGCTACTTAATTCTCCTCTATTACCGGCTGCGGCAAGTTGTTCCAGGTATTCACCACTCTACGTTCGAAACCGCTTCAACTGCGGTACGACAAGTTTGTACCGGTGTCCTCGCGTGCTGCTTTGTGTGCGCGGATGAAGCAGTTGTCTCAACATGGGGTAATCACTCAGATGCGGTGCGTCATGATTAAGTCAACCCTCAGCTGACGATATGCTGTGGTGTACAGCCCTAGTTTCTTACATCGGTCTTCATATGGCATACCTCGTAAGTTGGGAATCAGCCTAGTGGCTACATGCTGCACCCGCTCAAGCTTTTCTGCCTCGCCCAGCGTGATGGGACAACATGCGGGAGTGCCGTGTTCTAGCATTGGTCATATTATCGAGACGAAGAGGCGTGTGGCAATCTCTTCGGACCAAGTGCTGAAGCTGCGACTGAGCGCCCAAAGCATCCGAAGGCTGTTTTGGTACAGCCTATTCGTGTTGTCAATGGACTTTAGGTCGCAGCGTGAGAGCACACCGAGGTCGCGCACGAAAGACGCGGGATACAACGGTTGACCAGCCACTGTGTACGTTCGGCTGTGCTCGCATTTACCCAACCTCATGAATTGCGAATTAACAGGGTTGATCGGAAGGTTAACCTCTGCAGACCATGTTGAGAGGCTGTGTAGATCCTGCTGAAGTAAATCACAATCATTGAGTGTGCGGATTACTCTCCACACCTTCAAGTCATCTGCGGACAACGCACATGGTGATTGGAGTAGCTTAGGCACATCGTTTACATGGATCAGAAACAATATCGGCCCCAGTACAGTGCCTTGGGGCACGCCGTGCTCGATGGACATCAGTCCGTTAGATGGTTGTCCATCTGGACTCTCCACTTCTGATCCGCAAGGAAATTTCTGATCCTTTTGTGTAGCGAACCACCAACACCGTACATCCTCAGCCTGTTAAGGAGCACTGCATGGTTAACCTTGTCAAAATCCTTACTGAAGTCAATGTAAATGACATCGACTGAATGGCCTTCTTCATTGCTTGTAACCACTCGTGCTTTGTCCACAGTAAGCTGGTGATGCACGAGCGACATTTCATGAAACCATGCTGTGCGAAGGTCAACAGTTTTTTGACTCGAGAAGCTGCAGAAGGTTCTTCTTCACGATCTTCTTGAGCGTCTTTGCCAAAACAGCAGTCAGGCAGATCGGCCGGTAGTTATCCACTTTACTTGGGTTACCACCTTTCGGTATACGCTTTACAACTGAGCGTTTTCAGTTGTCTGGTAACAGTGCAGTAGACAGTGATCTGTTAAACCGTTCAGTTACAGAAGGCGCAATGATAGCCGATAGGGACTTGAGGATCAGTGGGTGTATACCATCTGGCCCAGTAGGCTTTGTCCCGTCAAGGTCTGCTAGAAGCGCACATTCTCAATATTGCAGTCCAGGCTGTTAAGTTCGGCTGGAGCGGGACTCATCGAACTCGTTACAGACACCGGGTCACTTGCAAATACGGAGGCGAAGTGCTTCGCCAATGCGTACGCACGATCTGCACTCGAGGTTAGGGGCTGTCCATCGGAGCCTTCGAACACTGGGACATTGGCCACAGGCTTCAGGCGCCGCTTAACGTATGCAAAGATCCTCTTGGGAGCAGTTTTTGCGGCGGCTGCAAGCTCCTCGTCGAGGCTTCTGCGTTTTATTATTTTCACTTTGTTGCAGCGATTTCGCTGTACCTTATAAGCATTGTAGTCCTCATCAGAGCCAGATAACACGAACTTGTTCCTTAGTCTGCGTCGTCGTCGGGCCAGTTTGTTGCACTCTTTTCGAACCAATGTGGTTTGACTGGCCCAACTTTCCGAAATTTGAGGGGTACAAATGGGGCGCACAACGATTTTACCCCCTCTTTAATGATAGTCCAACAGGTTTCAATAGATGAATCCTGTGGTAAAGACCAATCTATCTGGCTCGCTGCTCGAATGAGGCCATTAAAGTCCGCCTTCCAATAGTTGAATGTTGGCTCCTGTGGGGGAGAATATGGCAGTGGTAGTCCTAAGCTGCCGATAATCATCAAGTGGTCACTCGCTCCCAGAGGCTATACGACTTAAATGTTATGCACACGCTGCTCACAGCTAGTCAAAAGTAGGTCTAAGCATGATCGAGCCGCGCGCGCAGTAATGCGATTCGCTTGGTTATTGTGCTGTGTGGTCCCTGTGTCAAATAGCAAATCCGTAACGTTCCTTTCTACTTCACAGTGGCTGGGGAAAAGTTCAGCTTCAGACCACTGTATTCGGGGCAAGTTGAAATCGCCCATGAGTAGGAATATCTGACGACTCATGTGGTTGCGGACATGCGGCAACCAGTCCAAACTGCGGCCCAGTGGACTGCGATATATTGCGCCCACGAACAACTCGCAGCGTCTGAGGTGAATCGAACAACATAACAGCTCACATAGACGATCAGCGCTTTGGTAGGCGCTCACTAGTCTCCCACATAAGGAAGACTTTATGTAAAGTAGAACGCCACCGTGATCATTTGATGGTCTATCACAGCGAAAGCATGAGTAGCCGGTGATTTCCACTTCTTGGGCGGTTACCTCGGAGTTTAACCATGTCTCATCAAGGCCTAATACGTCTAGTCGCTGAGAGCTTACAAAGTCGTACAGCATATCGCGCTTGTTTATAAGACTGCATATGTTAGTAAAGGCTACACGCAGACCGCGGTAGGAACCGCTGGGCGCGCCTGCAGCATTAGAGACCTGTTGATCGGTATTCGTGGAGGAATCCGGGCAACTACCCAAACATTTACATTTCGCAGATTGGGTTCTCCATCCTCCTTGCGTCGCTTTAGTTCGATTATAGCAGACTTGAGCTTTTCTCTCTCTGCCGGGTCTTAGTCAGCGCGCACGTGAATCGATAGACCTTTCAGCCTATGAAGACCGGACAAGAGTAACCTGGGACTTGCTTCCTCGGCAAAAGTTACCCCCATATTCCGACACTTGCCCTCTATTCTTTTTTCTAGACAGGCGATCTGATGAACTTTGAGCCCGCCCTCATTTACATCGAGTTGTCTATCAATCAATGATTGTAAAAACTCGACGTCGTGCTCATAGCGCACCTGAAGGTTGGAGTCACTTGATTCAGGTGCGTGAAATATCTTGAGGCTACGGTGCCTCAGGTCGTTAGACACTGGTCTTGGTTTCTTCGATGTTTGTATTTTCCATTCGTTATCGTTAATATGTTTATTGCAAAATGGAGGTTTACTCTCAACTGAACATTTTGCCGGCCTTGAGAGAGATCCTGATGGAACTTAGTATCTTGGTTCTGGGATGGACGCGATGTACTAGGTACTGGCTGCTTCCATGCCTGTGGTGTAGCCCAAGGCGAGCTGGCCATTTTAAAGCATTTCGTTGTACTGGTCCACTTGCTAGACGTGTTGGTTCTATTCTGCGTAAGTTTAGCTTAACACAGTTTACAAAGGATCTTCAAAAATTCGTTCTGAATATCCTAGATTACACGAAATTGGTCTACTGTTAAACCAACGCACGAAATATGAAGCTTAGCACAGCAGAGACTGCATGTAATTGCGCTAGCTCAATGTCCAAGGACTTTGCAGCAGATTCCAAAAGGATGAACGATAAGGTGTCAAAAGAAAAGGCTTTTTGTTACAAAAATTTTTGTTTTGCTATTACTTAGCCCAGTTGGTCTACATATTTAAATTGGAGCTCTGTGAATTTTGTACAGACATACGTAATGTGACGAATTGCAGCCCAAAGTCTTTTTGTATATCTGTTAAGAATGTATTGGTTTTGGGAATCCGTCTTTATCCAGAGAAGATGAAACAGCCCTATCTATCGTAATATGTTCCATACGCCTCCTCGATGGGCATTCCTAGATAGTCCTGTCGTAGTGTAATCGGTATGCTTATGTTTCCAACAGTTACAAGAGAGCTCTGAGCTGGTTGTGCTGTTTGAATCAACGAATACTGCGTAACCCATCGTTATGAAGAAGGTGTATCTCAGTATAACGAAAGAACGATATTAAGGGTTACGAAATTATAGCATTTTGTGAACGGATGCGGCCGAAAAACAAAACAATTTGTTATTTGCCGCTTCACGCAGTTAATACCTCGAAAAATTCCGACATACTCTGTGTGGTATTCGATGTTTCTGAAAGGTACAATGGTCTCTCTCTTCATGATTAACGCTTACAAGGTGCAGACACTTTGATTAAATTAGTTAAGGTACTTATGCTTGTCAGTCTTAAAAGTCTTGCTGTTTCCCCTTACGTTGGAAAAGTTCACGCAGATAAGTTTGCCTCTACGTAAAAGGGGAAATGTCGGTTTCTTTTTTGGAAGGATGAGGTGATACGCGCAAAGTGGTTGTATATTAAATGATGACATATATGCGTTCGGTACAACGACATCAAATTTCTGTGCTAATTTCGTCTTGTGTCAAATAGCTGATTAATGGAGACCTCACTTTAGCGAAAAGATGGCAGAAGCTGTTTACAACACTTTCTATGTTGGCAACATCTTGATCTTGTTACCAACCGTAAGAGAATCAACTCAATTAATCTCACAACTCAGGGAGAGACCAAATATGGATGCATTCATGTTCTACAAATGTGTCAGTAATCACGAATAGGCGTGAATTGCGGTTTTGCAAGCAGATATCGCTGAGTTAAATAAGCCAATACCTGGATCGCCTGGTTTGGTCAGGCTGATGATAGAATTAGCCTGGGTTTCTTTCAAGAACATTTTCTCTACAGTTGACAACACCAGTAAGGCAAAATGCGAGGATATCTTATTTGCAATGTCTTCTATATATAACCAGCTGAGTTCAATCGCCATTTCATCCAGTTCATGCGCGTCCAAACTTGCCTTCCCTTCTACACACAATTACCGCTATGCTCAGTGTTATTATGATCTCACTGATTCTGATAATTTATTCTGTTTGTGTGGCTGGCACTGCCCGTACAGCTTGGTGTATTACAATTTGCGTCGGTACGTTTCTATTAGAGGAAATCATACCTATTATCATCAACTCATTTGAATTGCTAGTACAAGCCCTGATCGTTTTTCATCGATTCTACTGTATTCTGAGCAATAATTGTGGGCATAGTTTTGAGTTTTAACACCGTTTAGGTAATGTCTATTTTGACACTAAGACCATGAATTAATACTCCTTAATCTCATGTATTTTCTTGGTTTTCTGTTGAATATTCCAGTGGGTTTTGCTTGGGTTAAGCTTTCAGAGGATTTTAGCGTTACAGCCATGTCATCATCGGTGTTTGATATAACGTGATCATCTTATTGCCTTTAGCATGAGTTAAATGAATAATTTTAGTGAAAATGTTTGATAAATGTTGAGTGGATTACCTAAAACATAAGAAAAGAGGAATCATCTTTATTATTTGAATCTTAAAATTCGATCTAGTGGACCTCTAGCTTTCAAATAAACTTGAAATTTCTACAATTAAGCGTGAAGCGCAGAAGAGTATTAATTTGGATACGGTTGATATAAGCATAAGGATCGACGTCCATTTAACATGCACCGCAGTCACAATATAGATTACTGCTTCTTTTAGGCCAAGTTTGAAATCCTTACGGCTTTACCAGGCTTTGCTAAAGGATTTTTAATCACGTTATGAGCAAAGCGTCAACCGCTAAATATTAGGCACTAGGTTCCACGCAAGTCAGAGTATATCTATCTTCTGAGTCCAAATGAGAACAAAACTATCATGGAGTGACAATGTTGTGAGGAGCAACACCAAAGCACTTTGAATTCGCATACGATCGCTGTGAACGGAATGTCCAATGTCGGTTTTAAAGTTCTTCTTAATCTTAACGGATTTTACGTGTCACAATCCAACCATATGACGGATGCTGCAAATAATATCTTCCGTATACTAACCATCCCATTTTCTATGAAAGGAGAGGAGATGTTACATGTGGTGCAGTATTTAAGTGTACAATCAGAACTTGTTTTATTAAGTTGAAATATTTTCTGTCCTTGTTTTAACAAAACTAGTGGGAATTCAGTTGGGAGTAGTTAATTTGCGTATAAAACATATTAATTAAATTAATTAAGATTTAATGCATAAGAGCTACTAATTACATTCTCCTGTTTGAGCTAATTGATTGTTTTTATGATGCCGCAGTTGGGCAATTCATTTCGTCTTCCATTAGATTAACGCAAAATTGCGTAACGATCAATAATGGTCTTTAAATAAGAAACAGTGGTAATCATGACATTCTATAAGTTAGTTATTCTTCTTGCTGCTGCAGAGGTGGGCGCTGCACTTTGTACACATTATCTCTGTCCCATCATTGCTTTGCTATATTTTGCATCATCGCCGGGCACTATCAGCCATGACCTCGGATACAGAGATTGAGGCGGATTTATTACGATGAAACAGACTTATACGGACCACGGGTTTTCATTGCTTGTTCCATTTCCAATGATAATATATGCTGTTATAAATTCCTCTTAGACATTTCTTTGTCTTACTTGGGATCGCCTAGGTAATTTATAACCTGAAATCGAGCAAGTATTTCTATTTATGTAGTGGTGAGGCCATTGAAACCTAATCTGATCAAAGACTGACCAGCTGTTGTCTATTAACTTTTCGAAACCAGATTTTGATTTAATAACCTGTGCATCCAGAGTATACACGACACCAATCAATTTAATATATAGGGTGCTCATGCTTGGAAACTAGGCGGACATTTAACCTTTCATGTTTCTGTCGTAGTTCTGAATATAAGGTAGTTAGTACCTCGGACGATACCGGCAACATGTCCTGCATTATTGTCAAACAACTTGATCGATCGTAATTTCAACTTTTCAGCAACTACTGTCTGTAATTTGCTAATGTACTTCTTCAATTTTTCTTCGTGTATGAATCTTCGCTGAAGCTGAAATCTCGTAGGCAATTTATCTGTTCGTTTTCAAGGGCAGAGATTCCATGCGAAGGAAAAACCAATAAAATAATAAGAAAAATAAGTATCGAAATATAGTAACATGGATCTTGGTCCGTATAACATGCAATTGTTGGAAAATGTTTCCAATAACATGAATGTCAGAATCAGTTTTCACTTGAAGGTTTTAACAGAATGCACAAGCTTTTCGTGTCGCAAGCACAAATATATTTCATTCCCATTCTGTTGCGTTCTTGAAATTATATTACTTCAGTTGAATGGGACCAAAACATCGTCAACCGCTAATGTTCGTTCTAGAAAGTTACTCAGAAAGTTTGGTAATATATAACCAACGAATTTTCACATTAGAAATGTGCAACTTTATTGTCAGCTGCCATGTTCGTTTTATCAATGAGATGGATAAATCAATAATCTATTCCAATATATTACTATAAATTACCTCATCCATCTATGTCTTTCAACTATCGAACAGAGGAATCTGTTTGATAGTTTACTCCTGGTTCGACATCTGACAGCACATTTACCGTATGAAATGCCTAAGTCTATTTTTTCTATCTAGAAAGCAAACATATGAATCTTCAATTAGGTAAAATATGCAAGCATATTTCTTTTATAAATAACAATTGAGTTTATTCTAATTTCGAAAATAAAGAAAACTTGGTATATTATTCAAATAATAGGGAAAGAACAAATTGCACAACATATGAAATGTTGCCATGGATTACAATTACAAAACGGTTGAACTAAAACAACGTTCCAATCACATGCAATCATTGGCGCATAAGTTAGCAAAATGGCACAAATAATCAGGTGTCATTAACTTATAAACTCTCCAGCTCAAATAGTGTATTCTTATAAATAAGTAGTAACGGTGTACAGTAATCCAGCTAATATACGTTACTTCAGTAATACTTAACACAAATTCTGAGAAAGTCCTCCTAATAATGGACCAGAATTCAGCTTACACTTTCGTACACAATACGTCCAGTAGGTGTAGATACGAAATCAATCTCGAGGCGCATTTTTGATTGGTTCCGATGGAATCAAATTAAGAATGAGCAAAGATTCAGTACAGGTAAAAATGCGCTTGCTTTATTTTTCTAGCAGAACAAGCTACGAGTAAAGCTTGCAGAAAAAGTATGTGAGTTCACTGGTTGAGAATACTACAACCTAATCAGTTGCTGGATAACAGTAGTGTAAGTGCGAATTTAATTTAAAATAGCAGGACCAATTAGCGGCCGATATGGATAAGTTACTCAGTGAAAATATCAACAATGGATACTCAGTCACTTAACGCCTCTTTAAGTTTATGTTAGTTATAAATCTCATTCGAAGGCGTAATTTAGATATTTCATATTAGCTTTGTTTGGGCAAAAGGTTATGGGGAAGAGGGGCAAAAGACCATCGGTTATTTGCAAATATTGGTGGTAGGAGATGAAGCAAAATTTTGGAGAGAGTTCCAGAATCATTAAAACGAAGACGGCTATAATATACACTAATCAGGAAGGTACCTCTGTGATTAGTGTAATGGCTCTGTTGCAGCATGTGACGGCATGCTTGAATAGGGTCACTCACAATTTCATAAAGTATAATGACATCACTACGCAGTTTTTGTTAGCGTCCACTAAAAGCTTCCAGGGACTTCAGCCTTCGCGGGTAAGGCATAGTTCTTTGGCTCTTGTCCATATTTGTAGCCTTGTGTTGTGATTAAACTAGCATTCGAGTTCGCGCTTCAAATAATTTTGCCAAGTTTGAATGGCGTATCAATATTGAGGATGCAGGTTGTGGCTGTGCACCATCAGGAGGATAAATAAATCAAAACTTCCGCATGCGAACTGTAACAGCCATATTTACTGGCTGTCTATGCCACAGCTGCAACAATATCGGTTCTGATAGTCCGTCTGTGGTCAGCGGAGATGTCCTTTGTGATTTTTCCCAAAATATTTGCACAGAGACCGAAAGCAGCTTGCAAGGCGAAAAGAAAAGCTTCCTCATATATTACCTAAGAAGTTTGACTTTATTTACATTTTTCTAGTTTTATAACCTTTAAATCACATTACGCGAGATGGAAAGAAGTGGAACGTAGGCTGGTCAGCCGTCAGAAGGAAAGGCATTTAAAATGAACAGGGCAATGACTGGAAGCGTATTGCATCTCTTCTATTGGTAAATGTGAAATCTGTAGAAGCTGGATTTGAACATTTGAAATGAATGAGCCCATAAGAGCTTGTAGCGTGTCGAGTCGAAAATGTCTGCCAGATAGCCACATGCATTGATTAGTGTAATATAAAGGAATTGAAACCTACGGTTACATTAGAGTCTCTTTTTTACGACTGAAGGTGGAGTTCGAGATTGACTTGAACGTCAGCACAATCTCTCGCTAAGCTGACAGTTGCCTCATGCAATGTAGAAAGTATATGCAATGCCGGAATGCATGAATACGATGGATAGCATAAGGCTAAGAAGGGCGTACTTGACTAATTTGGTTTACTTGGAGGCAGAAGGCTGGTGATCGGTATGGGTAGATGACACGAACATGTCACACCGACCTGGAAAGTATCTTACAAGTGGAGCTGTGCAGTTCAGGAAGACTTCTACTACTGGCACCGTACTCTCATCAACTGAACCAACTCGAAGGAATTTGGAGTATCTTTAAGGTCTGCGTTAAGCAAGCTATGATGCGGCGATAGTCTGAAATACTCCGAGGGGATCCGGATGGTTTACTGAGCAACACTAAATGGAGGATGCAGTTTTGGAGCAGGTTGTTGCAGAAGGATGTGTCTGCGTGACGCTGATTCAATGTCAACAAATGGTACAGCATGTACGAAATACCTGTAGACTTTCATTGCAACAACTCGATCTGTAACCCATCTATAACCATTGACATATTAGTTGATAACGTTCACCGATGTTTTTTCTATAAAGCATTGTCGCAACAACCGTTGTAGGGTACATGCATTCTTTCAGTTGGCATTTTCTTTAGCTCTGCTAAGGTTCACTCGGGGATAGCAATAATTACTATAAACTACCATTACATTGGGTTCTCGCAGCAGTGGTTAACCACGTGTTGTTAACAGGTCGTTATGTGGTAGATTGCGAGCTATTGACATAGCGAAGTTATGTCACACGCCGTTCCAACGAACGTACGCAAAATTGTACACTTTGACTGCGTATGTCATATATGCTAGTTACCATAGGCGTTGGTGGTTTGTTTATGACCCATGCATATGACCCTGCCGAGAGTAGTTTCAACAAGTGGGCTACGGTCAGATTTTATTTGATGCTGACAAAGAAAAATATGGCTACTTGCTTAACCAAAGAAGGGCAAGAATGACGACAAACTCTGGCATGTTATACAAACTGCTTTTCAGCTGCCCAATTGCAGAAAACTTAGTGAAAAGAATCGAACGGGCCACGTTCGGTTGTTTGATAATGCTAAATGATTTACGTGGGTTTTCGCACATTGAGCACTCAAGCATGTGTCGGAAGATCGAATTGTTAGATAGGGTCTGACCATTTGCCACCAAGTTGGAGAAATATGCTCTGTAATAATTATGCACCGTCTTCTTTCATTTCTACCAACATACTCGCTACCACAATTACACGAACCAGGTAAATGTTTAAGGCGGTAATTTGAGGGTCTGGTTTGTCCAGGTTGGATGTAAACAGCAACTTGTTACCTTGGTGAAGTACAAGCGCAGCGGCGTAAATTGATGTCGACGGTATCGAAATCTTATCATTTTGGTAGTAGTAGCGTTATGAACAATATTTTTAAGGGATGCCAAGCATCCGGTCATTCCTATTACTGCCGTTCGCCTTTGAGTATCGTGCTGTGAACTCTTGATAGCTGTCTTTACGTAACTTCGAGGAAACTCGTTACAGCTACGGAATTCCCACCCTAATTTTGAGTGGCGAAAATGAACATTTGATATGTGTCATCTGACGTAAGTTAGTCAAAACTTTTCGCTGAATATATCACCCTAATTTCGCGAGTACGATTTCAGAACAGGCAGTTGAGACCGTTTAATTGAAGGTTTTGCTTTCAACTGCCTAATCACAGTATCTGTTATTAATGGGAAGCGATGTTTTCTAGCTTGATTACTCAACGCAAAACTTCGTGAAGAACTATGCCGGACAAAGGCTCGACTGCAACACTATAAGCTGCATCAATGTATCATATGTCAGTGGCAAACTCTGACATGTAAACCAACTGAGGAATTACCCGAGGCGAGAAGCGACCTGAGTACCACGACATGCGAAATTAAGGGGCTTGTGAACCGTAATTATGGTAAATGTACCTATTTCTATTAGTCATTTAATCGGAGTTAGATTAGCTTAGGATCGTTGGCTTGTGCAGGAGATATTCTCTCCAGGTCGATGGTTGACGATGACAGTTTATTCGTATGAGCAAGTAATAATGCATCCAAAGTGTTGTTGGGACCGTCGATGTGACGAGCGTCCACACATTTTCTTATGAATCTGCTGTGGTAGTTGACTATGTCGTGGCGTCAGCCTAGACTTCTGACAGATGGTAGAATGGGGTAGGCTATAATCGCTTGAGTCTCCTTCGGAAGAGTTTTGATGCCATTATTATTCCTCCTGTTACCTAGGAACTCAACAATGGGATCACCAAAGGGGGACGCTGGAAGTATTTTTTCTACGTGTGCGCCAACATTTACACAGGCAATTTCTGGAAGGCTTTCAATTAAAAGAACCAGGATTCATCCTTTTAAAGAACGGATAACAAGTTTTGTACGCGACCATACAAACATCATCATTCTCTTCATCAGGATATCGCGCATAAAATATATAGCCAACCAACATAACAACATAGCCACTGTGACCTAATGGGATGCTCATACCTAATCGATCGACCATGGGTTCCTTTACCAGGAGCACAATATCAAGTAGAGAACGGTACGTTAATGGTTCAAAATATCCTGACAAACAGCACGCAGTTAAACGGGTAGCTGAAAATAACCACTTAAAATCACGCTTTATACGATCACGATCAGAATGCAACTGAAGATTTGGCCAGTGACAGCCGTCGCCATTACTGGCTGTATTTGACGTTCCCTGGTTGCGAAACTGGGTTTAATTTTATATATCTCCATCCCGGGCAATAGTTACTTGAGACTTTACCGAAGCGATGGTGGAAGTAGCAATACGACCACTTACTTTAGTGTGATGTGCTGCGGCGCAGGCCGCGAGGACTTCGTCGCTTAGTAGTGCGTTCAAGTCGAATAGCGGGCACGCTGAGTTCAATACGGGAGATTCTTTCGTTGGTCTAATCAAGCTTAGTGTTATGGGATGAGCTGGCTGTGGTGGACTCAAATACCTCATTAACAGTATTCCTATAGAGAAAATTGTGCGTTTTCTGAGCAGTTTCTTTGAGCTTTTCAAGAATGATTTCGTTGATAAGAACTGATAACATCGCTGTGATGTTTGCCAGAAGGCATTTTGTCCAATATTGGCGGAGCATGGAGTCCTCGAGTTTCGACGAACCAACTAGTAAACGCACGTGTCTAAGAAGTTGAGAAAAGGTACCACCACCAAGCTCAAAGCCAGAAATTAACAGTTGCAGACGAGCCTACTTAGACGCAGTGGGGCATTTAAGGACAGCTGCTTTAATTTTTCATACGCGCTTCTGCAGGCATCAGATTAAATTTAATAATGACTACAGGGAAAATGGAGATAGGCAACCGCCAAACGACGTAGGAAAACCCGAAAGATTGTGAAGTGTTCATACGACATCGGAAAGTGGCTTCTACCTGAACAAACCATACAGGTAGATTAGAAATTTCAGAGGTAGGAGGCGAGAGTTCGACGGAGTTGTCAGTAAAATCATATGGGATTTGATCAGACATGAATAAGAAAATAATTAGGTGTTCACAAAAAATAAGGCGACGTCACAGATTTATGTAGTGTTCGAAGTAATAATAGTAAGGTTTCAGTCCCTTGGGAAAGGCAAAAAGATGGAGAGAGTCATATCACAGTTAAGTCCGAATGGTAGGTTGCGCTATACCTGTGGCAAACGTAAAACACGCTAGAAATAGACGTCCGATAGTTATTCCGCGTCTAACCACAATTCGCAAGCATCTTACGCACGCAAAATCAGCACAGCCAAATATCAGCACGACGGAGTACGGGACACGAAGTAGTATATTGTAACTGTTAATTCAAACAAATTGCACAAAAGATGTCATAAAAAATTGATGGCATTAAATACAAAATGTAAAGGATTGACGATCACTACACCACCCGCATGGTCTTGGTAAGCAACCTTCACTAGACCTAATATCTGTCTTTATGAATTATTAAGAAGTCGCATTTCGCACTTTAATTAAACATTGTTGCTTTTATACCTCAGACATATAGCCGACTTGATAACCAACTGATATCACAGTGAATAAGGTCTAATTTCGCAAATGTACTTCATCGTAAATTGATGTTAGTGCATTCTGACATGTGGAAGTGAATTTACCATTTTGCCGCCATGCTAAATTTTCTTTGTTATTTACATTCAATAATTTTTATTTTAATTGTATTTGGATCAATGAAACTTACAGATTAATTACAAATCTTCCGCAAATAATTACTTGTCTCTGTGTTCTAATCTAACTGTATGAAGCTCTGCTACTAATAAGACATTGGGGCGTAGGCACCAACACTTTCGTTTTGGTATACTGAGAGCGCCGGGTCATATAGGATTTAAGCCAGCAAAGAAACGGATATGATGTATAAAACTACTTTGTCTCAAATAGTCTTTTGTGTAGGACTCGATAAAATGTTCTATATAAATCAATATTGAAGACAGTGAACTCTAGTAGAAAACCAACCAATTTAGTAAAAGTATTTAGGCAAATAATTTTGCAAAATATTCACGAAGAGAAATTTAAAACATTATGTAGTTTTGGTGACAGAATGTGTGATATGATAAAAAAGGTAGCGTTTCCACTACTATTTCTAAGTCACTTGGGATAGGATGGGATTATAAGAAGTGATGCGAAAGTTACGAAAATCGGATTGAGGCCAAAGTTTGTATTGCGTTACGATAACAGATTTCTTTAAATGTTGGGGAAATTTGCCCAATTAAAGGAAATGCGAATAATCAAATACCTACCCCAATTTCATAAAAACCATACTTAATTGGAGCAAAAGAAGCGCTGTCTGAACCAGAGTTCTATGATGGCATCAACAAGTTAAGCATGCATTTAATTACTACGATATTGAAGTACACATTGAAACTGTTTTGTGAAAGACAAATTACACTGCAGGTGGCAGAATAGCATTTTCGGTGTTAAAAGAGGCATCAAAGTAGGCAATATGTGCATACGCCCCAGCAGTATGCGTATCCAAATCTTTGCTTCATTGAGTAGTTATATGCGAGGTTAGGACAGTTTGTTTATTTATTTGTTCAACTAAAATTTGATTCCTAACTATTAACTCTGTAAGATGTTTTCATATTCTGTAATGTTTTTAAAATACATACTTTTGTAGACGCAGCATCACGCTGAAATCATGAACGTTCTCATAACTTCAGGCTAGTTTGCGTATTTCTCCTAATCTTATCAGCAACAGGGAAGATTGCTGAAACACTTGTACAATATATCTTCTTGCTGAGCTTTGGTCATTGCAAGAAACAGTGTATGTTTTGAAAAAACCAACCAGCTACATCCTGGTGGTCAAGAGAGTCGAAGGATTAGTCCTAAGCATGAAACCGGAGTATAGTAGCAAATGAGTTCTAGATTGAATTTCATGAGAAAACACTGTATTTTTGAAAGCATCTGTGGAAAATCTACCTGTATGTTGCAGACGCCTAATATTTGATCGCATCTTGGAAGATCAGTTTTTATATGAGTGAAATGGAAGTTGGGTTAAATTAGAACCTAAGACCAGCATAAGTTTTCCCCTTATAATCGGAAGGATTTTTGAGTTAATCCTCCGGTCACAAATAGAGCTTTTTAGCTTGCAAATGTCCCAGTTATAACTAAACTAGACCAGTGTATGTTTTTGGTTTGTGTTTCTTGTAGTTTACTTTGTATTGCAGAGTATTTTCCCAAATGCAGCTAAACGTATTAAGCACTTGTGGCTCGTCATAACTGCTGATATATGGTAGGCGAAATAAGCAAACGTAACAGGATCAGCGACAAAATTAGTTCGATAGATTTAACAATATAGTAAACGGAAGTATGCACTCACCTGCAAACAGAATTTGTGAACAGTAACTTATACAGCCGTTAACTGTAGCCATATTTCGAGCACAGTAGACCAACAGTTATTTATTTAGTTGAAACATTTCTGTGTCGTCAAGTATGATTAAGCGAAAAAAGGTAAAGTTTATAAAGGTAAATAAAAGTATGGACCAAAGAAAAGGTTATAAAAAAATGAATATATATTTATATATCAGATAATCCAATTCGGTAAGAATTTCACTTCAGGACTGAGACAAATATTTTATTATAATTTGAGCCCATATTATTTCCAGAGATATCGGCTGCAACTACTTCACAGTACGCGACATATCGTCCGTTAATACCAAAACAGAAACGTTATATTTGAAGCCATTCCAAAAATGTTTTAATGTTGGAGACCTTATTGTACGCAAGCGAACTAATATTTTGAAGTCACTGGAAGGAGGAGGGAAAGAAGGTGCAGATAAGTCTAATTTGGGTGTGATGGAGTAAAAGGTTTTTATCACACTCCACGTAGCAGTTTAAACGGCCAAGGAATCCGGGAGAGCCATCTTATTGTGTTGTGAAAAATCCTTTACTGGTCACGGATGACCGTTTTCATTGTCAGCCTTAGTAAAATTGTGCGCTTCATCCAAATCAAATAAGGATTTTGATAGGACTGAAATACCTTTGAGGTTAACTGCTGTCATACCTATATATATCTCAAGAGTCTAGCTGTTTTACTTATTGATATGCGTATAGGATTCGATGTATTAATTACACTGACGTCAAGTCTCGTATAATAATCCAGTATAGTTCTGTCACCTATCGTAAAACATCAGGCTATTTTAGATAGATGTCTGATTCTGGATTGCTGCATGCACCGATATCAGACGGTGTCTATCAATATGGATTTTTCCGTACTGGAGCAAAGAACAACATATTGTAGATCGCTAATAAGCACAGGAATATTCTGTTTTAAAATTGGACAATCAAACGTGGTTGCAGAAAGATCTAATTCGATGGAGTCGACTAAGGAGTCAATGCAATGCTATCGCACTAATCGATTTAATCGCTTTCAACGAGGACAAAGTGGTGTTGTTTAATATGAGCTTTGGTGGTAGATCTTGGTAGATCTTGCATGATGAAATTCATGTTAGAGTCGGATTCTCTCTAAAATATGAGTACCTCGTTAAATCACCTAAAGGACCTTATAACTGCTTAACTTAAAATTATCATGGTAAATAGTTTCGTTACTTAATCAGAAAATCATTGGCCTTGTATAAGTTAACGATTTTTTCGTAGTCAGTTGCAACTGATATGTTTCACCGACTGGGTTTAAGCCAATGTAAACGCATTGCTGATCGTTTTAAGTTTCACCTCGTACGGTATGTCTAGAGCAACTATATTCTTGCCATTTTGTATTTTAAGATCACCACAGACGCTACAGAAATGAGGCAGATTTATGGCCCATTCCTATTACCTTGTGCTACGTTAGATTTCTGATGAGTTAAATAATAAAGATATGTCAGGTTATATGTGACAGTATCCAGCCGCAAAAGTTTTAAATTTTTCTCATTTAACTGCTTATAAATAAAGGTAGTTCTGATTGTTAGTGAGGATAAATGATCAACAATTATTGTTGCACAATTACATGAGACATATCAGAAATATTAAGACCTGATGAGTTTCAGAGTTGTAGGCTAGTATTTGCTTTACTTATTAGCATTTGATGCTTCATGACAGGTAAGTTTGTATAGTACGGAAATTTTCCTTTTTACCATGCGTACAGATACAATATTTTCTTAGTCGTTTAAGTTCATGTGCCGTTCGTTGACGCAGTTTTTCCTGGCTACACGACCTAAAGGTGATATCGTCCAGATAAGCTGCGGTGTTGGATATCCCTTAAAGCATTTTATCCATGATCTAATAGAAGATAGCCGGGGCCGAGTTAACAATGATTGGTAGGTGCATGTATTGAGATATTCCATGGTGGGTATTTATTGTCAATATCTCTGGGGATTCCTCTGACATTACATTCTGGAGGTGAGCGTCAGACAAATCTAAGTTGGCCAAATACTTGCCGCTGTTCAAGTGTACAAAAGGTCGACAGTTATTGGCAGTGGGTACTGGTGTATTCAAGAAACACATTCAAGCCAATACAATAGTCTGCAGTGAGCCGAAGCTTGTAATTTGGCTTCTTAACAATCACGTTTGTTTTGCCATAAAGAGAAATTGACCAGCTTAATTACTTTGGTGGATCAAACCCACTCAAGTTGTTGATCTGCGATTGACATAACTGCGTGTGGGACTCGCCGCGTCGGTCGAGCAAATGGATACGCACCCGGACACAAGGATAAGCTGCCCATGCTTGTCAGAAACAATCCAATCTATTCATAAACGCATACAAATAATATTTTACAGTTACCTTTCAGTTTACAGGCCGAAATTGTAGTTCCTTGCATACAACGTTCAAGAAAACATTCAATAATTTCAGCTGTTCAATGTAGTAGATGTGAAGTAAGTTGAGATTGGGATGTTATTTTATATAACAACTTCCGTACATAACAATTTTGAAGGACACAGTTAACGTACTGTTAATAATTAGTTTCTTAAATTTTCTTGATGCTTTGTTTGAAACAAAAAATGTGTTAGTTATAAAGAACTCCCTGATTTTATTCCAAGTTTACTCTGACATGACAGTGATATCCGGGGTAGTATCAACATAAAGACGCACAGCAACTCAATTAACGCACACTGGGACAGACATTATACGTCTTATGACTGCGTTATCAAAACTGAGACTCAAGATTTGGAATGGATATTTTATACAGACATTTTATGATCCTTAGTAGTAACTGGTTCTTGATGGAGCAACAATTCTTCTTTATAGACAAGCATCTTGCACTTTTTAGAACGAAGCACTTGAACGTAGAGAAACTGACGTAGTGCCATTCGCCACATTGCCAGCATATCAATGGTGGTTTGCTTGGCTTCATTATGCTCGGTCATTGTTTTGAACTTACATGCTTGTTTGACACCGTCAGTACACCTGCAGGGCCATTTCTAGGACCGTCGCAAATATGATTATCACGGTGCTTTAAATTTACCATCCTTTGGATAGAAATTGCTGGACATATGTTAGATGGTTGGATACCGATCGAACTTGTTATGCACTCGCATTAGTACTTTGACATCATCTTGTGCTTAAAGCCCGCAAACAAAATCCTTGAATTAAACTAGTCTTCCGACATCTCCTTAAGTTTGATGGGCTCACAGTGACGTTTGAAGTGGCTAGCATAAGTAAAGATATCGTCCGTGGTAGATTTAATGAGCCTCATGTTTTTGTAACGGACAATATAGAGAGCAAATGCAAAACAAAGTATCCTTTGACAAAGGTACACGTTTATTGGAAATATAATCTCTGGGACAATTTATAAGCTTGAAATTGTGAAACATATGATGCGGATTTACCCCTTACTTTTGTAAAAGAAGAATTAATGTACATCTGTCCTCCGTATCGGAAAAAGAAAGAAGAAAAATTATCTTCCTATATTCTTAAACGATACCCTATTGTAACGCCGGCATCTTGATCATATTGAAATTCGTAAACAATGTTCGACCCGGCAACTTTTAAAATAGATTGCTTTTCTGTGCTCGATTTTGTCTGCAACCCAAACAGGTGCTAAAGATTTTGTATTAACAAAGCTTGGCTATTTGCAATTTGTTTCAGTGAATGCTTGAGTATGGAGGTCAGTTATGCATTTGAAACCGAATTTATCGGGTTCTTCAATTAGAGAATCCCCTCTCGCCAGTTGCTGTAACCACTGCTTTACTCAACTTGGCTGTGCAAACCATCGGTCTCTGCGTTGTTGTTGTTGTTACGGCTTTTCTCCGATTGGCTATTCGACCACATCCTTATGTTGGCTGATAAGAACAACAATGGCGGACTTCTGTGTAGAGTATATGCAGAAAGACAAAACAAAAAGTACAGCATGCTGGTTAATATATTGGTATTGGACGACCTTGAAGTTCCTTCAATTCGTTTTTCTTTCTACTTAACAACATTGTTTGCAGATTCTTCCAGCACATATTTTTCATTGCTAAATGAAGCTGTTGGATCAAATGTAGACACAATCCATTGGCAATTGTCAAAAAAGCGCCACCGGAATATTTATCGGAATGTGCCCCTCCAAACATAAACAAAAATATTTAGTACTACCGCTTCATGGGTTTTAGATTGACATGAGTGTGCAAGTATTTGCTAAACCCGACTCTCAAGACATTTCATGCTTTTCGTCATTCTGCTAGTTATTAATTTAGATGAAATTTAACAGCACATTTAGTTTCCGTATAGAAAAATACATTTGTTGTAATCACTCTAAACAAATAAGCCGTTTCATAGCCAAAAATATTATTTGTATTTAACCTAGTTCATTAATGATAAAGTCCTTACATGAGCGTGCAAATGAGAATAATGCAGACGTAGAAAATGAATGAAAACTAATGCGCAAGTAAGTTCAAACTGCACAAACATGCAAGCTCACCAAAGGTTCACTTTAGCAAAAGGTTACAGATAACATCATTAATCCCGGGTCAATGAAACCGTGAAAAAATATTATCGCACGCAGGACTTGAGTATGGGATGAGCATTTGGCCGTAACATCTCAAATAAAAATAATCGTTACAAACCTTTAACCTTATATATTGGCACCATATTAGATTCGTGTCAATAATATTTCAAGCGGACAGTATAGGTAAAATGGGATGAAAAATTGCATATTTGTATAATACCAGGAATTTTTGATTTAACATACAACATATATATTTTGTAGTAAAATGTACATGCACATCGAGACTACTGTTATTTGAGCGTATTGCTAACGTAATATAATTAGTATATGGCAGGATTTGTAACTTCAGGTAATGGCTTTCAAAAACAAAGCATATTTAAAATTACATATAACAACTTTGAAACAAGATAGCAAATAAGCAGCAACAGATAATTTGCGTACCTGCGTTAATTTTGTGAATGCTAATGATGCAGCTAAATTACAAATATTTCTCTTATTGTGCCTCGCGGTTATTGCAATGCACTTGCAGCGAAAACTACTTGATGTGGGTAATTTCACACAATCCTATTTTATGCATTTGAGATTACATATTTTTCATAGTACCTAAGTACAATTTTATCGTAAACTTACGTGGCTGCACTTTCAGTGTGGTTTTACTTTGCGGAATATTTTCAGAAGAAAAGCAAGGTAACTGCCAAATTTTTCCGCATGAAATAAACCACTACTTAAAGAAAGCGATGCAAAAAAAGCTGATAATGCACACAAATGACCCTGGGAATTTAATGCAAGTAAGGATGAGTGTTAGTCCTTTGAACAAGGCAAAAGTTTATAAATTTTTAAATAAAACCACGTTGCGAAAAATGTTAACCGTATTGCGGATTGATAGTAAGCGGTGCGCAATATTTGCTCCTGCATGGTAAATAACTTTTTCATGGCATCATATTCAGCACTTATGGACCCAAGATTCAACCAATTTAACTTTTTGTCTTTAAGTTACAGCGAAGCATATATGCACCAGATTGCGTTAGATGAAAACAAAATATAATGTAACTTTTTTCAAATCATCTGGTTCTATGACACTGTTAAAAATTTACGAAAGACAAACAATTTGTCGAGCTTAATTATTGTAATTTCTCTACGCTGGCAGAACCTTAATATAAGTGCGCAAGCAACTCCTAAATTTCACTTATAATGAAAATAGATTATAATGTTCAAACCATTGCAATAAATGGCAAACAGAAAACAAAATGTGGAAATTTTGTTGTTCAGCTTTTACAGAAACCGCATTGTCAATATGGTACAAATGTCACTAGCGTAAACATGCTTGAAAATAGAACAACGAAATTTATTAGAATGTTTTGTAACACCAAGGTCATTTGGTGGCAAATATTTGCTGTTTATTCGTCATTAAATGTTTGTACTGCTCAGAAATTAGTAGAATAAATTAAATTGGATCCAGTTTTGCGACATTTATCGCAGTTATATACATCGTATGCTACTGTAATCACTAACCATGATTTTGAAGGCAATCACAGCAAATTATATTTGTAAATAAGGCATGCAGTTCATACGTAATTTTCAAGGCAGACACTTACTATATATATGCAATGATGAAAATACCACGTAATATTTGCTTAACTGCAACGGAGCACTTGGTATATTGTTAGACTAAAACGGTGATAATCGTTGTAGATTTCAGGTATTTTTGGAAGCACGCCTACTATCAAACTATGAACCGTGTCTAGAATTTAACTGTTGAATAGTTGAATATATTCAGAAGGACTGGACAGCAGCAAAAATTCCTACCTACTCTACAGCCCAACTACGAATTATCTACACAACCCGAAGCTTTCCTCTTCACAGCCGTCCAATTAGCTCGCCCAACAGTTTGGCCTCTAACACCTACAAGTTGTAGTTGCTGTGACAATTGCATAGGCAGACTGATCGCCGGCTGGCTCAAAGGGTGGCGGAACACTTACCTATTTGTCTAATGCATTTGCTGTTTAACCAGTGCGGAGCGGACTAAAGAATTTACGGGAATCTTGCCTCGTTTAACACCAAACACCTCATGACGACTCGTCACCAGCTGAACACAATCGATTCATACAAGGTGCTATTGCACAACAGGAAGACGAGGTTGTTGGCAATTGGCGATGCGCTGTGGATAAGTTTGAATTGTCCCGTGCTTTGTGAACAGAAACAATTGAGTCAATCAATTAGATTGCTTTGGACCAGGTTACGTCATTCCCAGCAGCTTTGTCGGCTTATTTATGTTACTAAGTGTGGAGCTAATTTATTGTGTGTTTTGTTCTGCCCGTATTGCGCAGCCCCTTCGAGAGCAGTCGAAACTTTAAGATATTGCAACTTATGTTTTCAAACTGCGTTAATGAAGTGGTTGAAGGGGATTCAGTTTTTCAAGTTAATTTTAATCGTCGCAATATTATTAGATGTAGCTGGATTTTCTAAGAATTATAGATTTGATCGAAAAATGTCAATTACGGTTAGGAAGAAATTTAATTAAATTTTGATAATTTATCGATCAAACCAAGTTCATTTTAAAAATCGATGGCACACAATCATTTACTCACATCTATTTAAGATGAAACTATTATTTTTATAACAGATGAATCAAGACCAGAAAACAGTTCAGGGTTAGGATATCTTTTTGGTAAAATCTCGTCAGACCCAAACTTTACATGACAAGGATTATGTGGGGTAATCCTCAAATCGGGCTGGGATTGATTTCTAACGCAAAGACTTTGAAAAGGCATGCACTTAATTATGTGGACACCATCCGCTTTAAACTGTCGGAGCTGGAGAGATTCATTTCGCAAAGGTTTCCATCGGTGTCAGGCTTGTCTGAGGATCTGCGACGGCCTATTGAGGAATATGTGGAAATAGTTAAGCTGAAAGTGGGAGCAAGAAAGCGAAGGAAATTACTTAGTAAGCTTAACAACCAAGTCCCATAATTGACCTTTCCGAATAACCCGGAACTGTATGTGTTCAAACTTTCCAGTGTAGTACTAAGCCCAACACGGCTGGAAGTGTTTTCATTAGGCCCTACGTTTTGTATTCTACGTAAGAAAATAGATCAGGCAGCCTCAGAATTGCAGTTTGAAAGCTTAATGATACAAATTAGAGACATGTTTCCAACTTCTTCTAGTGATGTTGAAAACCTAAAATCTAGTCTAGTGAATAGCTGTCATGAATATGTTAAGGCTAAATCATCTAGTAATGGTATTATTTCAAGGGAGCAAATTCAGGCAATTAAAGAGTTACGGTTAAGCAACGAATTAATTATCCCTAGACCAGACAAAGTATCCGGCATAGTGTTACTAGATAGGGTGGATTATATCTGTAAAATGCAACATATCCTCAGTGACGAACGTAAGTTCCAGAAGCTTATGGCCGGAAAGGACAACACAATGGAGTTAGAGAAACATTTGACCGGCTGCCTCAAGCGAATGATGCAAGCCAAACTGATCACAAAGAGCGAATAAGAAGCCTTCAGGTGGACACCTACCGAGAGTATATGGCCTTCTAAAAGTTCACAAGGAAGGCGCCCAATGCGTCCAATCTTGGACATGGTGGGTTCTCCCCAGCATTTGTTGGCCCAGTGGATGGTGAACAAATTTCAACCGTTACGGGATATGGTTTGCACTTACTGCGTGGGAGACTCCTTCGAATTCATTGAGAAGATATCTGGACTCAACTTTACTAACAAAAGGATGGTATATTTTTATGCCCAGTCGCTGTTTGCAAACATTCCCCTGCTCGAAACGGTGGCGTACGTGTGCGAGTTGACCCGGCAACTACCAATATACGCTAACTTTCCGGAGGATTTGCTAAAGAAGATACTATTTCGCTGCAAGTTAAATGTTCAATACATATTCAATGGCGAGATGTACCGTGAGATTGATGGAGTGGCCATGGGATCTCCTTTGGGGCCGTTGTTGGCTGATATCTTTATGGCGAAATTAGAACATGGCCCACTCAGGAAGCACATCTGTGGAACTGAAATGTACATACGGTATGTCGATGACACCTTCGTGCTTTGTGAATCCGAAAAGCATGCAGAACAGTTGCTGAAGGCTTTTAATGATGCACATGATAATCTACGCTTCACCTGTGAGCACGAAAATAAAACCGTTTACCTTTCTTGGATGTAGAAGTCATCCGCAATTCGGACGGCTCATGTAGCAGAAAGGTACACAGAAAGCATACGTGGAATGGGCATTACACTAACTTTCACAGCGCGGTGCCTTTACAGCACAAGATGAGTTTAATCCGATCTCTTGCCTTCAGGGCGCGCAGGATTTGCACTCCGGATACCGTCAACGAAGAGCTACAGAGAATCAGCAACGCCCTTCAGGAGAATTGTTACCTTGATAATTTTATCATGAAACATATGGAAGAACGCGAATGAAAGCCACCTAGAAGCATTGCTCCCAAGAAAGAGCTGTTCATACATTTACCATTTAAGGGCGATACTGCAGCTGATATCCTATCTCGACGTTTGAAAGATGCTGTTGAAAAAAACTTATTTCGTAGCCCGCTTAAGAATTGTTTACCACAACAAACCATTGCTTGCAAAACCCTTGAAAGATAGTGTGCCATCGTTGACCCGCTCAATGCTCGTTTATCAGTACTCGTGCTCTTGTGGTGCACGATACGTGGGTTGCACAACGAGACGTCTATCCCAGAGGATTCGCGAGCACATCCCGGCGTGGTTTTACAAAGGCGAAATGAGAGCCTCAGACAGCTCAGTCATGTTGCATCTCCTCGAAAGTGGCCGTACTGCATCTGAAAATGACTTTAAAGTCATCTACTCACCACCTGAACGCTTATCGCAAGGTTTCCGAAAGCAAATCTTGTCTATCGCCGAGGCTATTTACATCCATCATCTGAAGCCGGTATTATGCGTACACAAACGATTCATACGGCAGATACTATTCTTGGCCGACTGACATGGTTACTTAACTACCCTTTGTGACCTTAGCTGTATACTTTAGGTCCTGAAACTTGTATTAATTTCCTTTGATGCACTTTTCCTACCATCTGCAGCCACTATTAGTCATCGAGCTTGACCTTTCAAACACCTTAGAAATCAATCCCAGACCGATTTGACGCTTACCCCCATATTCCGTGTCATGTAAAAGTTTGGGTCTGACGAGATTTTACCGAAAAGTTATCACAACCCTGAACTGTTTTCTGGTCTTGATTCATCTGATTACAATGGAATATTTGCTGTGCTGAAAATCAGCATTACCCGTGATTCGTTGCGGATAATTTATAACATCCCAAACCAGAAAATTATGAACTCAGCTATTTTATCTGCAACACAAATCGCATTATTTAAAAGTATTTCTTACCCCACTATTTTTTCTATCTAACTTGCATAGATACAATATTAGAAATATCCCCTCGCGAGGCATTAGAGTTTACAATGGCCTTCTCTTGCTATAAATGCAATCATTTATAGGTTCCATTAGACAGCGATCCTCAAGCAACGTACTCACGTGATGGTGCTCATTACTTATGATAGAGTAATACCCAGGGAAGATTATCTTCGTTGCAACCCAAATATCGTAAACTTTAGTAACTGTAAGACAAGCAGTATTAATTTAGGATGATCACTATGTATAAAAACAGACTCATAATTAACATTCTTGAGAAAAGAATTTAAACATGGGAATTTAAAGTATGCAGCTTTAAATAGTTTTTTTAACTTCGGCCGATAATTATAAAGTCTTTGTTCACGATCCTGTATATAAATGTCCGCACATAATTTTAGCGAAAGTGGTTTAAGCAAAGCCATCACAGATAGCTGATATAACTGTAAACTAGATAAATTATGTTAATCACAGCTTCTTAAATTTCAATGCTTGCGTATTACAGCTTGTCACTTAAATACATTAGAGGCAAACATTTTCTATCCCTGCATCCCAAGTACTGCATTATTCCTAATTAATATATACAAATTAAATACACAGTTTATTGGTAGCTGAAGTAGTTTTATCAGACGTTTTATTTAGATTATAAGATTTGCCGACCAAAAAGTTAGGGTTGTAAGATGTAAATAATAAGCCTTATTAAAATTCGTACAAATTCATCCCCAAAAATGTATGTTGCTCTACAAGCTGCATATATTGGATAAGCTGGATGAACGCCAGAAGGGGTTTCCCTTGTAGCCATATTGGTTCCAGTCTTAGAAAAAATCGAGTTTTAGCTCCTCTTTGCAGAACAAAGTTTGTTCCGATTCGATGTAGCATTATAAAAACTCAGATGGACTATTTATGATTGCGAAAATATAACACATAAATATTTTGCATAAAATTATAGACTGCACATAAAAATGCTATTACCTATAAGTCACGGTGAGAAGTTGTCATGAATAGAAAATCAATCCACCGCATATATGAAAGAATCATTGAAATCTTTTGTTTGCACATTTAATGATGTTACCACCTCAATATATATATACATTTGAAAACCTACTAATGTTTCAAAATTCGTTTAGCTACTACCATAATTTTCTTTTTTACACGCTTTCGTAATGTTGTGCAACCGGAATATAGTTACTGTTACTATCGTTACGGCACTGATAAATTAGCTTTGTGATACAATATGCAGCCAGTAATTTTTTCACCCAACATAGGCAGAGCGGTACGCGATTTTGCAGCTGGGTATGAAAACATGCGTTCAATTTTGCACTCATATCGAAGAATAGAATAATGGCTTATTATGGGTAAAAAGGCATTGTTTAAGAAATCCCATGGGATGGAAATTAATGCGAAAAGTGGATTGCATGATAAAGTGAACAACGTTTAGTTGCACGCAGCTTAGACTTACGTATATTAGCAGAGCAATTCACACATTAAACGTATACATCCATAAGTCCATTGGTTGGTGTTTCAGCAAGGCACCGTTTGGTTGCGTTTTGCAGCCCCTGCTAACAATTCATAAAATGAAATGTAAACTTAAGAAAATGCATTGTCAACTCATTTTTTAACTATCGCCAGCTTGGGAGCGGAGACGACATAGTTAGAGAGGGCTTTCCAAGGCTAGCACGTGCGGAGTGAAATGAAATTTCTAAGGCGTTCAAGCTGGTTAAACTGATTTGTCAGTTTTAGAGGATGACCTCTTAGCTTAGTGTTGTGGTTCAATAACAGCAGTGGACGGATTTGTAGCTTGCGTTCTTCAGAGTCTGGTAAATGTTTATGAGATCCTATGCAAAGCCAATATATACTGCTCTACATTCTTAGCGATTTCAGGCTTACCTGAAAAGGCAGTTGAAAGAGGCCCTGACGTTCTTGGTTACCCTTCGTTAAGGAATCTCGAGATCCTGCTTCTGACATCGCTGTCGCGTCTAAATAACATATTCTACATGTGATGGCACGTAAGCGTTAAGTATTTGGGGAAAGTGCGTAGGTTCAAACCGACCGAAGTCTCTGCAAAACAGGCCGAAGTGTTGATTTCAGGTTCTCTTCGACTTCTCTGCCTTTTTCGAATACCTGAGGTCTGCCTGTACCAATGCATCTACGTCACGCTGTTGAGAGACCTTCTCCAAGATTTTGTCTCCATGCTTATAAGCGCTCACCGGCTGGTGACGCAGGTGTATCATCTGGCACTTAACTATGTTTGACTGCCGTAGGTTCCTTTTTGACCACACATAAATTAATCTATATCACGTTGATCTTGAGCTTCATTTTTACGAATCGCCCACCGTCTCTTGAAATCCTCGGCTAAAATCATGAAATTTGAGTAGGTTGTTCATGCCAAGTCGTAGATAAACACTAAAAATAAAAGCGGTTCAAATACTATGCATTGCGGGACACCACAATGCACCACCCTCAGGTTAGACAGCAATCCCCTAAGGCGTACATTAAGATTCTGTTAATGAAGGAGGCTGTTAATACAGGCAAGTACAGGATCTCCCATTCCCTAGCTCTGTAGCCGTTGAAGTAAGATGCGGTGTTCCAAAAGTTCGAAAGCTTTGGATAAATTCAAAGAGATGACGTCAACTCCGACTCGATCATCAGCCACTTACACAGTTGCATAATTTACCACGATGAAGCTACTTCTTACATTGGTAATTATGTTATACCAGAATTAATGTACATTTAATTTATATACATACATAAAACTGTTGTTTTGAAAGTAGTGAAAAGCTTCTGCATTATAAATATACCGAAGTGTAATTAAAGGAATTACATAGTTAATATGGTGTTTAGATGAATTTAAAGAGACGGCTGATTCTCTTAGCTGCATAGCATTTTCCTTATACATGGTAAAAACAATAATTTATTGTCCTTGTAATGAAAAAGAGCCATATCGCTTTTCTTGATTATATGGCTGCGAAACATGATATGTGTTTAGTGGTAGAGAAAGCTAAATTATGTCTGTATGATCTAGATGTAATATTGATGATATTTAACTAGTTTTTCTTAAAGTATAATTGTACTTTCGAAGCGAGTCAGGACAGAATGTATAGATAAATAGACGTTTTCAAAATGATTGACCCTGCCAAAGTCTTAGGCTTGGTTGATTCAAGTGCTGAGAAGAAAATGACTCAGATATGCGTATTGTAACTAATTATTTACATATTCTGATTTCGTATGACATCCATTAGTTGTGATTCATTACGACTTGCAGTACTTTTGTTTGCAGCGAAGAAAGCGGATTTTTAACAAGGAAACTAGGAAAAAACTTTATTAGAAATGACCAGATATCCTTTGAGTGTTAACTTGAGTATTGCAATAATTGGATATAATGTAATTAGGAGAGATAAAATGGTTGCATATGGAAACAACAGTAGTCATGAAACGTCAATTTCTCTGACAGATGTTTGAAGGACTGGCATGTCCCGTTTAATCAAAACGGGTCCCCCGAGATGCCGTTTACATGCTTTGTCCCCTATAAGTTTAGAGAAATCGAAGACTGCAATCCAAACATTACGTTGAAGATTACAGAGCTGTTTTCATGACATTCCACTTGTTAACTTGCATGCTTCGGAACAAGTGCGAAACACGGCTGTTAGAAATTATACATTGCAGTGCATTATATTATTTGCCAGTTACACTTTTCAAAAATATGAGGTAAATACACTGGGGCATTTAGGCGCCTTAACCCAATGTTACTCAAAATTTTTTGATTGATTATTTCAGTGAAGTACTATATATTATCAACTGATTACAGCTATTGCCTTTGGTAAAATTATGGCATCTGATATATCACCTATTTAAAGAACTTTCGAATATTTTTGTAACAAATCCCTCTTAATTTATGCGCTATAAATAAATGCTTTCAAACATGAATTTGTGACATTTACCACAGCATGTAAGAAGCCTGTGACATTTCCATATGTTTGAGCTTACTAGTTTCAGAGGGAATGTTAGTTGCGCAAAGTCTACTTCAGTCACCACAAGATTTATTTGAAATCTGGAATTCCCAGACAGCTTCTAAAAATATATAATCCATCTAGGACATGTTTGTTTGAAGTTGGTAGCGTCTATGTTAAATTATAAGGCAGTAAATTGGCTGGAAATTACCCGAAAATTTAAAACTTTGTTACAATTTACGTTGAGAAAAATAAAAAGCTAGTGACATAACATGAGAATGATACACTTCTTTTACAAAACTTTTAGTCTTAAATTTGTATAGCTAATTAGAAAGTTAGTCTAAGAAAAGAAACTTAAACGAAACATATATGGTTGCATAATTAATATTTGCAATGTCATTTGTAAATTACTTCCGGAAGCCATTAATTATCAGTGAGGTCTAAAATTTGAACTTCAGTCGATTCAATATCTGCGGCACTTAGTTTGATGTAAACGCTGTTGGCATTCACCGAATAATTAGGAATTAAATAATTAGTATAAAAATTTGGATTTTACTGCACTTAATACGACATAGCACAATTACTACTGTATTGGGCTATATTGCTTTCAGTGCAAAAATTCCAACGAAATTAACTGCGTCATAAATATTGAACACAATTTCGACTATGGGTTTCTTAAAGCGTATTAGCAAAACCTTAATACCAGAGACACGTGTTTTACGAATGGTTCATTTGAGCATTTTGTTCCTTGCAATGTTTTGTTATAACGTATTCTTTAAGGACTAAAGTTTCAATCAAATACATTTGTATACAGCTTTTTATCATTAAAATGTTAGAGATACAACCACATTTAGTGCGTATGCGTAGTGACGAATCTATATATTTGAAATACCAAATGCATGTTAAAATAATGAATTGTTTTGTTAAATTTGATGGCGTCAAATCAACTTCAGTCCAGTGGATTATAAAACGTTGAGCTGTAAATATCTATTTAATCCTGTTTAATTTGAAAGCGATAATGTTAATATCCAAACCGTTATCCCATACAGCATTTGGAATAATGCAATTGCGACAGATATTGGTATATATTTGCATTTAAGGTCGTCCCGTCAGAGCTAATACCTAGTAAAAATTAAATTCTTGCCAAGGGGAATAAACAGGCACATGATTTTATCGTTGGTGACTTAGCAACAACTGCTTAACAAAGTGTCACAGATGGACGAGTGGAACTTTTCAACTCTGGTTTCAGCAAGTGTAAGATTTTAAAAATGAATCTTTTTGGGTGTTCCAATAGTACGATTCAATTTGATAACCAGATTATGTAAAAGCAACATAGGCATGTTGGTGTCTTTTCATTGCGAATTCATTTAAATATTTATAAATAATTTAAATGACAATTTTATCTTTCATTTTCACCTGCTGATCTTGTTTTGGTATTTTGAGGAATTTCATAACGGTAAATGACGTTGATTGTGCTTAAACTATACAATTCATGTTTTTATGATCCAAACAACTAACAGTGTCAAGTTACACGACACTTTTGCTGGATATTCATGGCGTTTAGTACCTCGTAAACGAGTGGATTTGTGGCAAAATTTAGCTATCTGGTACTGTAGGTCTTTTGATCAATTGGCTAAATATTAGATTTATAGTCACCAATCACTAACCGTATGTCATAAGTGATACATAGGTCGATGTATTAGAATGTATGTATGATAAACTTTTACCAGTTGTGTGTTTTTCTTTTTTATAACACAAATAGCACAAATGATATAAGCAGTACAAGATGAAATGTATTTACATTAGATTCCTCCAGTAAATCACTTTAACACACACTAGGTTAATTATTCGCTAATTACATGATGGGTTATGTAAGTAAAATAGGCGGCAATATATTAAACTATGTGAATACATGGTTAAAACAACTTCCCAAAAACTTTGCCGCGAAACACTTCAAACACTAGATACTACTTATAATGTAATAAGGCTTGATTCAAGTTTCTGGAAAATATTGCAACCTAGTAGTCTGAGTTGGAATAAGCAACGGAGGATTTTTGTAATCGGCAGCTAAACGCTTTCATCCTCTGGCTACTTTTAGTAGTTTTTCAAGCAATGTTTACTTATTTAACGTTGGTAGAACCATGAGAAGTTCTACTAAACTCCATTTTTATAAAACTGACCGTTTTTGTGCATATCCTCAGAAAAAGTAATCTTTTTATTTTCAAACATAACTACACAGAGCTGGACCACTGAAATTTGGTCATGTTCCTCCGGTAATTTGCTTCCAACTCTGTTGTTATAGGCTAATTGTAAATAGAAAAATTCCCGGAAGTCAATCTATATGACGAATGCGCGCGTATGATGCCAGTTATCATATACATCATGAGCATCATGTCCTCCAGTGAAAATCAAGGCCACAAAACATAGAAGCAGTCGCATTGTTCTATCGCATCCTGTCGCATTTGCCATCATTAACCCTCTATAATTTTTTCTTTATTGCTTACGTAATCTGGCATCGCGTGTTTTAACAATATACTGCAACATATAATTGCAATAACCGATTATGAGTCCCATTATATACATTTGCGCTAGTAAAGACATAAAATGGTTTTTTAATAAGTGGAAATACTTTCCAATTTAGTACACATATCTTAAGGACTCATATCTTAATGACTCACATATCTTAATGACTCAAATCAAAATTAAGTCGGTTATTTGCTCACTCCGTTGCTCAGTGTAATATTAGTACGTCACATACTTGAGAAAGTGAAACCAAACTACGTTCATTTTACGGAGAGTATGACCCTTGACGCAAACTATTGCATCTGACACGCACGCCTACAAATAAACATCATCCATCAATGTACCAATGTACTTTAATATAAGGCAACATTTGATGCATTTTTGCTACCATATTGACACTAGTTTACGTTAGCAACATAGAATAAAATATGCAGGCAAAAATAGGGATTTGCGACCAACCAAGAATAGTGAAGCGAAATCTAACTGGCAAGAAGCGGCACTAAAATTACGTAATGCACCCGTTTTAAATATGTTTGTGCGTTCTGGATGATACATTAAAATAGCCTCAGTATGCCTGGTAACAGTTCTGCGAAGTTATTAGTTTAAACCACATGTTAACTTTCAGCATGACAACGGGGAAAAGGATGTTGATAGGCTGCGCAATTACGAAGGCATGAAACATAACTAATTGGCACCGCGACGCCTTCGTGCATAAAAGCTGTCAATGTCGTTTTCGTATGTGCAACGCCTACCGTGCAAACCTTGCTAATTTAAATATCAGGATCTGAAAATAAATGTCATTCATTCTTTCCTTATACACGTCAGCTAGCGGTTGGAAACACCTCAGCTGCTGTTCCGTAATACATAAATGAAAAAGGAAAATAAATACAAAGTTGCATATTAGCTGAGATACCAGCAATGGATAGACCTCGTTCCGGTAAGCTACCAGCCAGCTACTAGGCAAAAAGAGAAAAATGTATGTGTTATACCCTAAGAAATGAGGTCGTAGGTGGATGGAAAGCTAAAAAGTGTGGTTAGTGACAAAGACACTCACAGCAGGAACGCCACTGAGGTCGGCTCCTTGCCATGTCTGCAAGTGTATCCAGCCAAACGTGTTCACCGTTTTTCGGAACACAACCAGAGAGGTGTGACGCTACAACCGAGGCCAGCCCCGAAGTGAGAGCCTTCATTCCCCTGGACCAAGTCATCGCTTGTCCACCCCTCCTACTCTTCTATCCACATCCCCGGTGAGCAACTGACTCTATTTGTGAAAGTCGGTGGGCTGGCAAGCGCAACACGTTGCCCAGCCATCGGAGACTGGTGTGTGAAATGACTGTGCTCAGCGGTTAAGTCCATTTTCCTGTGTCGTAAACAATGCGTCGAGCAAGCTCGTTACTCACGCGGTGTTCCCAACAGATATGAGCCAAACTGCGAAGGCACCAATGGTCAAACGTAACTAGCATCTATATGTCTACCGATCTTAGAGCCAGGTTTCACTACCGTACAGTAAAGTCGAAGGTATCGCTGCATTGTACACTCTACCCTTCAGGGAGAGAATAATGTCGCGCCGCCGCCATAGGTGGCAAAGTTTAGCAAAATCACTTCGAGCTTTTGCTATACGGTTTTTGATCTCGTCTTCGATCTCAACGGCGCTGATACAACTTCCCAGGTAGTTGAATTTCCGAATGACTGTTGCTGATCCCCAACATGGGTCAGCGTAGGAGACGATCCATGCCAATCTTGGAGGAACGCTTTGCACTTCGATGGTGCAAAGCAAAGCCCGAAGTGGCTGACAGCCAGTGCTAATTTGTCCAGCGCGGATTGGCACGTCTGGGATCTGTCACAGATGTGGGCAATATCATCTGCATACTCCAAGCCAAGAAGTCGTTCTCGTTGGATTAGCTCCAGACCTTCCAATTGCGACCAGTAAATGCAATCTCTGCGACTTCGCCAATAGCGATGTTGAAGAGGAAAGGTGACACCGGGCATCCTTGTTTCACACCGCTGGAGATATTGCAGGGTGGCAACAGCTTGCCTTAAGCTCTCTCTGCACATGCCCCGCGCGTATAATGCTCGGATAATATTTACATATTTCCCAGGCACCCTTTTCCTGAGTAGACAATTCTAAAGTGCACATCGAGCAACCGAAACAAAGGCACCTTTGATCTCGAGGAACACGACTACGGTGGGCCGCCAATATGTGTGATGGTGATTCAACAACGGACACAAGGTGAAGATGTGGTCGATGCAGCCACCACCCCGAAAAACCGGGTTTGCTCTTCACGAATCTGGATTTCACAAGCTCCATTCAGTCTGTGAGGGATCCTGGGGGCGTGTAATATGGAAGCGATGGTGATAAGACTGAGTCCCCTATGGTGGCCACAGTTTAAACGCGAGCTTCCTTGGAAGATGGGAACAAAAGAAGAGCGGCTCCAGTCGGTTGGGAGAGTCTCCTGCTCCCACAGTTTCACTAGTAGTTCTTGTAAAGCATCAAAGATAGCAAAGCCTCCGAATTTGAAGAGGGCTTTAGGAAGAACATCTCGTCCCGAAACTTTGTTTACTTCAACAGTCAGATCTCCCGTTCAAATTCTGAGCCAGAGGGTAGATCCAAAGGGACAGCCCACGGAACAGGGCGATAACTGGCCGGCGTAGAATCGAAAAATTCTAGCCGAATAAATGGCTTTCCAAAATTCTCAGCCCAAAACTCCAAACGTTTTGACAAATTGTGGATAGGCTGTCCACTCTTGTAACGTATATTTTCACTAACACCAATTCTCCTGTTGCCCATTTCCAGTTTCAGACGGAATAACGTACGACGGTTGCAAAGGGCAGCAGCCACATCCATCTCTGATGCACGATGAGACCACCAAGTTTCGCCTTCTCTATTTAGGCTAGCACGAAGTCTTGCCCGGAGCTCGTTGCGAGTTTCATTGTGTTCGCTTTCATCCGGGATATGCCGGCGAGCACCGATAAGTTCTAGAGACTCAGAGGAGACCCAATAACTATGTTAGCTATTAGACATAACACATGAGGATTTGCCTGCTGCTAGTAAGTTCTGACGAACATGAGACCAGTGCCCATCAATCGTCTCTAGTGAGCGCTTACTCAACTCTCATGACAGCGTACTTCGATACGCATTCAGAACAGCTGGCTCTGTCAGTTGGCAGTTGTCAATGCGCTCACAGCGCCGTCGTGGGCGTCCGCCAAAGCACATCCGCATGTCAGCACATACAAGGGCATGATCGGTGTCGACACATGTGCTACAAATCGAGCGACAGCTCTGGAAGCATCCTCTCCATCGGTAACTTATCGCAATGTGATCGACCTGCATCCAAGGCTGGTTTGAGGCTGGTGGGCGCCAAGTCACCCTCGGACAGTGCTGTGTCGGAAGTTAGTCCTCGCAAGAAATGAGCGAGCACTTTTACACATATGAAGTAACCGCTCACCGTTATCATTACGGGAGGCTACACCGTGCTGCCCGTCTGAATGCATTTCAGCAGTGGACAACTTTCCAACTTGTTGAATACTGCCAATTGAATACGTCAAGTTCTAAAAATGTAATACTAACTCCCCTAGTCTGATGAACGAATGCAGACTCAGAAATATTCTCGCACAGCACGGTACCTGACAAATCTCTAAGCCTGTGGGTTCTCGGAACTTAGCCGCAAAAATTTAATTCACGCGAGTCAAACTGGTTCCTAGACCGAAAGCAAAGTTTCTATGCACTATTTCCCAACCCAGGACTGAATCAAGAACAAGACAGAACTTTTGCCACAGAAGCTTATACTGGCCAAAGCCAAGGCGATTCTAAAGTTGTACAGCCTCATTTTTATATCACGAAACGGTGATGAAGGAGGTTTTCCCTTGGAAAAGGCTTGCGTAAGCAAACCCTGGAGGCAAGAAACATGGTTTTATATAAATCTGCAAAGCCCGTTAAATGAGCAGGAATGTTGGAAGTTTGGCGACAGTTGTCCGGAAAATAAACGTTGCTTGGATACGACAAAGAGTGTTTGGTCGGAAACGAGACTGTTTCTGGGTTTGAAGGTTTCACGAGTTGGAAGGATGATTGAACTTGTGCGTTTTATCTGATCCGAGGACATGTGCACTTATGTGAATCGGGTTTTCGGCCTTCCGTAATTTAAGCCTGTAATAATTATAGGGACGTTGGGTCCCCTAACACAAATTGAGCGTGTCGATCCCGCGCAAGCACAATAATGTCCGTGCTTCTTCTGTGGCGAAGGAGGTGAGTCAGTTGGCGGTAAAAGTCTTTCATTACCAAAGCATCGCCTAGGTTTGTGGGTGCGTAGGCAGCGATGGTGAATAGACACGTATTAGTCATACGCGAACTCGAAGCTTTGAACGAGCCAGCCAATCGGACCGCGCACAACCGGCTACTGATTGGAATTCAATCAACCAAAGCAGCTACAGCCCAGTGACCCAGGGATATGCAAATACAAGCTTAGCCTTTGCTCTAAAAAGCATCGTCACAGGATATGCGCAATGAGCAAATACTGCTTACGAGACCTGAAGTGGATCGCAGGGTGAGCACAGAGCACAGAGGAAGCCATTCCTTGTGGGATGATCAGATCCATTCTTGAAGGAGGTTGAACGATTTACTTCATGATTATCTCTAGTGTTCGTGAAGCAGCAGAACTGTGGTTTGCTACACGATAGCCTGACATATTATTTATCGGGCCAACGGTGTACTCAGGCATTATAATAGATTGTTTTTACTGAGTTGTGAAGCATCTAATGATGTGAGAAGGTGTGAAGATTTTTAGTAACTGTAGATCGACGAATATTCCTCCGCGTTTTGTAACAGTAAAGGAGATGCCATCTGAACCTGAACCGGTGGATTGTATAAAGTATGCGTTGGCATGTTGCACCTTAATTAACTTCACAGGGAAATTACAGTACAGCTCGAAATTTCTTTTAGGAAGAAAGTGATGAAATAGCGGAGTATGAGAGAAAAACAAGAGTACAACTAGGTTCGGTAATATCGCATTTGCGGTAAACTGCCCCCGTTATTGAGCCACCGTTTTATATCCAATGTTTCAATTTCCTGCTAAGTTACAGGGTTCCTTCTTTAAAGTAGTTGCAGCAATGTAAATACATTCTAAAGATTCCGAAATAACGTATGCGTGAAAATTATAATTTTTATGTTTGACTCATTTCAGCAGAGAGTTGCTTTACAGATTCATGATTGCGAATTTGAATTTTCCTAATAATAGCGGTAAATTTCTTAAATAAACGGTATACAAGATCCAGTTGCTGAAATAACAAATATTTCTTATTCCTAATGAGGAATACTTATAAGTATTTTCTACCAAATCATGCAATGACCTCTGGATAATGTTGCGATTTTTGATTGACCGAACATTTTCAGTAATTCTGTTACGTAACAATCAGCGCCTACATGGTAACTATTGCATCCTTTCAATAGATTATCCGTTAAGTTTCAACACAATATACCTTTTGAATTGGAACATTGATAATGAAGTTTCAAGCTACAACAATTCACATATATCTATATAATTTAAACCAATGTGTACCTGAGGTGTCAGTAATCACCATGGATAAAATACAATAAATTCGCTGTGCGTTTAATATAGATAATGTGCTGCTGCGTCTGAGTATTCTAGTAAATAGGTTTACAATTTCAAGTGAAATTTTATTAATGGTTCCATTTGTATTATATAAATCTAGATTTATACATGCTGTTTCGTAGTAATCTTATAATTTCAGCAAACAAGTAATATAACATTTGTCACATTTACCGGCGATGAAAAGAAAACAGCAGCGAACACATTGGCATCGAAATAAGCATTGCACTATTATATTGGGCTACGTAAAATGATAAAAGGTGGCTCTTCATTATGTTTGAAAGCATGACAATTTACAAATCCTTTACATAACGCATGTCTATATGCGCATTGTAGATAACATACGAAACCTTATTTACATGGGACCTACAGAGGGGACCGGAAAACGAGTCAAGTGGAGCTATAATTCTCCGCGGAATGCGCGGATAGATAATTGAAAAAATAATTTCAATTTGGTACTAGAACGCGAATCGTGAAACTAAACATATCATGAACATATATGCCATAGTAGGGAAGTTGATTCCAGGTTGGAGGTTGTTCGGCGGCATGAGGAAATGGTACGAGGTTGCAGTTCGCCTATCGTCATTCCATAAAAGCTGATTTATTTGTCATTTAAAGCAAAAGGATACGCCTGTGGTGCGATGAAAAATGTCAGTTGCTTAATAACGCCTATGTTCGAAGCAAAGATGTGTATATTTGTCTAAGGAACCATAAACAAGGAGACAGAATATGAAACAAACAAAGGAATATATCAAGGATTAGGAAATAAATTTTTCCATGTTATACAGGGAGCTTGCTCTTTAAAACTGAGGGCAGCTGATAGAGATTCAACTGATAATTCTATCATGAAGGATTTCCTCAAAATAGAATGTATTTTCAGCATTCAGCTTTCCATTACTCCATATACGTGAACAAATTTTGCATGTACAATTTACCACAAATTTAGCATCCAAGGGTAGCTGACGAATTACAAAGCACTGCTTACTTTAGTAAAATAATATGTGATAACTTTGAATAAACCATCTTATGGTAACTGGAATATAAGCATTACCAATATGTTAATAAATAGAAATTGGGAAAAATTTACTACTGAGTGAGAGGCAATTCATAACCCGATTCAAATCTTAACAAATTCATTCAATGGTATCTGCAGAAAAATATGTAAAAATACAAGATATTTTGACATAGCATTTCTCAAGCCACTGTCACAAAGAACATATAAAGGCACAGCAGTTTCCTTAAGTGAAATATCTCACAACAATAAACCACCTGTGTATATTGCGTATGCCAACATTGTAAATTATAATAAATGGTACTGTGATTAAGGATTTTAGAAAATAAATTGCCACCATTCATTCAACATTTGGAATAGCAAAAGAGAACCAATACGCAATGGAGATGACCACCCATACCAGTTGCTCTTCTTTGCCATTGGGATAATAAAAACGTACCTCAAGGGACAGCCAAAAGCAGGAAAATATTTCTTGCAGTCGATATCAAATCTATAATTATGTTGTTACTCAAACATTTTATACATGATTTCCGCAATAATTTCTGTGTTGAATCGTCAGCTGGATTAATGAAAGATAGTTGTTAACCTGCACCTTATATAAGGTCGGTTTTGTGCAACACTACGATTTCAGTTGAGTAGATCCGTTAGAGAGCAGGTCTGCTAATTATATATCGTTGTATATTACAAAAATGGCATGTATTTTCTTCTTTAGTCGAGCCTCAAGCAGAATAACCCTACATAATTTACGTCCCTATCATCTGTTGAATTTATGAATCTTACAGCAAGCAATATTTTGGGGTAAACTTGCTCATTTTAGTCGATAACCGGAAATCTGAAATTCGCACCAACCGGAATAGTTTGGTGAAGCAGCACCAAAGAAAATGTATCACATTTTACTTTACTCGATGTTGATAGAACCGAGATACATATTGATTGCGGTGAAACGAGATAATGATTATCCAGAATAATAGCAATGAATCGCAAGCCGACGCTAGCGCATTCCAAAGTAAACGATCGATAACTTCGAGCTTGTATTCATCAGCTTCCTGATTCCTCAAAAAGTAATGATTTTATTCTGAACAAATAACTTTAATTCTATTACTCTGAGCTATTAAATATAGAAAATAAAAGAGATTCTTCATCATCGTTTTGTTATTACAAATGTATACAATAGACCGAGGCTGAAAAGCTACTTCTCAAATTAAAGTTTGCTAAAGCTGCACACACAACTTAATAAGCAATCAGCATTCAATAAAATGAACACCATTATAAATTTGACAGAATTCATGGATTTCTCTGTATAATTAGTGAAATGAACACCTTTTACACCTACGTCCATAAGTAATCTGTTCGGAGGCGTTTAACTGAGTATTCCCAGGGTCATTCTACACTGGCCATTGCTCTTTTTAAATGTTGTCAGTTACTAATGTTTCACTTTAGGCCTTTTATGCTTTGGTTCAGCAGGGGTTGAGGAGAGCGAAACATATTGCACCATCGATTTATTCTGCAATTTCTGTAGCTTGCGTGTTTTATTTACGTGACAAATTCTCATCACATATGCGTTTTGCTCCTGTGATAATAATAAAGATGTTCAACGCAAATTGATTTTGAAAGATCTGCAGGTCAATTTAAGCATTCGCGTTTCCAGTGCTATAAATATTTATTAACTTATAATACGAATGTTGCGTAGTGTTAATCATAAATGCATACACTCATAAAGGCAACATTTAATTGGCACATGTAGAGCTTAACAAGGAAACACGGATCATCTGCTGGCCCAATGCGTATTTACTGATTTATGTGAACAGGTCTCAATCAATTGGTGCAAAGCTTAATTTAAATTAATAGTCGAGGCATTGTAGGCAGGTAATTGCCAAAATGTATTGTGCTCGTTTGAATTCAACTGGGTAACGATCTGTAATATACGTATTAATCGACAATAATCCCCCAGCTTCAGAAAATTGAGCAAACTCATAAGGTATTTTGGAAAACGTAATGAATATAAGCCAGTTGACACGGATATATACATATGAACACTTTGCCTTTATTCTTGAAGAGGTAATTGGATTTCCTTGAGTAAGCGTAGATCAATTGTCAAGCTAATTCAACTTGTAAAGTTATAGACGCGTCCAAATTCATTTGTCCGTGTGATATTCATAGACTAAACGGGCAGACAAGTTATTTTGTACTAATGTTTATCTGTTGCTGTGCATTTTGCACCGCATTCTAAACTTCATCAAATCAGATAATGCGGTTCAGGTTATATTTTATGTAAATAGGCTCGTTAATTCCAAAGTATAAAATATATAAATTGCTAGCTAATTTCCTTGGGTCATAGTATCAAGTTTAACATAGTGGAAATTTGGCAACGCATTCCGACTACATATGGTTATTAAGTCTGCAGCAAATGGCAACCCAACCATTAGGAGTGCGAATGAGTTACTTAAATCATGTGCACTGATTCGTAGGAGAGCTAGACCTATACCGCTCTAAAGGTAAAGTCAATTTACCAGTTAACAAAAAGCAGGTAAATGACTATTGATACTATGGTCAAGCAGTTGAATGGCTTATTCCTAATTGGTGTACTATAGATATTAGCACTTAGGAAATCAAGGAATGCTAAACCGCCAAAATGCTTCGTGTGGTTTGTCAGAAGCTGAGTGATTTTTGGTGCATTCGCAGACAGAATTGTGCAGGAAAGTTAGTCTCGTACCACAATGGTAGATCGCGTCCCATAGAATTACAATGTACAATAGCTTGCAATCACGAGAGTAAGCACGATATCCTATCACATACGATCGTGAAATATAGTTGATTGTTTTGTCCACCGACACGGACCCATTCAGTTCTGGTGGTCTCTGGTCCTCCAGATTATCCTACCTATTTCCTGGTTTAGAACAAAAACAAAAAATAACATTGCCAATGCACGCAAGCTTTTTTATTCTAATTAATATCATACGTGACAAGACTCACGGAACTAGAGTTATATACTCTATAGCACTGCAAACGATCAAAATCCGCTGCTGCATAAAACTATTCCATCTGGGAGAGGAGGACACTCGTTTTGAAAATGGACAAGCTTTAGACATTAAAAAGCGTATCGAAACAACACTTAAACAGCTCAAGTTTTCTCCGCAAATAGCCAGTTATTAGAGTCAATCTTTCCTTTTAGAATAGTAAGATGTTGCATCCCTCAAAATAACATTCTGATGTTTACTTTTGCGGCCACAAATCCTTTAGCAAGCGGCGGAATGCATGCATTTGGGTAGTTATTTTTAGAATGCCTCCGAAATCCCCATCTTAAATGAGGATAAAGGTACTGTGCATACACAAAATATGCCTTTGAATGTAATGAGCAATCATAGTTCAGCCATATTCGTAGCATTGTCTATTTATGGAAAATCACAAATTGCTCCTCCACATTGCAGTTGGACTATTCCCAACATTTGCGGTCGCCAACAAAATATGGTCAGACGCCGGAAGTGATTTATTTTGTATAAACATGAATATAAATAATATATGTATGTATATTAATTATTGCGTTTCACGTTGATGTCGTTGGCCACTCCTTGTACACAGTATGCGCATGTCACCAGAAAGTTGGTAGGTCATGCATTGCTCAGCCTGATTTGGGAGATAATATCCTTGCCAGTAAAAATATTATTTGGTTGAATTGGATTGCGGGGTCCGGGAAAGTTGACACATTCTTTTAACAATATAAATCAGTGTGACGCCAAGCATTCTCAAGCTACTCTTTGCTACCGTGTTTAATTACTTGATGAGCATTTTCACATTTGTTGTAGTGATTGCTTTATCACAATATTGTTATGCGCCCTATTCCGTATGTACGACGGTAATCTCGATCCGAAAATCGGTTCGCATGTTTCTCACAAGGTAAAACAATGTTTGCATGAAACGAAACAATTATCTTCATGCACTTTCATCTATGCTCTGTCACCTCTACTTTCTCGGCAATGTAATATTGTAGAATGCAATGATAGATAGAAAACATTATTATTTTATATTAAAAATGTACTTGAGTACTACTCTTAAACTAATCCATAACTAGGGATACTAGACCTTTTAAATGTGCTGTTTTACCAAATAGTTAGTCAATGAATGTGCATGTTTTCCGTTACATGGTACATGGCCGTATATTTGTTAGCCATCACTGTTATAAGGTATATATTTCATAGTTTATGCGGCGTAACTCATGGGACTAACTGAAACTAATACAATAGTACTTGAGATCATGGTCTTTTTCCACGAGCCCTATATCCGAGCACCATAATATATTAAATTTACCGATATGTGCATCGTCATTTTCTTGTTTGCTGAGCTCAGGAGTAGACGTTAAATGAGTGGGAATACTAGGCTTCAATGAAAAAGGCTTATTTTTAATAATGACACATAGTCGGTTAGCTCGTTGTACATGTATATAAACTTAACTGCTTTATCAAGCTGATGTCAAGTTTTCTAGAGATTCTTTAAGTCAAGAGCATGCTACACATTTGTTTTAGTAAGTAACGTCTCTATGGTAATTTTGCAATTTGACATAGCTTGCACACATGCGTATCTGTGGTTGTACTCTCTTCCATAAATCAGTGTTATCACTAAGAAAACATTCGATCCAGTTTCATGATTTGAGAGATGGTGCGGATGAAGTAGTCAAAGTTACGTGTGGGATAGACTGCAGTCTTCCGTACGCAATGCTCTCCGGCTATTATTGTTGGATTATAATGCTGTAGAAGATAACGCGTTTGTTCGTTAAGCGTCTCAGCCAAAGAGGATAAGGTTGCAGTTTACGATAACATTAAGTATTGAGCAGCGCGCAATGACCAGCCTGGTAAATTATCGCTGGACATTTTCCAGAGCTGTACTGTATATCTAATTTGCCTGTGGATGATAAGGCAGTATTTCAGAGTCGGTCCTACTATTGTCTTCAATGATTCAATTCGTGTTTAAGGTAGGGAGAATGTTCTGGTGATATACGCATTACTGTCTTGCTTTCGCAACCTGATAACCTTCATGTTCAGAGGAATTGACCGAAATTTAATACGTCATTCCCAAGTCGCGAACTGATTAGACTTTGGGATCCCATTAACGTCAGTTGTGCTAGAGCCTTCTGTGATGTGTCATATTTACCCATGGACTTTGAATTTCACTGCAGGTATTTCATTAATAAGACTACACTAGATATGGTTAGTGCCGATAGGTCTTAGTAGATGCTTACCATATACATTTGTAGTTGGTCTGGATAAAATGAATAAGACAGTTCGACGTTATCCGGGCGAGATTCCCTAAATTTTCTTCGCTTCTTTTTGTGTAGGTTTTGTAGCTAAAGTCTCTGGGTGGAGTCTTCTAAGTCAACTGCCTACTACGGCTTTGTCCACTGGGTATTCTTACGCCCTCTGGTAAATCCTTCGACTCTATTATTACTTTCTCTTCAGATGCTATTTCTGCTAGTCACTTTCTTGCGACTTTATCACACGCTAATATTTTGATTTTAACCATCCTCCCTTTCCGTTACCCGATTCAAGTACTCAAAAATTTGCTGCGGTTCATGGTTTGCCGCTGACCAACGTTTTTAATCTATGGCTCTCTTTCGTCCCCGGTCCTCGTTTTGTCTGCCTTGCTTCAACGTTCGAACACTCATGCAGATTGAACAGCATGCCGGTCTAACGCGCACGCCAGATTCCCTAGACATTGTTGTCTGCTGCCTTTCAGAGACCCAATTGCAAGTTACCAGCACTGTGCTTACACTGACATCCCCCACTGACCACGAAGCCATAAATTACCTGCGTATTTCAGTAGATCCAGAAGCAGTCTCAGCGGGTCTGGCTGGGGTAAGTATAGCAATAAGTGACATGGCCGAGGCGGCACTACTGGACTGGTTCCCTATTAACAGCTGACTATGTGCATTTCGGCTTCGGGGTTTGAGTAGAATCAACAGGCACCGCGAAGAGAGACACAACTTGTTCGTGATCTCGGTGTACGCTCCAAGTGAATGTAGTGGCGACTCGGTCAAGGACGAATTCGACCGAGATCTACATCAGCTCTTGAGTAATGCTAAAAAGTCGGATGTCGTTATCCATGCTGGAGAATTTAATGCACCGGTTGGCCGCCTGTTGCCATACAAACGCGACCTTGTTGGTCATCAATCGCTCGATGAGAACCGCTCTGATAACGGAAACAGTCTTCTCACATTTTGCGAAGAAAACCGACTGTTTCATTCGAGCAGTAATTTCAGGTGTACGAAGAAGCATTCCACAACATGGCGTCCCCCTTCTTTAACACAAACATGGACTCAAATTGATCACATTGCAATTAGCTTCAGATGGTGCGGCAGCGTACTGGACTGCAGGTCCTTTTGGCCCACCTTCGTTGACTCAGTTTATGTTCTGATCTGCGCGAAAATCTGTCTGTGTTTTGGAGGATATCGAAACACTAAGCACCGCAAGATTGATGAAAACATATTAACTGATTCCTCTGCCCAGACGAGCTATCAGTTTCCTTGGCGCATGCACTCAGTTGTAATCCACCGCAAGAGGTGGAACAACACTGGACTTGTATACGGAAGGCAATGACCATTTCCGGACAGTCATGCTGCGGCCTAACGCGACGCCCCTTGAAGACTTGGATCTCCGCTCGTTCTCTGGAGCTGTTCGAACGCTGAAATATATCCCGGCGAAATCAGATTGTAACGAGCGGCGCGGTTCTGCCACTCTGCAGCTCAAGTAAAGCCTATACAAGGGTCGCGGAACATGGTGATCTGAGCGTGCTTCAGAGATAGAGCCCGATGCCCACTCTGGAAACACATGCAAGGTTTTTCCAACTATTTCGGTCCACTGGCCTCAGGAAACCTTGTGTCAGTGAGGTCATTTGTGAGGTGGATGGGTCTCAGATCACCAACCAACAGAGGCGTAAGGAGCGTTCGGCCGAGCGAGTTCACTCGCAGTTCAACTGGCCTCTACCATCCATCAGTACACGCCGTACACGTTGTTGTCCAACCTGGCTCGTCAGTGTGAATCCACCCAGAGAAGCGGAAGTCTGCCTCGAGGTTCGACACTTGAAGCGCTTCAAGGCTGCCGGCTTAGACGGACTTCCTCCGGAACAATTCAAGTACGGCGGTTTGGCGATAATTAACAAGGTGACCGCGCTGTTCACAAAAATTGGGCACGAAGAGATAGTGCCTTCCTATTGGGGCGAATCAGTCATTATCCCGATTTGCAAGAAAGGCGCTCGCAGTTCATGTGCAAATTATCGCCGGACTAGTCTTATTTCGGTTGCCCCGAAGCTATTGGCATCCACTCTGCTTCGCAGACTGTTCCCAGTACGTGAATCACATTACCGTGAAGAACAAACTAGATTTCGTCCTGGCAGCGGATGCTTGGATTAAATCTTCACGCTCCGCCAGCTCCTCGAACATTGCCACATTTATCACAGGCCCACTATCATTGCGTTTCTAGACATACGTGCCGCTTTTGACTCCGTAGATCGACCTGCACTATGGCGTTGCTTACCAAAGAACTGGGTGCCAGATAAATATACCGCCGTCTTATAAGCACTTTCCTTCACATATCCGGCAGAGTGAGGGTCTATGGCAAGCTATCCTCGCAATTCGCTGTCAATAGTCGTGTGCGACAGGACTGCCCTATGACCCCATTCCTCTTCAACTTCGCAATCAAAGACAATCTGTCCAATTCTCTAGAAGGTTTTCAACATTTTGGCTTAGAGCTTCTAGCGGGGGAGCGCGCGACCGATTTTGATTATGCTGATGATATAGCCTTAATTGGTGACGATCCTCAGAGTATGCAACGCATTCTGGATCGTGTGGCGGTTGAAGCATCTAAGTATGGCATGAGCTTCGCCCCATCGACGTGTAAAATTCTGCTCAAGAATTGGCTTTCACCTGCTCCTGTACTCACTCTCGAAGGTGCACAACTTGAACAGGTAGATAGCTTTGTCTACCTTAGAAGCTGTTTTCTGCTAACGGCGCCATCAAAAAAGACGTTTTCTTAGGATCGCCAAAGCTGGATCAGCATATGTCAATTTGAGGCAATTATGGCGTCGTGTGGACGTCGCATTCTCACTAAAGGGCCGCGTTGACAGAGCATCATTTTGCTCATTGTTGTTGTATAGGTGCGAGTCCTGGCCGATTCGCGTGGAAGATATGCGTCGTTTTCTGCCATCGATAACGGTTGCTTAAGAAGGATCGCTCGTGTTTCGTTGCAACATCGAGTTAATAGTAATGATGTTCGACGTCGCATCTGGGGAATGCGAGTATTCTCTTCAACAAACTGGTTTTGTTGCGCCAGTTGAGATGCCTCGGTCAAGTAATACGCATGGCACCTGAGCGTCTACCGCGTAGCGCTCTATTCACTCATAAAGGACTTGCCTGGAGGCGAAAGCGTGGTGGTCAGCATTCCCCTTGGCGGCAGCACATGAAATCGCCGACGTCGTGTCTGGCCGCCGTTGGATTTCAACGTCTTCCAGGATGGGGACCCAAAGATGAGGAGGGCCAATGGCATAGCACCCTTAAATATATGGTCAGCAACCGGATTCAATGGAAGAATGGCGTACAATATTAACTGCTTAACAGGTTTATTATTACAAACATTAAAATAATAAAAAAGAAAAAAGAGGCGTGTGAAAAACAAACTAAAATATTATGTTCTACTTTATATCAAAATGTTCCCTAGCACCTGTGACATATTAGGGGAAGCGTGTTGCTCAACTTCAACTAGCAAGTCACGATAAAAATGACGCCATAAATCTTGCTTACCTACTGATTGACATGGTTTTATGCTGGCTCTGTGTCTAATAAAGAGAATGTGGATAATGCATACGTATATCATCTGCAAAGAGCATTGGGTGTTATAGTTTGATCGGGCCGCATATGTTGTTTACGTAGATAAAGAAAAGTAGCGGTCCGAGCAAACATCCCTGGAAGAAGCCGCTGGTTATTTTTGCGGTGTAGTATATTGCTGACTGAATTGAACTACCTGAGTCCGATCGTAAAGATATGAGTCGAACCGGCTTAGCAGAGGATCACCATTTACATATGACTCTGGAGCAGATAGCAGTGGTTTTTGCGGCAGGCGGTGGAAAGCCTTTTGCCTGCCTAATAGAATTATAATGATTGTCATTCCTCTGTCAGTCATAGTCGCGACGTTATCGAGGAATTGTAGCTGGCTGGTAAGGTAAAGGATTTCTAAGAGGAAGCCATTCCTTGTGGGATGATCAGATCCATTCTTGAAGGAGGTTGAACGATTTACTTCATGATTATCTCTAGTGTTCGTGAAGCAGCAGAACTGTGGTTTGCTACACGATAGCCTGACATATTATTTCTCGGGCCAACGGTGTACTCAGGCTTTTTAATAGATTGTTTTTACTGAGTTGTGAAGCATCTAATGATGTGAGAAGGTGTGAAGATTTTTAGTAACTGTAGATCGATGAATATTCCTCCGCGTTTTGTAACAGTAAAGGAGATGCCATCTGGACCTGAACCGGTGGATTGTATAAAGTATGCGTTGGCATGTTGCACCTTAATTAACTTCACAGGGAAATTACAGTACAGCTCGAAATTTCTTTTAGGAAGAAAGTGATGAAATAGCGGAGTATGAGAGAAAAACAAGAGTACAACTAGGTTCGGTAATATCGCATTTGCGGTAAACTGCCCCCGTTATTGAGCCACCGTTTTATATCCAATGTTTCAATTTCCTGCTAAGTTATAGGGTTCCTTCTTTAAAGTAGTTGCAGCAATGTAAATACATTCTAAAGATTTCGAAGTAACGTATGCATAAAAATTATAATTTTTATGTTTAACTCATTTCAGCAGAGAGTTGCTTTACAGATTCATGATTGCGAATTTGAATTTTCCTAATAATAGCGGTGAATTTCGTAAATAAACGGTATACAAGATCCAGTTGCTGAAATAACAAATATTTCTTATTCCTAATGATGAATATTTATAAGTATTTTCTACCAAATCATGCAATGGCATATGGATAATTTTTTGATTTTTGATTGACCGAACAGTTTCAGTAATTCTGTTACGTAACAATCAGCGCCTACATGGTAACTATTGCATCCTTTCAATAGACTATCCGTTAAGTTTCAACACAATATACCTTTTGAATTGGAACATTGATAATGAAGTTTCAAGCTACAACAATTCACATATATCTATATAATTTAAACCAATGTGTACTAAGGTCTCAATAATCACCGTGGATAAAATACATATATGCGTCTTAACATTCTTACCTAATCATAGTTTTAGGTCCACATGTATGTATAAGAAATGGCGCGGCGTTAGACATATATTTTACGTGCACACAAATTTTTGTTTATGTTGTGCCTTGTCCAATTGCGATGTATTTTAACATGCGCTTGATGTGCTGTTTCAGTACTTCTGCTGTTATACACGGTTAACTTTGGAGTTCAAATGATTAATTGCGGAATTTATTTGCATGGGAGACGTTAACCTATATACTAAACGCCGTAGTACTTTAAACAATTATATGGTGACAACAACTTTTTTTCTCGGTAAAGTTATACCGCAGCTATAATTCAAGTCGAACTAAGAGGTCATAACCTAAGTTTAGTTAAGATAAAATGAAGAGATCGCTTTGCGGATGTCGGTATCTTTCACCTTATACTTCTGTAATCTCTAGCCTATAGAACAAATTAAGGTAGAGCTTCGCAATTGAATCGCCCTCTATTTTGGATTCAAACTTGTAGTATGTCTATGCTATAGCTAAGCGCGCTACACTTGTGTAGTATTCTACGATTGCTATACGTTACGGTTGTGTGTACACAAAAATTAATTATGACCAACCCAACCAAAAGCCCTTTGCAGTGCATGCAAGATTTCCCGGCATTGTTACACAAGTATCAGCTTGTAATTATCATCCGAGTTCGTCTTGCACGAACAGTCCAAGAAAGCTTTCATGGGAACGGTACTGTAGAACTTGTTTTTCCAGTAAATCATAAGCGGAAAATCCACAATTTACTAGAAAAATTTTGGAATAAGACGAAAGGGCCGAGTTCAGAGCGTATCGTAATTCTGCTAATGCAACCAAATTGTGTTACCCGCGGGAACCACTTCTAAGAGTTTTCTTAATCATGAATCTTGATCACCTAGTACAAAAGCGGTGACAGAGTATCCCCTCTATACCAAACTGTCTTCTCCTAGTTTATGTGCATTTAAATGGACACCTGGTGCTTTTTATCTGTGTGACGATTAAAAAGTCCGACTATTTAATCCCGTAAGCATTCATGACATTTAAAAGGATTACTTTGTATTGGAGTGTCGCTATTTAGTACTCCCTTTTGGAATGGGTTACAATGCGCCATATTACTGTGGATCGCGCTTTTTTAATGAATTTAAACTAGGCCAATTCGGTCAGTTCCACCGTCAATAATGAAGGAGATAAGCAATGATCCAGTTGTCCCTTCAAATATTAATAACCTACCCTTATTTCGAGTGGGCTAAGCTATTCAGCTGCTCGATTGTGAGATCAGTGCAAGTTATCGTGACTCTACTAATACAGCATAGATTCATTGACCAACTTCAGCTTTACTAAGTAAGGGACTTAAAATCAGTGGTTACACTAAATTGTGCTGGCGGAAATATAACGGGACTGCGCAAGCTGTGTTAAGCTTGCAAGCTCTTATTTGCGTCGTTTACCTTGATCAAGTTGGGTGACCAGGATTCCCCTGTCTCTCCATGGGGCTCCGATCGTTTCGTTTGTCTGGTCGGCCAACCTAAACATCTACAGGTCTATTCGAAAAATGTAGGCTATCATTGCTCTAGCAAACCTCTCACTTCACTGTCACAATGCTGCATTTTGTTATCAAGTAAGTGTGGAACAATGTTGAATTATACATAAAAAGGAAAAACTAAAATTGTACCGTGGAATAATTAATAATCAGCTTAATAAGCGGAAAGCATGCAGAATTTCCCAGTGCTTAAAATGTGACAGGAACCAGCAATAGTGCTCTTGAAAACAAAAAAAGCAACACTGAGCAATTCCGGCAAGATAATAGACCAGTCAGACTCAAATGTGAATAGTGCAGTCGAGATAGTGTACACTGTGCCAATAGCTCAGTAACTACATTTAATCACATGCACAAAACAACCCGAAATGTGCAAATGCACATAGGGAGACTGTAAAAAATATGTCGCTTGCATCAACATCGAAAACCGAAAAAATAATCGTAAATATGTCCTGCCTAACTGGCCACTGCCAACACACCACCCGTTCATCAGTACTTGCAAAATTTGGCAAAATATAAGCTAGTCGCCTATATGGCATACAGTATAAAAACCCATAGAAATAGTGCCGCAAATTAAGATGGTTTTTTGATGTATCAAACCTTCCACTATTCCGAAATCAAATCAGCTGACACCGATGTAAATTATTCCTTGCTGTTTGCTCCTGTGAGCGGGTAGCCCCCTCACCAAGCGACGAGCTTAACAAACTTAAGCCGCCAATTATCTTATAGCATTTTAAGCAGTTTGTTCTGTGTACTGATTACAGAATAGTAGTAGGGGGGCTAACCTGTCCTCTGCACGGCAGTAACTTGTAAGTCAGTGGATAGTGAGCGGCGCTATATCACATCTACTAAGTTATTCACGATGGTCGTTGCCGTCCCCCGTAGCTCAGTGGTCTCAAGCACCGACTGGAAACAGTCAAGTTGCGGTTTCAAGCCCTACCAAGGGTCCGATGGAATGCGCACTGCCGATGATTCCCGAATGGTGGAAACGCGCGTACAGTGTTTTCCGGGATTGTGGCGGCTGTCTGAGTGAGCCTAGATGTGATGTAATTCTACCTATACCATTCAACTCCCCCTACTACTCTTCTGTAAAACTATAAATGCTGAGTTTCTAAGAAGTGAATGGTGCGCAACACATAATCCGAGCTATAAAACCAAGATCCGTTGAAAGTTGAAGCATCCTAGCTCTTGCTTAACTATATTTAGATTTTGAGATCTTAGGTCCAGCTAATTATTAACAAAATCCGATATACGTCCATGCGGTCGAAATTACAAATCACCGCAGGAATGAGATAAGGAAAAGCAGACTGAATAATAAAACAAACTGTCTTTAACATACCAGTGAAACAAAAGCATGTGATGGGAGTGTGTTCGGCGAATCTTACTCAGCTGTCAACTCCAGCTGGGCATCGCGAAAAAACTATGTAGAATGGCTCGAGTTTCTCACCAGACCATTTCGCGCCGAAGTTTAGAGTGACACGAGAAGCCTGAATATTTTCGTGGTTATGTATTGTTCCAAGTCGATAAACGAATAGATAATGTTCGAAAAACATTAGAACAACGAATTAACATGAAGCACTGCAAAATGTTTCATAAAAACATTATTGAATGAAAGTTGTTTGTGAAACATACTTACCCTAGTGGTATGGAATATTCGGTGTGCATTCTAACAAAATCAAACCGTTTTGTATTTCCTTAAAGTGTGCTGGCGTTATAGGCATCAAAATATCGAACCTAAACAATAATTTTCAAGTAACTTCAAGTATCAATAATAAACACCGTCTGTATTCCCAGAAAAAGACACATTACCACATAATAGTTAAAAACAATATTGATAATCATGCAAAATGTTCGCAGATATAATGAACCTAACGTTGACAACAAACAACTGCGAACGTTTAATCGATTGCTTATGCGCCACTAACGAAAATGGAGTCAATTTGCATTAGTTCTCTCAAGGAAACTAAAATTAAATGCAGAAAGACAAAGAAAATACGTTATAAATTACTTGTGATACAAATAAATAATAAATCAAAAATAATGCCAGGCTTTACATAGTTATGAATTGCACCGCGGGAAGTCAATAAATTTAGAAATAAGGTTAAACTTTCGGCAATATATGTTCTAGGTGGTCTAAACAATACGGAGTTACATTGATATAGATAAAATATTTTTATATCATGGTGTTAAACCGGTTTGATTACTTTATTGATTTTAACTATAGCTTCAACCACAGCATTGTGAAAGAAAAGAATAAACGAGAGTTAAATGGTGGCTGTAAAAATGAGCCTTTTGTCATTTTCAGCAAAATAACATTTTTGCTAGCAAGTAAATAATAAAACTTACAAAGTTCGGATTGGTATAATGCTGTAAATTTAAACTATATTACGGATGAATAGGTACCATGAAGTAGATCACAAACCATACTTACTATATATGACAATGAAATGCACATACAAACGTACCCATAAAAATTGGAAATGCAACCATTAAAATTTCATATTTCCCTAATTGCTAGTCAAATCTGCTAACAATCAAGGTGGGCTTTACACGGGCAGTACAACATAACTGTCCATGATAAACCTTTATGACTAAATAGGGTTGGTTAAAATAGAGAGAAATTACGCATTAGTAAATACGTAAAAATAATTAATGAAGCAAACGGATGCTGAGTACTGAATATCCAGTACAAATGGGTAATGTTAAATGAAATGATTAATGAGGCTCCCTTGTTCTTAAGCATAATGTTTATATCGAGTAGCCATCAAAATAAACAAATGAAATATATATTACCTTCCAAAACTTTAGCTGTACTGTGAGTTTTCATTAGTTAAGGTGCTGGTTGCTTTAGTGCCCAATAAAGGTTATGATTTCTCAATAGATTAGTGAAAAGCGTCTTACGGACATCCGTTACATTCTCAAATTTACTAGGTTAGACTCCGCGAAGAAATCAAGAAGGCCCTTTAGTAGGATAATGCATGTGTATGTAAAGTTGACCATACGCTAAGGAAACCATAATCCCGTCGACTCAATTATCTTGTGTCTGATAATTTATTTATATGGTTCTCAATTGCTATAACAGAATGTTTTCATTCATTATTTTGAAACCTGTTAGGATGAGAAATATTTTTGGTACGACTGAGCTTATTCTCTGGAGTTTTATTCTGTATCAAAAAGTACTTTTATGTAATATGTGTAGATGAACCCAAACCCATAATAACCCAATTTGTTTAAAGTCCACAATGTCCTTAGATATTGAAACCGTGAAGTTTTGACTATGCCAATGCTTTAATAGCAACTGAACGCCAACAAATCGCTTTGTATGAGACCCATCACCAAACTGTCAATTCGTTCATAGGTCTATAATAAATAAAACCTTTACATTTTCTTGAATCTAATGCAATAAGTGCATAGGGACTGGTAGTGCAAATTTCCATTTCAGAAACCAACGTTTAATCAACTGCTACATTCAACGAACGTTTGGTAAAGTAAATTGTACAATAGTTTGACATTCGCTGTTTGTTTATGTATACGCACTCCAGAAGTGCAGTGGTTTAAAGGATTTTGACACTGCATGTATTATTGGATTTCCTGACGGAGTCATACATAGTTTTAGCTTGTTACGTGAATTGACAATGAGAATAACTGACAGCATAAGCATGCCTTTCAAGTGCATTTGGTCAAACCGTACTTTGTGAGTCTGTGCTCAGGGGTTTCATTGCAACTGGGACATCTACAGTCAACATTGACTGGAGCATCGCAAACTGACAGGTCTACGCTGTGAATGTCGCAGTGCAAGCAATATTCTTAATTGCCAGCTTTGCCAATTTGTTTCTGTTAACGTCTACTTGAAAAGGAAATTAGTGTTTTTGTAATAAATTAAGCCTCACCGTGAAAAACACGTACAGCGAAACAATGGCTGTCAAGCTACTCCACTTTTCTGGCTCAGCTTCATTTTTATGACGCAGTTCGTACAACCGTGCTGGAATACGGTTTAAAACTCTCTTGAATGACCGCACTTAGCTTCGGTTCACACTTCCGATTGATCAGCAGGCGTCTAGCTGAATCTTTTCCTTACGATAACAAATGTTCTACTGGGTCTATCGTGTACGAGTACGGCGAGAGGAACTTAATCAAACAGGATTAACCTAAGGCTCTTATTAGGTTATCCAGCATGTGGATCCTGGTTTTTTCATTGAAAAGCCGTGCAACGTACATGGTCTCTTTGCGACGTATTAGCTCCAGAATTTCCTCAAGGAACATCGAGAAATCTGTTCCCCTGCAAATAACAACATTGCAGCTTTTCGCGTGGATGCAACTTTGGCTATACCTTGCCAAAATAAGCGTCACCATTTGGACTCTCGCTGTAGGCATAGCTACGTTCGCGCTAACCCTATCTTTTAGCGAGCTTGAGACCATCGCCTATAGTGATTGCACCCGCTCTCCTAAATGAAGATGCGTTTCTGTTTGCCATTCGGTACATGTACCGATACGTCAAGTGGGTAATCTCGCCAGGTTGCGGTGGACTTGGCACATTTAAAGCGATCTTAGTAGAGGTGACACTAATGCCGTTACGTTGCATTCGCTTTAGCCTAAGGAATTAAGAATATCGCAAAGTCTCTTACTCCTATGAATTTGATTACACTTTACAGCTACAATCTAATAACGTTAGACAGTTTTGCTTGGACTCATGATACATAATATTTTTCCATTAAATGCACTGCAATGTGTCACCCACACACCCACATATAAACCGCTTAGAAGCATATAGATTGACACGGACAAGCATGTCGCTGCCTCTCTCTTACCTCAGTGAAGTTCCAAGTGAACAAATTGGCCTATGGTTATTTCAGTGGGAATCGCGGTCTGCAGCGAGATAGTGCATCGCAATCCATTTACAATCTAGTGTTACAAAATTACCACGCAAATCAATTGAGCATTTCCATCAGCAATGAAAAGAACGCGATTAAGTTTCTTACATCGAATGGCGATAAAGCTGCAAAACACAGTGTGTAAATTTAGATGCTGATAAAGCATGAACAATCATATGTGTATGAAGGGGGATACGCAGTCACTGCATTTGACCGTGGTGACCTATTTTCACGATTAAGTAATTTTTAGAGTGTTACTCGTCAGACATCTTGTTCACTTGCTTTGGTATGACTATGATGTATTTTGAATATAGTCCGTTCGCCCTACTCCTTTTTACCAGCAAGCGTTTTGCTCAGTTTTACCTTAGGATCCCAGGTGTCTTAACGGGTTATCAACTGGTTATTTTGTTCATCATTGCTTTCAAGGTTTTTGTGAAACGTCCATAATAACTTTTCAAAATTAAATTATTTTTATCGGCTATTTTTTGAAGGATTCCTACTTGGTTTGAAAATATCCCGTTATGTTTGTGAACGCCTAATTGGTTGGAAAGTCGACTTATTGATTTTGCAAAAGTCCATGTTAATTTGGAAAAGTTATACATATTTGCCTTCAACCTTTCTTTACTTTTAACCATATTTGTTGTTTTTAAATTTAATGCTAAATTTAATTGCTTAGTTGCTTTTCATTTCAAAGATTTTGTATAACCAAGAAAATATGGTAGATACTCCTTCTATCTATTTCGATTTTCAATCGCAGTTTCGTAAGCGTTTCCTCGGATAAATCTCGGGAAATTATTGAAGGTTCTTAGAGGTCATTTTTTATGTACTCTTCATGCTGCAGTTGATAAGAAGGTATCTGTACATGAAGCGGTCATTAGCATGTGGAGAAATTCATCCCTCTGACTAATAGGGTTTTCATGTGACGCAAATTTGAAACAACCGCCACTGCTCCTGGTTAAAATCACGTATCTTTCTCGACACAAAGATTGCCCAGCTCTCCTTGCGTAGATAACATACTCAAGGCTGTAAAGACCGCTACCTTGAACTTCTCCGAAATAATAGCTGGGTTCGTTTAACGAGATCATTATCTAATACAAGTTTCATGTGGAATCATGTAATAGTCCCTCCGACTTCTAATTTCTGGATTTGCGCGAAGACCTCAAAATACCGACCAAAAACTCTCCTTCCTGTGTCGCACAAAGTAATTGAAGGCAACATAATAATAGCTGATGTGATACCTTGAGTGCAATGGTACCATATAGTCGCAGAAGCAGGCATTCTACCTATGTCGTTCCTTTAGTACAGAATTATTGCTTACCAGAGAATGCTTGAAGAAAATATTAGATGTCGGTGTGTTTCGAAGCCATCCACCTGGGCTACCCTAGAAGGCTCTAATACCTGGACTACTTCATTCCCCTTCACATGATCCAAGACTACGCTATAGGTTACACTGAGCCCATTGGATAAGCATTATTTTCATTCAGAGTCAGCTGCGTGTGAAAGTACGCAACTTTATCTCCTACCCAAATGAAGTCATTTATGTTGTGTCCCAATGAAGGATCGTTCATTAACTTCGTCAAGATCATTCCATTGTTCTCTAATCAAAAGGCTATTTGAATACACGAGCAATAGCATATATGACAACAGTACATCAGACGAGCACGCGGAAATACACATTTCTAAAATACCAATAATTAGTTTAAATTGTTAAGTGTAAGTTTTGAGTGAACGACCTCAGCATACTCATGCATAATGCCTTAGGGACAAGCAGCTACAACATGATCCACATTAATTTGACCTCTGGTTAGTCGTGCTTGTCGACCTCGGCTGTACAAAACATGCCGAAAGTAATGAAAAGAGCTAGTCAGTAAATAATATTCGTGCATAGGGCACAAAGAATGTTTGGAAGTATCAATTGGCACAAATTCCTGAACGCCTACATTGGACCCTGCTTGGAATCGGCGAGCACAGCCTGGCGTCGCTGGCACACAACACGGTTGTCAAAAGCTTAAATTTGCAAAACGAAGAGCACTTAGATACGTTATCGCGATTGTTTGCTTCTCGTACTGACACAAATGCAAAAACGCTGAAGTTCTACAGCGGTGAATATCAAGGACAGAGAGAGTCCAATAAATGGGTTAACTGAAAGTGATAAAAACAAATCAAAATTTCGCTACCCGCTGCAAATGAGTGAACGTATAACAATGAAAGCTAACAAGTTCAAACTAATTAAAAACATTGGTAAATATACCGTCCTAGAACATATTTTTTCTTGGGAAATCAAAAACGCGGAGCGCCCTACCAAATTGGTTCATTTTGGCTAAAAAAATTCAAGCTTTTTAAAACGCCCTGAAAAAGCTCCACCCTAATTGCCTTACGTAATAGTGACTGTATAAATCAAAAGCCGAAAATGACTCAAAACGTACTTGTGTTAATATATAGTTCAAAAACCATTCGGTGAGGAAGCCTAAACCATTTTCATTTGGATAGCTTAGACGGTGAGTTTAAACCCAAAGGTTTTATTTGTCCCAGTTAATATTCAGCTTGAATTTAATATTTCGCACTCCTTTAATTATATTAAAAATGTCAAGTAATCGCAATTTTGTAATCAGAAAGCATTTCACATTGTTTAAACGTTATGGTCGGTACAAATTTATTTATTGAGAAAATTGCATTTAGTGGCTTGCTATTAAGATGACAAGCTATTTTGTATAAAAATGTAGAATACATTGTGTTTAACACAAAGAACAAGTGGAAAAAAAAGTTCTAAATTAGTAGCTCCCGTTTTCAGCTGCATTGCTGAATAAGGCGTACAAAGCTGGTATATTTGTCGAACGAAAAAACCTGGACTTACTAATTACAGAATCATTCCAACGAAAAATGTGCAAAATTGTGACTACAATATTTAACACCAGACAAAGTGTTGGAAGATCTGGATTTCTTGAACGGCGTTAATAATCTTGGTAAAAAATTAAATAGAGGAGTTTACATCTTTATTCAAATACATGTCAAAAAGTAGTCGTCCCTTCGTATTTTAAGAGAACTTTATTCTGTTTTTCGTTAGCCGACTTTTTCTAGGTCCAGATGTGCCCTACATTTAGTTGGGTATACAGGATATGTTAATGCGTGGTATATGTGCACATTTTAGCTGAAGAAGACGAGTAAATTCCACAGAATTTAAGAAATATTAACTCACTGAGCAGATACCAAATAATCTGAAAGCTAGTTGGTAGTAACAACGCAGACATGATAGGCAAAAGGAATACATAATCACGCCAGTTTATAAAATGAGCCGAGTAGTATATTTTACTTTAGTAAAACTGTGAAACCTAAGTGTAAACGGCATAATTGAATTTATGATGAGCCAATAATTTGGACTTGGCTGAAAAATGTTTTGCCCAAACTGTTAGTGGTTTTTTATATACTGATGATTATATAAATTATGGTAAGTCAAAGTAAAAATTAGGATTTTTAATAAGAAGATATTTTCCGCTGCTTTGGCAAAACCGTGTGCCTAGGATGGTAAACGATGAGCGTTTAGATGCATTATCTAGGATTTTATAACAAACGTGTTCTGAGATTAGCATTAGTTATATTAAGTAAGTTAAGTTGCAAACTGGTTTCAGTTGACAATCTGTGAGATGATTGGCTATTTCAATTTTTTTTGAAACGAGGCAATTTTTTTTGCATAATGCCATCCTTTAATTTTGTTTGATTTTGCTAGTTACGTGCATTACTTTAATTTGCATATTAACCTATTTAAATGCCATTACAAATAGCAGTAGGTTTAAACTTTACTAGATATACAAGGACAACTCATGCGTTATTATCGCCAGTTTAAATTTTAATATTTTATTGACATTGACCGCCTACAGTATACGCGTAGCTAAAGGTAACGTTTACGCTAGTCCATATGCAGAGATTTACAACCTGCTTATATGGTTTTAATATTCTGCTACAATCCAAGAATAAGGTTTTGCCCTTAGTTGGATTTATGTACATTTGTTATACACTCCTATTCAACATAGTATAGTATTAAACCAAACTATGTATGAACTAAGAGACGTTAATAAAATGCATGGACGACAGTTGGGCCGTAATGCCAGATTGCAAATAACTTCTGAAAAGATGCGACTCAAGAAATAAATTATTCCTTACTACTCCGATTCCCTGATTTATAAGTAGCAAACTAATACATCAATAACGGTGGCCAGGCAAATAAAGCCACACTTTGAAAACCCTTATAATACTAGACAATAAAACGCCCCAGCTTAAAACGTTTGGCAAATTTAGCGTTTGCCGACTTCAGATGGCCTTCGAAACATGTGGTGCAAGTATCCTCCAAATACAACATACAAGGCGTAACGAATTCATCGTAGATTAAGTAGCTCCGCTCTGAATTAGCTTTCTGAAATTGAATGAGCATACTTAAAAGGTAGTTGCTAAAATGCATCGCAACAACTAGTTACTTTTTAAACTATTCAAAGTTCATGATTCTATAGTCATCCAGTACAAGCTAAAGGCCATCGTCTTTGTACTATTGTGCAAAAAATGGTGATCGTCAGCAACTGGAGGTTGTCCTGATCCATCAATAAACGGCTGCTACGAATATCGTCTCAAAGCTCTTAGCACATTGCTGTAACCTCCTGAAACTTGATCGGGTATTTCTCGGACGGATGAAACTTAACATACGCAGCTTATTAGATATCACACATTTGGGCGTTTGTGCCCCTCGCCTGGAATTGGAATACAAAATTGGTACAAGCTATACTATTCCCCATAGCCACAAGCTGTCTAGCCATCGCACAGTAGGAACTTTTACTTTAGCGTATCTGCAAACCTGCTGAACTGGTTACAACCAAACTGCAAGAAAGTAAACCAAATGAAATCTTTCGTACTCTGATCCACAGCTGTTTGTCTGTTGAAAGAGCCACAAACAACAAGGATAACATGTCAAAGAAGAGACGTTATACGAAATCGGTCCAGGAAATAGCTTAAATATGGCAAAATTCGTAAACATATTATCCTCCCGCAATCAAAGCTTCTACACTCCGCAACTGTTGGTATCAAGTAAACATGCTAACTTGCAATGCAAAATAAAAGAAAATGCCGCATTTTGCCCTGCAAAAATAAAACCATTATGATTGATTACTTTTAATAAATTTTGACAACGTTCGAGTCGCTGTGCCACTACTACTACCTTAATTTAAAACAAACACTTTTCTTTATTTTTAAACAATCATGGATGCTGTTGCTGCTATTGATGCTTTGATCCAGAAATTATTTTATAACAAAACTTAAACAGAAATATGTTTCAAGCATCCATTAATATAACCCAACTAGATCAAACCTAATCCGTATCTCATGTAATATAATTATAAACTGCTTTTTTCGTTAAACTTTCCTTCATTTACATTCGTCATATACGTTTAATTAATTCTAAAAATTTCATAAACGCAATGGCCAAAATGCTGTCAGTCATTTGTAGTGCTCCTCGACAAAAATACTAAAGTTTTTGCGCACGCAACTTTTGGATAAACCCAGATTCCTTTCAGAATTGCTTCGCATAAAGATAAGAAGAGCAGCCACTTATCACGGATATCCAAGGTACAATTTAATTGATAAATCCGTCCATATTTGTGGCGGTATCTACGTAGTACAACTTTTATTTATACTTACAGTAAATAATATTCTACCACCTCATATTCGCTATTCTTGTTACTCCATCTTCGCCACTACTGAATCGATCACCTAAGGTGCACGAGTGATGATTCCGCGCTAACGGAAAATCCAATGCGAGGCAAAAATTAATGGACCGCTGATGAGTAATATAATGCTTGACTCAAATTATCGATTGGTGATTCTGGCTATATTATCTGAATGTCTATGTATATGTACTTAACAAGAGCTCTAAAAATAAGCACATTTGGGAAAGTCACACCTGCTTTAGAGCAAAGGCAGCAAACGGACCGAACACATCTGCAGTTGCAGGTGCAACCTGAAAAGGGACTAGCTTGTATGCAACTCGGTTCCTAAGAGACAAATATTCGGCTGACCGCATTAATTTACTAGTGCATTCTGATATGTCACCATGTATTATTAATAATTTCAACCATTCCAATTGTTTGTCAATTGCGAAAACTCAAACCGCCTCGGAAAATAGTTTGATAGCGGCACTGGGAAATGCAGTGGGATAAATGATTTCTTTGTCACGCCTTCCCAGTTTACATAATGGCCAGAGTGTTCAGCTGAGATGTGCCATGCTTCGTCGGGTAATGAATCCCTCAATTAATTATTTGTTACGTAGAACCTTTTCCAGCAAATGGAAAGGCTTACATGGGAAAGTTTGAGTCTTTTGGATTTAAGCGCTAGGCATGTGCTGGAAATGTTGTTAATTGGTTTGGGAGAGCGAAGTTTAGCGATGAATAGAAAATTACAACTCTTTTATGCTTTATTCACCTGAGCTAACCATAGACGTTTGTGGTTGTATTTAACAACTATATACCTCCATCATGCGGATCAGTTTCACACCTCACCACTTGCGTGATACTCAAGGTAATATGTGAGTTATTGTCGATGACAGAATACATCTCTTATGGAGGAAATAGCCATACCGCCTTTTATGTCGTTGAGCAAAATATCAAGAGAATTCTAAAGCCGTATCAGTCTGCTTAGTTAGTAAAATTAAACATGAGTCGATTTTCGAATGTGGTATGAAAGGCAATACGTGCTATGTGTATTGAAGTAATATCCTCTCATTAGGACCAAGTACGATTCTTTCATGACTGGAAAAGTATCATTGTAACTATTTGCTCCTCGAAAATGCAGTAGCTTTTGTGGCCTACTGCGAAGAATCTTTAGCTCCAGGTCAGGTAACCAAAGCAAGTATGTCAAATTGTTACTTATCAGGTGGAAACTTGGTTAGACCCCAGATTTATATAAATCCTTCTACGGTGCCAAACAATATTTTTTCAAATAAATGCGTCAATTTTTTCAAAAATCATATTTGAGGGGGTTACTTGATACTTTCTGACCTTACCAGTATAGAATGTGTGACTAGTGCAAATCCAGGAATAAGGAAAACCATCCGAATATACCCAGTTGAGCGAGGCTGAGTTGCTAAACTTTTTAGGAAAAGTTTCCAGAATATCAAGCCTACTGCTAAGCAAATAATTCAAAAATGTTCAGTTGAAGCTTTCTTTAATGTTCTTGTGTTGTAGTCAAATATTCTTACAGCAAAATAGTTGGACGCTACTTTATGCGCATTAGGTATAATTCATTTAGATCTTAGGCCTAGTAAGTAGCACAATGCTTACAGCAAGCTAGAGGTGAACTATTTAAATAATTTTCGAGCACCTATGCTGAAACAAAACTGCAAAAAATCGGAAGGTAATTATACACAACGGGTGGGTCACCGCATTAGTTAATCAGCCTTGGTACGGATCATTTCCAGCCGTTCGGCAATGCTGTATCGGACAGATTTCTGCTGAATAATTCCGTCACGGCAGGAGAGATAATAGAAAATAAAGACTTTAAACTTAGTAGGTTAAGTTCATATGGTCTAGCAAGTTTCCTGCCCTTAAGATTGGCGAATAGATTGCAGATATATACCGAAATTAGGGACTTCAAGTTATTTGGGGTTTGCACACGTTGAGGATAGTGCTTGCCCACATGTAAATACAGAATAATTCTGTTCAGCCAATGCAGGCGAACTTTCAGTACCGAAGGCTGGAGGTTATCTATCAGTGCCACATAGCACAGCTATGTCACTTGCGTGCCTCAGTCGACAATACACGTATGCATAATTCCTCTTGGAAGCCGTTTTCGTAGACATTACAAACAAACTGTCAACGATTTCGCGCCTTTCGCTGTGGCATAAATTCCACTGCCTGTTAATCGCTTAACATTCGTCGGCTGAGCCAGATATGATAAATTTGTTCTACCGTACGAGTCACGGTCTAGCCAATTGAAGATTATTGCATTTTTACCAATGTGACTTATCTGGTCCAGCTTTCCGACACTTGTGGAGATCGAAACCGGGCGCAATGAGTGCGCACCATTTTTGCAACACGCCAACGGGCTACAACAATTGAATCTTGCGATAGCTTACTGTCTACTTCAGTGGCAGGGCGATTAAGACCATTAAATTCTCTCATCCAATATTCGTAGGACGGCAGCGGCGGATGCGAGTAGGGCAACGGCAAATCAAAGCTGGCTAACATCCATGATTGCTCACTAGCTGCCAGAGGCTCCAGGTTCAAAAATGCCCATACACGTTGTTCATTTTTCCTTACTATTAGGTCCAAGCACAATGCAGCGGAATGCTTCGTAAAGCGCGTCGGTTTGCAGACAGGTGCTACTTCACCAGTTTCCAGAATTATCTCCGCAAAATGCATCTAGATTTCAGAGTGCCCGAGAAGTAGTTAAAACTCAGACCACCGTAATTGCGTGAAGTTAAAATCGCCCATAAGCCGGAAGCATGGCAGACATGTAGTTTCTGCTATGAGTTAACCAATCCAGGCAAATAAATTTTGGGCTACGATAAGCGGCTCCAACACAGTTCACCCTTCCTTAGGTATATCGGGCACCATAATTGTTCGCACAGCCATCTTCGCTGAAGCAGGTGTGCACCAGTTTATGGCACAGCAGGTACCATTGTATAACTGCAAGCCGCCTCGATCATTTGAATATCTGTCGCACCGAAAGCAATAGTATTCATTGATATGGAATTCTTGCGTAGAGACCTCAGGAATTAACTATGTTTCGGCCAGTCATAATACCTCCGGATGCTGACTTGCGACAAAGTTATGTACATATTTACGTTAGTTCATTAAACTACGTTAATTCGTAAAGACTGCGCGCAGGCGGTTGTAGGAACCGACGGACGCGCGCGAAGCAAAATCATTAGGTGCATCCGGATTCGGCTGACCGAGATAAACACTCAGAAGTTTGTGTTGTAACTACGGGTTAATCCGTTAGCAGAAAGCAGCTTCAAATTCGCGATGGAGGACCTACATTCTTACTGTGCAACAGATCCAAATAGGCACAACTATGGATCTATGGACCTCAACCTACTTAGACGGGATATTATCTGTCCTAGGACATGCTGCCGCAACAAACCTGAGTAGTAGAAGCAGGGCTTTCTCCTCATGTTTGTTTACAGGAGAGGTAAATTACTACACCCGCAACCCTAGTTTGTTGAGATCGAGAAGCTTATGATTCCGGATCTGCAGGCAATCCACCTCGTGGTCATAACGAATAGTAGGACTATTATCCGTCGACCCAGAAGTATAAAATATCATAAGCATACAACGCCGCTGATTACCAGGCATTTATTCTCTCCTTTTTTGCTGCATTCTCCATTGGCCTACATCGCCTGCATTATCGCACCCCGGTAGTTTAGAGCTCATAAGACGCAATTTAGCCATGCCAGCTGAGGCTACGACAACCAGTTGAAAACTAACTGAAGAGCCTGCAGCCTGCAGCCATCAGGCAGGTGTGCTTGTTTGAAATTTGTGGGGTTGGGTCTCCGCATGCTTACATAAATTCATGAAGCTTCTCCTTATGTAACATTTGACCATACTTCTAGGCTGGCGCGGATTTTGTTTGTTTGTGGATGCATATTAACCGCGCATTTCTTGCACAATATTTTCAAAATATTATGGTGCATTTCAAGTAGTAATGCAGATAGTCGTACAAAAACCAGGGGAAATGTATTTCACAAGAGACATGAGACATGTAACAACACTGGCTCTATGTCTAAATATTGTGTAAAAATGCCAAACCTAATCAACTTTTTCATTGCGGACAGCTTAGCAAACGTGATGTTGAAGGCGAGAAATTGAGCATAAGCACACGAATCAAATGCAACAGTAAACCGTGCAGTCATATCTCTAATGCAAAATAAAGAAACTTAGAACTGCAAAGGAAAAGGGATTCAACAAGATAAAACGCGAGAAAACTGTTTTGCAAAACGTTATGAACGAGCCTAACTGGGCTGCAAAACGGAGCGAGAAAAGCCGTCCGACTACCATAGCTAATTTTGCTTCCACTGAATAAGGCCTAGGAAATTTCTGCATCGGTTCGTATGCTGTTTGTTTCGAAACCGCCTGCATAAACATCTGTATGAGTATTACCTATGGGTTAGATTTCTGTCAATGTGCAAACAGGTATGGTAAAAATCAGGCTGTGTGGTGTAGCTTCGTACATATATATGCAACTAACCGATATATGGAAAACCAAACAGATAAAACAAATACAAACCGGATCCTGGCAAAATGATGATACTTGAATTATATAGGATTAAAAGAAAGCAAGGTATACATAAAGCAAAATAAGATTAAAATAGATTCGCAGCGATTATTAAAAACTAGTGGAAGTTAGCATGTTGAGATTTTTGAAACCTGTAGCTCCAAACTTATTTATGGAGTCGCGTCTCAGCATGGCAGGAGCAGTCACCCAACAGAAACGTAGATTACCATGATTAAATCGGAAATCTACTGAACGCTTTGTGCTTTTAAGTGGGAATCTCAAACCGCGTTAACAAATGAATCTACCTATTTCTTCCTTCGTTATTTCAATATATACTCAGCGACATTGAATGCCCTAATGAATATAGAAACCAAGCTGATACGGATGTGTGATTCTCAGCGGTATGCATTTCATGCCTCGGATAAATACTGCATACGATTATGCTTTTTAAAATGATATCGTAAATAAGCCTTTTGCTGAAAAACCACCACCTTCGCAATATTGCATTTACTGGAATAAAGCTGACAATATTTATGGTATGCTAATATGTCACTGCTTCATCAGTTAATCGTTACGAACCAATGTGGACTCAAGCATGCACAACCGCTTATCTCTTGAGCCACGCAGATGAAGTGAAAACTTTGTTTATTTTCCATTTCCACGAGAGTAGATAAATATGGAAAATTGATAAATTTAGCCCAAGCTGTGATGTTGCTATCATTACCAGATAATTCTAAATGGTGACCATTGTCTATCTTGACTTTCGTCAACTTAGTGGGGTAAATGGGCAAGTCGAACACGGTTTACTTGACAGGCGACGGTGCATAACATGTGAGCTGCATTTCTAAATATATATATCAGAAAGTTTGACTCAAATAATACAATTTCAATTCGATTCTAGGACATTAAAAATGCATTAATCTATTGCTTCGCAGAAGGCTACTCATAACGAGTGTTACATTTGTAGTTCCAGAAACATCACTAGATTGACCTACATCATAACTGAACGCTCACACACAGATATCTTAGGCACATTTCTGCTTTCAATTACCAGCGGAGTTATGCAAGAGGACGGGCTCGGTCGATTACTTTTCCAGCTTAATTTCAATTGATTCAGTTTGGTGAATAAAAGGGCGTTCCTTACTTAATTGTTGATGGGAGTATTAGTGTTTAATAATCTTGCCGATTTGATCATGTATTGTTAATCATGCAAGATGAGATTCATTCGCTTGAGGCATGGTACGGTAATTGTATATTGAATTATCCAGCACAAATGCAAGTATCAAGTTTTGCAAGGTTTTATATCGAAAAAGATAATCACACTTAAAAAGGAAGCATTCTATTTCAACGGTTTGTGCGTAACGACGTCGTCGGATATATCTGTATCATAATTTGCTGACCGGACTGAGTAAAATATAGCAGGAGCCCGACAATCAGTATTGCACGTAATCTCATCGAAAGTCGAACTGCTTAGAATCCCCAATCGTCCGATCCGGAAGGACTGAACATAGCGCGTTGCAGCTTAACAAAATAAGACAGAAATATGATAGTAAGCTTTCAACAATCATGCAATATTCACCGTTTAGGCAATATTATACCAAGGAATATCAAGAGCATTGCCCGCACAAAAAGTAGATCGGCTTTTGCTGCTAAAACTGAAACATTGTAACTCTGTTTTATCTGATAAATGGCATTGCTTATGACAATCTACCCACCAAAACTGTATAATATGTCCCAGTCTGAACCAACGTAACAAATAGTTTACTATTTTATTTATTATTTTGGCGACGCAGAGAAACATGCAGTTCAACTTATTGCTAACAATATACGCCACTCTGTGTAATCGACTCACACTCAATATCAGATAGTGGGATTTTTTATCATTTTGCGGCAGGCTAATAACCGACATTGAACTGGACAACATTGTAACATTTTATTCACGGGGTGGGTCACTGGACGACATTTGTAAAGGCAGCCAAGAGAAAGGTTAATGGATGATTGCCCTTAGTATTTTGCAATATTCTCTACATACAAAACCCTAATACTTTTAATTGAAGCATAAACGCATTTTGCTCTAATACCTTGCCTCAAATATGTAAAAATGGAGAACATATCTTTATATTTTTCCTCATAATAACTGTATATAAGCGAACTTTCCCGAGTATAGGAGCAACATTTTACTTTAAGGGAGATTTAACTAATACTATTACAATTAAGAATATTTCCACCTGTCTGCCTTTCCGCTTCTTGAACCAAATATCCTCTACTTAGGTAATTGACCTGCGGGAGAGGTGGAGATTGAAAAAACCAACTGTGGTAAATTAATAAAGATTTTAGTGATAATGTTTACTCATTCATATTATGCTATCCTTTGATATTATACACATTCTATAAATGACTACTCCTTTTGAATTTAAGAAACCTGCACACAAACAAGTGAAGCGAAATTAAAGCACAACCGACATAATTTCAAATCTTTCCATTATCCAAGTGAAGCTTTCTCTTCAGTCAATAATTATTTTCGCTTTTTAAAGTTTGATGTATGTTAGTTCAACATTTAAAATAAACGGACCTTTCGAGACAAAAATTACGAATTTTCCTATTCCAAGCTCTCCTTGGTTTGCATTTTTCCTAAGCGGGGCATTGTCTTCGATGATTATCATTGCTTCTTCTTTCATTTATTCAAGAACTGGTAATTGGACTTTTGCCTGCAGTTTTGGCTCCGCATATCTCAGATGTCAGCTGAATACCCGCAGGCGTGCTGCTTCGGCTTGTCATTCCTCCAGCGCAGCTGGCTTGCTAGTTTCACAGCGTTACGTACGGTGTCACTTACGGTATACTCACTCAATTGTTCGCAACATAGATTTGCGGAATCTGATAAGGCATTGATATAAAGGTAACGCAAAAGTATCGCTCAGTTAATCTTGACTTCAGCCTGACGTGCAGTTGGCAGATATCACTAATCGGGTTCCGTAATTGCACCTACAAATTTGTGCTATGAAATTGGCATAATATGCCACCTTTATAAATAGGATGGGTCCAAAATGCAGTGCAACTTATCCTACAGAATCGCTGGTCAATTTGCCTCATTTGTGAAAAACAAGCAAAACTGAGGTATTTTTGTTTCGTATCCCGTAAAATGTAACACTTTGGAAATTATGGCTTGTTTTCATGCTGACTATCCAAATGGAAAGCAGAAACGGACATATAATACCCTCGAACATCTGAGATTTTATGTGCATTTAATAGGCTACTGATGCATCCTTGGTAAAGTTAGGCAACTTAAATAATTAACCTTTTGATTGATTCTGGTTTATAAATGAATCCGTTAAATTTGACAATAATAATAGTTTCCCCTTCCAAAACATTAACAACGCATTTGCACACCACTGAACTTAATGGAACTATAATGCCCCGACCATATGTTGCGTGTGCCGTAGTTTAAATCTGTTATGTCCATTAAAGATTCCAGCATGATAACAACGCTGTAGATGGCGTGTGCATAACAGATACAATCCCAAACCCCGTGACAGTGAACATGGTGTGGTGTACGTTTGTTATTTGTTATTAAATTGAGGGGAATAGGAAGATGCTTATTTATCTTAATGTCAATGTTTCTTCAATCCTAACACAAACGGACAACGTAACATCACAATAGGCTGTTTGCACTGCTTGCATTCAGTTAACATTATGCTGCAGAAGAACTGGATAATTAAATATGTATACTATGCCGTTGTAACAAATGAGTTGATGCTGAATTTTGGTTGCTGCACTTGCATACACAGTGATCGCTATCGCTGCTTCAGTTCAATAACTAATAATTATAGAGTTTTCAGTTGCTTCAGCTCAGAAAGAGATAACGATTGCGACGAAACTACTGCGCATACGATTACACAACGCAACTATCAAGTTTTCCAACGGAATATTGAGTTTCCTATATTTGTATTACATTCTAAAGTACCAGTACTGCAATACATATTTTGGCATAATACCAGATATTAGAATACAAAATTTGATGTACAGAGCAACGTAATACTATTACTTTAGTCCAAAGCTACCTTTTATATTCGAGTATTAGATATTTAATCCAAACACTCTGGTCTAGCTTAGCGTATACAAAAATACAACTCTCACTTGAATAGCGGATATGAAGTAAGGGAACATATATATATCAAAACATACTGTCACTATTGGAACTTATTTCTTTGAAAGTTTTACTAATTATGTTGCACTCCATGTGTTTGCATATTTTTTCCTATAGATAGTTCTCGCAACTAGTAATCAATTGAAGCAGACTGACAGAATCTATTTCATCTTTGTATACATATCCCTATCCTAAACAGCTTCTTTGACTAAGCTGCAAAACACTCATGGTTAAGGAACAATCATTTTGAATTCTCTTTATTTCTACAACAGAAACAGTTTCAACTAAATAAATATTTTAGACATTCAGCTAACAGTAAGCAACGGCTTTTATCCACTTGTTAATTTTGCAGCACTGAAAATTTACAACCTATTTGCTCTCATTTAATTTAGAAGGAAATATTTACAATGCTGCATTATGGCCACGGCCTGTTTTCCAATTTAATAAACCAGCCGGTTTCCATCCACAAAACTTTAATGCGTCAGACGTTAAGTTGATTTCTTTTGATAAATGTAAGATATATGAATTACAAATGTCAGTATTGGAGCTTATAATGGTCTATGAAATAGGTACAAAAATGACAGCAATTTAGGCAAATCGCTCTAAACCGGAAAACTGAAATTAAAGGGAAGACGATAATAGTTTCTTGCATTTCGAATTTATCAAGCAACAGATAAAATAAAACCAATCGTTTTGCTTCAATAAATACTGTACGTTTTTCCGTGCTGCTCTAAAATTTGAATCCACATGCAAACAAAGAAACTCTAAATTGCAGATAAAGTTGAAAAAAGGCGCACGTCCTTATAAATTAATGTAGGAACAAGTTTTGGTAACTGGACTGGCCACCCTTATGAATCACAACTAATAACACAAAAGAAATATATAAAATAGGTATGTTCAAAGGAATCCGAAAGTACAGCCTGATATCATGGTCAAATGTGTAGCCAACTAAAAAGTACCAAGGAGTTTTGTATCGGCTTTCCTCAAAGCAGTTCTCTGGAGTGCTGTATTTATAGACTTAAGCTTTCGAAAACATAGATATATATATACAGAAAAAGTATTATTTTTTCAACTAAGTACTGGGAAACGGCAGGTGAAATAAACAGAAGCTTTGTAGCCAGGACATGATCAAAGTGAGCCTCCCAACTTCTGATCTTCATTGCAGGTCATTTGCATCAAATGTGGTTGATCTGCGTGCATGGCGCGATCTGATCACGAAGGCAGTTGCCGAGGTGCAGGAGAAAAACGTCAAGTAAGCGGGAAATAAGCAGCTAGTACGGAAGCGCTTGGTGCGGGTCGGTTGTACTCCATAGACATCTAGCGCATAGTCCTGTAACACTTGCGGTCGCGATTGCCTGAGTCAGGCAGGCCTAGTGAGCCATGAGATAGGCTAATGCACAACACCGAAGTGACGACGGGTCCTACTGAGAACGTGGGCAAAACCGGCGCAGCGTTTGTAGGTATTCTGCATTCCATTAGCAAACTGCTGGCTTGCATGCCGTCTCTCCATTCCAGGTGGTAGGATTGTTATATCGTCTAATTATTGCTTTCTTGAATAATTTTCTAGTAACCAGGACACGTCGCTCAAGTTAATCGTAAGTAACGTTGATAACACTTTTGCGTTTGTGAACTTGTTTAAAAAATAGTTGCTGACGTGTTAAAACTACAGCGGATTTATAAGAGACCAATTTATTTCACATTCTAATTAGTTAAATAGCTATGTATGCATATCTGGATACATTATTAAATTTATTTTATTTCATATTGTCGTTCCGAGCGATTGGGTGTTGCTTGATATTCCGAATGTGGCTGCGCGTGATATGCACCTTGACAATGTGCCAACCTGTTTGTTACTCACTACCTCGTCCATACTGGCTCCAGGAAACACATACTCGTTGCTCTAGAGGCACGAGCTGCACGGTGCTTTTGGCCGTGTTAGATTCGAATGGTGGTTCCATGCACTCAGTGTGGAGCAGACTATGGTCAAACCGCCGCATTGTGTGTGCTTGATCCCCATATAAGGCGTACATACGCTTGCCTGTGAAGGAGTGTGGGCAGGTTCCGTTGATGAAACGTAGTTACAAACCACCTACCTTCCAATCTTATTTCTTCGGGTGTACCCTTGATATGGGGTGGGTGCTTGGAGCTGTGACTGATGCAGCGCAAGCCACCCATTGTCCCTCTGTTAGCGCAGGCGTCCTGTTGCTGGCCACCTTGACATGCAAATCCAAAACCTGATGCCACCCGGCATATACATACACTTAATTTCCCCTCAGGAAAGTTTTAACCAAAAATACCAAGCACCTGGTCCGAAGAACACCAGTTGAATGCTGTAATAATGTTCCATCTATCCCGTCATACAAAATTAACGGATTAACCTGTTTGTGTGCATCGCGCAGTGTCGAGAAGTGGAATATTTATAGGTTACGGACACAAAACATTATACATCACGAAATATGAACCATAAGCCAATTAAAGTTACAGCGGGTTCGAAGCTTAAATATCTGTCGTTAAAAGGTGGGATCCGCAAAATCACTAATTAGATGCCGTTGCTCTTTATGATTGCGTTTTCTAGTTCAAAATGATCGCTGGTTCTGCATATAAATAAAATGATTGATTTGTAAACCAGTGTTAATTTCGCTGACTATTGGAAGCATCCGTAGTCACACAAGCACAAGTTGAATAATTTATATTCTTATTATGGAAATATGGCACATAATATTTTACTATCGCCTTTAGGATATTTACGGAATGACAGCTTAGAGTAAAACAAAGATATACTTAATGCTCAAGTTTTATGAAAGATAACATTTATTGTTTTCGGCATGAAGCATTTAATGCCTTGTGTCTGTGAATCGAAGGCAGTATACTTGCGGTGATGATAGCTAAACATCTAGATAAAATGATATAAGGTACACAAAACACAGATTTTACTTGAACGAAGCACAAGCTAAGGGTATCTTTTCCGCCTGATTATAGTCTGTTTGAAGTACCAGTCAAAAATTTAATCTTAATTTATCCTGCCCTGCAGCAGCGGCAGTATTTATTATCAGTGCTTACGATCTACATAAGGTTTACGAACTACGTGCTGCTGCAGTGTAGCTATTGAAGTGGGTTGCAGATGTAATACCGCACCCTTGTGACACTCAGACCGTTTATACACTTACGAATGATATTGAATGTGCTCTGTAGCTTTGTTCTTGGGCAAACATGGGTGATCTGGTAGGTAAGTATATTTAGGTAGGTACAAATATGTAAATAATTATGCATATGTCAATTATATATCTAAATATTCGTGCTAACAATAACAGTTAGAGAAATGGGGATTGAATGTAATCACCGTGGATGGTATTGTAAAAACCATATCCTTTTGTCACAAGCCTTGGAAACGCACAGTGAGCAGGTCAAATATAACTTTTGGCTGAACCATGAGTCAGGGATTGTTAACAATCCTTCAACTCCCATGCAATATCCATCCGGTTTTCAGAACGCTTTAGGCTTCCCACTGCTTTAGCTTACGCTAAATGCATCCTGAGTTGGTAACTATAAATCGTCTTAGTTACCATTACATTCGTCAAGGTTTGAAAGACCATGTGGCTCAATTACTTTGTCAATCATCGTTACGTATTCAACATATCCAGGTCGTTTAATATACATAAATATTGAGTACGGATGCTAGCACCTGTGTCTGGAGTGTAGATAAAAGAGAGCTATTTCCATTGGCGTACGCAACAGATATGTAGCTGGTAAATGTAACCGTGGCGATCACGGAGATAATCTAGACCAGTGACAACAACGAGGTTAGGCCTGCTTAATACGTTGAAGTTGATTTCAAGTACGTCCTCCAAGAAACTATTAGTTTTATGGAGAAGAATATCCATAACGAAACAAAGAGTACTTTCAAGTTATTGCCGATAAACTGTCTGTGATACTAGGGTTACATATTTAAATTGAAGCTCCCAACACAAACTATCATTTTACATCGTTGTCAATAGGCAGTTATGAACATTCATGGCTGCAAACGGGTAACCGTGTTATTGTTTGTTATAAATGGTTTAATAGCTACAATTTAATAGTGGTTTCAATTCGGCGTACGAATACACCTGTACTTGTTTCAGTGTTTTATTAACCAGCCAAACAGACAAGAAAAATAAATGGGATAGCTTAACATTAGATTAGGCCACATGTGCCAAACTGGGGTATTATTATTATAGTAAATGAACACCTCGCGACTTAGGAATTATTATTAATGAGTTCTTTAAATAGTTGCTCGTCGTAACATAGGAAGTAGCTATACACGAGCAATCACGTCCCCAGAGAAACCTTACTAATAATCAACCAATGTAGATTTCTCATATTTTGTTTTTTTAGTTTTAAGTTACTTCACATGTAACTGATCCACAAACTAAACTACACTATGTTCATCCTAAATCTTTAATCAAAGCCACATATTTAAGCATTGACTAAATTAATTTCCTTTTATATATCCTGTGCTCGTGTGCTGGAACGATACCAAAGTGTGAAGTGTGGACGTTTTTAACTCCCTTAACTTATTGAAGTTAAGCAGCTGAATGCCAGAGTTCTTAAACAATGGAGATTACAGTTGGAGTTGAAACTCAAGACGAAAAATCATTAAAACTTGCCATTTATATTTCACAAGAATCACAGCCGTAGTCAACTATTTAAGCCCAAACAAAATGTTTCGGATTAGGCGACAATCCAGTCATATAAAGACATAAATAATAGCGAACTAAAAATTTTTCGCGTCATGCTTGGAACCTCAAGTGTTCTTCCCTCTTTCCGATTCTTGCTTATCTCACCATTTTCTTAACTATAGATTACATGGGCCGAGGTGTGCTGAAAACATTCCGTCGAGATCCCCTGAACTCAAGCGTTCCCAACCACCTGGATAATCGTATTTTATTGGATGGCGAGGTGAACCGCTCTCTATTAATCCGGCTCACCACAGAAATGTTAAGTTTTGTACACTTTGTCCTAGTACTGTAACCATTTTAGATAATTAGATTGCGGAATTACTTGGGTTTTGCCCATTTTCTTCCAATTACTGGCTTATTGCAAACGACGATATATGCTACGGTTTACAACTCAACATCTAGGTTACAGTGTAGGATTAACGCACTTTGTCCTAACGTATCGATGTATGCAAAAATCCACAACAATTGTTGAGATATGAAATTGTCGAATATCGGTGCTTAATTTTGATAAGGAGTAAAGTAAGCATCCAGTATGTATTTGTTTAGTAGCAGTAATTTTGAAATTCAAACTACACTCATTTGAATCCATGTACTCCTTCTATTTACTTTAAGTATGCATGCTAATAATCAAAAATTAGCAGAATACACCTTTAGGTTACGTAGCTCTTTAGGTCTGCAAGCGAAATTTGAATTATATTTAGTTTAGAGTAAAGGGAGCATATGAAGAAAAAGTACTTTAATAGAGCAACGGAAGCTATCATACGTTTCCAACTAGATGTTTTTTAATAACTGATTCCAGAAGTATAACAAGAGATATGCTGGCAAAATGTATTCGAATTACGCATGTCATTTCATCGTTTAATGCTTTTTTATTGTGTGTAAATCTTCCAAATGTCATGATATACAAAAGGCAAAAACACTCGCCTAGTAAATTTATTATACTGAGGAAAGGTTTTTGTCCCTGAAGTTCCATTGGTAGGTGGTTATGGTGGGTACCCACATCTTTGGACTTACAGGCTCCTTATTTGAATAAGAACGAAATATGCTATATTATTATTTGTAAGGTTATTGAAATTTTGATAAAATATTGATGACTAAAAATAAATGTAAGCTTAGTATTTTTCTGAAATAATCCTAGTAATAAGTGCACGTTCAAACTTAGTAAAGCGTCAAAACTTTTCTTGTTTCTTTGCATAGGTATAAATAATGATTGCTGCATGCATTACGTAAAACAAGATATAATTGCTTGCTGTATTTCTGACTTAAGCTTTTACCTAACTTGAAGCTAGCTGTTTCCGTTAACATGAACAAGGAAACATTCTGATTCACTACAAGCAATTTGAACAGGATTCAAGCCGACAGAATGTAGTCAGCTGAAAATATTCAGCTTGAGTTACGCCTGGATATGGTTTATGTTTTATAACTTATGTGAAGAAAGACAACTTACCAAAATACCTTCATTTTATCAGGCTTTACCTATAAGATCTTTCTATAGAAGAATGGAACATTAATGACTTAGATAGAAAACTAAAAGCCGCAGATGTTTCATTTTTTTTAAAGGAGACGCATTTTAGCAGGTTGCCTGTGGTTATTTATGCCATAAATTGAAGGCAACTAAACAGATAACAAATGCCAGAATTGAGAATACATGTCACCAAGCAAGAAACCAAGGTGCCACAAAACTTGAGAAAGCGCGTCTAATTGCTGTACAAGTACTGATCGCGGAATACATGGCTTAGTTATCATGTCGATGGGCGCAAATTCGTCGAGTTCCAATTCTTGGTGGATTATCTTTAACTGACAAGTCCAAGCTAGGACAAAACGATTGGTTGGGCAGTACATGTATGCGAGTGAGCCAGAATAATGCTCTCCAACTCCGTGTCTGTTCCAGTTATCTTATTGACAATGTCTGACTTCAAAGTCAACTGCGTAAGAATTGAGATTGCATGTGTCAAGCCAAGTAACACGGCAAATATACAAAATCCAGGAGATCAATATTTTACGTTTGATTCCGGTGAAGCTTTGGAGTATTTAAAAGCAGTCATGATCATGACAGCTTTCCGGTGGCATCATTTAATCAAACAAGGTAAGTTCAAAGACAATCTAATTGATATAGCTTTTGTTTAGTGCGGGAAACTAGAATTTTTATCGCTTGGGATATCTGGAAATGAATAGAGGAGGATTATCAGTGCATAACAAATGAAAGGAAATAAATTAGAAAAGCAACATGGCTTACTACTGCTTAGCTCAGCTGCAGCGCTTAGTGAAAATTTCGCGGCAAATAAAATATCATACAAATGCCTAGTTTCCCGTGGTTGAATAAGTGGTGCAACGTGAAAAATAGGAAATAGCGCCATTAAAATATATCCAACTGAATCCAGTTTCAAAAAAATTTCTTTCTCATATATGCACTTAGCATGTTATAAGTTGTTTTAACGCTAAGAAATGAATGTACTTATTTTCAAACTTCATCCTTCAATTGATTTTAGATATTTCTATAGGAAGCCTGTTATACGCTACGGAGGGTCGTTTGAGGTAAATGATGTACAACTGCATAGTTCTTGGTCTTTCTACTAATGCGTTGGGGTTCTTACTTTAGGATTAACTGGCAGTTATTTAAGTTGTAGAGTTGGATTTCATGAATGCAGTTTGTTATCCAGCTTTCTAAAAATTGAAAAAGTTAAATTTCATCCTTCAAGGACGTAGTAGACAGAAGTATTTATCCACATAAACATGAGCAGAAACAACAGATGGAAGTACACGTAAATGCCCGCTGTAATCAAACTAATGCTGTGCAAAAGCATTTTTGGCCGCAACATATGACAAATCCCTAATCTATAAATGTACCAAGTTATTCCAAACAAAATCAATTTGTTAAATATACCTATTAGATTTCATATATAATGCAAAAAGTAATCAAATACCTAGCTAACTTTTAATCGAAAGGCTTTGTTAGAATGTTTGGTCAATTTTTACTTTTGATAAAGGAAGCAGAGTCCAATGAAGCGTTGTCGCTTTTAGCATAGACCAGCAAAAAATCAGAACGTGCCTTATGGTTAAGAGACAAGATATCTGGCACCTTCGAATGACTACACCATATTCTCCATTGATTTCAACATTATATCATTCTGTTAAATTTTGAAAGCTTTCGTCCGTTGTACAGCAAAATATATACAAAACCCATCTAGATTTATTCTGGATCACTCTGAGATGTCAGCCGTGGACCTCGCATGAGAGACCAAACGTACGTGTGCGTACGGATGGAATGCATGTGTGGTGCGAATGTTTCGACGTAATTACGCCTAATGGTCTGAGCAGGAAAACGTGAAAACCAAAAGGCGGATATCACACACCCTGTGGATGCGGAAGCATAAGTTCTGGAATGTCAAGGAGATTTGTGCATTTGACTTATAAGTCGAAACGTCCATACGCTTCGAATAATCCTTCTCCGGTCAGCGGAGTTGTCACTTCTGCTTTTCCCCAGTTTGCTTGCAAATGAACCGCAAGAAGCGGGCAACACGAAAATAAAAGCTTCCACATGGTTCACTTACCACATTTGTCTTATGGATTTATAGCCTTTAAAACTTCAAATCACAATACGCGATGAAATGCTCTAATAATGAAGACATATGAAGAGCGCAACGACTGGAAGGGCGTCGCATCTCTGTTATAGGTAAACGTTAAGATATGTAGAATCTGGGTTGGAACATTCTATGTGAATATACAGAGAACAGATCGAACCGTGTCGTGTTGAATATCTGTCATATAGTCACGTGGATTGCTAGGAGAAATAGTTGGAAGCAGGCCATTCTTTTACCTCGGATAATCATCGGTTACAACTAAAAGTGACATTTAAAGTAGACATGAGCGTCAGCACAATTTCTTGCTAGCTAGACTGTCGCCTAATGACAATGGAGAAATAACAATTATTGCCGGCATGAATGACTATGATGGATAGCAAAAGGCTAAGGAAGACGTACGGGTTGAAGTTGATGAACTTGGAGGTTGATGCACAGTAAGCATAATGAAAAACTAAGAAAACTGCCAGCTGTTGTGCACTAGCACAAGCTATGGTTAAGCACGTGGCAAGGGTGCGCAATGTGAGGTGCCGAATAAACGGGGGAAAATCTCCACCTCCTCAGCCTGATAAATGAGAATGGATTGTTCGCATATACTGTATTAAAAATTTATGACAAATTACGTTTTGTGCGGTATTTGCAGCTGCTGCTTGATAACAATGACATTGATTTCGGCAAAGCTGTCTGCTTATTTGTTAGGGCTTACTACCTCACGTTGACCCGGAGCGTAGTTTCCAAGAGAAGCCTTTAAGCTCAGGAAGACTACTACGACCGTCAACGTACTCTGCGCAGCTAAAGTTGATCCGAACATTTTGAAGTACCATTATCAGTCGGCAATATTCCGAAACTCTTTGAGGGATCAGGATGGCGTACTGAACAAGACTGAATGGCAGATGCAGTACTTGGATCAGGTTCTTGCAGTGACATGTGCCTGCGTGAAGTAGCACCCCTGTCAACAATTGGTGCAGCATGTAAAAGTACCTATACACGTGCTTTGCACCTACTCGATGTGCAGGCCATTCAAAAATACAGATATGTTTCTTGCAAGCGTTCATTTATATTTTACTTTATTAGAAATGTGTCTCATCCCGATTAACGTACGCCTCGCCTTTCACATGGATTCGCATTTGGTACTGCATAGTTTCCATCGGGCAAAGCCATAGATACTGCAAACTGTGAGTACAGTAGGTTCTCGCTGCAGTGAAAGACACACATACTGTGTTTCAGCCGCCTGATTGTCGAAGCATCAGTGGACTGAAGCAGATAAGCGATGCTCTGTTGTTTGATTATGCTAAATGATTCACGAGAGTTTTCAAATCTGGAGTAATCAGACATGTGTCGGGGGATCGAGGCCACAGGCAACATTTAGCCATTGGCCACCATGATTCGGGGAATGCGCTATGAAATCCTTGTAGACAGGATTCGCCAAGTTCATCCAACTTACTGGCTACCGCAAATACAATGAAACAGGCAAATGATTGAGGCGGAAACCCAACAATCTGGCCTGTCCAGTTTGGATTCATACAGATATTTTTAACCTTGGTGCAAAATCACAACCTTAGCGGCGTCATAGAACTACTTTGCTAGACGGCGACGGTAGCGGAATCTCCTCAAATTTTATTCGCGTTTAAATAGCAGCGTTACGAACACATTTTTCCTAGGGACGTCGAGCTCCCCTTCGTTCCCAGTACTCGCGTTCGTCTTTGCGTGCCGTGCTTTGAAATTCTCCGGATATCCGGTTTCAGGTAATATCTAGGAAAGTATTTGCAGCTACAGAACTCTCACCCCCTAGCGCTTGAGTCAAGAAAATGGGTGCTCGATATTTGACTTCTGACGTCAGTATCTGGTTTAGAGGGAAGAAGAATTAAATGTCCAAAACATGTGCCGTATTTTATGTCTAAATATATATGAAGTGCGGCATAGGGAGGAGGTCAAGCATTGAAGCCGCATATCTTTTTGTGGTTAGAGTGTTATTTGACGGTGTTTGTTCATCGTCAGTGTCGGGAGTCTGCTGCGGTGAATGGAATTCGATGTAGGCCGGTTGCAAGCAATCCATACTGACAGTCTTTAGAACCATTTCTCTCCAATAAGAACTATGTCTCTTTGCGAGCAATGACTTTAAAACGGGCTTCGTAAGGCAGTGTCAAATACCTGCGAAACTCATCAATGCGTACGAAAAAGAAGGGGTACTGTGCAAGATGTGGTGATTGTGGTGGTTTGGAGAAGTGATTTGCGAAAATGAATGAACACAATTCTGATAATAAACATTGACATAGAAATTCCGCTTCACCCAGCCAGTTTGTTCGGTGACCTGTTGATCGTTTTGAGTTGCACATTTCAGAGTCCGGTATATATCACAGGTGGATATACGTCCCTTGCGCTATTACACATGCGGTAACAAAACATATGATTAACCAACGGGGCACAAAGGATACCTAATTCCTGAGAATAAAAGGTTAGCCTCGTGACATCAGTGAATGTTTTATTCATGTGATGCAACCAAGGGATATCTAGACTTGGTGTAATTCTGAACTATTTTATTACTACACGGCAGTCTAAACTGATGCTGCCAATAATATGATGCTGGTTGTGCGAAAGTTGTTGGTAACAATTTTTCTTGGCTAGCGAGATGGAAACGTATTTGCACTATGATGCCTTGAGCGAAAGGCAGCAAGATTTGGACCAGGAATGGAGTTTGTCTAAGAAGCATTGCAAGTTGGTCGGTGAACCTATGGTGTGATTTGGTACACCTATGATCACGTCAACCTGATACTTTAGTAGGGTACCTTCTTTAGGCGCGGGAATTGTTTTAATGTAGGGGAAAATAGGAATGAGGACAAAATAATTCCCTTGAGTACACCTGCAATGGTGGAAGGTAAGGACGAGCTTTTCCTCAAACTTTAGTACAATTCTCATTAGGGAATTTTATTACTTCAGGGTTAGCTTCCGAACAAAACAGATCATGTTACATTAGCTCGCGGTTCTCGCAACCAAATTCGTTACTGTAATCTATGAAGCAGGTCTGCGTGGGTCTGTTTTATCTATCGAGTGATAGAATCACAGAGTGCACAAGATAGGCCAATGCATCGAAAATGGGCCTTAAAATGCAATAGGCGAAATGAAAAGGATCATTCGGGTGGGCTTAGATAGGTATTCTATCAACTATGATTCGTACTTATGTCTTCAGAGCCCCAGATTTACAAGCATTTGACCGGGACCTACCCGGTACGTTTTTGCGCAGTTTATTACTGGCGCTTCACAAGCAGTCCGCTCTGATGTGCTGATGTAGACACTTAGAGCATGGTCCAGGAAAAGGCTGTAATAAGATATTCGCACATTCCTTGAGGGCTATATGATATAGCCCGTCTAATCCAGGCGCTTTAAACGACTGTGTGCATATCAATAACTTGTAAAATGTTACATTCGCGATGAATGGTGGAGTTTGGATAAAGCTTTCTAAAGGCAAAGATGCTCAGTGCAATGCTGTGTTATCTAGATTATCACAGAAGTTGCGGTTTAGTTCCCCCACATCCATATTCATGAGAGTGACGCTTCTGAAGAATATGCTCATGTTTTTGATCCTGTTCCATATTTGTCGGCAATTTTTTTCAAGTATAGTTTGGACGTAAATATGATTTAGGCTGCCCAGTTCAATTTTATGTCAGCCATTATGAACATTACTGATGCGGTGTCTTTGCGCGTGTGAGCTTTTCCTTTGAGTCTGTGCAGTCTTTCTGTTAGAATGGCCGCATACTTTCTTCACGCAATCTGCAATTTTAAAACTGTCAAATTTTTTTCAGCTTGTAATTGTGAACGCTAAATCAACCTTACCATCCATTGAATGCACCTAGCCTGAAGCAGATATTTAAAGGGCTTACAGAAACCGACATCCTTTGTAACTCCACTGAGGAATTCAGATCACGACAACGTTTCACCACATTATAATTTCGGTGGGCCGTAGAGAAATCCCAAGCAAATTATATGTGTTCTTTAAAACGGCAGATGTTTGCATAATTTTTATCAGTGCTGGGGACAAATCCACCAGATTCGATTGACTAATGCAGTATATGTTTCTACCTGAAGTAATTCACTCGTTTCATCTTAATAACATAATATGGCATTATAGAGTAAATGCCCAGCCTATGTACACAAAAACATATTTCTACAATTGGAAGTAAGTACATAGTTTACGGTAACGTATGTTGAGTTTGTGATTATATTTTTAATATTCAGCCATATGATACATACAAATCTACGGTTATTACAGAGAGTCAATAACCAAATATCTATAACTAAGTCACAGTTCTGCGAATACACATATACAACTGGTTAGAATATATTAATAGGTTAAGAAACTTGAGCCAATGTTTTAAGTTCTAATAGACTGCATGGTTATTCGAACCGACTGTCCAATTGATGGTCATACTTATACACCAAGCACAAAAGCACAACGGATCTTCCCTTGGATGAGGTGGTAGGTGCGGCTGAATAATTACTGTGATCGAGGTTTGCGGCATAAATGGACATTTACTGGCCCTGTGTTTGAACTATTCGAATTCCAGAAACTTGCTCGCAGTGGCTTTCACCTTGTTTAGCACTTCACGTGACGCGTTTTGTAAGCAAAAGCATAGTTTCTTAAATGTCAAGGTCAATTTGTTCGAATTATGTGCAGCTGTACTGAATCGGGATGTATACAGAATGTAACTGTAGAGCAAATACCTTTAAAACAGCACTGCAATAGTCGCCGCTAAGTGCTGACTGCAGCTGGACACAATGAAATGAAGACTTCGCCGAGAACGTCCCTTTGGTAATTCAGCGCCTTCACGCTGCAGGTACCAGCAAGTCACGACCATAGAAGGCGTGTACTTAGCACGGTAGCCCTGCTCCATGATGAAATGTCTTGGTAAAAGCGCTGCTGATGCCCATCGCTAACAGATTCTGAATTCTGAGGAGACATTTTACGGTGATTATGCTAACTTTGCATCTTAAGTGGCATTCGAGCACCAACAGTCCGATAGTTGGCAAATTGTTTTGAGTAACTTCTTCGCAGTTTTTTTCCTGGAATCTGCTCAAATAAAAGTTACAAACGGCCTTGAATGATCATCGCACTTTTAATTCAAATGAAGTCAGCATGCATTTGAAAGCGCTGTCTGCTATTATCCAGGGAATATCAGACCCAACAAAATATTTCTCCATTGAGCTTCGGAGCACTGATCCTCGAAAAAATTGTTTCGCGTATTAAAACTCAATACCATCTTGCTAAAGGGATATGACGAAGATTTACTCACAACTAGCTTAATGTTCAAGGTTGGTATAGAGCCATGATCACGTTGCAAAGTGTACGCCTTACTCTGATTGTCGCTACAGCATAAGCTTCCTGTGTGACCAAGATTCGGAATTTAGTTATGTAGATTACCTTTGTCTCCCCATAAGCTCAATAAACTGCAGTATTTTTGGAGCCATCAAGCAAAGCCATTAGGAGTTTAATGACTTTAACTCAGCACGGGTGTTAAAACGGCACTTAACATAGTTCAGTACAGCGAGTATCTGTTGCATAGTCCCGTATTGGTGGCACGCAACTGAGGCACAGCTGGGTAAAAATTTCTACTTTGGAGCAGGTTTTATTTAAGACTACTCATAGACTAGTCAAATAACAAAAGTCATTCAACAATGATATGCATTACACCAACTCCTTCATTAGTCCATTCAGTGGGAACAGTAACAAAGTGTTTCTATCATGTCACCGAAACCGGAAATTTAATATGGCTTTCGGTGCAGTAAACTAAGTACTTGCAGGAATTAAGTACTACAGCTACAGACCACATGTCATCATTTTGTATTTAGACAAGCCTAGGTCACGCATCAAGTCATCCAGCTCTGTTTGTTCAATAAGATAGGGGCTAACAATGTCAGCTTTAAGGATTTTACAAATGCCAGAATCGTGGGACAATAAGGATACGGCATCGCTATCAAACTTAAAAGTTACCTATTAACTGGATGTACAATAACGGGTAAGGTGCAATCATAAGGAACAGGTAGAACAACTAAAAAGATATCAGGGTAATGAATTTGAGCTATTTTCGTTTGACGATTCAAATGAAGCTGCTTAGGAAGATGTAGAATTCGTTCGTGCAACCTGTCGGCTCCAATCAAACATGGGGATGACAAAGGGACTCTTGTCTTTGCCCTTGAGCTAATTAGTCATAGTCATTTGACATACAAATAATATGCGCTGCCAAATTCTTACCCAGATCTAGCGGTTTTATTCCGAAATAGGCGTGAGATACTGGATTTAGTATTAAAATCGGACTGCACTGCGATTTTTAGAAAGCTGTCCACCGACTTATCAAAGTGATTTGAGTTATTGAGACAGCATCATCTTTTATTTATGAGCAAGGTATCATTATGGAAACATAGCTCTAAATAGTATTTAATATCATATTGGTATCATGGCCAAGAGTATTCCCATTTCAAGATTACAAGGAGCCAATGGACAAAGCACGGGCGGTCCTTAAATTCACATACCTCGCTTTTTAACGGAAATAAAAAATGAAACTAAAAAGGCCGATGTGATTAACAATTTTGGTTTGCATATGCATTAGCAAAATATTTGTTTTCTACTAGAAATATTCTATATTAGTTCTGTTCTAAATTTACCTTGCACAGCTAAATTTACCCACGCAGTACAAAGTTTCACAAACCTACCGGCCGGAAAACAACATAATGGACTTAAAATGCGTGTACTTGTATACGGCTTATTACATATAACAGTAGTCAGTGAAAAGCTATTTCAGTTATTCCCCGTTAGTAATTTGAAAAGTGCGGCAAGAAATGCAAGACTGGCATATGCAGTTGTTCCGTATTGTTTTATCAGTGCCGTAAACAATACCTCGCAACCATATTTATTCAGAGAAGGGTGCGACCAAACGAACATTTAAGCAAGCACAAAGCAACTGATTAATCTAGTTAATTGCAATCGCCCCTACGAAAAGGAGGAGTTGAGGATTGGTGTGCTGTAATAAGATTATGAATGCCGTGACCTCAAAGCTGTGACCTGCAGTACAAAGTTTCCGACGATTGATTAGGCTTGTGGCTTACGCTGAGAAGAAGCTTGACTCTGTCCAGTTTCCTGCACGGTCGAACTTTGTACTTACTTAGTTACATGCTCCTACGTTCGGGAATTCAATGTTCTATCGGTCCCGTATATATACCCGTCGCCGCAGTCACATATGCTGGCCTATTTAGTGCATCAGAGGGCAAGAAAACCCAGCCACTATAACGACGGATCTCTTCCTTTTTCCATATTAAAACTGGTCGCATGAGGTGTGTTAACATGCATGAAGCACTTCGAAGAAATGTCTCTCCTGGATCACTGTCCTCAGTAAATTGTTCCATCGAATTTTGTATTACTTTAATGAACTTCTGTAATTCCTATATAAATCCCAAAGAACTATGTCCCTTCTTTTATTTATTTAAACTAATTGGACAGCGTACGACGTTTCTGTGACCTACAATGTTACATCCAAAAGGAATTTCCCTGTCAACCCAGTATACTGTACACTGTAAACATATAAATTATGTGCTTTGTGTATCGCACGGTCGAGTAAGATGCAACTGATTTATTGATTTATATGCTACTAGCCCTGACCTGACACTGCAATGTATGTTGCGATTGTGATTTGTCCAGCATTGTTAAACTTGCTCGGTTTAATCTACTGACAGCATCATCCACGCGTAAATAGCCAGGGAAACCAACATTCGGAGGGCCTGCAAAGTGAGCGGCTCTTTTCGTTTCATTTCACTAATTGTGCCAATTTGATCAAAGATGGCTTCTGCTGTGCATATCGGATGGTTTCAATTTTATCAGTGGTAGCCATATCCTAGGTTCGAGCAACAAAATCAACTTAGGTTATTCGCAAGATAAACTGAAATGCGAGCTTTCAACAAACCTAACTTTTACCTTGTACCTGTGTTAACATGTGAGATCTGCGGTCTAAACAAAGACAGTAAACATCAACCGATATCAACTTCGGCATAATATAATGTACAATATTTTGCTTAAGATCCTTTTCAAGTGCAAGTAACCGTCAGATTTATGATTATGCAAAGAACCATGAACCTTTAAATGAAATCTGTTCTTATATATTAAAAAACTAAACAGGTCACGACGTCAATGTTCTGTGATTATACAGATTTCAGTCATCAAATTTAACAGTTATTAATCATTTTAACTGATGGCATATTTTTCGATATTCCGAGACACTCTTCCTATGAGGGAACAGAGCAACGAATGCAGACGATTTGCGCTCATGCACGAATTGATGTCCATATTTTTTTCCTGGCATAATTTGCAATGACGTTATTATTTTGAGTTACGTTGTTTTGATTGTAATCCAACATATTGAACGTAGTCTAGCCAGTTAAACATACTTCAAGTAAAAAACGGCGCTACGCTAAACGGCCACGTGAGAATAAGTATTCAGAGACAATGCAAATGTTGCTGCACCAGCTTCAGTTCACTTTGCCGGTAAGCGTGATTCAGACTTGCAGTGGAGCTTACTCATGTGTAGCACGTGGTACAATATCCTCGGTTGCAGAACCCACACAGTTGCGTTGGTCTAATTGACCAACATTCTTTAGGTGACAACAGGTGAGTCTGAATATTAATGCCGATGCACCGCTTACGTTGGCTGCAACAGTCAAAGTACTGGTAGGATTTTAGCAAAACACTGGTTACTCACTTTCCAGGTAGTGCTGTTATTCCCAATAACGTCCTTCTGGAAACCCGAAGGCCCGATAGAGGTTTTGTGAGGCATGTTCCTAACACCTGTTTTGCAAACGAAGTTGTTGCGAATGTAAATGTACTCGACTTAATGATGGCTATTGTGTACGTTTTAAAGATAGAAGTCATGCAAAAGATGATACCTTAAGTCGGCTTCAAACATCGAAGATTTGAGTGCAAAAATGTCCCGCAATATCCGTTTGTCTATTACTGATCGCATAAGTAAAATAAGCACAAGATGAGTTGCCATACTTACGCCAACTTGCATGCCTTTATATTTGAATACTTATTTTTTTTGAAATCACTTGCATAAAGTGGTAAACTAAAGAATAAATATAGTAGGACTTATCGAAACCGTTGACCAATCAGCCAACCTGAACATATTACTGCGGTGCGATAAACATTTCATCAGGCGAAAGCGATTGACAAATATTCAAATGCATCTAGCAAGGTCGGTAAGGTAAATCAATATAAACTATGTCAAAAGGTGCATCATTTTATTATGATGCTGAAGTTCAATCCTTGTGAAAGCATGAGTAGCCACTGATTTCTTTACCATGGGCAGTTAGCCGGAATTTAACCATGTCTCGGCAATGACTAATACGTTTACCGGCTGATAGGTTAAGAAGTTTAACGACACCTCAGGTTTATTCATCAGCTCAAACGTTTGCAAACTCTGTATGGAGGCAGTGATAGGGAGCATTCTGTGCACCTACGGATTCAACAACTTGTTGATCCGGATTGGTGGAAGAATCCGAATATTCACCCAAAATTTACCAAGTGTAGATAAACAGGAAGACAAAAATAATTGTCTTTTCTATACTCCATAAATTTACACCAATATGTTATACTACACGGCATGGTGCCCGCATGTGATCAACGTGAGCTAATTATATGTGGCTTTAAGTATTATAGTCATAAATACTTATATTTACTGCCAATTAGTATCCACAGTTTATTATGAATTTCTTTGATGAAATGCGTTTACTAATAAGGAGTAGAACTCACACTAACCGAGGACAATGTTATAAACAACATAACATTTTGTGGTAACTACCAAGCAATCCAACGTTCATTTTTCAACAACTTGGTATAATTCAAAATGATCCACATAAAAAATATAATATTTTCGTATATTGCTTGACAAAAGTCATTGATGTACTTTACAAAGCTAATTAAAACCGCAACCTAGTGTTTTGTTTAGTGACATTACTTGATTATACTTTCCATACCAGCAACTTTAGGTATACATTCAAAAATATCCAGCTTGCTAGAACCTGCTTATAATGTTTTTACAATATTTGCTGCGATATGCCTCCTAGAGATGATATGTCACTCGAAGAACAAAAAGAGATGAAATCTATGAAAGAAAAATGTATCAGTAGTGTGTCGAATGAGCCCATACTACCAGCGGAAGATAATATTAACCAAGCACATTGCATCGTACGTAGAAGATTGGACCCAGGAGTAACTACAAAAGCGATGAATAAGAGGTTAATCCAGTCACCAAGTACGAATGGACAAAATAATTAGTCGCCAGCCACTTGCTGGTCAGCAAAACTTTTCGAATGAATTGCACAACCTCCGAGGCATTTCTTACATCCGAGCAACTTGCGTGTACGCACATTAACCCCCAAGGGCTCCTCAGTAAAACTATCGGCTACGTCAGGTTGCGAACGCTTGGGACCTAATTTCCATTGCCGAAACTTGTTTACACCAATAGGTGACTGATGCTGAGGTTGTGATAGTCGGATTATCATTCATCCAGAACGACCGGCCCAGCAGAGGAAGTGGGATCCTAATCTACTACGGCAGCGATCTGCAATTTGCAATATTTGATGATGTGAAAACACACGTTACCGACTGACTCTGGTGCAGTCTCCGACTAAGACACAACGACGCATGTCTCGTAGCTGCCGTTTACCGCCCCCAACGTCTACTCCGGAAATGGATTCCTGCTTGATACATGGCCTGAACAGAGTAACACGGATTATGTATAGCTACATTCTCATCTCCGGGCATTTCACTATACAAGATCTGGAGTTCTCTGCATCACCCATTGAACAGTTCAAACTAGACTTACATGAACTGATCGTTATTACTCCTTTGTGCAAACATGTCATCACTACCATTATATTCAGGACAGCAGAGAAACAGTCAGTATTGGACTAGTGCTCACGAATGAAGAGCTCATGGTTGACAAGTCCATTAGCTCTCAGGAACCATGTAGTAATAACGTTCAACTATGTGCGTTATGCAGAGTTTACATCTGAACAACTGAAACTAAATCATACAATCACACGCCACCACACATTGAATGAACTCGTCGATGCAGCTGCTTGGGAATCCTTAAACCAAAGTCCCCTTGACAACCTTTGGACAGATTTCGTTGATAAACTCAGCGACATCCTCAATAAAGCATCAGAGACCAAACGCTTTTATCCTGTGAAAATGCCTTCAATCCTAAGGAGCGGGACTTGAAATGCCTGGCGATGAGGAATGTAGCATGGCGTGCCTACAAGATTAACCCCGACTCAGAGATTGGGGTAATTTCCTGACCCATCGAAATCATTCCACAGCACTTGTCCGTAAGGACACAGAAACTTATCAACAGTGCCTAGCCAGAAGATTCATGGCAAACAACAATCTGCCATATAGGCATGGCAATAATTATCGTAAGGTGAATCATGGTATCCCTCTACTTTTCAAAGCAGACGGTAGAGCACAAACGTAGAAGAAGTAGCTAATGCACTGTGGCTACAATACACCCTAATTTTTGAACTCGCAGCCTCTACCTCTTCCATAGTGCCATGCAAAATACAGACTTTACTGTTTAGAAATGTAACTTTCAACCCAAAAAGGTGCTAAGAAAGTAACTCTCACTGCTTGCTCCTAGTTCTCCGGGATCAGACAACTTCCGCACGAAGGCACTGAAGGCTGTGGCCAACAAGCTAGCTGAACCATTGTAACCTTGTTTCCAAATGTGGTTTGATTAACAACAAGTCCCCACTATGTGGAAGCGTGGCATTATCATCCCAACAATTAAAGGCGGTAGCCGTTCAGAGCTTGCAAACTATCGCCTCGTGATTCTCCTCCCTGTGCTCGCGAAGAAGATTGGAGCAGTCCTCGCTGAGGCTTTAATGGATTACCTGGAATATGTAATATTTTAGCATCGGAGCAGCAAGGCTTCCGTCAACGCTGGTCACGTATCACCAACATACTGATTGCACGAGGTAGTTGGATGGAAGTAGCTGACGGTGGGTCGGGGTTGACGTAATCTATCAGGACTACTCTAAAGCTTACGACCGCCATAATCATTACACCTTACTTCAACGGCTGCAGAGCTACGGAATCATATATAATTTACTTGGCTGGATTGGCAGCTTCCTTCACCAACGGAAGCTTCAAGTACGCGTTAGAGAATAACTCTCTAACCAGACAGATGTAGAATGTGATGTCCAACAATGCTCAGTACTGGGATAGCGCTTGTTCCTGATGTTTGTCAATGACCTAACAAGAGTTATAACCTTATATTTCCTGCTTTTCGCCAATGACCTCAACATATGACGGGCGATTAGTAACAATTAAGATAATTATCTATACCAACGTGATCTAGATTGCTTTTATGCATGGTCAGCACGGTACTAATTTAGTTAAACATAGCTAATTGCAAGGTGAAACATCTGCTTCACCAGCAGGTGAGCGCTTACAAGCTTAGAGACAATATTTTGGTAAAGCTCTCTCAGGAGCGTGAACTGGGTTATTGGTACAAGCATATCTCGGGTGTTCGAATCAAGTAGCGAATGCGACGAGTACTTGCAGTCAACACTTCATGCTACTTCGCAGCGCCTTCGGTTTGAACCCTCAAACTTGCCCCATATTCTTAACTCCTACGTGCGAGCGCTTGTGGAATACGCTAATCAGACGTGGCAGCCGTGGCAGAAACAGGATCTCGTTGCTCTCGGGACTCATAAATGAAGAGCAACCAAGCACGTCATTGGCCTCTTTAATCTGCCCTATCAGCTTAGACCGAAATTGCTAAGAATGTAAAGCAGTCCATATCGGTTTTTGAGGGGGATCTCTTAATAGTTTACCTGAGTTTAAAGAATCTAAACAACATGTGCAGTCCGCCGCTGGAAGTGAACCACAACAGTAACCTAAGTTGTCATCCTCTGAAAATAAAAATTTAGTACATCCGGCTTGATTGCCGTAGAAATTTATTTTCCCTCCGCGTGAGCCAGCCTTGGAACGCCCTCCCTAATTATGTTGTCTCAGCTCCCAACCTAGTAGTATTTAAAAAACGTGTTGACGATGCATTGTCTCACTTACGTTTCATTTTATGACCTGTTAGCCAGGAGCTACAAAACGCAATCAAACGGTGCCTTGCCAAACTCGCAATCAATGGATTTATGGATTTGTACGTTTATAACGCGAACATCTCCGCTATTCTACATAAGTCGATGGTGAGTCCAACAAAACGCTTTTATACTTTATCATACAATCCACTTTAATCACTAATCTCCATCCCACGGGACTCGTTAAGCAACGTCATTTTTACCCATAATAAACAATTGTTCGATGGTTTCATTGTATATCAGACAAGCTTATGTACTTCTAACCAGACCATATTGCGAGTTACGTTTTCTCCTACCAGTATAAAAGTATGCTTGTTGGAAACTTATTCTTACCGCGCTGTATCCACGAAATTTATTCAGGATACCTATCTTACAACTTTGCTTTTATATATTACAACGTGACTTAAGCTGTACTCCAGCTGGCAGGCCTTATTATCGTATAATCTTCCTTGTGCTCATATCTGCAATTCAATCACTTCCCTTCCACAATGATATCTACTAGCGCACACGCACCTTCATACACATCCTTATATTTCGCGTTTATCTACCTGGTAGTTTGGGAATAATCATTAATTTTATTTGAGCAAATCATTGTACAAATGGTCGCAACGGTATGTGTGGTTTCCAATCCGTACTGCCAAGATAAGTTTCATTAGCTGGCGCCCATGTTTTGTCGAGATAACCTAGTGTATATTCTTAACCAATTGCTCTGTAGAGTTGATCCAGCGATCGTATTTTACCAATGAATGTCTTATTCGTGCCCATTATATTGGATTATAAAAGTATCATCGATTTCAGTTTGTCTATTTTTTACTTGACACATTCGTCTCATTGGTGGCTTTATTCTTGTTAAATAACTGACGAGGAAGGAGCAAATTTGATTTCCAGCACTTTGGAGCTAAAAACCAAAATACTATTTACCATGGATGAGCGAATGCTTGTTTTTGCAGAACATTTGTGCCACGCGTAAACATACACGGTGTCTGGTGCATTAATCTATATTCCATTCTTCTAAATATAATTATTCCTGCCGAAATCGATTGTAATAAATGCACTTTATACGACAACCAAATGAGCTGACCTACACTGTACAAATAAACTTGGATATACTGATTTGATATTTGTCTATCATTTGTGCGAACTCATTCGCATTGTGCCTACTTTAAGTTTCCTGGTTTCACAAAAAAATTTGAAGTGAGATTTCTTTTGTATAACATTTTGAAACTGAGGTTATAGTTCATTTTTAACTAAGAAGAATCAATTAATTTCATGATGTTAGTCTTTAGTTTGTTTATAGATTAAAAAAACGTTTTCATCTGGGTTGTATATCTCGCTAGGTTGTTAAAATTTACTCATGTAACCACCTTTAATTTCAGTACATATTTTCTTTTAATCACATGGTCGACAAACGACACACGCAAACTGGTATCTCTAGACCTATAATCATAGTTGAGTCAGCTCCTATATTTAAGGTTGTGTTGCCGGAATTAGTAAAAATATTAAATTTTTCACTGTATTTCCCACACTAAACGGATGGTTTTCAAAAGAAAAAATAAGCTATCATATTTATTGACGACCTTCACCCATGTGAATCTAACTCCACGGTTTCCATTAATGCGGTGGTACACATAAAACGATGTTCACCAATTTTTCACCTTTTAACTCGTCAGAATATGCTTACCCTGGAAAATAAGTCTTACAGTACATTGCCTGAACTTAGTTATTGAATACCTAAATAAACCACTAACGCTATCTGAGTATTAGCTGTTGGTTGATTATTTGTTGTGTAAATTGCCGACCCACATATATCTACGGGATCGCAAAACAGACGTTTGTCTCTTTTAAGAGTGCCAACAAATATTGTGAATACATTTTTCGCCCTGGCTTTAACTGCCAGTTTATAAAAGTTTGGAAAATCCTACAGCCTTACTTGGACTACACTCACAAGGGAACTCATCTCTACTCTACCGAAATTATGTCTAGCATATAGGCCGGTTTATGAAGGTGTAGTAAATTTCACGGGATATAAATATGTCACGGGATAACTACGATCTTCTGCATTCTGTTTATTTATTCTGACAAGCAACTTACGCTTATTGTACAACCGAAAAGATGTACATGGCTATGGAGTTATTTCTATAGTAATGCATTTACCCAAATATAAGCCGGGTACATTTCTTTTCAAACTAAGATATATTAAGCATCCGATATATCAGGTTAACACTCTATTATGGCATTTGCTATTTAAGTTAACCATTTAACATTGCTCTAATTATACCAAGGTTGATATCGATTACCCAGTTTTCTAGCGTTCGTGTTCCTAGTAGTCCTTCGGGAAACGCGACATTTTATGTCCACTGAACAATGCTATTCACAAGGTTCTACTGTTAATATAGTAAACGAGTTATAATTAACGTATGCCGAATTAAAATTTATAATACTCCCTGTTCATTGTTCTTTATTAATCGTTAAATAGCACAGCACAACATTTAGACTTGACACACTTTATTCTGATTATAATATAATGTAACAATTTGAGTTATGCCATTTCAGACTTCCCTTACTTAGTAACTACAAACTGCAAATAAGCAATACACGTGAAACTTAAGCATTCTAATTTATCTGACAAACTATGACAAACCCTAGGTCATGTCTAATGGATTTCTCTAACGTTCGGGTTGATACGACGCACTTTATGAATCAGGATTTTCGAAGTCACTAGTTGCATTACAACCGGATAATAAAATTACCACAATATACAGCTAGCAAATAATTCCGAGCGATCTATCACATTAATATCAGTAGTCAAAGGCAATGATTTGCCTTCCCTTATAAACACTTTTGTTCGGGGTTTTACGCGCTATTTGTACACGGTAATATTCTTCCAAAGAGACAGTATGTTACAAAATATATCGGAAATGTATAGTTTGTAGACGTGCTAAATGTCCAGATGGTTACTTGCATTTACCCTACTAGTTTTGTCAAGTAGCGCAACCGAAGACAGCAAGGCGGTTTAATCATTCCAACCTCATTGGATAGCGCAGAACAACAAACTTTATAATATTCGGTTTGATAAACTGCGTTTAGCAATCAATGCCGTTTACATAAAATTAATATTTTCTATAAAAGGTACAATGCAGAAATCCATTTCCTTCATTTTTCTTGACAAAAAATTGTTCTATATTATGGGAATGACAATTAAATCAAACTATGTGGAAGGCATGGTGCATTGAAATGATTAAATTAAATTTTAGCACTGGAAATCTGAAATAACCGAATATCGAAATTTAAACAATTGGAATACAATGGGCATTACGGAGGTAAAAACAGTTTTAATGTGCTAAAAATCGGTGTCACCTATCCTTATAATCAGTTTACTTCGTAAGTAAAAGCAGCATAATTTTTTAGTAATATTCAGTGTTATTACAAAACGATGCACTGAAAGTTACTTTGTTCAGCATCCGTGCTATTTTTAAAATGAGTTTTAAAGAGAAAACATATTTTAATACTAAAAGTACCAGTTCTGGACTGGAAATTTCGGATTTACTATGATATATCCACAGAGAAATCCTCGACCATTCGTCCCGAAGTCTATCGACGAGTTTGTTTAAGCACCTGTATGGAATCTCCTATCCGAGCAGACCCGCTACCACCAAGCGGAGTACACATCACTACATCTAGCCTAGCATGCTGAAACACTGTATTTCCTGCCAAAATAGCAAGATGCGTCGCAACATGATTACTGTTCCTGGAACCTTTTCTCTACCCAAGGCTTGATTCAAGCATGTTCATATCGGCATCGTAGGACATCTACTGACATCCAACAGTTTTATTTACGTGTTTACATGTGTTTTTTTGCGTTTTGCCGATGAGAGAAGTCTATGCCGAGATGGCGACACGAACTTTCATCTGAACTGGGATATCAGCCACTAGCACCACTGCTTAAGGAGCTTAAATTAGTTCTGCACTGTATCGTGATCATAACCGCATGCTTGGTTGATCATATTTACTCACGACAGCATATCATACGGCTGCTAATGGTTTAGTCGAACATTTTCACAGTCAACTCAAAGCGACGCACATTGCGACCCAATCGAATAACCAGTGGTCGGTGCGTTTACTGAGCATCCTCTTCGGGATCCGCAACGCAATGAAGATGTTGGTTGTTGTCTCACAAATATTTATTCGTGTGACACTGACTCTTCTTGGAGAATTAGCACTAGATTCCCTGGCAACTGGCGAAGTCGATCCTACGTCATATGTTGCACGACTGGTACAATAATTCAGCGTCATTCGTCCCACGCCACCGCGATTCCTTTCTCGAAAACACCATATATACCCCCTAATGCAAAAGTGCCGCATCGTTTTCGTATGCATCGATGCGGTTTGAAAGTAACTGACAGCGCCTTATGAGGCCCTTTCAAAGTCATTGCCCGCAAAGAGAATTAGTTCGTATTGGACAGAAAGTGTTCTAAAGACTACCAGTGTGGATCGACTGCAAGCGGTCTAGGTCGATTTCCAGTCACCACAGAAGACGCCCGAAACTGGTGTTGAACAAAATCCTCCACAGAGCGCTACAACCAACAATCGATGGCGGCTTTATTGTTCCATCATTACCACAACAAGCACGTGGCACCAATGCAGACACACAAAAGCGCACATGTCTTTGAACTGCAGGTATTTTTCCTTCTAAACTTGCTACGTATGTCAGATGACACATATCGAGCGTTCAATTTAGTGACTCAATCACTAGGTGGCCGGAATTCTATAGATGTAACGATATTCCTCGAATATACATTAAATCGTATGTCCGGAGAACTTTACACCAAGGCACTCAAATTTGAACGCGAATACTAGGAACAAACAGGTGCCCTACGTCCCTGAGAAAAAGTGTTAAAAATGCTACCACTCAAATGCCGCCAAAATGACAGGAGCTTCAGGTACCGTCCCGACAATCTATACAAGTAGCTGTAAAAATCCAAACGAGAAAAGCCAGCCTTTCAAGTTTCCGCCTCAATCTTTTGCCTGTTTCATTGTATTTGCAGTAGCCAGTAACTTGGCCGAATAGGGGTAACTGTCTACACGGATTTCAGAGCGTATTTCCGAAACATGGTCGCGAATGAACAAACGTTGCATGACGGTTTTATCCCCCGACACATGTTGGATTACTCCATGCTTGTAAACTATCGTGATTCATTTAGCATAATCGACCAACAGAGCATCGCCCACCTGCATCACTTCACTGATGCTTCGATAATCAGGCGGCAGAAACGTAGTTTGTGTAAACAGACTGAGTGTGTCTCCAGTCTAACCCTGCTACGCACACGTACGTTGATCTCTTTTTCGAGGTCCGCGGCTGACCCCTCAGTGTGATCTGGATTAAATTTAGATGGGTATTGTATTTACTTTTCCGTATTACAGACGAAATTTGGAGAGTCAAAATTTAACAGACTGCATTATTGCAGAAATCAATCGAGAAAATGGTGTAGTCATTCGGAAGTGCCGGATATCTCATCTCTTAATTATAAGTCATGTTCTGACTGTTTGCCTCTCTATGCTTAAAGCGGCAAAACATCATGGGACACTGCATCCTTTATCTAGAATAAAAAACTGACCAAGTCTTCCACCAGGCATTTTGGTGATTTTTTAATCGATAGAAATTTAATACATCGAATATGTAGCGAAATTCTTACGCTGCGTTACTAAATTATCCCTTCAAGATTGTTGAAGCTACCTGTTCTAAGTGCCGAAGCAAAGAGCCGTGGGATAAATAAACCATGTTGTAGGGATCGTTTCACGGATTGTAGCGTTATATTCCGCAACGCGTTTTGATAAACTGCTCTCTTTCCTACTGATGTCAGGTGGGACGAACTTCAGTTGTTTAAATTGTTCGTACCGAAGCTCCGTTCCCCTGATTATCCAAGCATTGCTGTCAAGAAGCCGATTAGACTGGGTAACGTCCCACTTAATACATGACCGCGGCTACTTGGTGTAATACTCTCTAACCCGGAGTAAATCTACGCTCTCCTGCAGTTGGTTTTTATCCTGTAAGTCATAATTTTTAGTGTTCAACTGGACATTCCGTTGACTGAAATCCCTTATCTAAATGAGGACATAAGATAGCTGAAAAGTAGACGAGCGTAATGTTAAAAATTTTCCCCCGTTACTTTGGTGTCCCTTCTCCAACCGGCGGTCCCTTTTCGCACTACCAGGGTTAATTCTGGTAGCACCCGACAAAGTTCTGGATCTTTCAAATACCTTAAGATAGCACTAGGTAATATGCGCAGCCTAAGGAATAAGGTGCATGTGTTAAGACTGCGTGTAGATGGGTCTCAACTCAAAGTACTCACGTTCACCGGAACGTCGCTTTCTCGGGATATCAAGGAGGGGAAACTAGATCTTTCTGGTTAAACACTATTTAGATACGATTGTGCCGTCGGCCAGCAGTGAGGACGCGTCGCTGTTTATGTGAGCTGTATGCTTACGTTTTAAAGAAATGCTTAATTCAATCGACAGACAAAACTTTTGATGTTTTTTTCGTCTGTGATGAGCACATCCTCGGCTCAGATTACAGTTGTAAATGTGTATAGAAGCCTTTTTCCTATGGGGATATGAGGTGTAGTAATGTCGACCAGTTGAGCTTTACGATTTTCCCAGGCTCTGTTAGCATTGCCGATCTCATTTATCAAACAAGGCGATGACCTAGCTTTATCACGCACTGCTTGGAAGTCTACGACCCAGTTGTTCGGATAACAACTGGTAGTAGCTTGGCCAGGCCTGATAAGATTACATTGGAAAGACAAGCAAACCTGATTACCAGCGCCAAGCGGCGAGTCATAATTAATGTATTTCTATATCAAGTATATTAGCAAAATCAAGGTGTATATCTGACAGCTGCTGACTTCCCATGTACGTAGTAGGGAGGTCAATGAACTGGTGCAGTCTTACCTGCAGCCTTAAGTCCATCACTTCTGCACCTAATGATCCCAGCGCCGAACTGCAAGACAGACCATACCAACAAACATTTGGAGTTTGAAGTCTTCTAGCACCAGACACTTGTTCGCAGACAGAGTGCGTATAAACTCAATGATTCATTCGGAGGTGTTCATAGGTCATCTAGACAATAACACGACCACAATCTAAACCGAAGAAGCGCAAAGCAACACTACGAGAGCCTAAACGTTTGTTTATATACTGAAAAATCTGGTCTTTAATACGTCGATGTGATAATTAACATAAAGAGCTACACCACAACTTGACGGCCAGAGGGGCGGTCAGCGCGGAATATTGCGTAGCCCGGCAGATATAATTTACCATCTCTGATAATTTATCACATACCAGCGTAATTTCATGTGCGAGAGTTTGCCATTTGCCGCACGAACCATTTGATTACCGATTATTTATTGAAATATCAAACACTTCGCATTAAATTCTACCTGATTGTAAACTAATTTTGTATTTGATTACTTGTAACTCAGATTTTCGCTGCAGATGTCTTTGCACGCTTTTACTGTATACGCAAAAATTGTCCTTCATTGTACAATTCGGTTAGGGTTGAGGCTAAGCCGCACCAGTTTGAAACAAATTAGTGAAACATTACATCACAATGCAAGTCCGACTTTGACTTCGGGAATCACCCTGGTCTACTAAGCTTCGTTAAATTTCGTGGCTGGCTTCTCTGATCCATAGTGATGCGCACAAGAATGACTCCACTGTGCAGCTAGATAGGCATATTTAATAATAATCTGAAGTAAAGTTTGCCTAAATCTAAGGTTTGACTCACGGAAGCAGTCTTTAATCACCATATGTTTAGAAGGATCACTAATCATTAAGAGCATAACGAAATGTTTCAAATCGCAAAAATATATAATTGCGTTATAAATCACAACCATATTCACAATCGTCTTTTTCCCCAAAATTTGTAAGTTTAAGGTAGCACTATATTTTCCGCTTTTACCGCAGGTCAATATATCCAGTCTAATGGAACACAAGCTATGTCGATAAAATTCGATGTTTTATATACTGAAAAATCATTCGACGATTTGAGTTATGCCACAGGGCGTTGCCCGGTCGCGAAACAATTTTACCAGAGTTATCTGGCTTATTTTTTCTCATCATGTAAAGGGAGCATGCGCCGAAATGATGACTATATTTACGTTAAATGGTATCTCTAACCAAGCGCATAACGCTTGGCAAAACGTTAAATGTATGAGTGGAATGTTGGTTATAATTGCACGTTGGATAATGGATTTCGACAAGCAATCTCAATTTGGTCCATGATTCGCAGTGAAGAGAACGTTTTCAAAATGATCACTGGGGACCATTAATGACGAGGCAGTTAGATATTGTTCGTTGCAAGCCCAAAAGCCCTACAATCCACGACGCGCTCCTACACGGTGGCTTTGTAGTAGAGATAATAAGTAGCATCCGTACGTCCCTGGATTAAACTGCTATAAACAACTGATGCGATTAGGTAACTTCGATACGCGTCGTGAAATATAGATACATATATATATATATTGAGTGATATTTATATATAATGTATACGTACATGTATTTATGTATATATATATTTATAAATATATATCTGCTGCGTGTGCGGAGAACGACACCAGCCATTTTACTCGCTTTTTGTTGCTTTCACCAAGGCTTTGGTTGTGGTGAACCGCGAGGCATTCTGGCCTGTGTTAGGTAAGTTTGGTTACCCGCGTGAGTTTGTAAGTCTAATTGAATGTCTGCACAATGGTACGCGATCGAGGGGGCAGCTGAGTGGAGAGACCTCAGATGACATGGCAGTTGCCACTGATGTGAAGCAGGGCTATGTCTGAGCTCCTGCTTTGTTGATATCTATATGCATGCAATGATGTCTTGTGATTTTGATGCCGCTTGTGCGTACGGTGTTCGTATGGAGCACCGTATTGATGGCGGCTTGCTGAACATCCGTCGTTTCGGTGCGAGAATTTTAGCCTTCGAGACAACCATACGTATGTTGCTGTTTGCTGACGACTGTGCGCTGTTTTCACACAGCATATAAATAGTGCTCTGGCTTCGAAAGCGGCAAAATGCGGGCTCACCATCAACACAAGCAAAACAATCTGTCTCCTTCAGCCTTCACCGGAGGTGGAATCTTCAATATTGCCGCGAATCAACATTGGTGCTGGGGTATTGGAAACTACCATACGCTTCTGCTACCTTGGGAGTGTGATGTCGACTGATCAGCAAATACACAGTGAGCTTCGTATCCTCGTGTCGAAGGCAGCGGCGACATTTAGGAAGCTTGAGTACCGAGTGTGCAACAACCATCAGCTTAGGGTTGGCACGAAGCTGATAGCGTTCAAATCTATGGTGCTGGCCATTCTTCTATACTGCAGTGAAACTTGGACGATGTACCGGCGGCATGTGAGATATTTCGAGCGGTTACGTCAGCAGTGCTTGGGACGGATTTTGCGCATCTATTGGAGTGACAGAGTAGCAGACACGGAAGTGTTGCGCCGAAGTGTGATGTATGCAGTGGACTGCATACTTTTGCTGATGCACTTGAGGTGGCTGGGTCATGTAAGCCGTATGGATTCAACGCGGATACCGAAGCAACTCTTATACGCTCAGCTGAGTATTGGGAAGCGGCACGTGATTAAACCAAAATTACGTTACCAGTACATGAATAAAGTGAGCCTCTCACGTTCTGATCTTGATTTCAGATCATGGGAATCGAAGGCGGTTGATCAGCATGCATGGCGCGATCTGATCATGAAGGCAGTTGCCGCGCTGCAGGAGAAAGCCCTCATGCATGCAGAGAAGCAGCGGCAAGCACCGATGAGTTGTACTCCATCGAAACCAAGCGTATGGCGCTGTAGCACATGCGGTCGCGATTGCTTGAGTTAGGCAGGCTTAGTGAGCCATGAGCTAGGCCAGTCGGTAACACTATCGAAGCGACGACGGGTCCTGCAGAGAACCTAGACATAACTAGGGCAGCGTCTGTAGGTAAGCAGCATTCGGTTTACTAACCGCGTGCCTGCTTGCTAAGTCTATTTATTTCAGGTTGTGTGTTTTCAATTTTGTCCTAATTCTTTACTTTCTCATATAAATTTCTACCTGTACGCTCTTCTATAAACCTGCAAAACTCGCTCAAGCCAATTGTAGTTAATTTCGATAACATTGCTGCTTTTGTGTCATTTCCGTAATATATACTGTTTGGCCCTCTAAACATATCTCGGATAATTTGTTAACAATTTACTGCATATGCTCATTAGTTTAAAATTTTTGTCACGTTTACTTATGCCTTACTCGATTTATTTTCTTTGTTATCTTTCTTTCAAGTGATTGGCTGTTGCTTGATATCCCCGTTGTGAATGTGCTTGATGTGCATGTTGACAAGGTGCCTACCTGTCTATTACCCACTACCTCATCCATACTGGCGCCAGGAGACAGTCGGTCGTTGCTGGAGGGGACGGGGTGCACGGTTTGTATGGCCGTGTTAAGATCTATGAGTGGTTCCACGCATTCCGTGTGGAGCGGACTACGGTCCAGCCACCGCCTTGTGTGTGCGCTTGATTCCCCAAATACAGCGCGCTTGTGTTTGCCTGTGAATGTTCGTAGGCCGGCAATTCCGATGAAAATAGCTTCCATCCGCAAGCCACTGGGTCTTATTCCTTCGGGTTTACACTAGAAATGGGATGTGTGGTTGGAGCTGTGGGTGGTGCAGCGCAAGCCACCCACGGTCCCTCTGTAGGCACAGGCGTCATGTGGCTGGTCACAGTGACAGGCAAATCCAAAACCGGAGACCGCCAACCATATCTTCTACGTACGTGATGACTCAAATAATCAAACTGACAACTGGTCTATTTCTCTGGGAATCGTGGTCAAAACTTAGGTTGCGTGTAGCAAGCTAATTACACAAAGTGTATTTAATAATGGCCCTCCAAACAGTCATTAACCACTGTGTCAATCGGAGCCTGTCTTGCGTAGGTAGGGGTCGAGATCTAAACTTAATTATCAGTGGTCGCGGGTTCTTGGACAGCTACATCAACCTGGTTATACGAAATAAATTCGAAATGCATCGTATGGTGCAGTCTCTGGGCTTGTTGCACCGGATAATCTTGCGTTATCGGCTGAAAGCATTCTTGTGCACCGGATTTTAAAGACAACATAATCACATCATACCTATCCTCAGAAGTTTGTGTTGATATATGTGTGCTCACCTGGAGCCGTTGAAAGATAGGACTGTTAAGATAACAGAACAGACAAACCTGGTCTAAAGGGAATGTCCAACAACAAGCAGCTTTTCTTCCTCGAATGTATCTCCCTCACTTAACCAGTTATTCTTCCTTCTAAAAACTATATTTGTCGTCAGTAAAAGTTTCACTGGTTTTTGGCAGATGCATAAATGAACATATTTTGCAACACTAAATGTGATAGACAACCATCTACTTTGTCCTGTCTATGTGATGTACTGGGTTTTCCACATCAATGAAAAGCCTCCTATATTCCCGATGGCGCCACTAGGGCTGCTGGTATTCATACGGCGACCGAGCTTTGACGATGCAAAGATAATCTTCCGTTTTAATGGTGCCACTAGCAGATACACAGCTGACAAGTAAGACAAAGCTATCCAGTTGTTCAATAAGTGTACCTGGAATTTTGTCTACGGGGACAGTTGAGTGCCAATCCTAAAGTAACACTTTACACCCTATGAGGCAAAGCATTTTCCGCATCTAGATGATCTAATCGTCAACCAGTCCAAAATGGTTTGCATGCTCTGTGAGTCCTTAACAAGCAAGGCGATATGATCAACATTATATAATTCAGTTGTTCGCTTGCCCGGTAATAGCTGTAAAAACTTTTGGCAACTGTCTAGAGCTCTAATCAGGATACTTCGATTCCAATGTTGATGAGGAACGGGGACATAGGGCAGCCTTGTCGTACACCACTGTTGGCAGCAAAAACGACAAAGCGTATCATACACCCTCACCCTTTCAGATATGCAAAATACAATACGCATGGGACAGACACGTTTCTTTAGCAAGCAACGCCGTAGTTCAGCTCAATTTTCCAAGTGGAATTCCGAAAGGATGACTACGAATGCAACGATGGTATACCTCTGATAAAAGTGGCGGTGTTTCAGGATTTGACGGAGTGTGAATATCTGAAATACATACCCGAGGCCAGTTCGCAAGCCGATCACTAACGCCAGCCAAGTCAGCCGAAGCTGGTCTACGTCACAAGATAAAAAAGGTAAAATATGCCTCCCTAGCCGGTGGGAGGTCTCAACGCAATTACTATATTAGAATATTGTAAGCGGTTTAGGAAATACAGAAAATATCGATGGCTTGAGATTTAAAGGTGTTCGTAAGACCAGCTTTCTGTCCAACCTGCATGATTTAAAGAAGTTCATAAAGGTAATTAAAGGTCAATGTTAGCGAACATATGTTTTCGACAATTGTTCATCAGGCTAGTACAATTGTATGTCATGTACATCAATTAAACAGATTACTGGGTCGTTAAAATCGGGTATATTCAGGTTACAAGTGGTCAACTATCGCCAACAATCAGGTCAATGTCGGAGTCTTCACACGATTCAACTGAGTATAAAAAACTATTTGAGGGGATCAGGACAGTTGTGATGCTTAAACAAATCGCTTTTGTGTGTACACATTTGGTTCGCACAATCGAATTACTATAGCTTCAGCGGCTTCTAGTATCCGTCTGCGCATATATTCGATCGATTATCCGGGGCCTTCTAAATAATTTGGAATGCTTTGGCTTGCCTAGGGTTGTGGTCTGTGTCGGCATAGTGTACAGCTAGAGCTGAGTTACATACCCCTCTGCATCCGGTCGCGAGCCATTTTGGACAACTTTCTTTCATTCTTTTGGATACACACCTAGTCATATGACCAATGTATTCTGAACCACAGGAGCAGGTAAAACAATAGATACACATAGGGTTATCGTGGACGGGTCTAATCTGTTTGTGACTGAGCCTTACCATGGGTGTGCTGGTAAAGTTTGTATGTAATTTGGCTGCTGGGAACGTCCGTCTAACCTCCTAAGATAGAAGGCGAGTAAGAATTTCGGCAGCGATTTCCCCGTTTTAAGCTAGTTGCAAGAAAATCGCTTTGCTTCTGGTTGATAAAACAACCGGTGTGTTCATACTCTTCTACATGTGGAATATTTGAAGCTGTCTTAATAACCATTTCCCCGCAACAGCGAGCCTATTTGCTGTTGTTCGACTGCCATTAAATCACGCGCATATTCTTTCTGCTCTAAAGACCAGATTGTGAATGAAATTCCGTTTTAGCCTAAGTGACATGAAGTTGTGGAAGCTGGTGCACTGGCCGTTCCGTGAGCTTCTTCCATATACATGGCGCTGTAATATCCCGCTATGAAATCTATTTAGGCTCACGGTCAGAGAGAGAAAATGGTCATTTTCCTCTACTTATAGGTAAAGTGCATTGTATTATGTGCGTGGTTGAAAGTGTTGACGATATCTATATCAATGTACACCATATATAATTGTACCAGGCTTCACTTCATGTGCCCTACTGCCTAAATCCAAATGCCATACCACTTGCATGGGTACGGCACTTATTACTCTCTGCCTGCTGTCAACTTACACCAACAAATGTAGCGATGGATGGTAGTAGTCGGGTGCTCTTGCACGGCAGATGAGACGCTTGATAGTTCTATTGGCCCCTCTTGCTCTTCTACTCAACTCCAAGTTACACCATTGTGTGTCAGCTTCCAGACGGATGTCATGAACTCATTTAACCTTGATAGATAGGGGAAAATATTTTAACGTGGCATTAAAAGGACCAACTACCTAGATGTTCTTTGGCTGAGGTATCCTGTGAACAGCTCCGATTTTCTCGGGCTTAACATTTATTCCCTCGGAAGTTAGATCGTGATGAATAAAAATCGAGTCCGGTTTCTTGAGTGCAAATGCTTCACGTTTGATTCGTAATTTGTTTTAAACACAAGGCTGCAAAATGGGTGCAGATTAAATACATGATTATTTTTAGTCTAGCTGAAAGTCAGCACATCTCGTTCTACACAGGTTACACCGTCTAGATTAGCAACAGCTTTCAATAACCGCTTCTGAAGAGTATCGATCTAGGCCTTCAAATCAAACACTTGACTTAGCCATCGAAAACAACGGAAGCTTATGTCGACTATCATCAGAAAACTGTATTCCTTATCCAGGACCGCTAGCTGTAAATCGGATGAGAGATCGAACCTTAGTTAACTAATTTGTCTTGGCTGAAGCGGATTATATTATAACCTTATCACCGAATAGTGTTATCTGCATCAAGCATCATTTTATGGCTTAGGATATATGCACAAACACGAAGAACAGTTCATTTTCGTAATAATCGCAAGTTGACTCTTCGTCCACCATAGCGGTTTCAGGAACTTGTATCAAGTTACTTCATTCGTTAGCCGGCTTTTTACGTAGATTATACGGAACCCTTCTAGCCGGCAGCAATTATCTCGTGTTGACGGATCTAATATCAACTCTACATACCTTTAAACTTGTTAACCCTGGGTTAAACACGTAAGGATACGGCTAATTAATATATATGTATATATATCTAATTCACACGCACGAAAATCATGATCATTGCTAAAACGAACAAATCCAAGACATTGAATAAAATAAATGCCGGAAAATGGCGACAGATTTTACAAAACGACCATGAATTCCGGTTGATATCAGCGATCCATTAGAACCGAATGCTATTCATACTCTACCAATCAAAAAAGAGGTAACTTTATTTTAATACTTATTTGCACTTTGGGGTCAGGCTTTTATGTTCATGTTGCTATTATTCCGTGCATGCATACAAAAGCTAAATATATAGAGATTTTGCCAAGAGAATTCCTATAGATTGTAAACAGCTTCCCATTATCGTCGTCCGAGTTCAAATCGAGAGGTTAGTAGAGAAAACTGGAAATCAACTCATTGTGACCACATATTGCTTAATAAATATTTCACATTGGCCAGGCAAGTGATATATCATAAGCAGTGCTTATCTCCATTCATTTCAAAGTGGCGCTGAACCTGTCTGAATATAGCGTGTAGTTTAGATTCATTTCGCAATACGCATAGCAGTTGAGTATCGAAATGGCGCTTTCACACTATAAGAACATTATTCAATGTAGGTAACGAGACATCATGATGATGGGAATATAGCTGCATTAACTATACTAGATAAATGAGCCATTGTCAATGACTCTAGAACTAAAATTATAAAAAAGCAGACTGAGTAATGCACAGTTTGAGGGCTTTCCCACATGCTATGTGCGTAATGCTGTGAAAGTTTTACAAAGACTACGAAAAAACGATTTTTGATAAATGGTATCAGTCCATAAGTATGTAATAATAACAATACACATCGAAAAGAATGGCAGCACAGCAGAGGAACACAAATGAGAATTTGAACTCAACCCGGCAATTTCCGATCAAAAACATCAAATAATTTCCTTAACATATTGGATTTAGTATATAAATTGCGTGGACCCAAACTTACGTGAGGTTACCGGAAACTACTAAGAAAAATGGAAACAATAGCGTTATAAAGCACGTATACAATTATGAAGCTTTCGAAATGAATAACTAAAACATATGGAGAGAGTAAGGCCACAAATGGTTGATAAGTTAGTGGAGGATCATTATAGATATAAAGTCTAATACCGTCGTTCGATAGGATCGTATTTCACAACTTGCTTTTACTTAGTACGTTACTAATAGCGTGATTGTAACCGTTGAACTCCAACCATAAACGTACCAAATTTTACATGATATTTCTTTGTAAATACGTAACACGAGCAGACTATTATACCTATCCTAGTAATTTAGTAAATTCTGTATATCATCAGATTTTTGTAGAACACTATGACGGTAATCAGCTAAGTGCGGTGTATAGTCAATTTTGCAATGTTCAATGGGTTATTTCCAAAATTTAGCGCATGTCTACAGAATAAATGCATCTACGTTAAATTTCTGAATATATTGAGTGGATACTTTAATGGGTCAGGTATAATATTTCACCGAAATCATTGTATTGAGGCAACAGCTGCCAAGCTGCATCCCGTGAGTTGGATTGACGCGCATGCCTAATTACATCCCTGATATCCATTTCCAACTTTCGACCGATGATGATATTTTTTGCGATTAAAAACGTTGCAGCGAATTACACCAAATACTTAAAGAATGGCAGATATTTCTGAATGAGGAAAATTCTGTCAATCCTATTTTGCATCCATTTATGTTACTTCATTCGTATTAGCATTTTATATGGAGAAAAACGTACTTTAATATATTTTAGCATGGACATTATTTACTGAAAATTTGTTATGTCTCTTTTAACCCAACCAGTGTTTGCCAATATCTACAGTATGTATTCTCCATCTTCCTTTATAGCCAATAATGAATAGTAAGGTACATACGGTCTTTCATGAAATGCTTTGGGCTTATGTGCGGGTAAATTGTATTGTAGCCGTGTTTTGTGGGCTGGTTTACTCTAGATTTTGACAACGCTCTGTGGTTGGATTGGATAGCATTAATGCGTGCTTTACATATAATCATATAAGATGTGCTGATATAGTTGGATGACATGATGTTCGCAGTAACCAAATTTAAATGTCATTTCACTTTAACAAATACGTCACTGATATAGCAATTACTTATGTTTATCTCCTCAGAAAGCCTTCTTTGATCAAACGACATAAAAAAGCCAGTAGAATTACATATTTTGCTGACATGATGTAATTGCCCCTCACGTTTATTTACTTGAGGTGGAATAGGTCCTAAACACCGTCGATGGAACATTGCAGACACTGCGCAAATAATTATTGAAAGCGGTCAATTTGATCAGCACAATAAGAATGGTTGCAATCTGAGGAGCTTCACGAGGTTAGGTACTTTTGGCGATGAATTATAATTGCGTCCTCCGCGTTTCCCTCCCATTACATATTTCATGCTAAGTAGAATTATTAAAGATGAGCAAACATCAAACTTATTATTAGACGTCACATTATCCTGCAACCAACTGCACACTTTGTGCATTCCGAAAATATTACTTGGAGCACCCCAATCTTCAACCGCATCATAATGAAAGCGTACAATTTGATGCCAATAAAACTGGCAAGCTTTGGCTGTATTTTTGACAATAGGACATTGGGAGAACGGTTTAAATCCTAATGGATTTCCCATGCTGTTTCATCATTAACTTAAGGTTTTTAGCCAATTAAATGCTTAACACATTCAAATTCTTCCGTAATGAAAGCAAATTTCTCCATAGATATTTCTTTATGGTCTATAGTTATTTCCTTTTTAATCCAGCTGGCACGAACTCACTTAAATGCTACGATCCATTCAGGAACTATATGAAAATCATGCAATACCATCCCACTCTGTATGCTAATCTGTTATAATATTCCTATGATTTTGGCATCACTACACTAAGAGCAGCACGTAATACTTAGTCGAATTTGCGCCAGTTGGGTTCCATTTGAAAGCATTATGGTCCATCGTGTAAGATTTGCGGATGAAATTGATTTTTAAGAAGCAGCTTGAAAACGCTATATAATCAATCGGAAGAAAAATGGTCTAGTAGCTGTCGATACTATACTGGACAAAAATATTTTGTGATGTTTGTGCTCCTCGTCCAAGCAATATGGGTGAATACATCTAACGGTCCAGGAAGCGTTTACTTAGAATTCTTCTATAATCCTTAGCTCAGCTGAGAGTAGTTATATATATTAGAGTTCTATAATATGTAATTTCTATGCAAGTGTCAATAGCTCTTATTACCGCCAGCTATTCCGTTTCTCTTGCTGTGCTTAACGTGCTCACCTTGACATTTGTGTCAACTGGTTGCCCTAGCAAGCAGGCTCATCACCCTGGGTATGGAGTTGCAATGTTTGTACTTTATCTTTGCTGAGTTTATAATGAACCATATAAACTTAATTTGTCTTCTTGCTATATGTTGCAGGTATCTGAAAAGTTTGATGCTTCATATATTGGTGTCGGCATCATTCTTACCGTCAGGGCGTAAAATTCATCTGTCGGCAAAATTCCCCTGAGCGTTCATGGATGCAGCCCACTTGACGACAGTATTCATATTTACTTTAGAAAATAGAATTAAAGTGGTCATTGGTGATTTTAGCTTATGTGCCCCACCCGAGGTATTTCGTATGTTAAGAAAGAAACAAAATTCCTAAGTGCTTTTATTTAAAAATCCTCATGTTTGCCTTTGATCTTGAAGCGCATGTTTCTGGACTTTGCTACACAGACGCCTCAACATATAGTAATTTTGGACTATACCGCGAAGAAACTGAAAACTACAGCGTCTTTTGCAAATGAAAGCGGATAACCACCTGGTTCTTATTGACATCATTTTAAGCACAGTGTTAGCGGATTTCCACTTATTTTTCCATAAGATTATTTTTATAGACAAATAAGAATTTGCCCTAGGTTTCAGTGGGTTATCATACCATGATGCTCTTAGTAAAAACATTCATCTCACTTTAAGGAAGCCGAGAATCAGTGGAACAGGATTTCATAAGCTATGCACGCTTGAGGGAACTTATTATTACGCTGCTGTCGGTCGTCAACACAACCACTGTATTTCTGAAATTTCTTTGAACCAGTTAAAATTCAGAAGCGAACTATTTGCTGGCTATAAAAATTTGTGAACAGATGGAAGGCTAGTTACGAGATGAAACAAAGTTTGCGTGTTATAAAAATGCATGTTGTATCAAAGGGCTGAGTACTTTTAGAATAGCAAAACTGCGTATACTGGCGGTAACCTTATCAAATAATAAGCATTACTGATCATATAATTTAGAGACAATTAAACAGCGCAGGCGCACTACATTATAATAAGATGCGCGATTCGGTAGACTGAGTTAAGCAAATTCAGCAGCTAATTAGTTAGCCCCTTCTCAGGAGGAGAATGTTGCACAAAACTGTCTGTGTATAGGATCTATCTCAAGCGGATTTTTGTTATGCCATCCTAACTAACTTTAATATAGCGGTCAAAATCCAGTTAAGAACAGGGCGGTTTAATGACAGCACTAAGTACCTTAGTGACGAAATCATGAGCTTTAAATCACGGTTGCCGCCGCACTGCTAAACGGCAATCCCGTAGTGGGGAAGAGAACAAGTTTTGCGTTTTAGATACCATTGCAATGATAGTAATAACTAAATTTTATTTTTTGCCTACCCGTGAAATTGTTCCCACTTAGTGAAATATTAAAATATTTACAGCTTATTCGTTAAATCCCATTCACACGGATTTTATATGAAGATTTATTCTGTTGTGTTCAGGCGTTTTGCGTGTGCACGATGTCTAAGAATGAGTGCGGATGATCGTACCAAGGTTAGATACTCCGTTCTCAGATGCCCTATCGAGCTGATGCTGCGCAGCCTGACAAGAAGACGGAATGAGGTCAGCTATTCCGTTAAATTCCCGCTGACGCGCAGTCCAACTTAATCAATCGATTGCAACATGTGCTGAAGTCCCAGTTCTTACTCGACTAATGAAGAAACTAAAATAACGACAATACCAGGGTACGCACGAAAATGCTATATATGATTACTAGTAAAATAATTATCATAAAATAATACTCTTAATATATAGACAGCAATTTGCAAGCAATACATAATATATGACACGTTTTCTCTTTTCCAAATAGTTAACTTGGGACATTTAAATTTGCGGAGTTATGTCAATATCCTTACGTTTGAAAAATATATCAAAATGATAACAGAAACCTAGTAACAAGGGACTGTTGCTCTAAGTACAATGCAAGTGATATGTTCATCACATGGTAGAAGTCAGCATGTCGTTCCTACATAGATGTATTAGGAAAAGCCACTCATAAGATAACGAATGATCATTTATAAATTATCAGAATAAGTTTACAATTATGCAACATATTAAGATGTAATAAAACTTTCATCGGTGAGCGCCTATGAGGCATAGACTTACGTTGGGATATATGTGAACATATGCTTTAGCATCCGGCGTAAAGAAACTGCAAGATTTGATACTATAGCTAAAACTACCTGCCTTTTTAGAGGTGATAAATTCCACAGCTGTTACGCAAACACTCATTGATACTGATTTGAAAAAAGTTCAAGATACTAAATAAAAACACAGTTTAGTTCCGGATGGCTACGGTCATATGACGAAGTTGAATAAAGATGCATGGGTTTTCATTAGTTATAGAATTTTCTATTACGTTTTATTGATACACCACATACTGGTCCAATATTGCAGTACTTGAATTAACAAAGCTTGCTATCACCAACATAGAGGGCATCTTAATCCTGTGCTTGGTTAGTCTCTATAAACCATGTGCCGTTTTGCCTTTGAATTCCTAATCACTAAAATACCATGCAAAAGTCGTCCAAAAAACTGTGACTTTAATCTAATGAACTTTTAGTAAATCACTCAACGCATAAGTTCTCTTCAGTAATTTAACCAAATTCACGCCCATTTGTTTTTCACTCTTTGGGATATGGTCATTATACCTGAAGTTGGCTGAATACCAGGCTCAAAGATTTTGTGTTAGTGCTACCTGGCATTAATACGCCACACAGTAACTGATTCAGCAGAAGAGGGAGCCTTGTATTGCATGAAAGATCTGACTTGCATATTGACATCTCGACGGTCCAAATGCAAGTAATGGGTTCTCTTTGCTATTGTCTGCAAATGAGATTTGGTTGTGTTACTCCTGGCAATAGTTTACAGCACTCCAATGTCCATCCTAGAAATGAGTGAAATAATAGCTTCCGCAAGATAACACGTACATATTTTTATGGTTGCAAATTCAACTTGCACTCAATTGCATTCCCCATTGATCGCATTAATAGTTCAAAGCTGAATTGCAACAGAAAATTACCTATGTGCAAATATTAATCCGTGTCCCACGAAATACAAAATTTTGATGAACCAACTGATTTAGATCCAATGCTCACAAACAAGGATCTAAAGTCATGGCCATAATCATAGATGCACTGCTTGATCATGGCGGTCACATGACTATGACCTTTCGCTATATGCGCTACGCGAATTGCATCTGTGTAAACAGTGAGCTAACCAACATGGTCAATTTTTACGACATTCTGTTCAACATAGTCCAAGAAAACCATCAGTTCTTTATACCAGAGCGGACTAATAATGGCGCCTGGATGGAATTTTTAACCAATGGCAAATGCGTCGGAACCCAAAATCTTTCAATCAACATAGGCGGTTTTATCCGAGAAGCATAACTCAGAAATGCGTGACATTAATGGATTTAGCCTAGCACGTCTAACATATGTTCGATATCCACCTAATGTATATATATATATGAAATCCCGCACCAGAACACCTATTGGCAACCTTTACCAATATTCCTAGGATGCTGTGCAACCTAATGATTGTTAGCCTGGATCGCTGCGCTAAATACACACAAGGCAATTCAACCGAATATTTAACCTTTAATGATCATCACAAGCTCATTTGACTCAGCTCCCACTACCACAGTGTTAAATCACCTAATAATCACTGAAGCTAGGTGAGACAAAATGAATGATATTCTTCTTGTGTAAAGCCCTCCTGCTGCGGACGCCATGTGATTTAAGGCATTAGAGTCAGCCGTTATGAATATTGTCAATGCCTTTACCTCAGTTATTTGAACGATGTCTTGATGATGCCTTGATGAATTGTACCTACGCGAAAGGTAGCAATTTGGGATATTCGCTGACGTTTCCTAGAGTATAAATTACGCTTTGTCCTCAAATTAAGTTCCATTCACAATCTTTAGAGTGCTGTACAAACAAATTGAAACATAATGGAAATCCTAAGCGCCATAGCATCAAAATGTCATAGCAACTGTAATACCGCCGAAATTTCTAATATATTAAACTTGCTGGCCGTCCCAGCCAGCTGGACGGAATTAGTGCTTGCCAGAAAAGCAGCCGAAGTTGCGGCTCAGTAAATTCAACGGGGTAGGACGGCCTGGAGCACTGCATTCCCTCTCATAAGCTTTGAAGCAACGGTATCAAAGACAGTGTGCTGATTTGGTTAAACAACGACTGGATACGATTTTCCTTTATTATAATGTGCCCCTAATCACTGAACCTCAAATCGCTTCAAAAGAAATATATATAGTGATATCGGAAACTCTCATGACTTGGTACAAGGCTTAAGCATACGTGCGACAGTAATCAATAGTATATCAGTTGCTTCTCACCTAATGTTGACTGAAGGCCGAAATGTTTTGCAATGATACGATAAATAAACGACTTATGCCTGCTTTTAACAAATAACACACAACACATATACTATGCTCTCAGCTGATTAATAAAAGTCAACATTGTAAAATTAATGAGTAAATATGGCGGACCTCATAATTCATCAAAACTCTACTACTATTCATTTAACTTTTTACATGATTCGCAGTGACTCCGTCTTTAATGACTAACTTTAATGACTAACGTCTAACAAAGGCAATTAATACCCTTCATTTTATTCAGATAAAATAACCTCCATCTAACTTACTAACCCATTTTATCTACATTGTCAACCGAATTCTAATAATGAGGTATATCATTTTAGTAACAGCTAAGACAACCTCCGTCGTTGTGCGCCTAAGCAACTCATCATATGGCTAGCTAACATGAGTACATACTTCAGTAACCGTATAAAAATAGCTGTAAAGTTTAAAGCCATAGCAATATTCCCCGTAATTTCAGAGTTGAATCACTCCCAAATCTATTACGCAAAAGCTTATGGATATATAAATGAAATAAGAGCAGACTCATAAATAAGATCAAGGGTTGGGTCTGGACGGCTGCGGTTTAAGCTACAAGGCTCCGTAAGTATGCATATTTATCCACCCTTACGCATTTGGCCGTTGAGGCATTTAAATAGTTCTCTTCTAAATCGGTTCATCTTACTAATTCTAATATTCTCGTATGCTTTGTAGTATATGTAGTCAAAACTTGTAATAAAATATTTTACGTGCCATACTCCGGATTATTTCTGCGCACAATTAGGATGTGTTCTTCACCAGCCATCAGTTCTGTTGTTTTTCTCTACAATGTGTATATTTATTACACCAGGGTGAAGTAGGAACACAAGTTTAAGCATAGAAGAGTAATCTTTGAAATATTAGAAGCCTGGTGTCCACCTGTCGGTGAGTATGGGTTTACCAGCCACAAGTTAGGAAATGTCGACATTTAAAACAGAAGTTCACAAAGATGGCCGAGGTAGTGTGTAGTGGCGGTCGAAACTCCTGAAAATCCGGTTATCCGAAAAGCCAAAGGCAAAGCTGACAAGCGAAAATTGTCCAAACCATATTAAAATAATATACACTATTAGAAAGCATAATGAGAATAATCCAGAAAAAGCGATCTGCTTCACTTCTTTGGTAATTATTGCCAGATGGCGAGCCTCCAAGTCTGATTAAAGTTATGTTGTGTTCCACTATTAGGTGAAGGGGACTGATAGAAGTCTGGGTAACATTTTCCAAAATCATCAGAGGAATATTTAAAAAACTAGCTAGTATCTTATGGCATGTAGCACTTAGCTGATATTTTTAATCCCAGCAATGCAATCAAGAAAATCAAGTGATCAGTAACCAGCGCAGGGATATTAGACGTGACAGCGCAACTATGTGAAGCAAAGCCTTCTAATGTTAGGCATCGCGGTAGCACAATTGGGGCGAATACAAAATTGGACATAGAAAGTAGGAGAAAATTTAGATAAACATGGTCACAAGTTTCATATAGAGGTAAGATCCAAGACAAGCATAATTTTGTATACGATATGTGTGAGGCACGGTATGTAATGTTCTACAGGACCTTTCTCATAATTACCGTCTACTGGCGTAATATCTCCTCTATAGTGCGATGTTTGCACACTTGAACACTAATATTTGCCTAGTCTTGTATCTACTGTATTCGGTCAGCTTTTCCATTAGGTTGTGTATATTATGTGGAAGCATTTAGCGCGCGAACTTGTACTTACTCTAGTAACGTAAAAACTATCTGAAATTGATAAAAAGTACACAAATGGAATGAGATAAATGAACAGGAGGATAAGGTTAATCTTAATTTTCTTAGGCGTACTGGTGCTTAGAATGCAGAACTCTAACCACAGCTTAAAAATGGCCGTGTAGTTCTAAGTATATATTCTGTTCAATTCAGCATATATATCGGTTCTGTTGGCGACGGAAGTGGTGGGCATTGGCAAACAATATACGCGCAGTTCATGGTTTTTGATACCTACTATATTTTGGCCCCAGGCTTATCTAATTTTCTAATTTATGTTAGACTTTAGTTTGAACTTGATTGTAAGGCTTTCCTCTGGAATGTATCTGGAAGATAATAGTTATTTGCCGCTTAGTGGAAAGCTACCCGATATTGTTCTTGCCAATGGAATGCATTTGATGAATAATAAAGCTAGGGTAGCTTAATAAATCTGGATCACTTACCAAATGCGGTCCTAAAACGTATGTAATTCGCAAATTAAATTTTACAGCGTTTTTGCCTGAGCATTAGCTGCTTGATGAAATCATTCTTAAGGAAAACGACCAGGGTAAATTGATCCATACATTTGCTTTGGCAGCAGAAACGGAAGCGATTGGATTGTGACAGCTAGTGCTTGTCCGGTTTTTGCGATGCCTAAATCTATCTGGTTGACAATGCGATATCCGTGGCACCATATGTCATTAGTTACATGTATGTTGCCGTAGAGTGGGACGTCATACGGTATGAAATAAAATTTGGCCCCTTGTTTCTGAAAATCTGAAGCGTCCTCAAAATTTTGAGCATCTCTGCCTACTGAGCATTTCTGCTGTTATATGGCAGTGTCGTATCCGCAAACATGTCGTGCCCAGACGAACACAAATTTGTGTTAGTCAGGCTTGTTTCTTATAACAGCAGCTTCCTTTGCATAACTTACGTTGAATTGAACACGCAGTAGAGATACACATTTGCCACATATTTGGAGAGTTTTGTTTTTTTGAAGGCTGTAGGGCAACCTATAGGGGTAGTTTAACGATGGTAAGTGCAATAATAAACATGAAATATATTATGGTGTGCTTCCTACGTACCTTCGCAGAAATGTTGCTAACTACTGGCCAGATCCACTGATGCCTTCCAGCAAGTTATTGGAAGGATCACAACTTTTCCTTGATTTCTGGATTTAACTAAGTGATCCTCGCATTAACCCTAACTTATGCGCGAATTTTGATAGATTCGTGTCTGCGAAACTGCTGTACTGCTTACCGGCTACTGAGGGTGAATTTTATTTAATAGACAAATTCTTAAACGTCAACTCATTCCGCTAGCAAAGTCAAGTATATTTGGTTAAATAGATGGTTCATACACGAGAGTCAATAGATAACTTTAAAAATATGTTATACGTGCAAAAGCGCATTTACTATTTTGCAGGAACTGTGTTGTAAAACAGCACTTAATTGCTAGCAGTTAGTAAAAATCCAACTCACTTATTAAGACTTGGGTTATCCTTTTTGTGTCTGGATTGCTACAAGCAATCTCGATTGCAGATCCATTTACTTGAAGTAATCATATGCATTTCGAGCACCGTCTGCCTCTGATATATTTAGTTCCGGTGCTGTTTTCTCCCGGCACTGCGGATGATCCACTCTAAGGGATTGCATAAACATGATTAGACAAACTGGCAGTGTTTATGCAACGAGCACATCAAAAGCAAGCAGAAGCTAAACAGCCGCGTTCTGCCAGCATAAACTGTCAATTATAAGTGACGGGGAATGAAAACTGTGTGTGCACTTGCCTTTTATTCGCATATGTTTACATTTCTGGTACTTAACCGTTGCACTGCCTAAGAAAATATTTGGCTTTTAGGTTCTACCGGAATTTTCGCGATTGAAAAATTATTCTTGTTGTTGACATGTTCATCACTTCACTCATCATTTATAACGTACATATACAGATACGGCCGATTATTAAGGTTAAATGTTTGAGTCCTGGTGGTATTTCTGCAAATCACTTGGTTTTCCGTCTACTGTTGCGTAAATGCAAACAATATTCCGATCGTTATTTCGGATGGAACATAAATAGCCTCCTGTCAACCAGCAGGTAATGGCCATAAATAAGATATGTGCACTATGGTATTTGGTTAATCTATATGGTTCTTGTCGAGCGTGGTCGAAAATTTGTTCCAGAGAATTGTGTGTTATCTCTAACTAAAACAAATTGCTTTGGTTTCTTTGCAGATGGCCAGTACAAAAATCTATTATGCATTATTGGTGTTGACATGCAAAGATTCATTATTTTTGTTTTGTAATGTGAAGGATTATAAGCATTACACAGATCCAACGAATCTGTTGGCATCAGAGAATACCCTTAGGCCTTAAAAGTAATATTAACAGTTAGAGCCGTTTATCGGCATTACAATAGGTTGGGGCAAAAAGGTATAGATTTAAAGATGATATGCTTGTAACAAAAAGTAGTGTATTTAACATTCGTTAAATACACCATTGCTGCGATTACATATACATATGTTGAGAAATGGGTATTTATTTAGTCGTTATATTTTAGATGATAACAGTGTCGAGCCTATATGAGTTGTTATCTTTATGTGTATGAAGTGCGTCATAACCAAATCGCAGTACACAACCGTTTTCTAAAACAGATTTAGCTCGGGGAATTTTTGTATACTGACTCACTCTGAGTAAGAGGAGGTAGTTGTGTTGTGGTACTGCATAATTATTTCACATCGATGGAACCATTTGAGCGTCTGCTTGTGAACATTTTTCCAGTGAAACGGTTCGTCCAACAGGAAAAGTCGTCCTATGCTTCTTGCGGACAAGGAATTGATGAGAGTTATTTTTAGATATCGTTGTACAGATCAAGGAATTTTTGCCACAACTGGGCGGAAAAAAAGTGTGTTCATTGTTTTTCCAATTTCCAAGGAAGGGAATAGATTACCGTGAGGCTTAAATAGCAGGTTGGAACGACGCGCGACATATAGGCGCCAAATGTATTACAAGCTTCCTAAATAGCCATGGGCTGAGTGGACAACGCAAAGTTGCAACCTAAATGTATAATTAGAATAGAAAATAAAAATGCTGGTACATACTGTTTATGTTATGATGAAAATGAAAATCTTAAATCACGTGCGATGAATAAGAATATGCATCATTAAATTTCGCTTCTGCGTTTCGGGAATACTTGGTGATTGGGCTTGTCCCACTGGGAATCCGACTGTTGAGAAAGAGGTCAATCCAATCAATGTCATCATCAGGCAAAATCTAAAAAACCAATCAAAAACATGTATTTTATCCATATGGATGAAAGCAACAGAATGAAGCGCTCATCGGCCTACATTGGTTTCAGAAAGTTAGATATATTATGGGTTCCATCGAAAGGAACCTAATAACGTCCACATTCAGAAGTTTTGATTTTGCACATTTTGCCCTACAACAAAAATCATTTCTTGCAAAGAAACCCGTTCCAGTAAGATGGTACATATTTACAAGGTAGATGTCCTAAGTTTCTGTAGGTATCTCAAAGTACCATTATTTAAAATAAAAACAACAGAATTTCCCAACCTTTGGTTTCTTTGATTTTATGTTTATTACGAACCAAATGCTGCATTATCACATAAATTAGGAAAATTTTGATAAATTATTACAAAATGGAAAGGGTTAGTTCAAATTTATTCCTAAAATAAATTTCGCACGCTATATTTATTGTATTAATTTAAATACCTCAGGTGCAAACAAACTGTCAATAAATTATCATCATATTTATCAGCTTAGTTTCTTCTCTGAAACCTCCGAATTATCCAAACGTTGCCAGTGAAATAAAGAGGACGTGTGCTTTGCTCAAAATGTCGTTGGTACGCGTCAAATTATATGCACTATGTTTTCAAGCGCAACTTTGCTAAATTTTGCCGGTAACAATTTACGTCAATCCTATATTGTTTCAATGCATCGGATTTCTATTAAAACTTGACTGTCGTACATTATACCAAAAAGAATCACCGTTGCTGCATTAAATATTTTACAGCATTAATTTGATGGAATTGATCACCATTGACTCACAACTATTCCGTATAAACACCTACATCTAACTCAGAAAAAGTCAACGAATAAACCTAGCATGATATTATAAAAATCGTTGAGAAAACAAGATTATAATTACTATGAGAACGTCCTTATTTGTTTGCACACTGGTAGCATAGCAGCCTTATAAAAACCACGTGCATGCATTAGTTTTACTATCGGCGGATTTTCGTCATTCATAATTGTTGACGGACAACATTGTCCTTTCGCATGATCACTACTGACGCTAGATGATGCCTTCATGTGAATATATCCCCGCGACTGGTAGGCCTACGCCAAATCAGCTACTTCCGCTTTCCCTTTCTAGTCATATTAAATGATTAAGCTTATTGGTTTTTACAAATACGTGGACGCTTTTTTGTAAACCAGTTTAAACTGTACTAAAAGTATTTGATACACTAGTAAAACCGTCTTGTTTTATGTAAAAATGTTGTTTGCTTATGTGCAATACTGAACAAGGAAAAATTTGCATCGTTGTTTTTGTTATATTGAGCATTTCAGTTTTCTAAGAACATGTGGGTACTGGGATATACCAGCCTTACAGGCATGTGTTCGTGGAATAGGCAGATTTCCTCCCAAAACGCGCAAACGTACTTTGTGCGTGGAATGTACTCAGGTGTCCGTTCACTTCACAATTAGAATTGGTCTCTACAACCCTTTTTGAAGATGTTGTAGGCAGATCCGAAATTCATTGTTATCAGTCGATCAAGCTATTTTTTACTTTTAAGGGAGCATGGATAATGAATGTATCCGCCAGCAAATATGCACCAAATCTCAGCTGAACCAAGAGGTAATATCCCAGTGTTTATTAATGAAAATTTGTAAATGTTTAATATAGCACTTTAAGGCAACGAATCAGCGACAAAACTAAGAAAATAATGTAAGAATATAGGCACCTTGTTGGTAATAAAGTTATTTTGATATCTGATGGCAATATCTTTGGAATCACGTTGTTTAAACGCTTTAAAGTTTTTATCTATCCCTGAATTTGCTACCGTTTAGGGAACAATTTATTTTTTCGTCCACAAATTTGAATGACTAACAAATGTATAATTAAAATATCGCGATAGCTTCCGATCGCATAAGCATTAAAATGGATGGTGCGAGAAATAGCCTGTTCCAATCACTATCTAATATAAATAGGCCAAGATTTATCTAATTTGAATACCTGCGGCCAAAGTAAAGTGGGAAGTTGACGTTAGGTTGTCAATTAGTTGCTTTTGCGTCTATATTTTCTATAAATGTAGATGCCGAGGAACCATCGGATTTCAATGGAATTTGAATATACACAATATTCCTCATGCAGACAGACTCTTAGTGTAATTTAATGTTGCTTACGATAGTTCGTTTTAGTAGGCAAATTATAATTAACAAGTGGTTTTTCTAAATCATTTGGCGGTTTCTTATCATCAACCACAGAACCAGCTAATAGACTAGAGGATTTTGTTATTTTTGGCCATGATGTTGATGAGAATGTCTGTTGTCAGTTTATGCCTACACAGCGTTTGCTTAGAATTTGGATTAATTGGGATTTTCGGGTATAAAAATAAATGTTGCAGTTGTTAAATAATAATCTGGAGCGTTAAATGCGCTGCTATGATTTGAACTTTCGTGTGAAAAGGGACTGCAAATCGAAGCATACGCCGGTAAGTAAAAAACAAATTTTTAGGACAGCGTACTATAAAACACACCAATAATTCTCAAGTAGGTAAACGATATGTTATTTAGTGTCTTATTGGTTGACGAATTGCTATTTTTTCTATCATTTCAAATAAGCTGGTATTTTATTTTCTGTTGTATTTCTTTACCTATTTGTACATGCACACTAATTTGCAGGAAAGTCGTGTTGTCTCCCTTCTACCGTTCTATATACTTTTTTGATTTAATGTTGTATATCGAGATAAGTCAATATCGATGGTTACCGTAATGAAATTTCCTTGCATATTTCGAAACGAAATTGTAATTGAATATATGCCACACATTGTTTAAGCAATTATTTTCGCATTCCTCTAATTATATGCAGATTTGTTAGATATACTAACCTATTTTGTATGCAGTAAACGAAATTTGTTTCCCTCCATCAATGTGTAAAGAATTGAAAGTTGTTTGCATGAGTTCCATTAGACAACTAAAGAATTGCCAAATTAAAATGTTATATATTATTTTAGTTAGTGAACTTATACGCGTTGCGCACAAGTACATAATTTTGCATTATTGTTAATCCTCTGTGTTGTGTTCCAAGTTTTAAAAATTAGGCGGATGGAAATGTTTTTAAAAACGTGGTGTAGAAAAGTAAAGATAAAGTTTTAAGTTTGCCAAAGGGTGTCTTTATCATTGTTATCATGTTCTTCATACAAATTATCTTTACGTTTTATTCTAAAGCACTTTACCTTGGATAAGTGTATATATTTTTAATAGGAATATACAATTAAAATAGGTAAAATGAATAGATTTCATTTACTGCAATCCATACCGTTTTTCAGGGTAAGTCACATTAATCTATTCAAAAGCAACTTAGCAAAAATTCTGCTTGTGATGTTATTGATGCAATCTACTCACCGGTCTTGACGGTGTGGAACTTGCCGGACCCGATGGACTTCACCCACTAATTTTAAAGTCTTTATCGAGCATATATTGCCTGCTCTGACAGTAAATTTCAACACATCCATTTCGGTGGGGATATTGCTGAGCGACTGGTAATGCTGCGTAGTGAAGCTGATTCCAAAAGCTTGACATATTCAATGTTGTCAATTATCAGTTGATTTTTCTTATCTTCGTTTTGGCGAAGTTGTATCGGAAAACTTTGAAAGTTCTTTTCGGGTGATGGAGTCGAAAGATCTTTTGATGATTGCACAGCTTGGCTTTATGTAGGGTCGCTGGTGCATCTCCAAACTGTTGTTACCGAGGCAGGAGTATTGGCAAGCATTGAACTGGGAGAATGCAATGAACACTAAAAAATGAACAATGAATGTAAAGGGGTCAGTAGCGTAGATTTACAACTCCCGTTGGATATTGGTGTGGATATCTAAATAGTAAACACAATATATATGATCTCCAGTGCGTTGGTAAAGCTTTCGATAAATTGAACCATGAGGTCCTGCTTCACAAGCTGCGAATATATGGTGTTATTTGCGCACACCTTCTGTACACAAAAGGGTTGCGCATGGTTTGGCTACTTGGTCGCAGATACTACGCTTGATATGAAGTGATTGCCTTTCGGCAATTATTACCTATAATAAAACCGGTCCTTGAGCACTGCTCATCCGCTTGTTGTCCTATTACAATAGTTGTGGTGCAGAGACCGAAATGGCTACATAATGTACATAACCAGCTAATTCCAAATTAACGGTTGTGACCTAAGATTACTAATAAAGAGACTAGGGATTTCTACCTTGTCATATAGTCGCGTTCAATTTCATCTAATTATGACGCCACGGATACTTCACCGGGGCCACCCCTGTGCTGCAGCCAGTACTGCAGGTTCTCGTTTTAAGCAGCACGTATTTACATCGATAAGAATTAGTAGTACCGGATTTAAAGTGCGTCGCTCAACCATCATGTTTCGGGCGTCTAGTAGTGAAATTTGGAACAAATTACCGGAATCACAAGTCGTGGCGAAGTCGGTGACGTCCGCATTGCGAAAGCGTTTTGAAAATGGACACGATGTAGTGCAGTTGTAATTTGTAATATTTTGCCACCGAGCAGGATACAACGACTTGATTCCACGCATGTGTCTGATCAACCGGCGATGGTGCAACAAATATTTTTATTAACCCGCTTTCTATTTGTAGTATGCAATATAGTAGAAGCTGCGGTATTTTTTAATTGCACAACATATTTATTAAATACGAAAGGAGCTGTAGAAAGGTGCTATACTGTGCGCACCTACCGCAAAACAGTAAAGCTGGATGCCATTTGACTGAGACCGTATATATAATTGCGTCTTTTAGTGTGAATATATAAAAAGCCTTCGGATATTGAAGAATATACATCCATCAAATATCCAGGAATTTACTGATTAACACATATATGTATGCTTTGATGTATGTTACATATACTCGTTAAAATCGGAATATTAAATATATTAGAAAAAACACTTTCGTCTATTAATTTGATCATTCCAGCGAGAATTTTAACCCCGTAAACAAATACAAGGGTTTTATTCGGCAAAATTCATTATGTAGTTCCGACCTACAATAGTTATAAGTCAACAGTGGAAAATAAATTATGTTTCTCTTAATATTTATGTTATTGAGAAGGCAGGTATTCTTAGCGGATATCTTGCATCTCAATAGAATATTTTAAACAATAATTTCATTAAAAGGTTATTAACTCTTTTCCATAAAATGTAACGATTTATTCGTCAACAAGAAGCAGCTAACTGGTAAAAATAATGGTATATAACACCGAGGATATTGCAAAATCCTTGCCATGTATTTACTAAGAGAGACAAATGTTGTACGATTTATAAGTTGCTTTAACCCTAACAATTTTGCGGTATTCTATATGCGTTGTTATATACAGTTTTGACGTTCAAATCGATCACAGATTCGGGGATAAGCATTACCGATAAAGTTTCCTTGTTATCCAAAGTGGTTTCCAACGTAATTCAAAAAACCGCTATCTTATCCTCCGCTCTGTGTGTACACACTAATTTGTCTGAACAATATATTTACCACTACTGCCACCATGTTTTACTCAAGGAATTGGTTAGATTTCTAAAGTAAAAATTAATTTGTGATTACTTCAAGAAATAAAACTATATGCGTACTTTTTATTGGATACTGCCATAAGAAACATAACAGAAATATAAATAATTTTGTAAACACTGACGTTTACACATATATGTGTTATGGGCTTGCATCCGGCGCTGATATTCCATCGTAAATTACAGATTTACTTCATGAATCTAATTAAAATGATTCCGGTAAGTATTACGGAAGCAGGCCAAGGTGAGCTTAGCAATGACGATTAACTACTATGAATTTTATTGCGTTTGCTATAACACATTTTTAATACTATTCTGTGGTTTGCACCAAAATGATGCTATTTTTCTTCCCAAGCCAGTCATTGAAAAATTAGCTGATGTATTCAGATGATATTGACGTAAAATTTAATTATTTATCTATTAGCTCAAATCATAATATGCTGGTGGTTATGTAAACCAAGCATACACGCAATATATCATGTCAAGCTACGAGAATATAACATGAAAATATACAATTTTATGTATATATTTATTAGAACCCGGTAACTGCAGAAGCAGAATAATTGATACATTCACAATATGGCTATACAATGTTGAATTGATGAAAATGATAGGCTTCAAAATTACTTATAGCATACAAGTAAAATTATAAATCAAATTCTTGTAGCAGCTCACTGTTCTTAAAAGCAAGTTATCAAACTATTTTTAAGAATAGGGCCTTATAATATAGCTTACAGCCTTCCAATGATACCATGTTAATTATAGCCAATAACTTAGTCAATATAATTCACCATATTACGACAGCTCTGGGAAGAAAGTCGTAGTTTTTTAGATATTATTAAATGTTATGTATTATGATTAATTCAGATATGGTCTATTGGTGTCTTTTTATTAAAAGCAAACCAGGTACTCACAAACTACCATCTCCATACCTAAAATTAAAGGGATTAAACAAAGTGGTACAACGTATATCATGCTTGAAGAAATAAAAATTATATATCGTTTTCATACTAAGCAAAGCCACTATTCTCATGCGAAAAGAAGAATACGTTTTTTATTTCTCTATGTTTAAATGGTAAATTCAAATTGCTTGCTCCAATTAATCATCGGTTACATAAAATTTAATATATATACTCGAGGTATCTCAAGACGCAATACACAAATATTTAACGTTTATCAATGATTTAATGTTTTTTAATTCCAGCTAAGAGAAACTCCAGAAAGTTCTTATCAGTAATGCATTTCATTATTGAGGTGGGCAAAAATCCCAGGAACCAGTGTGAAATTTGTGACGACTGGCTGATTTAAAACCCGTCCCAGTTATTTTCCTTCAGTTATTTGTCATGTACGCACTCAAATTAATCTAAGCGGACAGAGGGAGGAGATTGTCATTAGCAACGCGTTTCTCAGCGAAACAACATTGTCTAATCTCAGCAACAGCAGAAAGCACGCACTCATTTAAGGGGCATAATCCTCGTAGGGGGAAAATATTATGTTTCAAAGTCTTGAAAGCGCAGTTAGTCTTGAGACTGTAGTATAAATATGCATCTATGTTTGCGTGTTCAACGTCTTATGACTGCCTATTTCAAAGTGATTTCACACGGATTTTACAGACTAGTAACTTTTGATTAAACTGTAAAATGTGCCATTGTATAGATATTTAGTTTCAGTATAACAAGATAATTGTTTACAAGGAGAGCGGAGAGAAATATATTTTATCTAGGTTGTTCACAACCGGTCGAACCCGTGCTAACCAATGTTACTGTGATTGGCAATATGGTCGCAGGTATAAAATTATAAGAGATAACCATTTGACATCAAGTTTATTTAATTAACTAGGATACAGCTAATAAAAGGAAACCGTTTTTGTTATACGTAAATAAAGTAAAACAAAAAAGGTTATATGCTTCTTATTTAATGAAAATTGGAGGCGTTTCGTGGGTACTACGGTACTTAAATTTGACATGATATATTCGCATAATTGTAATTCATTCAGACGTAAGTAATTTGCACGTGCATCAATGTTTAGACAAATAACTTTTAAAAAATTAATTTAGCTCCATTTTTATAATAAACATTTTCTGATTTTCTAAGACTTTAACTTGTCAGATAAATATACCAAAGTTCAACGTGTTAAAGGAATTATAACTCAGAGAATAATAATAATAGCCGTAGGATATATATCTGCGACGCAAAGTGAATTGTAACTAAAAGGTTAGCTACGTTGCTACTGAAGAACGCATAATGGCCCAAGATTCGTTTGCTTATGTAATATTAAACTACTTCTTCGTCTTCCCATTTAGGATGAATAAAACCGTGATGGAAATTTGATGACTTCGCTACTAATCATTCGAATACAAATTCGTACTTATATATTAAATGTTTTACATTGAATACACCTTGCCAGCAAAATTGCACAATCGGATGTTTTGTGTTCTTCTGAGTTGCATAGTTAAAAATATATTTTTGTTCCGTTGTTGATGGCTCAATCTTATTTTTAACCATGATCCTGAAAGGCCTGTCAAATATTATTTGGTTTGACTACATTGAGCAAGGTTTTGACGAAATCCAAAAAAAATTGGGAAGTGTCAAGCCTATGCATCAATTCCGGTAATGTAGCATTATTCTGTTGTTTTATCATTTAAAAATATTACTTTCTGAGTCACCTTAAGCTTAAGAAATACGCTACCTTAAGTTTTAAAAAATTGAAAAACTTATCTACACACTGCACTTGATCACCAGTTGCAATAAACTGATTAACTTGGCGCAGTCATTTAAGCACAGGGTATGATAAATGCAAAACTACGAATCACATTATGTTCAAATCATCCCCAAATTAAAGGCAGCTTATATTTTACCTGTACCAGCTTTCCATGCAAATAGTTACTTGACATAGGGGCCGCAATATACTACGGTGTGTTTCCCTACCTAAGCAGCCGCAGTTAAAGCAAGGGTTCCCACTTACTATTTCTGGAGTTAAGCGTCGCATAATTCTGTGGTTCAATGATGAAATTAAAGCCGTAAATGTGTGCAATGTGGTTGCATATTGTTAATTTAATAATTATCAGAAACTCAGTTATCAGTAGCCAGTTGGCCATGTACACGGCAACATAGAAATAAAACCCGAACCTAACCGGGACAGTACGCAAACTAGATAGAAACAGTTACGGAAACAGATAAAAGAGTTTTATCTGGAGACGACATCAAACAAGTGATTTATAGATAGATATTTAATCGGCGTTAGATGTACATGGCGAGGAGTGAATTCGCATATATCAACTTACATTAAGCTGAGGGATTAAAATTCCTAAGTTCGAGTTTTTCAATATGTGCGTGAATGAGTTTCGACAGCATTTATGTCAACGCACTTTTTCTAAGTGACAACAAATAGATATAGTGTCAAATGACGCTTGAATAAAGATGCTTTGTTGGATTCCGTTAGTATTTCGGATCGACGACATAATAAATATAAAAAAGGCAATAGCACCATACCTGAACAGGCATGCTTCCATACCAGCTTCATTTATCAAACGCTTGCGTAGTTATTGCAATTTATGTTGTTTAATGATATAAATATTACAATTGTCTCACATAAGCGCTACTATTTTGCAAAGAATACGAAGGAACACGGCGGTTTAACTTTTGATTTTAAGGTTTCAGAAAGCAGTATCTAAAACGTAGGCTTTGCTGATTGCGTTTAGGTGGATCGGAACATCACATTTTTACAAATTTTCAGGTCCTAATTCTTATTATCTAATGTTGCAAGTTGGACTATTGTGAGACCAGTTCATATTGGAGATTAATTAAACAAAATAATACGCCAAGCTGCGAAAGCTGGTACTTAACCATCTTTGTAACATTCAGCGCGAAATTATTCATGAAGCTCAGGAGAAGGTATTATGGAAGAGAATGGTCGAGCGAAAGAAAACAAGACGTATCGTCCAAAATGAAGGTAAAATATGCAATCCCCAGAAGGAAAATCTAACGAGTCTCCAGTTGTCCAATTTTACGCCTCGATGACTATCCGCATGAATGGAATTCAAGGATAGTTGTGTTGTCCATTCCTGCAAACTGTGGTGCATTTTGCACCATTTGATTGCCGTTAATTTATCTGACAAACTTGATGCCAGACATTTAATTCAGGCTTTGAGGTTTCACCAACTGGACTTATAAACTAAAGGTGCTGCATGCACATGATAAATTCAGTTAAATACATTAGAATACTTTAGTTGTCGTTCTTATCAGAACCAGTTTGCGATCTGCTTTTGTTCACTGGATGAATGCTTGTAAATAAATAAACCACCGGATGTACTTACCGACCGGGACGTTCGTCGCCTTTTATTCAACGATTATTCATAAAAAGATTTTCGACCTTTAGGTATATGATCTTGCAATAAATAGTGAACAGCGCTGCCATGTTATCTAGAGCAGGAAAACTGAAGCCTATTAATATCATAGATTTTGGCCGCGTATCATTAGTACACAATATTTTGCAGGAGGTCAAAATGGTTGATTATACATGACAATAAAAATAAAGTTTTATATGAAGAATGTATAAAGTGAAGTACGCTCTAGTCTTTGTTTACCACGGCAGTTTATTGCAGAGATTGGCGCACCATAAAACGTAGGCATATAAGTGGAAAATTACTGGGTCATCAGTAATAATATTTTACCTTTCACCATATGATTGGGTTGGATTGATCTTTTTTGAAAAGCGACAAGTCCAGGTTTTATGGACGCCCGGCTGCTGCCGTCAAAGTTAGAAAGTTGTATGCTGGAGCAAAAATTTTGTCTCAAATAAATTATGGTAGGGTCCCATGTGCATTGTTAAGTATGAAAGCCGAATGTTATTCAACAAAGTGGCTTGTCTTTCGCTAGTATCTGTGTATGATTGTTCAATAATCAATGAATTTGAATGATTACAGCCGTGTATGGGATAGCAAAAATGTATTAGTGATATACCTATTTGTTTCGCATTTTTAACTATTTACAGGTCACAAAGTAAATACCATTTAGGATGAGAGGGCAATTATGATGAATGGGTACTTCAAACGTTGTGCGTCTCTAACTACCTGAGATATTTCAGTCGAACTGTTCACTGACCTGCTTTCGCTCAATCTGAGTAGTCAAGTCAAATCTAACCAAATTACGGATGTTTAGTATTGGTGAATAGTTTGTGTATTACCCTATCAAGACAACCAGAGAGAACTAAACTGGAATGAAGGTGTACGTAAACATAAAGTATTCGCTCTTTTAATTACATTCAGGAATATCGTTCATTATGTGTCGAAAGCGATAGGGACAGTAAACTGCTATGCACGACATGATTGACATCTATGGGAACAGGTAAGATTCCAACAGCTCAATATATGCGCATATATGTGTTATTTTTCCCGAAAACAGTACACAGTCATATAATATTGAGCAACAATTTGTACAGATTATCGGTTTCATAGTTTATACGACATTAATGTGCGAGATAATTATGAAGGTAAAGAAATATATTACCGTGCTCACTTAATGTCCAAGCACGACTAATGATACTTTATGAGATAAACATTTAAACAATATTGCATTCACTGAAGGATGATGATGAGGCCGTTGTATAGTGATTTTGCGACCAGCAAATACTCAGCATCGCTAAATGTTTACATCTACGTTGGTCAACCTCATTGCCCGGCATGGATAAGCCCTGTGCCTCTCCACTTGTTAACATCCTATCACAAGGCTATTCACAAAGACCTCATTATGTGCAATTTTGTGTCCCATGTCCCTTCTTTTCCCTCCTAGACACAAGTACCCCTATGCTCAGCCTTAATGAGCTAGCACTGTTTTTTTGATTTTGTCAATTGTGCGTCTAGTACCGTTTGTGTAGGTTGCTGTAACAGACCATGAATCAATCGTTTCAATTGGGGGGCTTACAGCGATTAACATTGGCTCAATTATAGTGTTATCATAGACCCTGTGCGTCTCAACTTATTCCATTGTTTTGTCCCGCAACCTTAACTCACAGATTGCTCTTGGATCTGAGCGCGAATTTCTGGTATACATTTACCTTGAAAATCTTAAGCAATTGTCAATTTGATACAATTAGTTTTTAAAATTGCACCGTTAGCTCAGGTCTGGACATGTGTTTTGTTTATAAACCAGATGAGATACGCATGGCCCTAAATTCAAAATGCCTTTAGCGACACTACCATCAATTGCTGCCGTCACATAAACATTCAATTACTATTTGCATGTAAAATAAACTATTTTTGGAAATATGGTAGGAACTGCTGCGTAAAATATCCAGCTCCTTTACGCCGATAGAACCGTATGACTGCCCGTTACTCTGGTTATCGATTAAGTGAACCGCTTATGATTTTCCGCACAGGGTTGCAATTTTACCACTGAGTCGTGATGCGCTCAGTGGAATTGAGATTATAATATATTTAGGCAGTTCTGTGGGAACTTTCTCCAATTAACATTATTACAAGTTAAATGCCAACAGGTTACGCTTGGAAATTCTGTTTGATGGAATTTACAGTCGTCTTGATGCTCTTCAACTTTAGAGGGAGGATGAAAGAGAAACACTTGAACATCTATTAATAGCATACGTTTATTAAGATTGTAAGGTCTTAGGTCTACCTTAATATAAACTGAGAACGTAATGTAAATCGAGGATACTCTATGGTCAACTTTGAAATCCTTATGGCTTTTCCAATCGCTGCTATCGGATCTTAGTCACAGAGCGAGCGAAACCGTTACATATCAGACCCTGAGATCCCCCTGGCGAGTTAAAAAAGGAGCAACACCATGTAAGAATATCTATACTGAGAGGAGCAAAACTAAAACATTAAAAATTTGCAAAATTCGTCGTGAACTTTCTTTGACCGAGGTCGACTTAAAAGTGAACGTTAGTATTGATGCATAATGCGTGTCACCTTCCATCTGTACATCGGTTACGCCAAAATCCATGTTTTCTTGTACCACCTAATCCATTTTTCGAGAGTGTAGATGGGACGTATATTGTGCAGTATTAAGTTGTATATCCGACTAGATTTTATTAAATTAACAAGTTAACTGTCTCTGGTATTCCGACATACATATTTATATTTATTTGTAGGTATTAATATGATTGTAAGACGTATTGTAACTGAAAAATAGCTATTGAATACATCTTCCATTTTTAGCTAAGTGATGGCCGTTTTATACCGCAAATGAACAATTGGTGCTGTCTACCACAACATTGCAACAAAAATTTCGTTTAAACCAAGGAATATCTATAAAGAATTAATAGGGCTAACCATGAAAATATATAGGACAGTTCTTATTATTTTAAGGTATAGTTGGGCCCTGCAATTTCGGAATTCGATCTAAGTGCGACCATGACATTTTCGTCATTTGTATCGTTGCCTTAACCTCTCAGTCATCGGCCGCTGACACAAAGTAGAAGGCGGATTTAAACTAAGGAATTAGTCTAAGCTAAATCACAATGTCTTTTATGTTTATATCTGTTATAATTGATAACAAAAGCACTTCCAAATTGTCTTCTACATTTACTATTTTTGCGTGAAGTGTGCCACTAAAATGCTTTATATTTTTAGAGTGGGGAAACAATGGGATATTCCTGATCTCTATAGAGTGACCATCTGTTGGTGGATGAAAATAAGGTGTGATAAATGTTTTGAAACCTAATTTCTGTTCACTACACAGTATATTTAGGCATCAAAGCCACCCATAAATTTAATATATAGGTTGAGATTTTTAAACACTTCACCGCTAATTTAACTTTCACTTTTCTGTCCTAGGCTTGCAGATAACAAACTAATTAAGCAGATACAAAAGTGCTGGTGGCACGTACTATGTTGACAAAAATTGATCAATCTTACTGTTAAATATTAAACGCTTTCAGTCCTTTAGATAAATGATCGTATTCTCTTTTTCTTATCTACGTCTTGCTGAAATCGCAGCCTTTTTAGCGAACACGCTGTACCTATCCGAGGGCTGATATTCCGTCCGCAGGTGCAAACAATATAGCTAGCCGAACGGCTATCATAATTAGTACTTTTTTGATTGAGACGCATAACATGCTAGCTGTGGAAACATGTTTCCAAATGCACGGATTTCAAAATTAGCCTTTACGAATGTTATGTCTGGATGCACAAGCACTTTTGTGCTGCAATGCACAAACAGCTTTTATTTCTAATTGTGAGGACACTTGGAAACCTATTGCTTTGGTCAAATGCTCTGTTTGCATGTAAGAAATTGATGTCAACTGCCAACATTTGGTCCAGGATATAAATCTGAATCGTCAGGAGGATATACGCAACCATGGTTGTATTATCAATGATATGGGATCTTATAATATTTCTTTTTTTATTTGGCAGGTTAACTAGGATACCTACATTTTTTTGACTATCAACTGATGTAACCGTTTTGTGAAAGTTAATAATGTCCGATATCTGGCAGCTAACAGGCTGTAAACTGTTAATACTTATATTTTTTATGTAGAAATAAAGTGTGGAATATTCAAACACGTGAAATAAGTAGCCATATTTCGTTTGTAGAGTAACTTTAAAAATCAATAACTCTTTCAGTTTTTAAAATAAAAGCATCGTGCAAATTCTGTAAATTAATCAGCGACAAGCTCTATCACAGCATTTTGCAATCCTTCAAGGGATTTTCATTTAAAATCATCGAAATTATATACGGTATCTATCGTTTGCAAAAGTGCAAAAATTTTCGAAAAGGTCACAAAAATGCTAGTGCTAATATTCTCTAAATCTCTCTATCTCAGCTAACGATTTCTGGGAAATTGGTAAAATGTTTGTACAACTATCCAGCAAGTTTAGTTTGATTCATGGTTACAAACCTGAAACTTTTGGATTGTTCTTGCTACCAAGTGCCAAAATTCAGGTCGAACGAACGTTTACGCTTAACAATCTCATGTATGTGTTACTATCAAATAAACCTCAAAGTGCAGTTCTATATGTTTGTGATAGGATCAAACAAACAATGTACACTGATATAGCACAGGGAACAAAGCGCTTTCTTTCACATTTTCCGCAGGGAGCTAGGTGTAAGACTTCAATAGGCAAAATTTGTGAATTCTCTGATCCCGCATTTATCGAGTTATTGGTTGCCTTGGTAACAGTATTGTAATGGCACATAGAATTCAAACAAAAAATCAGTTATAGTCAGTTATGGATAAGGTATTCGTAAAAATATCAAAAGTGAGGATACATAATTAGGATTATTGACCATCTAAGTTGAAAATCTAGTAGAAATATAGCTTCATAGTCTTCGGTAGCGCCCACTGAAGTACAGTGCATTTAGCCTTTGCAAGTAAGAGAGATTCGGTTGGACCTGACCTATTTTGTAGCCTTGTTACGTCGTATTTCTAGCACATCAAGATCGCGCTTCAATCATGTTTGCCAATTTAGTCGGCATAGTCAACGTTAATGTTTACGTAGCGGTAGCGAACAATGAGAAAGATAGATAAATCATAACTACCGTATGCCAACGGCAGCAGGTATACTTGTTTGGTGCAAGTTTTCGCAAGCTGCCTTACCCTGCCTTGAAAAATTAAGTTCATTTTGAATGAGCACACCAAAGTCTCGTTCCCGAGAATTGGTTTAAAAATTATAACCAAACCAGTACACGCACACAAGTCGATGGCGTTACTTAACAATCAATATCATACCAAATTGATTGGTAGGCCTACTGAACTGGCCAATTTAAATGGCTTTCGATCGCGCTGCATCATTCGTGTTAATCAGTTTTTCTTTTCGTTTGCCACATCTTAATATTAGCTTCGTAGTTTAGGAAAACACAAATTGTTGCCGCAACAGATCGTTTGCGAATGCCACTAATATTCAGAACTCAAGAACCAAACCTGTGTGAACACTGCTCCGCACCTCAATTGCATTTGTCTGGAATCGTGTTATCCTCACTTCAATCTGGCTTCGCGTACAAATTTGCGTATCCAATGCAACCATGCATCATCCATTCCATAGATGTTAAATTTACGTGGGTAATTCAAGTTTCAAAGCGATCAAGCACTATTGATATGTGCACTTGACTGACATCGACTACTGTTACAACATCTAATGTTATCGTCCAGCTATTGCTTGGAAGGAAACATTTCGTAGTGCATGAGCATTTTTGTTTAAAGCTATTTTGTGTTGGTCTCAATGCTTTGGGACATCAGCAATGATATCCTGTATAACTATAGCAGAATATAAAACAGTAATCGGACGTTAATTTTTTAGACCAGTGCCGCTAACTGCCTTATGTAGAGGAGTGATGATCTATAACTTTAAAATTACTGGATGTTGCTACAGCTCTAAACAGCGCTAACAGTAGATAGATTGATGGGCCAGATCACCGACTGCTGTTTGTAAAGCGTGCGTTCAAGTGCTATTGATACTACTACTGTTAACTTCTTTCCCCACAAAATTAGACTAAGTGTATAATAAACGGCATGGAATCCTCCATTGACAAAGTATCTTTCAGACTTAAGGCTATTAAGCTTACATATACTTTTCTAAAACAATGGTCCGTTCAACGTTTTCGTCAATGTGAATGAGTTCATCTATTAAGCAGTTTTGTTGAATTAAACACAAATTTGTTGAAACATAGCCATAAAATATTAGCAATTAAGCAATTATTTCTATAGATGTGCGTTTGTGGATTGATATTCAGAGTAAAAAATTATTGTGCTTCCGCTGGTTTTCAGTAATTGTTTACAACAGTTTACCTACATATATCACAATTTTTGGAGTCAAACGATTTGGTCATTAAAAATTTAATAAATTTAAAGCACCACGCAATACAGCGAACTGTAGCGCCGATTTCACAAATTGGAAAAAGCTGATCTTAACTGCCAAAGTGAAACAAATAAAATAAGATGTAACAGCGCTTTTAATAATATCCTCAAACTTATTTCCTTAAGTTTGTTATAAAGACAGTGAAATAAAATGTCACTATGACGGGATAAACACGTCAGTGTAACCATCGAACCTAAAGTATTTTCGTGGATGTAATTAATCAAGCAACGCCAGGTGCTGCATACATATACATATATACAAATATGCATATGTATATATGTACATATATCAAAGAAAACTACTTTCAAAGACAGTGTACTTAGGAGCGAAAGCAAACCGTCTAATCCGGATTAACTTGTCGCGGCCATCTTAGATTAAGTTGCACGTAATTAACTAGAAGCAACCTCATAGAAGATAAGTTTGCTGTTCAATACTCATTGTTTAGTACTTGAGATGCCCTTCTATACTTACAAGCATTATTATTTGAGATAATTTTTAAATTTCGCAGCAAATAAGGCAAAAGAAAACATATAAGCCGAACGGTGAACTTGTTACATGAAACCTGAATACCAACGCAGCCTAGAATTTTAAGAGTTTGAGTAAACAAACCACTGCACAAAAAAGAAAAACCAAAAACAATTTAAACAGCCGAAATCAAAAACCTGCACCAAAGGTATGGCATTAAATATTTTGGTAAAAATAGGCTAATGGAAAAAAAATGACCGAAAGTAAACAGGACAAAAATTGAAGCTATGAAAAGAACAATAAAAGAAGAAAACTGGTAGATGCATGCGTTTTGTATTGTCTTCTCAATACCATTGAAAATAACCGGTATGCAACTATATACTTAAGTATGCGTGTGACAGAATAAGCATGAGGTGAAAAATGAATGACGGAAGTTCCACCACTATGTCCAGGGCAGTCTAAAGCTGATAAACAATTGCTTGTGAACACACAGGGCAGGCTTCATCCGGCTTATCGCAACGGCCTCGGCAAAACTAAGGAAGCGTGGATTAAGGTGACGTAATACAGGTGTGAAAGCTGATCCGAGCTCTATCCGGTGACGCGTAGTGAGTAGTTGTTTACCTATGAGGAAGTTTGCAGCTTGCGCAAGCACGGAAAATTAGTGGGATAGGGATGCTGGTCAATTTCACGTTTAACCCACCTCGGCACGTGTTCCTTTATTCGGGAAGTCAAATATCGATTGGTTCTGCCTATGTAACTGTCTCCGCAGTCGCACACGAATTTGTATACGCAGTGTGAGTTGTCCCAAATCGGTTGAGCTTCCTTCGTAGGAGGCACCAGCAAGTTACAGGTTCTAGTGATGAACACAACCTGAGCAGCACAGTAACCTTTCTGTGTAGCAGAGACTAAAGGTTTCGTTGTTTTCAACACAGTAAAGTCACCATTGAAAGGCAACTCGATATAGTATTTTTCTTGGCTGCCGTATATACCAAGTCTTTCGGGCCTCGCTGTTGGCTGTGTCTCGCTATAAGTCTACGTGGGTAACCATTTGCAACCATTGTGGTTGTAATTAACTCTAGCTCGTCCGCTAGAAAATCAGCCGAACAAATTCGTCTAGCATGACTACCTAACTTTTTCACAAGGGTCCGCTTGTACCGCACTGGTGTGAAGCTGGTGAAGTGTAGGTATTGGCCGGACCAGGTTGCTTTTCTGTAGATAGAACTTCTGATGAGCCCGTCATCTCTGCGACTGATGCGGATGTCTAAAAATGGCAAACAGTTATTCTGTTCCACTTTGCAGGTGACCTGCATATTGGTATGTGCGCAGTTGCGTTACCGCACCGACTGGACAATCTGCTGCTCCGAAGAACAAAAAGCCAATATGTTATCCACATAACGCTTATAGTACGTTAACTGGGCTATTTCTATCACTATGCCTCTTTCTATTGACAGCATGAGGAAGTCGGCAAGTACAGGGCCTAGTGGGCTACCCAGTGCCACAGCACCGATTTGACGATATTGGGTGTTCTAGAAGTAGAAGCCAATCTTTGCCCTACACAGCAGTAACGTTCCTTTAGAAATTCGACTTGAATTTGTAACGAATAACTGGAGTGCTTGCTAGCTAACACGTATTCAACTGTTTGTTTTAGTGGGACTTTGGTAAAACAGTAGATTTTACATCCAAATACACATGATCTTATGTTAGAGCTTGATGTCATCTACGTCACAAATATTTTGATATGAATATTTAAGACTATATTGATTGGACAGTTATTGCAGGGGCGAAGTTTCTTCGCTTGCCAGCGATCTAATTTATGCTGCGGCACATTTACCATTGATAGCATCGGCCTAAGTGCTACTCCACTCTTGTGCGTTTTCGGTGACCCGCATAGCTGCGAATTGTGCAACCACTTGGCTTCAAACAATTATAGGTGCCACTCTTAAACACGCGATAATTGAGAAGCATTGCAAGATGGGCAGCTATACTAGCTTCAACGTCGGCTACGTTCTTCATCTTAATAAGTCGTTCACATTTGCTCACGTCGTTGAGTATGCTGATCTTTTTCTGAGTGTACTCGGCCTTATTCATGAACACCATTCCAGAGCCCTTATCCGGTTTCATCACAACTAGGTTCTTAGTATGCAGCTGAAGCAGCGCCTGAAGATGTCGGCCAGTAAGCGCGCATTTTCAGTCACTGGTACAGTCTTAACTTCGTGGCCAATTTTGGTCAATTTGTATTTAAACCAAACAACACTCTCAGGACTGGATGGCTAAAGCTCCTTAATGGATCAAAATGTTCTCAAACTGAGCTTCTATAAACAACCCGTTCAGTCTCTTAGGAGGAATTTTGTAATCAAGCCAATATGACAAAGCTTCTAACAGCAAAGCGTCTGGTTGTACGTCTGATAAATTCACCACGTACTTACAAGGAGCACGAAAGATTGGCTCCTCATCCTGGCCGTTTATTAAGCGAGCTCTCCAACCGAGTATTTCGATTTCACCTCGTACGGTCGAGAGTTGATTTGCAAGAGTTATTGAACACAACACGACAGCACAAAGATGGATCCTCTAGCACATGAAGTAGGCGTGCGTAAGTTTTAATTAAACTAAGAAGTTTGGACTCGGCCGTCTCCAAGTGAGCGGATGCCACACTTCAGAGGTTAGCCACAGATGGTTTGAGTTCATTTCCACGCAACAGTTTGCGTACAGAGCGGGGTATCTACGCAGGAGTATACATTCCTTAAGAAAGGATATTTCCATATGTGCGCACACAATTTTGCACCTCAGGCTGACAATACGATGAAGCAATTATTTAGTTTCAGCGGGAATTCGTCGTTTGAGAAATTTAAAGCAGTTAGTTCCCTTCAGAAATCTGAAAAGCACGGTAAGAAGAAAACTGGTAGACGCAATCTTCCGTCATTCATTTTCACCTCATACATATTCTGTCACACGCATATTTAAGTATGTTGTTGCATGCAGGTTAGTGTTAATGTTACTGAGAAGACCATACAAAATGCATGCATCTAACAGTTTTCGTCATCTTACCATGCGTTTCTAAGTTCTGAAGGGAATTAACTGCTTTACATTTATAAACGACGAACTCCCGCAGAAACCACCAAATTGCTTCATCGTATATTCAGTCTAAGGTCCAGGATCATGTGCGCACGCTTGGAAATATCCTTCTTTAGGAAATGTATCTCCTGTGTAGATACCCCGATCGGTTATCACACTGTTGCGTAGGAATAAAATCAAACTCAACCAGTTGAATACATGTGAGCTAGCTAAGCACTCCAGTTATTCGTTACAAATTCAAGTCGAATTTCTAAGGAACGTTACTGCTGTGTAGGGCAAAGGTTGGCTTCTACTTCTAGAACACCCAATCTTCTTCTAACTCGGTTAGCGTGATAGGCATAGGGTAGCCCACCAATTCCCTATACCTTGCCTCTACACATTTCATCCCCACTCCCTATTTTACTATCATCTCACTCCCCTAATCACCGACACTACATCGAACTTTATTCTCCCCATCATGTCAAATATATCACTTCTCCTCAATACCTATTATCCTCCCAACCCCATCCCCCTCCCCCCCAATCTTACCTCCCCTCCTATTCCCTCCTCCATAATCCCAAAACTCCACCCACCTATCTCTCATCTTTCACAACTCCTTACACACACCCTCCCCTCCATTACCTTCCCCCCACCCAACCCCCCCCTAACCCCCCCCTATCTTACCCTCTTCCAATATCCCCCCAAACTAACTACTATCACTCCTCAAATACTCCATCAATAACTCTCCTCTACTCTAACCAACCCCCCCCACTAATCCCCATTAACACCCTACTCAAACACTCTCTCCCCTCCCCCTCTCTTCCTCCCTCAATTATCCACCTTCTCCCTCCCCCTCAACACACTCTAATCCAACCCTTTATCAAACATACAATCCCCCCCTCCCTAAACCACAATACTCCTCTCCTAACATATATCACTTAATATTACACCCACTCCCATACCAATCCTTATCACCCCTCCTTCCTACCCTCACTTTTCCCACCCATCACACCCCCAATACATTCATTTCTCCTAACCACTTCTCCCCACTTACAATCAACTCCACCCTTCCCTATCCCTATTTAACCCTATCCCAATCCTCACATACCATCCTAACTATAATTCCCCTCTAAACCACTTACCCCACATCACTCTACTTCACTCTATTCACTTAACCCAATACAACTACCACCACTAACACTAAATCTCTTAATTCACCTTCATCCTTATATATAACCCCTCCAACAACACTAACCTCAC